>QXEO01000232.1:942069-1542069 GCA_007115705.1 Dactylis glomerata | reverse complement strand
GTTTTAATAATACATAAAAGATGTGTGTGTCGCTCGATGTAGAGGGGCTCTGCTCCCTATTTTGAAAAAAAGGTGCAATACCGTATTCGTCCAAGAATCAATAACAAATACTTGAAGGTGTTGTTAATTTTTTGCCTATTTCTTCTTCCTATGATCGATTCAAACTCTTGTAAAAAAAGATAGACCTTGGTTCTATTTTATTTCTTCAACAAGTTTAGTGTGGGATTTGTGGGAACAACAATAGCAGCCTTCGATATTTTTAAGTTTTTAGGCCACAAACTAAAGATATATTCAGGCTGAATGAGGGTGGTCGTATGTGGAATTACAAACATTGGAGTATGTCGAAGCTATTGCATGGCCTTAAACTTTTCCTTAAGTTACCTAAGGTGGAGAACACCTCAAATCTCTTTCTGTATGCAACAGAAACCTCAAGTGGGTAAGCTGTTAACATTAATGTCATGTCTACAGTTGTAGAGATTCTACCAGAAGAAAGACTATGGGGACAAGGACGAAAATTATATACATATGAATTTGCGTTCACTTTGATTGTACCTCCAGCAGTTCCGCCGGAATAAAAAACATCTGCTGCTGGTACTAACCCCTGCGTTGCACAAGAAGGTTAATTTATGTTCTGAGGAGACAGGTTCTTCTATGGTAATAAAATCAGATAATTCCTCATGTTTCATACCTGAACTGTAATATGTTGAATGTGTTTGCCTCCAATCCTCAAATTGAAGTACTGGAGAGAGAAATTGTATATTTTATTCCCTAGAAAATAAGCATACTGCATTTAGACTCTGAATTTAGCATGAAGTATTTGTGGTGAAGATACCTACCATGGCCAATAAAAGAACAACACTGTTATCCTGCAATAATATAGACATTTCCATCTTCCAGCAACGCTTGGCTCTAGTTGACTAGAGTCTTTAATAAACAGAGAAAATAATCCAACCATGTGCTAACTATGGAGCTTAACAAATGATTCGACAAGTGGATTGACAAGCTGAGGTGCTTCATCCTGCAACGACAAATACAGAAGTGAGAAATGTTGCCTGATACGTATTGATTGTTGCTAAAAATGCTAGATAGGTTGCAATACAAAATATTCGACTAAATCCAGCTGTTTGGTAGAGGACCTGAGGGCAGTGTCCAACATTTGGCAAGACAACAAAATCTTCAACAGCATCAAAAGAGCCATAGGCTCTTCCAAGCTCCACAGGCTCCCATGGATCCTTCTCCCCCCAAGCAACCAAAACTGGACACTGCACAATCCAAATTAAAGTCTTATATAACTATGAAAATCGGAAGAAAAGACCAATCACAATGCTAAAGTAATCCTAACCTTCACCATGGGAAGTAGATCTTCAGGTAGAGGACCTCCAGAATAGCAGATGAACTCAAGGAATACATCCACTGCCCCAGGATCAAGCCCTGGCTGCAGAATAAACTGAACTAGCTCATCTGTGACAGCTGATGTGTCATGGTAGCACTGGAATTTTATCAGAATTAGAAAACACATAAACATGGAAGAAAAAGTTCCTATATAATGTGACTAATATTTAAATAAATGAAGAAGAAAATCAAATTCTCTACCGTAGAGACAATCAAACTAAAAAATCACCATGCTTCACTGTAAAAAGATATGATACAGGCTGTTTTTTTGCAAGTTCTAAAAAATATCTAAGAGCATGTAACGAAGGCACATGAAATTGTCCATTGGACCATAAGCGTATAATTAACATACTTTTTATGAAATTTATGTGTATATTCGTTCACTTATCAAGTTTAATTTAGTGCCTGTCAGCCAATCATACTCTTCTACACTGAATGACAAACATTAGGTGATAAAGGTTATCTTATACCAACTTCTAATATAAGACAATAATCAACAAATCAATTGATAAATAAATAAGCTACACTCGCATTTCCATGGGGTTATGGGGCAAACATACATATTGCTTGAAGCCTGGAACAAAATATACTTTGCACTCTTCTTATGGACAGCTATCTACATCCTGATTTCCTGACTTGTGTACTCATTAATCTCTACTGATGGGAACTGTTCAGTGTCTTCTACTGATATTACATCTGAGAAGGAACATGTATTTATGCAAACATATCATCGCCGCATGGAATTGGTAGCTCTTCTAGATTTCTACTTTACCAATGTTGCTACTTGCTACACAATAAGATTGCAACCCATCTATATGAGGTTAGGATCTTGAGCTTGTGCAACATGTTTGCACTCATAAGTTAGGGAGCACAGTGTCCCCTTCTTACTAGAAACATTGCACTTATCGATGGAATGACTCCAATAGTACTTCATTTAGGATTTACGCTTTTAGCTTCCTGGTCAAACTTATATGCCCTTGATACAGTATATTAGTAATGGATGTCGCAAGGATTTTTTCTCCACACATGATTTAATTGGATCAATGCAGATCTCTGTTTTTAATTAATTCAAGAGGTTCCCTATCTGAATATGGATCACTGTATCGATTTTTTATATGCCACATATTATGTTTACGTATTTGTAGCGTCCTTGTTACATATGGTCAGTTAAAATAATCACCTGAGAAAGAATATTTTTCACGGATTCTGGTGTTGCAACAGCATTAAAGAAGAGCTTTCCAACAACAGTGTTCCTGACAACCAGAAAAGGCACTATAACTCACAACTTGTGTGCACCAAAGTCATGACAAAAAAAGACATGTGATTTACCTTAGGAGATTTTGAAATGATTTGATGAAAGGCTTTCCGTACCATGGCTGCTTGCTAATATGAAGCAGCCGTAGAGAAATATCCAATAAAACAATACCCTTACAAGTTTGAGGTTCCATAACAGCAGCCTGCAGACCAACGACCCCTGCATAATAATGAAACAACTACAAGGATTTACAAAGTTGTTCTTACTAAACGAACCTGACTCCAGTGATATATAATAATGAAACAACTACAAGGATTTACAAAGTTGGTCTTACTAAACGAAATTGTCTCCAGTGATATATATAAAAAATATAAAACATAAGATTGGTGATCAATGTTATTTTAAACAGCATCACTCATTTAGCCATCATGGTAATAATTAAAAGGATGAACAATTCTAAGTTCTAATCTAGGGCAGTCAGCACCTTGGCCTATCTGTTGTCGAATGAACAAAACATGTTTGCTAAAATAATCAAGGACAATTCAGTAGAAATGTGCTCTGGACAGTGGCAGATGACTATCACAGATTGTATAAGTAACCAACATTGTTCTGCACATAAATTCATTGGCTATATAAACATAGACTGTTACATTGCTGCGGGTAAGCATCCAACATACCTCCGATCGAATTGCATATGAAGAAAGCATCACTCTTGATGACTTCAGCACAAAACGTGTTCAACTGTTCTCCCCAAGTCTCAAAAGTATAAAAGCTCTCTTCAAAATCACGTGGATTAGGCTTATCAGAATAGCCATAACCAATTAGATCAATTGCATAAACTCTATTTTCCATGGCAAGAACGGGAATATTTTTCCGCCAATGGTCACTGAGAAAAAAAAAAGAGAAACAAATACATGGTTGATAAGGAAATGAAAGTCAGCTAGCATACAGGGGAGAGAAAACATAAGGATCATAATGAAATAATTAATATAGTTTATGATCATATATTGTTATTGCCAGAACAAATACATCCTGAGCTTTTATCATGGAGTATTTACATTTACGAATAGGAAAATGAAAATAAAACTATCAAACCTAGATGAATAGATTGCTAGTCCAGATAAAAATTTCTCAGCAACAATTTTACTGGTAAATCTTTCGAATATAATTTTATTCATCATATGAACAAAATCTCAACTTAGTAATCTAAACCTCCTTTTCCCACACCATTTTGATTGCCGCCTTACTGCAGTACTAGGAAGAACAGTGTGTCAACCGTACATACAGGATTTGGTATCGAAGTGCAACAGCAGTTAATAATCTGTATTTATGGTTGAAAGGTTAAAAAACGCCCCATGATAACTGAAGTTCTCTTGCCCGCAAATAGTGAACTGTAGACAATAATGTGTTTGTATCTGATGCGCACCTATTCGCCCCGAAACCATGGATTAGAACCAATGCAGGTCCAGACGTTCCGGCGTACTGGTAGCGAATGTTGTAGCCTTTCCAATTCCATGTGCTGCACACGAACGAACAGAGGAAAGTCGAAGATACCATTATTCATCAGAAAGAAACAGAACGAAGCAACCAGAACTCGGAAATTGCAGGTAAAAATAAACTCAGAAATTGGAGCTGACGTGCGCCGACCTGGTCTGTGGTCGGGGCAGGGTCTCCGACGGCGCGGTCGGCGCCGGCGCGGCGGGGGGGCTCTCCTCGACCGGGTCGGCCTTGGAGGCCTCGGCCCGCAGCCGAGAGCGGGGCGCGTTTTCGGAGGGGAGCCACTGACGCCACGAGAGCCGCAACGACTGGGGGTGGTAGGCGGGCACGGCGGAAGTCGCGATGCAGCGGCGAGCGGAGAGGGTGGCCACGGTGAGGGGGCTGGGTGGGGCAGCACACGCCATGCCGCCGCGCGCACTGTGCTGCTCGAGACTGGGGAGGAGACGAGAGGAAGCGAGCCAGCGAGGCCACAGGGCGAGGGGAATAGTTGTGCTTGTGCATGTCTGATGGGTGTTCCGCCGCGTGGACGAAACAGGACGCCGGGAGGCGCTGGGTAGTAGGGCTCGACTAGAGGTAAGGGCATCTCCAGCTGGCCGAGCCATCGCGTCGTCTGAACGCGTCCGACCAAATGTGAGAGGCGGGTGCGCGCCCTCCAACGTATTCGGACTGACACGTCCGGTTCGACGCATCCCGGCTCAAATTTAGGACGAGTTTGTGTCGGCCCGGACAGCGCGCACGTCCTCATGCGTCCGCCTAATTATTTGGCAGTCCCTATCATCAGAGGCAGATATCTTCCTCCAAAACCTTCCCCAAAAAATTGAGCGGCGGCAGCGGAAGCGCAAGCGGTGGATCCCGACGCCAATGAAGCCGTTGCGCCTTTCGCCGGCAGCGGGCTGAAGAAGATCCCCAAGGTGAGGAAGGCGGCGAAGGATCTGACGTCGGATGAGCGGAAGAAGGAGTCAGAGAAGAACCGTCAGAACGCGGCCCGACTCGGCGAGGAGCATCGGCAAGAGACACATCGGTTCCTCGCCGCTCAAGCCTTGGCCAACAACGAGGAGTTGGCAGGGAAGGCTGCCGTGCGCGCCGTCATGGTGATGAAGCAGGAGGCCATCAACGTGGCGTTCGGCAGCGTCGCTTCATTGCCTCCGTCGTGTGGCGTTGGCGGCGCCTTGTCGACGAGCTCGGTCACCTCGACACGAGTGGTCGCCCTCCTGCACTCGAGCTGAACACGCCTGTCACGCATGCTCCTGCGCTGGGCGCCCACGGTCGGGGCGGCATCCTGCTCTCCCGATTTGGCGACTTCCGACCCCCGTCTGCGTCAACAGGGCAGACATCGACCTCAACCGCACACCATCGACAGGGTGCGGCACCCCGGCAGGCTTGAAGAAGCCTCGTCGCATGTCTACTGCTGACATGCCAAGGGCAGTGAACCTGTTCAACAAAATGTCGGCGCCCGACGGCGAGGTAATGGCTCATCCCTCTTGTCAATTGGCATTGCCGGTGGCCTAGAGCGCCAGCCCATTGGCATTAATGGCCGAGGCGAGGACCAAGGTAATGGCTCATCCCTCTTTGTCAATTGCCGGTGCAGGAATTCATGGGGGCCAAGGGCGAGGCCATCATGAACAACATGATCAACGACCACGACGACTACACCCAGGCTGAGCCCGATACCCAGGCCGAGGGCTACGACATTAACGCTGAGCAGCTGTTTCCACCCAACAACACGCAGGAGAGGATGACGACAACGACATTGGGCGCAACACTTGTCGGGTGCTTTCCCGAAGTCAAGAGGATCAGCCAAAGGACGGCGAGCTACACGCCGGCAGAGGACAAGATCCTTTGCGAAGCTTGGTTGGAGATATCAACCGATCCCATTTGCGGTGCCGAGCAAAAGGGGTTCAACTATTGGAGGAAGGTGGGCAAATTCTTCCACGAGCGGAGGAAGATTTGTGAGAAACCATTCCAAAGCGATCGGAATGATCTCGCCCTTTCCAAGAGATGGAGCACTATCCATGCCGAGTGTAGCAAGTTCCAAGGATCATTTGAAAAGATCCAAAAAAGGCAAATTAGCGGCCTCTCGGCAGTTGACATGGTAAAACCTTTTTCATTTCTTCTCGTTGATTTTGGCCTATGCATAACGCCATTGTTCATTGCCGAGTGTAGATCCTTAATTCTTTGGAGCACTTCAAGGCGGCGTACGACAACAAGGCCTTTACATTGAGCCATTGTTGGTCCATCCTCAAGGACTCCAAAAAATGGAAAGATAGCTTTGCCCTTTGGCTAGAGCTGGAGAACAAGAAGGGCAAAGGCAACGGCAATGCCTCGACGGGCGATGTCATTGACGTTGATGGCAAGGGGCCAGCCGCCTCGGGCCTGCCAGGTGCTGTCTAGCAGCGCCGACCTCTAGGCCACAAGGGCACCAAGAAACTGAAGCACCGTCGCTGAGCTTTATCCCTTTTGGCGGCGGTGTGGAGCGAGTCAAGAAACTGAAGTACTCCACGCCACACAGTCCGTGACGACTATTCCCGAATGCCTCCAATTTGGCCTCCTCCTTGAAGCGACGCGCGTCACGCCACGCACGTGCGGAATCGACTCTGTTTTGAGCCAAGCCATGCCGAAGTTCACCGTTTATAGGCTCCACCACCTGAGTCCTGGGCACTACTGCTGGCGCTGCTGTTTGGTGCCTAGATGGCTCGACTGGAGGGATGTTTCTTCTTGGCGTTGCCTCGCGGTCTTGCTCGTTTGTGCCTTGAAGCACCCTGACTCCTTCGAGTGCAAGATTCTGTAGATGCCGCATGTGCTCGTCGCCGTTCGACGCGTTGGCAGCAATATATGCTGTTGTCGCCATAATGGCAGCTTCTTTGGTCCTCGGCAGCAATTTGACCTCATTGAATTCTGCCTCTAAGTTTCTCGCGATGTTGCGCGTTGCACCCTCGGGCGGGACGTGTGACCGTGTCCTATGCTGAACACTCGACGAGTAGTGTGATAAAAGTTCAGCCCGTCTTCTGCTGGACGCGTCGGCCTCTTCTCTGCATCGCTCTAGGACTCGCTTATCAGTGTTAATCTAGTTCCTTCTGCTCCTGGATGATGAATCAGAGCGCAGCTACCTCTTCGGGGCTTGGATTAGGGCCCAAAGGCGCCTCGCCCGAATAGACCTTTCTTGCGTGCCAGATCTGGTCTTGAGTGATGAATCGACCAGTATTTGGCCGGTCTCGATTGTTGTTGGCTTTGTGCTCGTTACCATCTCCGTGCGAGGCCATCATGCAGTGCCCTCCGAACGGTGGGATAGAGGCATCGCTGATTTTGCCCAGCGCGAGAGGGTAGATGTCGTCGTCTCCGATGCATGATCCGACCTCGATCATGGTGTCAGAGTCATAATCAATCACGTATCCACCGTCAGACGTGGCGGATTTGCTCGAATAGGAGCTAGCCGAGTTGCCGATTTTCCCCTTGGCCTCGGGGTAGACGTCGTTGTCTGAACATGTGTAGTCCGAGTAGAGCCTTTTGACATAATCAGGGTCGTACGACGCAGGACGGAGCGTGAGGGCGTTGAGAGCCCGCTCGCACTCGGATATCGTCGGGTAGATAGCAGCAATGCCTCTCCGAGGGTCTTCACAGCCGGCGATCTCGTGAGACGAGAAGTCTCCGGCACCCACGAAGTGGTAAGCGTAGCACTCGACGCAATAGGCGGTGGTTGGGGATGGAGGTGGATCTTGAAAGTCGTTCAATCCAACTGATGGGGTCGAAGTTTCCAGCCTTGGTTCTTCCTCCGATGGTGTCAGTGACGTTATTGTCAAGGGATTACCCTCGATAGCTGGTGACGCGCTTGGATCTGCTGCGGGCAGCGTCGAATCACTGACGGAGATCAGTGATACGTCTCAAACGTATCTATAATTTTTTATGCTCCATGCTTGTTTTTACACCATTTGCCTTGTGTTTCGTTACACTTTGTGGCATTTTTATGCGATTTCCGGAACTAACCTATTGACAAGATGCCATAGTGCCAGTTCCCTGTTTTGTGCTATTTTTGTGTTTCAGAAATGCTACACAGGAAATATTCTTGGAATTGGACGAAACAAGTTCCAGAACCCCTATTTTTTCCGGAAGAGGACCGAAGACCGAATGAGAGTCGGAGGGGGGCCAGAGGGCAGGCACACCATGAGGGGGCGCGCCCCCCTCCTGGCCGCGCCCAGGGGTGGTGAGGCCCCCCTGGTGGCCCTCTGACGCCGCCTCTCCGCCTATTTAAAGCCTTCCGAAGTCAAAACCCGAGATCAATGGGCGAAATTTCCAGAACAGTTCCGCAGCGCCGCCGCCGTCGAAGACAAATTTCGGGGGACAGAAGTCTCTGTTCTGGCACCCTGCCGGGACGGGGAAGTGCCCCCGGAGCCATCTCCATCGGTCTCCATCGCCGTCTCAGCCGTCTCCATCGACCTCACCGCCATCTCCATCAACCTTGTTATCTCCTATGATGAGGAGGGAGTAGTTCTCCCCCGGGGCTGAGGGCTCTACCGGTAGCTATGTGGTTCACCTCTCTCTCCCATGATGTGATCTTTATGTAATCATGAGCTTTGTATCTAGTTGAATTGGTAGATGTTATTATTCAGATATTATGCTACTCCCGTGCTTTATATTTGTAATCTCCAGAGATACCTTGTATCATGGTGTCAAGGTGACTAGTGTGCGCATCATGTGTATCTTTTTGGTTAATGTCTCTATGAATTGTTGGTGTTTGTTGGAACCATCTAGTGCGTTCACGGTGATAGTGTGGGACAATCTAGTTTGGGTATATACGGACTTTGATGAGTGCTTCGTAGCCCTATGCATGATTAGTGTTCGTTTTCCATTGGAGAATTGTTTTGAGTTGCATATTGATGATAGTATCTATTGGTTCAATTATGTTATATTAGTTGAGAGTGTGTCCACTAGTGAAAGTATGATCCCTAGGCCTTGTTTCCAAGCTTTGCACACCGTTTACATTCAGTTTTGTTACATGTTTGCTTGTAGCGATATTTATTTCAGATTACGTTTACTACTTATAATCATCACTACTACTTGTATTTCACTATCTCTTCGCCGAACTAGTGCACCTATACATCTGACAGGTGTATTGGGTGTGTTGGGGACACAAGAGACTTTTTGTATCGTAATTGCAGGGTTGCTTGAGAGGGATAGCTTTGACCTCTTCCTCCCTGAGTTTGATAAACCTTGGGTGATCCACTTAAGGGAAACTTGCTGCTGTTCTACAAACCTCTGCACTTGAAGGCCCAACACTGTCTACAAGAACAGACGCGTGCGTAGACATCAAGCTCTTTTCTAGCGCTGTTGCCGGGGAGGTAAGGTAAAAGGTACTCACATCCTCCTGTGTGAGTGCTCGAAGTTATTTCCTTTAGATTCTGCAATTATACCTTTTTGTTTCTTGTTTTTATTTTCACTAGTTAGGCTTAATGGAAAGTAAAGAGTTCTTTAACTTTTTCCTGAGTTTAGATTTGAAGAGAAAATTGAAAAACCTTTGGAGCTTATTTCGCATAGCAATGTTATTAGTACGAATGCTTTGAATACCATTAATGCTAATGCTATAGAAAAGTCTAAGATTGGGGAAGCTGGTTTTGTTAAGCATGATATTTTTAGTTCCCCAGCTTTAGTGGAGAAAATTTGCTCTGATGATATTTTATCTCCCATATGTGATGATTCTAATGATGCTTGTGCTCCTCATCCTTTTAAAATACCTTTGAAAATTGACGACCGTGCTATAAATAACTGCTATTTAGGAGATGGAACTGTCCATCCTGGTGATCATTTGCTCTTTATACATGAATTATGTGAGTTGTTCTAGTGTGCAGGTATTTCGATGAACCGAGTTAAGAAGAAGCTATTCTCTTTATCACTGAAAGGCTGAAAGAGCATTTCCCGCCTAATTGATTTTGGCGTTTGTTAACAATACATTATCTATTAATGTGGTGATTATGCTTTGCAGGATTTTATTATATTCTTGCACAAGATATTGGGTTTCCTATATTACACTTGATAATTATCATTGCCCAAAGGAAATTCTTGAGGAAATGGTGATAATATGCTCTGGGAGAGGTTTTATATGAAGTTTGGCCAGGAAGGCCGGCTTTAGCCGGTCCCCAGACCGGCTATAGCTGGACTGCCCAGTTTCGGAAGAAGCTCTGCGCCTCTGGAGTAACCCGGCTTTTTGTCCGGCTTATTCCGGCAGGGCCGGATTTTTTAGACCGACTTTAGCCGGTGTGGAGGCCGGCTTTAGCCGGTGTGACCGGCTTTAGCCGGACTTAACTCCGGCTTTAGCCGGACTTTCCTGGCTGGCAACGGTCAGATTTGGGGGGGAGTATAAATACCTGAAGGGTTTCGAAGCATAGTAAACAAAAATTTTCCTACGCAACGAACAAGAAAGCCAAGATCTAATCTAGGAGATGTAATCAACAAGAGAGGTAGATGAGATCTTCATACCCTTGAAGATTCGCACAGCGGAAACGTTCAAGAGAACGTGGTTGACGTAGTCGTACTCGCCTTCTCCTCCTCGCGATCCGATCCGATCCTACGCCGCAAGTGGCGGCGCCTCCGAGAGTTGCACACGTGCGGTGCAGCGACGTCTCCTCCTTCCTTGGTCCAGCAAGTATGGTGGAGAGATAGATTGGATCGGCAGCACGACGGCGTGGTGCTTATGGTGGAGAGTTTCTGCGGCAGGGCTTCGCCTACGCGCAGTCACGAGAGAGAGAGAGGGAGGGCAGCAGGGGCGGCTAGGGTTTGGGTCTTCAGGTGAAGTAGGGCTGCGCCCCCTGCCCCCCCTTATATGGAGGGCTGGGCGGCCAGCATAGCCCCCTCCTCCAATCCCTAGCCGACTTGGATAAGGAGGAGTGGGGGGCAAGTTTCCCCCCCTTTCCTTATTTGAAGTTTCCTTTAGGGTTTTCCCTTGGGCTTGGCCGGCTGGGCCTTAGGGGCCTTGTGCACCTGGCCCAAGGCGGCCAGGGCACTTCCCCTTAGGCCCACGCAGGCCTCCGTCAAGTGGGCCCACGTTGGTCCCACTCCGGAACCTTCTAGAACCTTCCGGTACAATACCGATAAACTCCGAAACCTTTCCGGAATCCAAAAACTGCTTTCCTTTATATGAATCTTATTCTCCGGACCATTCCGGAACCTCTCGTGACGTCCTGGATCTCATCCGAGACTCCGAACTAAAACTCATAAACCAATTATCCATTCTATCCTAGCATCGATACACGTTAAGTGTGTGACCCTACGGGTTCGAGAATATGCAGACATGATCTTCTATCAATAATCAATAGCGGGATCTGGAAACCCATATTGACTCCCACATATTCATCGATAATCATATCGAATGAACCACGATGTCAGGATTCAATTAATCCCGTATATGTATTCCCTTCGTCACACGATATTTTACTTGCCCGAGATTTGATCGTCGGTATCGCCATACCTAGTTCAATCTCGTTCACAGCAAGTACTTTACTCGTTCCGTAATCCGATATCACTTCGTGATTAACTCCTTAACCACATGCTTGCAAGCGGTGTTGATATCGATTACCGAGTGGGCCCGAAGTATATCTCTCCGACTTGGGAGGGACAAATTCCATCTCGATACATACAACTCAACAAGTACTTTCTGATCACCTGAGAGACACCTTTATTATCACCCTCACATAGGATGACGTTTGATGACTTCAAAGCTTTCTTCCGATACTAGGGAGTTGTATTATCTCATGGTCTAAGGAATACAATACATGACATAGGAAAAGCTTCGCAAAGATGAACACGATGACACGATCTAATTGCTCTGCTTTATTTAGGTCTGTCCATCATATCATTCTCCTAATGATATGATCTCATTATTAATTGACAACACATGTCTATGGTTAGGAAACCTTAACCATCATTAATCAATGAGCTAGTCCAAAGAGGCGTACTAGGGACACGGTGTTGCTCATAAACCACACAAGTATTAAAGTTTCCGCTTAATACAATTCTAGCATGGAATATAAACATTATCATGAACAAGAATTATAATAATAACATCTTTATTATTGCCTCTAGGGCATAATTCCAACAGTCTCCCACTTGCACTAGAGTCAATAATCTAGTTTACATCTGGCAATAATCTAACACCCATGGCATTAAGGTGCTGATCATGTTTTGCTCGTGGAAGAGGTTTAGTCAACGGATCTGCAACATTCAGATCTGTATGTACTTTGCTAATCTTCAGATCTCCATCTGCTATATAATCTCGAATTATATGGAATCGGCGATTGATGTGCTTGGTTTTTGGATGATATCTTGGTTCCTTAGCCAGTGCTATGGCGCCAGTGTTGTCGCACAATATCTCCAGTGGGTCCAAGGCATTTGGAACCACACCAAGCTCAGTGATGAAGTTTCTGATCCAAACTCCTTCACTTGATGCTTCCGAAGCAGCCATGTATTCCGCTTCTGTTGTAGATCCCGCGATCACGCTTTGCTTGCAGCTTCTCCAGCTCACAGCTCCACCATTCAAAATATAAACGTATCCTGTCTGAGATTTAGAATCATCCGGGTCGGTGTCGAAGCTAGCGTCGACGTAACCTTTTACGACGAGCTCCTCGTCACCTCCATAGACTAAGAACATTTCTTTAGTCCTATTTAAATACTTTAGGATGTTCTTTACGGCTGTCCAGTGTTCCACTCCTGGATCACTTTGGTATCTGCTCGTGAAACTAAGAGCATTGGACACATCCGGTCTAGTACACAGCATGGCATACATGATAGAACCTATGGCCGAGGCATATGGCACTTTGCTCATAGTTTCTCTATCTTTTACCGTAGCTGGACACTGAGCCTTGCTCAATATCTTACCTGACAACATGGGCAATGATCCTTTCTTTGCTTTATCCATTCTGAACCTCTTCAGAACTTTGTCCAGATATGTACTTTGGCTTAAAGCTATTAGGCGTCTTTCTCTATCTCTATAGATTTTGATGCCTAATATATAAGCAGCTTCCCCTAGGTCTTTCATTGAAAAACATTTATTCAAATAACTCTTCACATCGTTAAGCATATCGATGTCATTTCCAATAATCAATATGTCATCCACATATAGTACTAAAAATGTCACCGAGCTCCCACTCACTTTCTTGTAGATACAAGCTTCGTAGCAATTTGGAACAAATCCAAAATACTTGATCACTTGATCAAAATGAAGGTTCCAACTCCGAGATGCTTGCTTCAGTCCATAAATGGAACGCTGAAGTTTGCACACCTTATTAGCATCCTTAGGATCGACAAAACCTTCGGGCTGCATCATATACAACTCTTCATCAATGTTGCCATTGAGGAACGCAGTCTTGACATCCATCTGCCATATTTCATAATCATGAAACGCAGCAATTGCTAATAAAATCCGAATGGACTTAAACATCGCTACGGGAGAGAAAGTCTCATCGTAGTCAACACCTTGAACTTGCCGAAAACCTTTTGCGACAAGCCGAGCTTTATAGACAGTAACATTACCATCCGCGTCCGTTTTCTTCTTGAAAATCCATTTGCACTCAACGGCCTTACGGTCGCTAGGAGGATCCACCAAAGTCCACACTTGGTTTTCGCTCATGGATCCCAATTCGGATTTCATGGCCTCTAGCCATTTCTCAGAGTCTGGGCTCATCATTGCTTCCTCATAGTTCGCAGGTTCGCTGTTGTCTAACAACAAGACGGTTAAGACAGGGTTGCCGTACCATTCAGGAGTGGCACGTGACCTTGTCGACCTGCGAAGTTCAGTAGTAGCATCGTTTGAAGTTTCATGATCTTTATCATTAGCTTCCTCTCTTGTTGATGCAGGCGGCGCCGGAACAATTTCTGGTGCTGCGCTACTCTCCAACTCGAGAGAAGGTTCAATAACCTCGTCTAGCTCTACCTTTCTCCCACTCACTTCTTTCGAGAGAAACTCCTTCTCAAGAAAGGATCCGTTCTTTGCAACAAACACTTTGCCTTCGGATCTGTGGTAGAAGGTATACCCAATCGTTTCCTTAGGGTATCCTATGAAGACGCATTTCTCCGCTTTGGGTTCGAGCTTGTCCGGCATCAACTTCTTGACGTAAGCTTCGCATCCCCAAACTTTAAGAAACGACAACTTAGGTTTAGCACCAAACCAAAGTTCATACGGTGTCGTCTCAACGGATTTAGATGGTGCCCTATTTAAAGTGAATGCAGCGGTTTCTAATGCATAACCCCAAAATGATAACGGCAAATCTGTAAGAGACATCATTGATTGCACCATATCTAATAGAGTTCGATTCCGGCGTTCAGACACACCATTGCGCTGTGGTGTTCCGGGTGGCGTGAGTTGCGAAACGATTCCGCTTGCTTTAAGATGCGTGAGAAAATCATAACTCAAATACTCACCTCCACGATCGGATCGTAGAAATTTAATTTTCCTGTTACGATGGTTTTCCACTTCGTTCTGAAATTCTTTGAACTTTTCAAACGTTTCAGATTTATGTTTCATTAAATAGATATACCCATATCTACTTAAGTCATCAGTAAAAGTGAGAAAATAGCGATATCCACCGCGCGTCGAAATACTCATTGGTCCGCACACATCGGTATGTATGATTTCCAATAAGTCCGTTGCTCGCTCCATTATTCCGGAGAACGGGGTTTTGATCATCTTGCCCATGAGGCATGGTTCGCACGTGTCAAATGATTCAAAATCAAGAGACTCCAAAAGTCCATCAGAATGGAGTTTCTTCATGCGTTTTACACCAATATGACCTAGACGGCAGTGCCACAAATAAGTTGGATTATCACTATCTACTTTGCATCTTTTAGCCTCAATGTTATGGATGTGTGTTTCATTGCTTTCGAGATTCAGAAGAAATAAACCATTCACAACAGGTGCATGACCATAAAAGATGTTATTCATATAAATAGAACAACCATTATTCTCAGATTTAAATGAATAACCGTCTTGCAATAAACATGATCCAGATATAATGTTCATGCTCAACGCAGGCACATAATAACACTTATTAAGGTTTAAAACTAATCCCGAAGGTAAAACTAAGGAGAGCGTGCCGACGGCCATCACATCAACTTTTGATCCATTGCCAACGCGCATTGTCACCTCATCTCTTGCTAGCCGCCGTCTATTCCGTAGCTCCTGTTTCGAGTTACAAATATTAGCAACTGAACCAGTATCATATACCCAGGCACTACAACGAGCGCTAGTAAGGTAGACATCAATAACATGTATATCAAATATACCTTTGATGGTGCCAGCCTTCTTGTCCGCTAAGTACTTCGGACAGTTGCGCTTCCAGTGACCCTTGATCTTGCAATAGAAGCACTCAGTGTCCGGCTTAGGTCCAGACTTGAGCTTCTTCTCAGCAGGGGCAACGTGCTTGCCTTTGCCTTTCTTGAAAGATCCCTTTGCACCTTTAGCTTTCTTAAAGCTAGTGGTCTTGTTGACCATCAACACATGATTGTCTTTCTTGATATCCACCTCCGCAGCTTTCAGCTTAGCGAAGAGCTCAGTGATCGTATCAGTGGAACCAATTTGATTATGAGTAACTACAAAACCTTTGTAGCTAGGAGGGAGTGATTGCAGAACTCTGTCAATCTTGAGCTCCTCTGGAATCTTGCAGTCCAGTTGCTCAAGGCGTTGAGTGTAGCCCGACATCTTAATGGCGTGCTCACTAACGGAACTCCCTTCCTCCATCTTGCAGTTAAAGAACTTCTCAGAGATCTCATATCTCTCAGAACGGGCTTGAGTCTGAAACATGGTTTTCAGTTCCTCAAGTATCTCATAAGGCCCGCGGTACTTCTCAAAACGATTTTGAAGTTCCGGTTCCATAGAAAACAGCATGGTACTCATAATCACATCACAATCATCTCTACGAGCATTGAAGTCAGCAAGTTCTTCAGTTTTCGCAGTTGCAGCAGGGGTGTCACCTAGCGCTTTGTCAAGTACATAGGCTTTTTGTCCGCCAGCGAGTATGATTCTCAGATTGCGGAACCAGTTGGTGAAGTTAGACCCATTGTTCTTAAGCTTTTCTTTCTCAGCAAACACGTTGAAGTTGAAGTTGGACTTAGCCATTTGATCTACAACATTGCAAGTACAATTTAGACTATGTTCATGATAACTAGTTCAACTTAATCAAATTACTAGATGAACTCCCACTAAATTCAACATCCCTCAAGTTGTTTAGTGAACACGATCCAAATTCACCACACCTAATCCGATCTTCACGAGAAGAGATGTGGTTTCAATGGTGGACAACTCAGTGTCGATCATATCATTCATATGACTCATGTTTAACCTTTCGGTTCGTGTGTTCCGAGGCCATGTCTGTACATGCTAGGCTCGTCAAGTCAAACCCAAGTATTTTCCGCGTGTGCAAAACTGGCTTGCACCCGTTGTATGTGAACGTAGATTTTATAGCACCCGATCATCACGAGGTGCTTGAAAACGACGAACTTTCGCAACGGCGCATACGAGGGGAGAACACAATTTTATCTTGATCTTTAAGTGAGGAATCATCTTATAATGCTACCGTCGCGATCTAAGCATAATAAGATACATAAAAGGATAAACATCACATGCATATAATTTTATGTGACATGGTATAGCCAATCTCCGCGCCATGATCTCCATCTTGTGCGCGCCGGCATGATCTCCATCACTCCACCATGATTGCCTCCACCACAAATAGCAACTACAACTATTGCTAACTATTTAGCGATAAAGTAAAGCTATTACATGGCGTATAAGAAGTTGACACGCAGGTCATACATAATTATAAAGACAACCATATGGCTCCAGCCGGTTGTGAACTCATCGACATGCAAGTCGTGAAATATTACAAAACATGATCATCGCATACATCACATATATCACATCACATCTTGTGGCCATACCATATCACAAAACACTCCCTGCAAAAACAAGTTAGACGCCTCTACATTGTTGTTGCAAGTTTTACGTGGCTTATGGGAGTAGCAAGCTAAGAACGATTCTTACCTACGAAAAGCCACAACGGTGATATTATGGTTGCTAACATCCGATGTAAGTCCCATGACTACTATAGTGAGAGAAACTGACATCCACCAGCCGCATGTATGGAACAAGCCACACGTCAAGTGCGGAGCCGGTCTCGCGAACGCGGTCGCGTAAAGTTGGCCTGGACCGCTTCGATCTCACTATACCGCGCCATAAGAGATACACAACAAGAGGTTTGCAACAGAAAACATCAACGCCCGCAACAAACATGTTGCGTTCTACTCGTGAAACACATCTACGCATAGATCTAGCTCTGATACCACTGAAGGGTTTCGAAGCATAGTAAACAAAAATTTTCCTACGCAACGAACAAGAAAGCCAAGATCTAATCTAGGAGATGTAATCAACGAGAGAGGTAGATGAGATCTTCATACCCTTGAAGATTCGCACAGCGGAAACGTTCAAGAGAACGTGGTTGACGTAGTCGTACTCGCCTTCTCCTCCTCGCGATCCGATCCGATCCTACGCCGCAAGTGGCGGCGCCTCCGAGAGTTGCACACGTGCGGTGCAGCGACGTCTCCTCCTTCCTTGGTCCAGCAAGTATGGTGGAGAGATAGATTGGATCGGCAGCACGACGGCGTGGTGCTTATGGTGGAGAGTTTCTGCGGCAGGGCTTCGCCTACGCGCAGTCACGAGAGAGAGAGAGGGAGGGCAGCAGGGGCGGCTAGGGTTTGGGTCTTCAGGTGAAGTAGGGCTGCGCCCCCTGCCCCCCCTTATATGGAGGGCTGGGCGGCCAGCATAGCCCCCTCCTCCAATCCCTAGCCAACTTGGATAAGGAGGAGTGGGGGGCAAGTTTCCCCCCTTTCCTTATTTGAAGTTTCCTTTAGGGTTTTCCCTTGGGCTTGGCCGGCTGGGCCTTAGGGGCCTTGTGCACCTGGCCCAAGGCGGCCAGGGCACTTCCCCTTAGGCCCACGCAGGCCTCCGTCAAGTGGGCCCACGTTGGTCCCACTCCGGAACCTTCTAGAACCTTCCGGTACAATACCGATAAACTCCGAAACCTTTCCGGAATCCAAAAACTGCTTTCCTTTATATGAATCTTATTCTCCGGACCATTCCGGAACCTCTCGTGACGTCCTGGATCTCATCCAAGACTCCGAACTAAAACTCATAAACCAATTATCCATTCTATCCTAGCATCGATACACGTTAAGTGTGTGACCCTACGGGTTCGAGAATATGCAGACATGATCTTCTATCAATAATCAATAGCGGGATCTGGAAACCCATATTGACTCCCACATATTCATCGATAATCATATCGAATGAACCACGATGTCAGGATTCAATTAATCCCGTATATGTATTCCCTTCGTCACACGATATTTTACTTGCCCGAGATTTGATCGTCGGTATCGCCATACCTAGTTCAATCTCGTTCACAACAAGTACTTTACTCGTTCCGTAATCCGATATCACTTCGTGATTAACTCCTTAACCACATGCTTGCAAGCGGTGTTGATATCGATTACCGAGTGGGCCCGAAGTATATCTCTCCGACTTGGGAGGGACAAATTCCATCTCGATACATACAACTCAACAAGTACTTTCTGATCACCTGAGAGACACCTTTATTATCACCCTCACATAGGATGACGTTTGATGACTTCAAAGCTTTCTTCCGATACTAGGGAGTTGTATTATCTCATGGTCTAAGGAATACAATACATGACATAGGAAAAGCTTCGCAAAGATGAACACGATGACACGATCTAATTGCTCTGCTTTATTTAGGTCTGTCCATCATATCATTCTCCTAATGATATGATCTCATTATTAATTGACAACACATGTCTATGGTTAGGAAACCTTAACCATCATTAATCAATGAGCTAGTCCAAAGAGGCGTACTAGGGACACGATGTTGCTCATAAACCACACAAGTATTAAAGTTTCCGCTTAATACAATTCTAGCATGGAATATAAACATTATCATGAACAAGAATTATAATAATAACATCTTTATTATTGCCTCTAGGGCATAATTCCAACAATACCCCCCACCTTCTTCTCCAATGAGTAGCTCGTCCCAAGCAAGAAGAACACCATTATTGGAGCCACCAAATCAACTAGATCTCCTCCCTCAACCCACCAAAGCCCTTGATCTTTGGAGAATCGAAGGAGAAGACCATCATCTACATCCTCACCGAAGCGATTTGATTTCCCCTCTCATTTGCTTGAGGGCACTTGTGTCTTGGGTTCCCTTGTGTCCCAAGACCTTGTTTTGTGTATTTGATATCTTGCTACTTGTTGTTTGACAGCATTGTGTTGTGCTTGGGAGCCTCCAATTCGGTTGTGGATGCGTGCCCCAAGATTGTAAAGGCCGGTTCCGCCTTGAGGAATCCCTTAGTGGAAAGTGAGCTAGGCCTTTGTGGCGGAAGCTTGCACCGGAGAATAGGGTGAGCCTTTGTGGCGTTGGTTAGGCCTTTGTGGCAACCACACCCCTCCAACGTAGACGTACTTCCCCTAAAAAGGAAGGAACTACGGGAATTACATCCGTGTCTCCGTGTGCTCCACTCTCGGTTACCTCTATCCTTTATTGCCTTTATATCTTGTATCTTGCTTAGCTTGCTTGTTGACATATAGGTAAATTCACCTTAGTTGCATATCTAGAGAATTTACCTTTTGTGTCAAGCCTAAATTGAAAAAGAATTAAAATTTGAGTTGCACCTATTCACCCCCCCTCTAGGTGACCATACAATCCGTTCAATTGGTATCAGAGCCTCGGCTCTTATTTCGGGCTTAACCGCCTAAGAGTATGGAAACATCACCTAGTGAGGGTTCAGGTCAAGTTTCCATGGGTGAGTTCAAATCTTTGGAATCATCCATGACTTCCATGACATCTCAAATAAGTGAGTTGCGTGAAATGATAACGCAACTCATGCAAGCTAAAACGGCTAATGCTTCTCCACCTCCGGAAAAACCCGCTACTCCACAAGTGGAGAATGTGGTGGTTGATATAGAGGGTGCCGATAAAAATGGTGATGCTAAGTCTTCCACCAAGGGCGACGGGAAAGGTGAATTCCCACATTGGTATTCACCCGACCCGCCGGTTCCTCATCCTCATATTAACCATAGAGGAGACCCACCTAAGCTTGATGCATTAAACTTTGGTCAATGGCAATATCAAATGATCTCTCATATGCGCAGTTCTTGCATCGAGCTTTGGAGGATCGTTGAGGAAGGATTCAAGGCCGTGGATCCCCACAACATGACAAGAAGAGAGACGGTCGATAGCCAACTCAATGCTACCGCTCTTCACATGATTCAAGTCGCCGTTGGACCCAAGGACTTGCCTCACATCCAACACTTCTCCACCGCCAAAGAAGCTTGGCAAGGACTCTCCGACGTCTTTGTTGGCAATAAGAGCATGAAGAAAACAAGATATATTGCCTTCTCAAATCAAGCGGAGGGTTTCTTTATGATGGATGGTGAGGATCATCAAGAGATGTATAGAAGACTCAAGGCTATTGCTACCACCTTCAAGAACCTCGGTGCCCACCATATTGATGATGAGTGGATCAAGATGAAGTACATTCTTGCTCTCACTCCATATGAGCCCGCGGATGTGAAGAGTGTTCAAGGAAAGCACAACTTCAATGAGATGACCTCCAATCAAGTGATGCAAGAGATTCAAGCCTACAAGGTTTCCGCACAAAATGCGGAAGATGCTCGTGCTCGTGCCATAGGAATGCAAAGAAGCTCCAATCTTGCATTAAAAGCTAGTGTGGTTGAGAAAGAGGTTCCACTTCAAGCAAGCATTGAAGCAAGGCTTGAGATGTGTCCCGAGGACATAAGACATGAGTACAATGAGCACATGGCCTTCTATGGAAAAACCTTTTGGGTTGATCCACACAAGGCCAAAGAAGACAATCAAAGAAGAAGCAAGTCAAGTGGCTATCAAAGGAATGACAACAATGGTCAAAGGGTGAGGACATGCTACAATTGCAATGATAGATTTCACTTTGTTGCCGAGTGCCCTTATGAGAAGAGAGAAGACCATGGTGGAAAGCTCATCTTCAAAAGCAAGACCAAGTCACCATCCAAGAAGCCATTTGTGAAGAAGGGTGGACCAAAGAAGAAACAACCAAAGTTTGTGTTCTTGACTCAAGAAGAGTACTCCGCAAGTGAGAGTGATGAAGAAGAAACCACAACTAGTGAGATGGCCGCAATGGCAACCACCTCCACTTCCTCCACATCACTCTTTGAATCCCCCAATGAGGACTCTCTTCTCAAGAACGTCAAGTGCCTTATGGCCAAGTCTTCCGAGGTATCACCCACATCTTTCTCTTCCTCTAAGACAAATGATGCTTCCTTGAATGATCTTGCTAGTCTTAGAGTAAAGGAAGAAATTGTTGCTTTTGATGATTATGTGTCTAGTGTAGATGGTGTTCACAAGCTTCACTTTGAACGTCTATTGAGCCAATATGGTAAAACTCTTGAAAAACTAGATGAACAAATGAGGCTTGAAAAAGAATATGCTCAAGATATTGCCTCACTAACCGAGTCTCTTGAAGAAGAGCAAGAGGAACGAGCATCTCTTGAAGAGAAGCTCGATTCCATTGAGGAAGCTAATAATGAAGTTGTTTCCAAACTCATTAAAGAGCGTGACCATGCTCGTGCTAAAGTAAAAATGCTTAAAAGGAAAAGGTTGAATTTGGTGTTGGTCATGATATACTTGTTAAGGATTTAGAAGATCTTGACAAGGCTCACAAGGCCTTGAAAAGTGAACACTCTATTCTTACCAAGTCACATGAACAACTTCAAATTCAATTGACTAAGAATAATGTGCCTAGTTCTTCTACTTCTACTTGTGATCATGCAAATGTTATTGAAGAAAATGCTAGGTTGAAAGATGAGCTTGCCAAGTCCTCCATTCCCATAGGTGAGAAAAACTTGAATGACCTTTTGAGTAACAAAAGGCATTTGGTGATAAAACGGGGATTGGCTTTGTCTCAAAGAAGAAGAAGAAGAAGAAGAAGAAGAAGAACAAGAAAAAGAAGGCCAAGCCCGCACAAGCAAAGAAGGATCCTATTGTGGGTGGCAAAGCCACTCATGATGATCATGCAGGAATTGCTAACCCTCACTATGTTTTATTTCGTGATTATTATGGTGATGTTTTTGCAAAATATGTTGGTCCATATGATGGTTATGTTGCTTGGTCTATTTGGGTTCCAAAGACCCTTGTTGCTAACAAAAGATGACCCATTGAGAAATGGGGACCTAAAACCAAGCAATAATCTCTTGTAGGACTATGCTTCCGGTGGATCAAAATGGGTGCTTGATAGTGGATGCACAAGTCATATGACCGGAAGCAAGGAGATTATGACGGAGATGAGGCCTAATGATAACAACATAACCGTCACATATGGAGATATGTCACAATCCGAGGTATTGGGTCTTGGCAAGGTGGTGGTCGCACCGGATATTTCCCTTGTGGACGTCATGCTTGTTGAGACCCTAGGTTACAATTTACTTTCAGTTCGTGCACTTGGTAAGATGGGCTTTGCCGTCTTCATTGATAATGAAATTGTGGTACTCTTGTGGAGCAAGTCTCTAAAGGTCGCTTTCGTTGGGCACATTGAAAATAACTTGTATGTGGTGGACTTCTCGGGGAAAACCACTACAAGTGCAATGTGTTTATTTGGAAAGGCCGATGTGGGTTGGCTTTGGCATCGCCGACTAGCCCATGTCAATATGAGAACTTTGCAAAGTCTTCACAAGGGTGGCCACATTCTCGGACTAAAAGAGAATGTTTCTTTTGCCAAATATCGTGTTTGCAGGGCTTGCGTTCTAGGAAAAATGCATGATTCTCCCCACCCAAGCAAGACTATCATTTCCTCCAAGAGGATCTTGGAGCTCCTTCATGTGGATCTCTTTGGTCCTCCCTCTTATGCAAGTCTTGGTGGGAAGAAATATTGTTTGGTGATTGTTGATGACTATTCAAGATATACTTGGGTCTACTTCTTCAAGCATAAGAGTGAGACTCAACAAACCGTCATCGACTTTGCCAAGGAAGTTGAACGTCAACATGGGCAAACTATTTTGGCAATTAGAAGTGACAATGGCTCGGAATTCAAGAACTACACTTTGAATGGGTTTCTCAGTGATGAGGGGATACGTCATCAATATTCCGCTGCATACACCCCTCAACAAAATGGTGTAGCCAAAAGGAAGAACCGGACTCTTATGGATATGGCTAGGTCCATGTTGGCGGAGTTTAAGTCTCCATACAACTTTTGGGCTGAAGCTATCTCTACGGCCTGTCACTCTTCAAACCGGCTCTTCCTCCGCAAAGGCCTAAACAAGACTCCATATGAAATACTCACCGGAAGCAAGCCCAACATCTCCTACTACTGGGTTTTCGGGTGTAAGTGTTTCTTTCAAAGAAAAGGAGTTCGTTTAGGTAAATTTGATCCGAAAGGAATAGAAGGTATTTTTGTTGGTTACGGTGCCGAATCCCACTGATGTCTACGCACTTCTATTCTTGTAGACACTTGTTGGGCCTCCAAGTGCAGAGGTTTGTAGAACAGCAGCAAGTTTCCCTTAAGTGGATCACCCAAGGTTTATCGAACTCAGGGAGGTTAGAGGTCAAAGCTATCCCTCTCAAGCAACCCTGCAATTACGATACAGAAAGTCTCTTGTGTCCCCAACACACCCAATACACTTGTCAGATGTATAGGTGCACTAGTTCGGCGAAGAGATAGTGAAATACAAGTAGTAGTGATGATTATAAGTAGCAAACGTGGTATGAAATAAATATCGCTGCGAGCAAACATGTAACAAAACAGTAAGTAAACGGTGTGCAATGCTTGGAAACAAGGCCTAGGGATCATACTTTCACTAGTGGACACACTCCCAACAATATAACATGAATGAACAAGTAACTTCTCTTTGCTAAGGCACTCTGAATTACTCTCCTATTGAATAACACTAATCATTGTGTAGTGGCTACAGAAGCACCCCTTAAAGTTCATCAAGTACTTGACAAACACCACTCATAGAGATATCCAAATCAAATCACAATTCAAGATAGAAATCATTGCAACTTAAACCAAGTACTAACACGGTGCACACACTGTCAACATTACACCATGAAAGGAGGAATAGATCACTCAAACTATCATAGCAATAATTATTCTCATAATCCACAAGAGATCACAATCATAGCCTAAACCAAGTACCACCATGATGCACGCACTGTCACCGTTACACCATAGCAGGATGAATAGATTACTTTAATAACATCACTAGAGTACACAAAATATCTGAATAATAACATGTACTTGTTCAACATGATACAAAGCTCACGATCACATAAAGATCACATCATGGGAGAGAGAGGTGAACCACATAGCTACCGGTAGAGCCCTCAGCCCCGGGGATGAACTACTCCCTCCTCATCATAGGAGACAGCAAGGTTGATGGAGATGGCGGTGAGGTCGATGGAGATGGCAGAGACGGCGATGGAGATCGATGGAGATGGCTCCGGGGGCACTTCCCCGTCCCGGCAGGGTGCCGGAACAGAGACTTCTGTCCCCCGAAATTCGTCGGCGATGGCGGCGGAGCTGCGGAACTCTTTCTGGAAAATTGCCGACTCCCCTAGGGTTTTCCATCCCGAGGCTTCTTATAGGCGAAGGGGCGATGTCAGAGGAGGGGCCAGGTGCCCACACGCGGGCCCCGCGCGGCCAGACCCCTGGCCGCACCGGGCATGTGTCTGGGGCCCTGGTGGCCCCCCTCTGACACCTCTTCGGATGTCTGGAAGCTTCCGGGTAAAATAAGACTTCAGGAACTTGTTTCGTCCAATTCCGAGAATATTTCCTGTGTATCACTTCTGAAACACAAAAACAGCAGAAAACAGGAAACTGGCACTGTGGCACTTCGTTAATAGGTTAGTTCCGGAAAATGCATAAAAGTGCCACTAAGTGTAACGAAACAATAGGCAAATGGTGTAAAAACAAGCATGGAGCATCAAAAATTATAGATACGTTTGAGACGTATCACCCACACTTATAGAGTCTTCAACAAGTCCATCGGACGTGTTGAGGAATCTTGTAGTGTGGTATTCGAAGAGAATGACAGCTCCCAAGGGGGGCGAGATGTTGTTTCTTGTGATGTAGATGATGAAATACCTCGAGAAGCCATAGGAAGAATGGGCGTGGAATTTTTCCGCCCCATTGAGGGACACCTTGTGGCGGACCGAGAAGGACTATGCTCTACTCAAGTGGAGCCTTCATCTTCACAAGCTCAACAAGCCTCTCCCAAGGAAGCAACTAATGCACCAACCGAAGAACAAGACAAGGACCTTCATGAAGAACAAGGGGCACCACCATCCTCTCCGGTTATCTTGACCACCCCCAGTTCTTCACAAGACCAAGATCAACCTACTCATGAAGATATTGATGATCAAGGTCAAGTTGATGGTCAAGACGGGGACCAAAATGATCGAGTGACTCCTCCAAGGTCAAATGAGGAGATCGAAGCCCGTCGCAAGAAAAGAGTTGAAAGGGATTTGGAGCTTAAAGGTCATACCCTTGAGAGGGTTATTGGAGATTTAAGAAGCAAAGTGTCAACCCGGCGTCAATTGGCACAATTTAGCTCTCATCATGCTTATATCTCCATGGTTGAACCCAAGAAAGTATTTGAAGCTCTTGAAGATCCGGATTGGTTGGATGCTATGCATGAAGAACTCAACAACTTCAAGCGCAATAATGTATGGGTGTTAGTGGAGAAGCCAAAGGAGTGCCGCAATGTGATTGGCACAAAGTGGATATTCAAGAACAAGCAAGATGAGCATGGAATTGTTGTGAGGAACAATGCTAGATTAGTTGCTCAAGGTTTCTCTCAATTGGAAGGAATTGACTTTGGAGAAACTTATGCTCCCGTGGCTCGCCTTGAGTCCATCCGTATCCTTCTTGCATATGCCACTCATCATAACTTTAAGTTGCAACAAATGGATGTTAAAAGTGCTTTTCTTAATGGTCCATTGAAAGAGGAAGTATATGTTAAGCAACCCCCGGGGTTTGAGGATCTCAACTTTCCTAACCATGTCTACAAACTCCATAAGGCACTCTATGGCCTTAAACAAGCCCCACGTGCGTGGTATGAGCACCTTAGGGAGTTGTTGTTAGACCGTGGGTTTGAAGTTGGGCAAATCGATCCCACTCTTTTTACTAAGAGGGTCAATGGGGAGCTTTTCGTATGCCAACTATATGTTGATGATATTATCTTTGGCTCTACTAACAAAGCTTTTAATGATGAATTTTCAAAGCTTATGACCGATAGGTTCGAGATGTCTATGATGGGCGAAATGAAGTTCTTTCTTGGTTTTGAAATCAAGCAATTGAAAGAAGGGACTTTCATTAATCAAGCCAAATATGTCCAAGACATGCTCAAGAGGTTCAAGATGAAGGAACTAAATGGGTCCGCCACACCAATGGCCACAAAATGTCATCTTGAACTTGATCCCAATGGTAAAGATGTGGATCAAAAGGTATACCGTTCTATGATCGGTTCTTTGCTTTACCTTTGCGCATCTAGACCCGATATTGTGTTGAGTGTAGGTGTGTGTGCAAGGTATCAAGCCGCTCCTAAAGAAAGCCACCTTATGGCGGTTAAGAGAATCTTTCGATATTTGGTTCATACCCCAACTTATGGGCTTTGGTATCCCAAAGGCTCGGATTTCTCTCTTTGTGGCTTCACGGATTCGGATTGGGCCGGTGACAAGGATGATAGGAAATCAACCTCCGGAGCTTGCCAATTTCTTGGTAGGTTGCTACTCCAAGTTGATGTGGGAGCAAACTGTCCTTGTGCGTGGTGAATGACCAGCCCGTTGGGAACCCCAAGAGGAAGGTATGATGAGTGTAGCAGCAAGTTTTCCCTCAATTAAGAAACCGAGGTTTATCGAACAGGAGAAGGGAGACGATCACGACTGAAGGTGTTGTGGAACCTGCACACACACAAACAAATACTTTGTTCCCAACTTGCGATGAGGTTGTCAATCTCACCGGTTTGCTTGAAACAAAGGTTATGAGTGTATCGAGTGGAAAACAGTAGTAACATGCGAGTAAAGTAAACAGTGCGGGAAAAGTAAACAGGTGATTGCAATATGATTAAAATAGGACCGGGGTCCACAGTTCACTAGTGGTGTCTCTCCATAAATAAAATAACATGCTGGGTAAACAAATTACAGTTGGGAAATTGATAGAATAAAGATAACGTGATATGTCAAGAAGATCACTATGAGATTTACTCTGGGCATTACAACAAAATACATAGACCGCCATCCAACTGCATCTATGACTAATAATCCACCCCCGGGGATATCAATCCGAACACCCTAGAAGTATTAAGTTGCGAACAACAGATAATTTCATTAAGCAAAGTGTGTAATGTAAACAAAGCATATGCCCTTGAGCATATGAATGTTGTTTTCTCCCTAGTAGTAACAGCACATCTACAACCTTAGAGGTTTCTGTCACTCCCCCAGGTGAAATAGAGACATGAACCCACTATCGAGCATAAATACCCCCTCTTGGAGTCACTAGCAACTACTCGGCCAAGATAGCTACTAACAACGGAGAGCATGCAAGATCATAAACAACATAGAGATAACAAAAGATATAATTCAGTACAACAACTTAATCATAAACACCAATATTCATCAGATCCCAACAAACCAACATCATAGAATTACATAACGGTGATCTCAATCATGTAGGGCAGCTCATGAGATCTAAACATGAAGCACATGGTGGAGAAGACAACCATCTAGCTACTGCTATGGACCCATAGTCCAAGGTAGACTACTCACTCATCGCTCCGGAGGCAAGCATGGCGATGAAGAAGACCTCCGGTGGCGATTCCCCTCTCCGGCAGGGTGCCGGGAAGAGCTTCTGGACCCTCCCGATCTTCGGGTCGACGGCGGCGGCGGATCGCGATGTATTCTAGAAAACTGATCGGGCCCTTAGGTTTTTCTCGTCGGGGGGTCTTTATAGGCGAAGGGGCGTCGTCAGAGGTGGAGCCAGGCTCCCTCACACAGGGGTGGCGCGGCCAGGGGCCAGGCCGCGCCGCCCCCTTGTGTGGGGCCCTGGTGGCCCCTCTCCGTCTCTCCTTCGGATGTCTGGAAGCTTCCGGGTAAAATAAGACTTCAGGAACTTGTTTCGTCCAATTCCGAGAATATTTCCTGTGTATCACTTCTGAAACACAAAAACAGCAGAAAACAGGAAACTGGCACTGTGGCACTTCGTTAATAGGTTAGTTCCGGAAAATGTATAAAAGTGCCACTAAGTGTAACGAAACAATAGGCAAATGGTGTAGAAACAAGCATGGAGCATCAAAAATTATAGATACGTTTGAGACGTATCAAGCATCCCCAAGCTTAACTCCTGCTCGTCCTCGAGTAGGTAAGTGATAACAAAGAATAATTTTTGAGGTGACATGCACCTACACAATCTTGATCATATATGTAAGCATTGGTGAGCTGGGATCAATAGAACTTAAAACATGGGCATGAAAGATATAATCATGACAATAAGAACTTAGCAACCATGTTGTAAACATGTAAATGAACACAAACAAAAGATCATGATAATGAAACAATGAAAGTCAAACGTGTGTTCAAATCATAAGGAAAAACATACAAATAGTTTTCAGCTTGTCCTTCAAAGAGAGCAAAACATAAATGCATAGGACACCTCAAAGTTTAAGAGGGCGACTAGATACAAATAATTTAAGAACAAGTGAAACCAACAATATGAATCAATCAATGAACTTTGGGACAATGCATATCACACTAAGAATGACAACTATGCTCTCTTAATGGTGCATAAATAAAGAAGGTGGTGACTCAACATAAAAGTAAAAGAAAGGCCCTTCGCAGAGGGAAGCAGTGATTTAAACATGTGCTAGAGCTTTTCATTTGTAAAACAGAGAGATAAAACTTGATTTTGAGAGGTGGTTGTCTTTGTCAACGACTGGCAATGGGGTTCTTACTATCTTCCATACAAAAATAAAGCAAGTTTTTGAGAGAGAGATTGGCACTCTTGTGCTCTTTTTATAAAACTTGGCACTCCTCCCCACCTTTTCCTTTCACATACCATGGCTAACCGATTCCATCGGGTGCCCACCAACATTCACATTCTTTGGAGGAGTGCCTTTTTTTCTTTCTTTTTTTCTTTTTTTTTTCTTTTTGGAATAAGCAATATGGAAGATAGCAAATCCGACCACTACGTCCCCATGAGCTGAAAACAGTGTCACAAAACGAGAAGTATTTTGAAGGTTTTTGAAAGGTAGCACACGAAAATTTTACTTTGGAATGGCTTACAAATACCATGCATAGGAATTTATAGTGGACACAATGGCAAACTTGGATTTTAGGAGTTGGATGCACGAGTAGAGCTCATACTCAGTACAAGATGAGGGCTAGCAAAAGACTGGGAGCGACCAACTAAGAGAGCAGTAATGGCCATAATCATGCAAAGCGACAAAGCGACATTAAAAGAAGCATAAGATGGCATCAAAAGTCAAAAACTAAATGATCATGAAGGCTATGGCGACTTTGTAAGAGTCTAACATGTGTGAGCATGCGCCAAGTCAACCCAAATAAAGCATCAAGGAGAAAACCAAAATAATGCTTCCATACAATAAAAACAACGCATGATTTTTTCAAAGGCTCATTAAGCAATCTCAGTTATTTGAGACAAGTCATGCTACAGCAAAACCACTAAGCATACTATCAAAAAGACATCAAGCATGACATGAAAAAGCCTAAGCCGCAGTCTACACAAGCTCCTTCTTGTACCACTATTTTGCACAAAGCTTTTTCTCTTTTCCAACACCATTTGAAATTTTTATAAACACCTCTTTTGATGAAAACCAATGAAGATCAGAGGCAAAAATACACCTTGATGAAAAGATATGACAAGATCTGAACGCAAATCAAGGCGAAAACGAAAACCAAAAGCAGTAGCAGAAAAAGTAGAACACTCGATTTTTAATAAGAGTGAAAACTAGAGCGTTCTTTGCAAATGAAAACGAGTACATCTCCTCCAAAGGAAATTTGTTGGGGTCCAACCATTTATTGCAGCAAACAAACAAACTAAACCAACTAAGAAAACTAAAACAACTGACGCTCCAAGAAAAACACATAGTGCATGAAGCAATAAAAATATAGTGTTTTGAAAGGTGACCTGATTTTTGCCGATGAAGAAGGGGTGCCTCGGGGGCATCCCCAAGCTTTGACGCTTGTACTTCTTGTATATTTCTTGGGGTGATGCATGGGCATCCCCAAGCTTGAGCTTTTGTCCATTCTTCAACTCATCTCATCATTCTCCAATCCCTACACTTGAAAAGTTCCTTCATACAAAACTAAACACAATTCTATTAGCAACATTAGTGTAAGCATAAAATATATTCAACCTCCTTTAGCTTCAGGTTTCAACCCAAAACCACCACATATAAAGTATATACTACTGTAGAAACTTCCACAAGATTTCCATGATCAAAAAGAACTCAAAAGAAAGCGATAAAGTGGCAAAAACAAATATTGGCAGAAATCTGTCAAAACTGAACAGCTGACAAAGGACGAATTTTTGAGGGATTTTCTGTTGCTCAAATCAAAAAGTGTTCAACTAAGAAAAGTTTGGATATAACCTGGGGCATATGCACAAGAAATCGCAGGTCCAAAAGATAAACAGAGAATTTTCACGAATTTTTACGGTGCAGCACCGAAAACAGTTTCAGGACAGCAACATCCCCAAATCTTTACCTCACTCAAATTAGAGGCTTCTCTTGGCACAAAAACGAAATAAACAAGATAAGGAGCGGTCATTACAGTAGTAATGACTTCCAAGACTGAAATAAAATAAAAAGTACTGAAAAGTAAACATTGGGTTATCTCCCAAGAGTGCTTTTCTTTAACGCCTTTGAGCTAGGCGCAGAAAATTGCGAATCAAGTATTTTCAAGAGATGAAGCATCAAGCTCATAATTTGCTCTAAGAATAGAGTCAAAAAGTAATTTCTTTCTTTTCCTAGGGAAGTGTTCCATACCTTTCTTTAATGGGAATTGATACTTGATAGTGCCTTCCCTCATATCAATGATAGCACCTACAGTTCGAAGAAAGGGTCTTCCCAAAATAATAGGACATGAAGCATGTCATTCAACGTCCATAACAAGAAAATCAACGGGAACAAGGTTATTATTAACCACAATAAGAACATCATTAATCCTTCCCAAAGGTTTCTTCTTAGCAACATCAGCAATAGGTACATCAAAATAACATTTTTCAAGCGGTGGTAAATCAAGCATGTCATAAATCTTTCTAGGCATGATAGAAATACTAGCACCTAGATCACATAAAGCATGGCAATCATAACCATTAACATGCATATCAATGATGGGTTCCCAACCATCTTCTAACTTCTTGGGAACAGAGGCTTTTTGCTTCAACTTTTCATCCCTAATCTTTATGAGAGCATTGGTAATATGCTTAGTAAAAGCAATATTTAAAGAACTAGCATTGGGAGTCAAAGCAAGCTTTTGCAAGAACAAAATAACTTCAGATATATTGCAGCCATCAACATCAAAATCATTAAAGGAAATAGAGCTATCATCTCCCACACTCCGAAAAATTTCAGCACTCTTTTGAGAAAAAGTTTTGGCAGTTTTAGGCTTTTTAACACAAGGAGTGGGAGTTTTCTCTACACCAATCAAAGTAAGAGGGTTGCTATCAGTAGGAGCAACATCATTAGAGGTAGTAATATTACATACCTTCATCTCTCTAGCCATCTCATCTTCTCTTTCCCACCTGGCATGCAATTCCGCTAACAATCTAATATTTTCATCAATTCCAACTTGGGTAGCATTAGCGGCAGCAACAACATTGCTCACATTCACATCATTAGGAAACAATTTTAATTTCAGAAGTTCAACATCATGAGCAAGGCTATCAACTTTAGAAGCAAGAATATCAATTTTGCCTAACTTTTCCTCAACAGACTTGTTAAAAGCAGTTTGTTTACCGATGAAGTCCTTGAGCATTACCTCAAGCTCGGAGGGCGCGGCCCTAGTGTTGTTGTAGGAATTACCATAAGAGTTACCATAACCATTACCATTGGTAGAAGGATACGGCCTATAATTGTTACTAGCAAAATTGTTCCTATAAGCATTGTTATTAAAATTGTTATTTCTAATGAAATTCACATCAACTTGCTCTTCTTGAGCAACCAGAGAGGCCAAAGGAACATTATTAGGATCAACATGAGTCCTATCATTAGCAAGCATAGCCATAATGGTATCAATCTTATCATTCAAGGAAGAGGTTTCCTCAACAGAATTTACCTTCTTACCTTGTGGAGCTCTCTCGGTGTGCCATTCAGAATAATTTACCATCATGTTGTCGAGTAGCTTTGATGCGGCGCCCAAGGTAAGGGACATAAAAGTGCCTCCAGCAGCTGAATCAAGTAGGTTCCTTGAAGAAAAATTCAGTCCTGCATAAAAAGTTTGGATAATCATCCAAGTAGTCAGTCCATGAGTGGGGCAATTCTTTACCATAGATTTCATTCTTTCCCAAGCTTGAGCAACATGTTCATTATCAAACTGAGTAAACTTCATAATATTGCTGCGCAAAGCTATAATCTTAGCAGGAGGATAGTATCTACCAATAAAAGCATCCTTACACTTAGCCCATGAATCAATACTATTCTTAGTCAAAGACAGCAACCAATCTTTAGCCTTTCCTCTCAAAGAAAAAGGAAACAACTTGAGCTTAATAATATCACTATCAACATCTTTATATTTCTGCATCTCACATAGCTCAACAAAATTGTTGAGATGAGCTGCAACATCTTCAGTACTAGCACCAGAAAATTGCTCTTTCATAACAAGGTTCAATAAAGCAGGCTTGATCTCATAAAAGGTGGTAGCAGGAACAGGTGGTGCAATAGGAGTGCAGATAAAATCACTATTGTTCGTGCTAGCAAAGTCACACAACTTGGTGTTTTCAGGAGTACCCATTTCAGCAAAACGAAAGTAAACAAGTAAAAACAGCTACCAAGGATTCTAATTTTTTTTTGGGTTTTTGATATAAAGCAGTGCAGGTAAAATAAATAAAGTAAAGCAAAACAAATAACAAAGTAAAGAATGTGTGTGCGAAGAACTCCCCTCGCAGAAGTCTTCTCTCTTCCCCGGCAACGGCGCCAGAAAAATAGCTGCTACTCCAAGTTGATGTGGGAGCAAACTGTCCTTGTGCGTGGTGAATGACCAGCCCGTTGGGAACCCCAAGAGGAAGGTATGATGAGTGTAGCAGCAAGTTTTCCCTCAATTAAGAAACCGAGGTTTATCGAACAGGAGAAGGGAGACGATGACGACTGAAGGTGTTGTGGAACCTGCACACACACAAACAAATACTTTGTTCCCAACTTGCGATGAGGTTGTCAATCTCACCGGTTTGCTTGAAACAAAGGTTATGAGTGTATCGAGTGGAAAACAGTAGTAACATGCGAGTAAAGTAAACAGTGCGGGAAAAGTAAACAGGTGATTGCAATATGATTAAAATAGGACCGGGGTCCACAGTTCACTAGTGGTGTCTCTCCATAGATAAAATAACATGCTGGGTAAACAAATTACAGTTGGGCAATTGATAGAATAAAGATAACGTGATATGTCAAGAAGATCACTATGAGATTTACTCTGGGCATTACAACAAAATACATAGACCACCATCCAACTGCATCTATGACTAATAATCCACCCCCGGGGATATCAATCCGAACACCCTAGAAGTATTAAGTTGCGAACAACAGATAATTGCATTAAGCAAAGTGTGTCATATAAACAAAGCATATGCCCTTGAGCATATGAATGTTGTTTTCTCCCTAGTAGCAACAGCACATCTACCACCTTAGAGGTTTCTGTCACTCCCCCAGGTGAAATAGAGACATGAACCCACTATCGAGCATAAATACCCCCTCTTGGAGTCACTAGCAACTACTCGGCCAAGATAGCTACTAACAACGGAGAGCATGCAAGATCATAAACAACATAGAGATAACAAAAGATATAATTCAGTACAGCAACTTAATCATAAACACCAATATTCATCGGATCCCAACAAACCAACATCATAGAATTACATAACGGTGATCTCAATCATGTAGGGCAGCTCATGAGATCTAAACATGAAGCACATGGTGGAGAAGACAACCATCTAGCTACTGCTATGGACCCATAGTCCAAGGTAGACTACTCACTCATCGCTCCGGAGGCAAGCATGGCGATGAAGAAGACCTCCGGTGGCGATTCCCCTCTCCGGCAGGGTGCCGGGAAGAGCTTCTGGACCCTCCCGATCTTCGGGTCGACGGCGGTGGCGGATCGCGATGTATTCTAGAAAACTGATCGGGCCCTTAGGTTTTTATCGTCGGGGGGTCTTTATAGGCGAAGGGGCGTCGTCAGAGGTGGAGCCAGGCTCCCTCACACAGGGATGGCGCGGCCAGGGGCCAGGCCGCGCCGCCCCCTTGTGTGGGGCCCTGGTAGCCCCTCTCCGTCTCTCCTTCGGATGTCTGGAAGCTTCCGGGTAAAATAAGACTTCAGGAACTTGTTTCGTCCAATTCCGAGAATATTTCCTGTGTATCACTTCTGAAACACAAAAACAGCAGAAAACAGGAAACTGACACTGTGGCACTTCGTTAATAGGTTAGTTCCGGAAAATGTATAAAAGTGCCACTAAGTGTAACGAAACAATAGGCAAATGGTGTAGAAACAAGCATGGAGCATCAAAAATTATAGATACGTTTGAGACGTATCATAGGTCTTTGGTGTGTTGGTCTTCTAAGAAGGAAAATTGTATATCTCTCTCCACCGCCGAAGCCGAATATATTGCCGCCGCAAGTGGATGCACTCAATTATTGTGGATGAGGCAAACTTTAAAGGAATATGGTGTCAATTGTGACAAAGTGCCTCTTTTATGTGACAATGAGAGTGCTATCAAGATAGCCTATAATCCGGTGCAACATTCAAGAACCAAGCATATTGAGATCCGGAATCATTTTATTAGAGATCATGTTGCCCGTGGTGATATTGAGCTTGCATATGTGAGCACCAAGGATCAACTTGCCGATATATTCATGAAGCCCCTTGATGAAGCAAGATTTGGATATTTGAGGAATGAGCTAAATATCATTGATTCAAGGAGTGTGGCTTGAGCATCTTGCAAATACACCTACTTTTCAATACTTGTTTGGTCTAGGTGTGGGCATGGAGATAGGGGGAGTGCGGTCCTAATCAATTTGACTATCCCTCCCCCCATAATACCGATAGTAACAAAATTGTTCTATTTCTATCATTTTTGTGATATATGAGTTTCAATGACGAGTATTGGTTATGGACCCAAGATATATCTTCGCGGTCCAATGCCATAACACTCATACATGGTGGCCTCGGCCACCGACCTCTTCTTTTCGAAGAGTTGATTCCTTGCAAATCCTATTTGAGTTTTATTGAGCCTTTTTTCGTCTTTGTCTCTATCCTTGATATGGGAAGGCACTAGCATTGGTTTTTCCAAAGATTTCTTGTGTTTGCAATGTCAAGTGCCGAGAACCACTCCATGTATGTTTTTCTATCCTAAGCCCACTTATCTAAAGCCAAGCATCCTCTCTTGCATGCCCAGAATTTCCTGAAATCAAATTCATCTGCTTTGTGCCATCTTGACCGGCTATAGCCGGTCCTTCACCGGAAATAGCCGGGGTGCGGCTTTAGCCGGCCTGGGGTTTTCAAGCCCATCTCATAAGGCTGTGGGGGTGAGGGTTTCCTCAGTTAACCCCCACGCCTATCTCTGCTTGAGCTTCTCCTCCCTTGGACCCGCCGCCGCCGCCATCATTCGCCTCTCCTCCGGCCGCCGGAGCCCCCTCTTCGGCCGGCCATCCTCTCCGGTGCCCTCCCCATGGACCAGGGTACCCTCCCCTACTTTCTCCTCTCTCTCCCTAGGTCTCCCTAGGGTTAGGGTTAGTTGATTTTTGGTACCTTGTTGTTCATTTGGGAATGTTTGGTTTCGTGTTTCCTTCCAGCATTGCATAGATCGAAAATACTTGACTAGTTTTGGTGGCCTACTCCTGAGATTTCAAATTGTGTTCTTCTGGTCCGGCTAAAGCCGGTGTCAGACCGGCTATTGCCGGCCTGACCGGCTAAAGCCGGCCTGAGACCGGAAATAGCCGGTGTAGATCACCAAGTACTGTCCTGCTTTTTTCTTTTGTGCTATTGCTCTTTGACCCTCTGGCATGCATGCTCATCCTATATGCTATCTACCTATGTGCTGTTTGCAGGTGGTTCTCGACCCAAGCGGTCTCGCTATGTTGATCCTTCTCTTGCCCGCCGTCAAGAACATCACGATGCACGTATGACCGCTGCTATGAAGAAGAAGAGATTGGAAGAACAAAAGAAGAAATCTCTATTTGCTAACATTGGTGATCTCAAGAAGTTGTCCAAGCAAGAGTACCGTGAGTTCCGTGAACAGAAGTTCTATGCCTTGCCTAGGGACATCGACAGTGGTTCCTTCTACCGGTCAGAGCATCAGAGGATCTATGAGCAGGTTTATGAGACCATGAGCACAAAGGTTTGCCCCATGAAGTTCACCAACATTGCATCGTTGTCCAGGGATGAGTACTTTGCTGATGCTCTCTGGGTCACTCAGAAGTTGGGTTTGCACAAGTTGATGGTCTTCAGACAAGACTATAATCCTCGTTTGATCCAGCAGTTCTTTGCCACTTTGGAGTTTGATACTCGGGATGAGGTTGGTTTCACTTGGATGTCGGGTGAAGTAAGGAAGAGCTCTACCATCTCTCGCTCCGGGCAGCTCTTGGGCTATAGGTTTGATGGCATTCATCGACCTAGAGGTGCCCGTTTGCATCTTGACACCACAGAGTACAACAAGAGGAAGATCCAGTGTCTCTATGGTCCCGGGGGCAAAGCGGGAGAGACTGCAAATCTCCTTCCCCTCTATGATATTCTACTTCGGATGTTCCGTGCCAACATTGCTCCAAGTGGGGGCAACAATGATTCTATCAGAGGTGGACTTGTGCATTTACTCCACCATGCCCGTCTTGTCTTCGAGGCCGGAAGGGAGTGTGAAGGGATGGAGCTCGATGTGATGTACTTTATCTTCATGGAAATGAAGATTGCTATGCCTGGTAGGAAAATCCCTCCTTATGCTCCATTTATCATGAGGCTTATCATTGACAGAGGCATTGAAGGAGACTTTGAGATTGAGCAAGATTTTCTAGATGAAGAGTTGGAAGTGCACAAGCCCAATAAGCTGTACAAGAAGACCGCTCATTTGGTGTCTAGCACCTCAAGTGCTTTTCCCTCTTCGAGCGATGTGTTGGGTGGCAACCGCTATGCTAGTGGTTGTAGGAGGAAGAACGCGGATCCACCAAGTGGTAGAATGGGTCAAGAGATGAAGAAGCTCAAGTGGTGGCAAAGGGCTTTGTTTTGCATGAACAACGATGTGCGTCAAACTCAATACAAGGACTATGTGGACCGCAAGCACATTCACAAGAAGCAAAGAGAGTTGGATGCTCGTTTGAGGATTGTGGAGAAGGGCAAAGGAGCTAGCACTCAAGAAGAATCCCAAGAGCAAGACCCGTCTGAGGAAACTTTCTCCTTTGGCAAATGGAATGAGGGATCATCTTTTGATTGGAAGGAGTTAGCCGAAGTCACCTCCAAGGGCAAGGAAGCCATTGATGAAGAAGAGGAAGAAGGAGATGAAGATGATGATGAAGAGGAAGAAGATGATGATCAAGGAGATGATGATGAGGAAGACGAGGACTTCGATGATTATGAGGAGTGATCTCGTATTGTTGTCTCCCTTTTTGGCGTCTTGATGCCAAAGGGGGAGAATGTCCCATTTGCATGTGTTCCATTTGGATTTGTGTTGGTTTTCCATTTGGATTTGGTTGGGTCACAAGCTCTTATCGTGTGCTTGCTCGCTTGTGTCCCAAGGTTGAACTCTAGTTGGATTATCATCTACTACTATGTGCTATTATTATGTGTAGTACTTGCTATATATCGTGTCATATCATATGCTTATTGATTATGTGCTATTATTATATATCTTGTGCATATGGATCACACTATAAAATCTAGGGGGAGTTCTTATTGTTGATGTGTCTTTGTATTCAAATACAAAACTTAAAATAAGGCACATAGCAAGGGGGAGCTCCATCTATATTTTATATCGGTTGAAACATGCAAAATTATGTATTGTCATCAAACACCAAAAAGGGGGAGATTGAAAGAGCATTTCCCGCCTAATTGATTTTGGCGTTTGTTAACAATACATTATCTATTAATGTGGTGATTATGCTTTGCAGGATTTTATTATATTCTTGCACAAGATATTGGGTTTCCTATATTACACTTGATAATTATCATTGCCCAAAGGAAATTCTTGAGGAAATGGTGATAATATGCTCTGGGAGAGGTTTTATATGAAGTTTGGCCAGGAAGGCCGGCTTTAGCCGGTCCCCAGACCGGCTATAGCCGGACTGCCCAGTTTCGGAAGAAGCTCTACGCCTCTGGAGTAACCCGGCTTTTTGTCTGGCTTATTCCGGCAGGGCCAGATTTTTCAGACCGGCTTTAGCCGGTGTGGAGGCCGGCTTTAGCCGGACTTAACTCCGGCTTTAGCCGGACTTTCCTGGCTGGCAACGGTCAGATTTGGGGGGGGGGTATAAATACCCCCCACCTTCTTCTCCAATGAGTAGCTCGTCCCAAGCAAGAAGAACACCATTATTGGAGCCACCAAATCAACTAGATCTCCTCCCTCAACCCACCAAAGCCCTTGATCTTTGGAGAATCGAAGGAGAAGACCATCATCTACATCCTCACTGAAGCGATTTGATTTCCCCTCTCATTTGCTTGAGGGCCCTTGTGTCTTGGGTTCCCTTGTGTCCCAAGACCTTGTTTTGTGTATTTGATATCTTGCTACTTGTTGTTTGATAGCATTGTGTTGTGCTTGGGAGCCTCCAATTCGGTTGTGGATGCGTGCCCCAAGATTGTAAAGGCCGGTTCCGCCTTGAGGAATCCCTTAGTGGAAAGTGAGCTAGGCCTTTGTGGAGGAAGCTTGCACCGGAGAATAGGGTGAGCCTTTGTGGCGTTGGTTAGGCCTTTGTGGCAACCACACCCCTCCAACATAGACGTACTTCCCCTAAAAAGGAAGGAACTACGGGAATTACATCCGTGTCTCCGTGTGCTCCACTCTCGGTTACCTCTATCCTTTATTGCCTTTATATCTTGTATCTTGCTTAGCTTGCTTGTTGACATATAGGTAAATTCACCTTAGTTGCATATCTAGAGAATTTACCTTTTGTGTCAAGCCTAAATTGAAAAAGAATTAAAATTTGAGTTGCACCTATTCACCCCCCCTCTAGGTGCCCATACGATCCGTTCAAAGGCAGAGCTGAGGAATGGTATAAAACACTGAAGGATGATCGATCTATTGACTGGGAGGAAATTGTACCTCTCTTTTATTCTAAATTCTATCCTTCTAGTAAGGTTTATAAAGATAGGAATTATATTTATAATTTTCATCTGCATGAGGGAGAAAGCATTGCCCAAGCATGGGGAAGATTGAAGTTACTAATGCACAAATGTCCTATTCATGATCTTCCCCATAATATTGTTATTAATAATTTTTATGCAAGGCTTTCAGGATATTGCAAGGACTATCTAGATGCATGCTTTGATGGGTCTTTCACAAGCAAGGATGTTGACACCAAGTGGGGTCTGCTTGAAATAATTCAAAACAATATTGAAGGTTGGGATAGCAACAAAGGTAAAGGATCGGGTATGAATTACGAGTTTGATTGCATTAAGTCTTTCGCTGAAACTACTGATTTTCAAGAGCTTAGTGCTAAGTATGATCTTGATCCTCAAATTATGATTGATTATTTTAAAGCCTTTGCTTCTCATATTAATGTTCCTAAAGGAAATGGGGACGTGTATCATGAACCTTTCAAGGACACTTGCATAGAAAGTGATATTGTTGTTGATGAATGCAATAAACATGCTCGAACCTCTGAAAGTCCTATTTCCTATAAGCATGTTAATTTTTGTGGAGTACATAGACCTTGTGAACAGAGTCACAACAAGGAAGATTATTGCATCACCCACGGGAATGAAGAAACCAATATGTGGCTCAGGGCTCTAGATGAGCTTGGTGAAAAGGTTTGTGAGCTTTATCCTTTTCTTTGTGAACTTTGCGATAACACGGGCCACTTTAATTTTCAATGCCCATTTAATCGAATGAGTACCGTAAATTTGTATTGTGATGACAAGATTACTCTCAATCAGCATGATGAGCTTACTTTGTTTTTGGATTGTGAAGAGATATCTAGGAAGATTTCTTTGGTTGATATGAGAGATGTTGATATTAATAGCACCCTTCGTGGTTGTCGTGTCTATTGTGCTAAAGATTGCCTCACAAATACTTACATACAAAATCTTATAAAACATGATATTTTGCCAAGCTATGACAGGACTAATAGATGTTTCTATCTTATTAATAGAGAGGAGGAATCCTCCAAAGTTTTTTCTGTTGTTTCTGTCAGTAAACCAGATTATGTGGAGAAGATGCCTTTCCCTCCTAAAGGATATGTGGAGAAGATGCCCTTCAAGTCTCTCCCTCCTAAAGGAGAGAGTAAGAAGAGTATGAAGAAGAAGAAGAGGAGTAAAAGGCGAGAGGACACGGTATCTTCTCCTAAGCATTATGATCCTACTATAGATTATGATAATTCTGATTGGGATGATGTTCCCATGCCTGTTACCTATGTTAGTGATCATGATTGGGAAAAGCACTCTACTTCTGATATTGAAAATCTTTTTGGTACCAATTCTAAGGTTAATGATTGGTGTACCATTAGTACTATCCATGTTCCTTTTTATGATGATATGTTTGATGAATATGCTTTGCGAAATAGCTGTTCTCTAGCTTGTGATGATACTGAACCTCTAGTCTATGATGGTTACAATGATGAGTATAATGTTTTCAGTTCACCTACTTTTGAGGAGAATATTAGTTATGATTACAATATGCCTCCTGTTTTTGATGATTATGGTGATGAGCATAATTATTCTGTTGAATCTGCTCCTACTACAATTGTTCATGTGGGGAGTATTAATTCTTTTATGCATGTGGCTCATGATAGGGATGCTTTATGTGATAGTTATATTGTTACTTCTATTAATGATGCTACTAAAAGTTATTATGAGAGAGGTAAACATGGTTTGATGGATCTTAACAATATTGAGTTTCCCCTCTTTATGTTGCAATTCTTGAAGTTGTACTTGTTTTGCCTTCCTATGCTTTTTGCTTTGCGCTTTCATGACTTGTCTCTCTACAAGACTATTTTTTATAGGAAGTGGTTTAGATTTAAATGTGTTTCATATATGCTTTTCGATGCTCTCTCTTTCTTTAAGTTCCTATATAGCGTCTTTGCCTTAAGCTCTTTTATGGCGCCTACATGAGCATCTTTGCAAATTACTGCGCCTAGCTCAAAGGCGTTAAAGAAAAGCACTCTTGGGAGATAACCCAATGTTTTTACTTTCAGTTATTTTTCTTTTATTTGAGTCTTGGAAGTTATTACTACTGTAATAACCTCTCCTTATCCTTTTTATTTCGTTTTTGTGCCAAGAGAAGCCTCTAATTTGAGTGAGGTAAGATTTGGGGATGTTGCTGTCCTGAAACAGTTTTTGGTGCTGCACCGTAAAAATTCGTGAAAATTCTATGTATATCTTTTGGACCTGATATTTCTTGTGCATATGGCCCAGGTTATATCCAAACTTTCATTAGTTGAACACTTTTTGATTTGAGCAACAAAAAACCCTCTAAAAATTCGACCTTTGTCAGCTGTTCTGTTTTGACAGATTTCTGCCAATATTTGTGTTTGCCGCTTTATCGCTTTCTTTTTGAGTTCTTTTGATCACGAAACTTTTGGGGAAGTTGCTACAATAGTATATGCTTTATATTTGGTGGTTTTGAGTTGAAACCTGAAGCAAAAAGGGTTGATTCAATGTTATGCTTACAGTAATGTTGCTAATAGAATTGTGTTGAGTTTTGTATGAAGGAAGTTTTCAAGTGTAGGGATTGGAGAATGATGAGATGAGATGAAGAATGGACAAAAGCTCAAGCTTGGGGATGCCCATGTCACCCCAAGAAATATCCAAGAAGTACAAGCGTCAAAGCTTGGGGATGCCCTCGAGGCACCTCCTTCTTCATCGGCAAAAATCAGGTCACCTTTCAACACACTATATTTTTATTGCTTCATGCATTATGCATTTTTCTTGGAGCGTCAGTTGTTTTCGCTTTCAGTTTTCCTTTTGTTTTGTTTGCTGCAATAAACGGTTTGATCACATCATTATGTTTTGGAGGGAGATGAACTCCGTTTTTCATTGCCAAGAACACTCTAGTTTTCACTCTTATCGTTCAACGAGTATTCTGTTTTTCTGCTACTGCGTTTATCTTTTGTTTTTTGCCTTGATTTTTGTTCAGATCTTATTATATATTTATATCAAGGTGTATTTGGACCTCTGGTCTATGTTGGTTTTCCTCAAAAGAGTTGTTTCAAAAAGGGTTCGAATGGTGTTGGAAAAGAGAAAAAGTTTCATGCAAAAAAGTGGTACAAAAAAGAGCTTGTGTAGAGTGCAGACTAGGCTTTTGCGTGTCGTGCTTGATGTCATTTTGATAGTATGCTTAGTGGTTTTGCTGTAGCATAACTTGTCTCAAATGACTGAGATTGCTTAATGAGCCTTTGAAAAAATCATGCGTTGTTTTAATTATTTGGAAGCATTATTTGAAAAAAGCTATACCAATGGTAAATAAAAGAGATGCCGAGGTGTTTATTGTCTGTTTGTCCTGTCATTTTGATGTGGGCTTGTTCCATGTCATCGGGCACGGAGGTACCCTGTTGGCGGTTCTCGATGATACGTGTATACTTACAATGATAAGAGCTTGCTTGGGACTCTAAGTAAAGTAGCATGAGGTTTGGGTATTCGTACTTCACGGGACACGAGGTTTTCAACTTATGATTTGTCAAGCATATGCATCATAAGTGTATTCGCATTAACTTTAACCATTCAAGATGCTTATGATGGGGGCAATGAGAGCTCAAAGCCAGTAAGTACCATAATTTTTGAAGGTTTATAAAACTTGCAATCACTGCTTCCCTCCGCGAAGGGCCTTTCTTTTACTTTTATATTGAGTCACCACCTTCTATCTTTATGCACCGTCTAAGAGAGCATAGTTGTCATTCTGAGTATAATGTGCATTGTCCCAAAGTTTTCATTGATTGATTCATGATGTTGGTTTCACTTGTTCTCAAATTATTTGTATCTAGTCGCCCTCCTAAACTTGAAGGTGTCCTATGCATTTATGTTTTGCTCTCTCATGAAGGACAAGCTGAAAACCATTTGTATGTTTTTCCATATGATTTGAACATACGCTTGACTTTCATTGTTTCATTTTCATGATCTTTTGTTTGTGTTCTTTTTCATGTTATAATATGGTTGCTAAGTTTCTATTATCAAGATTATATCTTTCATGCCCATGTTTTAAGTTCTTTGATCCCAGCACTCAATGCTTACTTCGATGATCAAGATTGTGATGGTGCATGTCGCCTCCAAAAATTATTCTTTTGTTATCACTTACCTACTCAAGGACGACCAGGAGTTAAGCTTGGGGATGCTGATACGTCTCAAACATATCTATAATTTTTGATGCTCCATGCTTGTTTTTACACCATTTGCCTTGTGTTTCGTTACACTTTGTGGCGTTTTTATGCGATTTCCGGAACTAACCTATTGACAAGATGCCACAGTGCCAGTTCCCTATTTTCTGCTGTTTTTGTGTTTCAGAAATGTTACACAGGAAATATTCTCAGAATTGGACAAAACATGTTCTAGAACCCCTATTTTTCCCGGAAGAGGACCGAAGACCGAACGAGAGTCGGAGGGGGCCAGAGGGCAGGCACACCATGAGGGGGCACGCCCCCCTCCTGGCCGCGCCCAAGGGTGGTGAGGCCCCCCTGGTGGCCCTCTGACGCCGCCTCTCCGCCTATTTAAAGCCTTCCGAAGTCCAAACCCGAGATCAATGGGCGAAATTTCCAGAACAGTTCCGCAACGCCGCCCCCGTTGAAGACAAATTTCGGGGGACAGAAGTCTCTGTTCCGGCACCCTGCCGGGACGGGGAAGTGCCCCCGGAGCCATCTCCATCGGTCTCCATTGCCGTCTCCGCCGTCTCCATCGACCTCACCGCCATCTCCATCAACCTTGCTGTCTCCTATGATGAGGAGGGAGTAGTTCTCCCCGGGGGCTGAGGGCTCTACCGGTAGCTATGTGGTTCACCTCTCTCTCCCATGATGTGATCTTTATGTGATCGTGAGTTTTGTATCTAGTTGAATTGGTAGATGTTATTATTCAGATATTATGCTACTCCCGTGCTTTATATTTGTAATCTCCGGAGATACCTTGTATCATGGTGTGAAGGTGACTAGTGTGCGCATCATGTGTATCTTTTTGGTTAATGTCTCTATGAATTGTTGGTGTTTGTTGGAACCATCTAGTGCGTTCACGGTGATAGTGTGGGACAATCTAGTTTGGGTACATACGGACTTTGAGGAGTGCTTCGTAGCCCTACGCATGATTAGTGTTCATTTTTCATTGGAGAATTGTTTTGAGTTGCATATTGATGATAGTATCTATTGGTTCAATTATGTTATATTAGTTGAGAGTGTGTCCACTAGTGAAAGTATGATCCCTAGGCCTTGTTTCCAAGCTTTGCACACCATTTACATTCAGTTTTGTTACATGTTTGCTTGCAGCGATATTTATTTCAGATTACGTTTACTACTTATAATCATCACTACTACTTGTATTACACTATCTCTTTGCCGAACTAGTGCACCTATACATCTGACAAGTGTATTGGGTGTGTTGGGGACACAAGAGACTTTTTGTATCGTAATTGCAGGGTTGCTTGAGAGGGATAGCTTTGACCTCTTCCTCCCTGAGTTCGATAAACCTTGGGTGATCTACTTAAGGGAAACTTGCTGCTGTTCTACAAACCTCTGCACTTGGAGGCTCAACACTGTCTACAAGAACAGACGCGTGCGTAGACATCAATCAGCTCAGCGACTCCGTCGTTGTCCACGTGGAAGTTGAACAGCCCGAAAGCCATATCGAAGCCTCCAGTCCTCGCCGAAACTGGTCCTACCAGGCTTGAGGCGGGGTTGATGGTGGTCACGGCCGGAGTGAGATCGGCGATGCTTGGCGATGCGGTGTCGATGGTGGCCGATTCAGCGATGTCGACCATGGTCGCCGGCGGAGTAGCATCGATGACGATCAGCACAGCGATGCTGATGTTGTTGGTCGATGCAGTGTCGACGTCGATGCTGGTGTTGATGTCGAAGTTGGTGGCGGTTGAGTCGATGTCGATGCCGATCCATGGTGCAGAATCGACGGCCATTGCTGACGATGAGTCGTCGATTCTTGTTGGTGTGGAGAGATCGGCGATGGCTGGTGAAGGAGCCGGCAAATCCGTAGAGATCCAGATCCCGTCGTCCCCACGGTCGGCGCCAATTGACGAGGTTCAACCTCGGCAATGCCCTTGCTTGGGGGCTTTCGAGACATGAAGAGCTTGTGGGATCCGGCAAACTCGACGGCGATCAGACGGCACAGGGAAACACAGGTTTTACCCAGGTTCGGCCCCCTTGTAGGGTAAAGACCTACGTCCTGCTTGTCTAACTTTTATTGATGGGGTGGTTACAGTGGTTGAGTACAATGGTGGCGTAGATGCGATCTAGCCAAAAAGCGGAGAGCTCTCGAGATTTCGAGCGCTTAGGTGGATGGCGATGAAAAAGTGTCTAGCGCTTCTAGGGTCTCCCTCCCAACCTTTTATATGCGAAGGTTGGGTCTTGGGATTGTTCTCCAAGCTAACTATGTACAAAATCGGTAGGTGAAAACCCTAATCGAGTCCTAATTCAACTAGGCTTCTTCCTTCGAGTCCTCATCTTGCACGACTAGTTTGCTCCTGGGCCGCGCCAGGCTATCGATACACGGGCCTTGTTATCTCCTCGGCAGTTGTTCCTCCTGGACCAAAAACCAGGTAGGCGAATATCAAGGGCCCATTCGGCATTCCTTCATCATCCGACATCGCCCGCACGGCCGGCTCCTTGGTGTTCCAAGAAATCTTCAAGGATCTCATGACCAAGAAGGAAGAGACCACTGCCGATTGGGAGGAGCCGCAGCGTAGAGACAAGGAGGCCACCACCAAGAGCTTCGTTGATCTCCAAGAGCGGTCTATTGCCGCTGACGAGGCTATTGCCAAGGCTAGGCTCTTGGAGGCCGAGGCCAATACAAAGGCCTTGGAAGCCGAGGCCAAGGCAAGGCTCTTGGAGGCCGAGGCGAGGACCAAGATCTTGGAGACCGAGCCCACGACCAAGCTCCTCGAGGCCCAAGCCATGCTCATGGCCGAGGAGACCAAGATCATGCTCACCGACTTGGAGACCATCTTCGACTCCGCCCGACGACAATGGTTGGAGAACAAGCAGAAGTCGATCCAGGAGCGACAGGCTTGAGTGGCCGACAATGGCGACGACGATGACGATGGTGATGGCGATGGCAAGGGCAGACAAGAATGCATCATTCGTGAACTTGCAATTTTTTGGACATGTTGTAGATATTGCCTCATTTTGGACAATTTGGATGAGATGGCCACTCGTTGGCGTTGCCAGGATGACAATGGCATATGTTTGCCACTTATTTGCTTGCAGATTATTCTTATTTTCGAGGTTTGGCTGTGCCAATTTTTTCAAACTGGCCAGTGCGGACAGGATGCGTCACGAGATGCGTCGCGCGGCTGTGCGCGCCGACCAAGTGGGCCGGACCACGATGCAAATTGTGTGCTTCCCTCGATGCGAACGGACAAGAACGTACCGTTTGCGTCGGCAGGATGCGTTGGCCCGCATGAGATGCCCTAATAACTCATCCCCCGTTCGTTCATGAGAAAAAGGGGACGCCAACGAGCGCCCTACAAATAGCTAAAATCAACGAGCTATATGTCCGTATGCATGTACTCCCTCCGTTTATAAATATAAGATGTTTTAGCTCTGTGAAGTAAATGTATTTAGATATTTTTTAGTGTGCAGGTTCACTCGAATATATACACTAAAACTTGTCTAGATACATTTACTTCACAAATCTAAAACATATTATATTTATAAACGAAAGGGGTACCACTGATAAATGGTTAGAGCTACAAAGTTTTTTGAATTTTTAGATTTCTACATTAAATGCTGATGATGTCACCAATTTCAGCTTTTGGTGAAGGGGTACCACTGCGTGCGTGCATGTGAACTAAATAGGTGGATGGGTGGTGTGAACGCAATTAGGATAGAGTGTGAACACAATTAATATAAGGTGGGAATACGATTAGCAAGGTTCAATCTAGACCACCCACTTTCGATCCAAAGGCTGAGATTTGCTTGTTGGCTAAGATAATTTTCAGGGCGCCCTGAAAATAGATTTCCCCTTAAACTTTTAAAAATCATAACATGAGAATTCTAGATGACATCAGTATAAAGTAACTGATCAAAGAAAATTTTAAACCATTGCTGTTCATCTAAAATTAGTCTAAATTTGATGAAATCAAGCAGCAACGTTTAATGATGAAACTCGAAATCGATAGCCGAAATTGAATCACACCGTCAAACCGTATCTTCTCAATGTAGACCTATTAGTGGTGGAGGTTGATAAACATCGCCGGAGGGGGAGGAGGTCAAGGGAGTGAGACAAAATATTAGTGCGTGAAAAGGATCGGAGGAGGCAACATCAGCACTGAATCAACGACGGTCGAGAGGAGGTTGCGATTGAGAAGATGCCTACCGACGATGGCACCAACACATGCATCATGGGGAACAGGCTGTTCTGCAACGTCAACCATGAAGTGTTGTGCTAGAACCTAGCGTTGAGTTCACCGGTCGGTTTCTACACAGACGGTGCTGCAAAGGAAACCTGCCGGTGCTGCCCACCAGCAAATTTGGTGCTTCGAACGGTTATGTACATAAGATGCTTCCAACGGTTACGCCGATGCTTCTAGAGGCTACGACATATGCTTCCGCTGAGTTAGGCGGTGTTGACAAAGGCTACACCTAGTTCTACCATGGGCGGATGGTGATGCTACCATAGGGGGAGAGTCGTGGCTGATTTTGCTCCATACTCTTTTCTTTTTTGCTACATTGATGTTTTTGAAATGCTGCAATGTTTTCTTGTCTTTTAACCAAACGCGGAAAAAGTTGATGGAACGATGCTGCAATAGCACAAAACATTTTCTAGAGGCGAAGCGTATTTAGATGCATAGAAGCATTTGCAGGATTTAGGAAGAAATTGGACATGTTACAACAGTATAACTTTTTGGTGCAAACAAAACATTTTTTTGCTTCAACAAATCAATTATAGAACTGAGGGACTGGATGGACACGTATCACGCACTGAAGGTTGGCGATTGGGCAAAATATGCCCCAAGGATGCCCTTCATTGCACTTTTCAAAGTGGGAGGGATGTTAGGACCCTCTCTTACATATGCACGCACATGAGCGAACCATTATCCGAGCCCGGCCCATGCGATAACTAGCCCTTCATTACAAGCTACATAAACACAGACAAGCAGCAACAGAGGTATCTAGAAAGATTATGAATGGCCGTGACAACACCCGCTCTCCCATCTTGGCTCTGAATTCTCAATTCACCTTCATGCTTTTGTTCTTGTATCTAGCTACAAAATTGCAAAACAATTCTATATATATGTGATTGATTTATTCAAGTATTTGGCTCCTAAAATAGTGATGCAAGAAGAAATGATTATAGGTTTTTTTTTTGAGAAACACAATACAAACGCAAGCGCTCACATACACACGCATATACTCACCCACCCGCACGCACACTCTATCCCTATAAGCATCTTTGAAAGACTAAGTCGATGGATCGGGTCTTGAGATTGAAGTTACCACCCGTGTCTCACTATCGATGGAAAGGTTGTCTCCCACTGAAAAAATATTCCGCCTTTGTGAGACACACAGATAACAAACCTGGTGTTTGAACTCTGATGAGCTAGGGGTACAACCACCCTCCTAAACACCCAACCTCAGGTTGGTTCTCTAAATGATTGTAGGTATTGGTTGTAAGAACCACCGAAGTTTCTTATACCAATTCGGTTGATGATGTAACCTTAAAAGTTACCTAATAAAATCAACTTTGCAATAAAAAAATATGTTGCTATTACGTGATAATATAGAGGTTTGCTTCAGTGCACTCCTCCCCTAAACTCGACCCAAACTTAAACACATCAAAAGTTGAGATTGGTTCGTACACTTTACTATAACTTCATACAAAGGTCTACGGGGCCATGTCATATATTGATGTGGTTGAGTTTGAGGGACGGAGACCGGGAGTGCTGAAGCAAAACTTTGAAAACATGGAAAAAAATATACCTACATTTTTTCTCCCTTTTTACCATGTTGACGTGCGCTGTGTATCATGCTTTTACTCCAGTGTCAAAAACCTAATTAAATTTCAACGCGGCGTCGAAATGAGAAGGTCCTATAAACTCCTAATTATCTCTGCGTCGCCACCATTGAAGACATCAAGAACTTCCGAGTCAAGAACGACTAAAAGTCGATGCATTACCGGCGGCCGGTCGACGCATGTTTAGGCTCGATAGAAGCAACCGCCAAAAGGAAACCCTTTCAGACTCTGTTTACCCACTTAATTTTCAGCCCTTACGTGCGTGTGCCACGGCTGTCAAAGTTTCCCAGAATTTTCCTCACCATGCATTGACAGGGAAAATTTTATTTTGACCGCACGCCGTGCTACTCGCAAAGAAGGCAATGATGAGGAAAATCCACTCTCTTATTCGCTGTCTACCATAGCCTTTGTTCCTTGCGCCATTGTTCACGGCAACGTGATACGAAAGCCTTGGACTTGGAGCCATGGTTCTCGAGCCTCGCCATTTGGTCACCCTGCTCCTGCTCCTCGTAGCTGCCGGACGCTGCCTCGCTGCCACCGGCGTCGGTGATGGCGGTCTGCAGTTCACCTACAACGGCTTCGGGGACGCAAACCTGACGCTCGACGGCGCGGCCGTCATGCCGGACGGCCTCCTCGTGCTGACCAACGGCAGCCTCCAGGCGAAAGGCCATGCCTTCCACCCGTCCCCGCTGCCGTTCCGCACGGCGCCGAACGCCACGACGCGGTCCTTCTCCACCAGTTTCGTCTTCGCTATCTACGGGCAGTACGCCGATCTGAGCAGCCACGGCATAGCCTTCTTCGTCTCCGCGTCCAGGGAGGTGCTCTCCACCGCGCTGCCAGGCCAGTTCTTGGGCCTGCTCAACGACACCGATGGCGGCAACCGGAGCGCCCGCATCTTCGCTGTGGAGCTCGACACCATCTTCAACGCCGAGTTCCGCGACATCAACAGCAACCACGTCGGCGTCGACGTTGATAGCCTGGTGTCCCGCGATTCCGCCGACGCCGGGTACTACGATGACGGCACCGGGCGGTTCCAGAACCTAAGTCTCATCAGCCGGAGCGCCATGCAAGTGTGGGTGGACTATGACGCGACGGCGACGGAGATCACCGTCACCATGGCTCCCCTGGGCATGGCCAGGCCCAGGAAGCCCCTCCTGCAGACCATCGTCGACCTCTCCGATGTGATGCAAAGCACGGCGTATGTCGGGTTCTCGTCGGCGACGGGCGTCCTGTCCACACGCCACTTCGTCCTCGGCTGGAGCTTCGCGCTGGACGGGCCAGCCCCGGCGCTGGACATCTCGGCGCTGCCGGCCTTGCCGCGGGCCTGGCCGAAGCCACGGTCCAAGGTGCTGGAGATCGTGCTGCCCATAGCGTCGGCGGCGCTGGTTTTCGCAGTAGGCATGGGAATTTACATCTTTGTACAACGGCGTCTCAGGTACTCGGAGTTGCGCGAGGACTGGGAGGAAGCGTTCGGACCCCATCGGTTCGGTTACAAAGAACTGTTTCATGCGACCAAGGGGTTCAGTGACAAGAACCTGCTCGGGGCAGGAGGCTTTGGAAGTGTGTACAGGGGTAAGCTCAGCAGGCCTGCAGACATGGAGGTCGCGGTGAAGAGGGTATCGCATGAGTCAAGGCAGGGGATGAAGGAGTTCGTAGCGGAGGTTGCAAGCATCGGACGACTACGACATCGTAATCTCGTGGCGTTGCTTGGGTACTGCCGACGCAAAGGGGAACTTCTCCTGGTCTACGATTACATGCCAAACGGAAGCCTTGACAAGTACTTGTATGATAGATCCGCAGGCACTCTAGATTGGGGTCACAGATTTCACATAATCAGAGGGGTGGCTGCTGGGTTATTGTATCTCCACGAGGACTGGGAGCAAGTGGTCATCCATCGAGATGTGAAGGCAAGCAATGTTCTTCTAGACGGCGAGATGAACGGAAGGTTAGGGGATTTCGGCCTTGCAAGATTGTATGATCATGGATCTGATGCGCAAACAACACACGTGGTTGGCACCATGGGCTACCTAGCTCCTGAACTAGGGCACACCGGTAAGGCAACTCCATCGACCGATGTCTTCGCTTTCGGTGCATTCCTCCTAGAAATCACTTGTGGGCGGAGGCCAATTGATCAACACGAGCGCAACAGGCACGTCGTGCTTGTGGATTGGGTGATCGAACAATGGCGCAAGGGCACGATCACTGATGTAGTGGATACGAGGATTCCTAGTGGGTTTAGTAAAGATACAGTCTCACTGGTATTGAGAATTGCTCTGTTATGCTCACACCCATTGGCCAATGGAAGGCCAACCATGCGGCAAGTCATGCAGTACCTCGATGGTGATTTGATCCTTCCAGACTTGTCACCGGCATACCTCAGCTTCACCATGCTGGAGCGGACGTATGATGGGGAGTTCAACCAAAACATGATGTCATACACATCATCAACGAGCATCGGCGCTGTCTCCGAGCTCTCTGGAGGAAGGTGATGAGGTTCTTGCATAGACCGAGTAAACGGGGTTGTATAAGTGACTAGATGCTCCTATGTATCTATATTTTAATTCTTTTAATGGATATATTTTATTTTAAGGTTTAACAATTTTTGACTAAATTTAATGTAAACACAAAAATGATGTAAAATCAATTGATAAACAGTTTAAATGTTAGAGTTGCGTCGAATGTGTGTAGGGATACAGTTAGAATATGTGGAGGGTTGAATGTTGGAGCTTGGAGACAAACACTTGTAACCGGGCCATGTTATCTAAATGCACCACTAGGCAGCTAAAATAAATTCGACAAAGTTGATAGGCTAGGCAAAATATTATGAAAGGTTAGTCTATGTGTGTGTATGTGTGCATGGGTGTCTGGATCCGCGTGGTTCGATGTTGCATATGTACCTGATTGGTCTCGATGACCTTTTCATGGATTGTACTATGTTAATTTAGTACATGCTGAATTTCCATGCCTTGGGATGTAGGTGTTCACAATTGAACCCCGTTAACAAATATTATCTCCCATCTACTTTTTATAAGGATCTAACTGATTGCATATTATTCTAAAGAACAAATGGTATCATATCGAGGATGCACGTTAGATCACGGTGTAAAGATCTGGTGTAATGATCTCGACAAAGGCGATGGTTGTTATTGTTTTAAGGAAAGGTGTGCTTCTAGGTGCTGACGCTTGTGCGGTAGTGAAGGATGAAGTGGAGTCGTAAAACTACAAGAGAGCTAGACATATTGCAATGGATTTGTAGGACGACACAACATAAAATTGCCTCCAAAAGTTTTTCTATGGTGTATAGAGCTTGCGCGTCGACCAACAAAAGCAGTCGCATAGCAAGGTGCCATGCTGGAATCTGTATTGCCACATGATTGTGTTATGGTGGTGGCAACCAAGAGTGGAGTGTGTTACTTCCATGGTAGGTTAATGAAGTATGGAGGCACAAACTACCGGGATGTGGATTCTATGGGACGTGTTCAATTGTGCCATGTGGGAGATTCGTCAAACACGTCCTATAGACTAGTCAAGGGCATCTCGCTGACAGGTGTGTCCCACCACGGAGCCACCTACTCCCTCTAATTAGCTTTGATGTAAAGGAAAAATCTTGTCAACATCAAGGTCAAGACCCACATCAGCCAACCAAGGCTCAGAGTGACCTTCTCCACTATGTGCATGATAAAATCCTTCTTCTACACCAGGTAAGAATAGTAAAGTGATCCCAGAACCTAAAACATGATGAGGGAATACCACCCAGGTAGGCCCACGAAGACGAAGCCAACACAACGACTATTAAGGCCCACATGCGACTCGTGGCTGCCTCATCCTAGAGGGCCCACATCAAGCTAAACATGGGCTGGTTTTGTGCCTACGTTGGTTCATGAAGATACTACGAGGAATGACCCATAGTACTTGTCGTGCAAGATAAGGACACCTACAAAGACTCATAGTAGGATTCAAGGCGCATATCACCTTGGACTCGATCTATAACCTCAGGGTGTCCATGTATGTAAGACCACATAGGGGCGTCCTTAAGGGGACAAGCCAAGTTGTAATCGATGGGATAGAACTACTCTTGTGCTAACTCTAGATCAGGAGATCTCCATTGTAATTGACTTGCAATACAATCTAGCAAGAGTAGGTCTTTCCCTCCTCTACGAGGGGCCGAACATGGGTGCATCATGGACACGTACACACGCATATACCTAGGTGTGACAGGTGATTTTAAGAAGTGTGGCATCCGCGTCATGCTGGAGTCCGAAGATATGGACATACTTTCTGCGACGTACATACTAGCCACGCCGATGACAAGAGTCCTATCCACACGCCACTTCATCGTCTGCTGCAGCGTCGTGCTGGACGGAACAACCCTGTCGTTGTTGGCCTTGCCACGGGCCAGGCCCAAGCCACTGCCCAAGGTGGTGGATATCCTGTTGTCCGTAGGCTCAGGACGACACTGGTTTTCGCCGTAGGTATCAGAATTTACATCTTGGTACAATGGCATCTCGGGTACTCCAAGCTGCGTGAGGACTAGGAGGAAGCTTTCGGCCCCCACTGGTTTGGTTACAAAGAACTGTTCCATGCGACAAAGGGGTTCAGTGGCAAGAACTTGCCCGAGACAGAAGGCTTTGGAAGTGTGTATAGGCATACGCTCAGCTAGCCTGTAGACATGGAGGTCGCCATGAAGAGGGTGTCCCATGAGTCAAAGGCAGGGGATGAAGGAGTTCGTAGCGGAGGTTTCAAAAATCGGACAACTATATATGGCATCGTAACCTTGTGGCATTGCTTGGTTACTGCCGATAAAATGGGGAACTTCTCCTGGTATATGATTACACGCCAAATGGAAGCCTTGACAAGTACTTGTATGATAGGTTGGCATACACTTTGGATTGGGGCAAGAGATTTCACATAATCAGAGGGGGGATGGCTACTGGGTTATTGTATATATCCAAGAGGACTGGGAGAATGTAGTCATCCATCGAGATGGTAAGGCAAGCAATGTTCTTCTACATGGTGAGATGAACGGAAGGTTAGGGGATTCGGCCTTGCAAGGTTGTACGATCATGGATCTAACAAGGGGCGGAGCCAGGCCCCAGGCAACAAGGGCCATGGCCGGAGGAGTGGGGATTTTCTATCCCACATACTATGATTTCAAGCTAGCCTTTTATAAATAATGAGCAGATGGCCTTCAAATGAACCGTGGCTTGTCATCCAAGCGGTCCTAGCCCATCATTTATATTAGCTGAACACGATACTACAACAAGGATCAAAACTATCTAGGCATCCGGCCTTGCCCTCAAAAAAAATTTAGGCATCCGACCTCAGGCAAACTCAGGGAAGTAGGCAATGAATGCAGACGACGATTTGACTTTGGCTCGCTGCTGACTACACACTGTCTAGGCCAGATCAAACAAAAACGTTTATTTGGTAGCACTTCCTCCGTCCCTTAGATCACAATACTATTATTCATTGCTTTCCATGTATAACTGATTTCATTGGTTATTTTCTCTTGATTGAGTAATTGCGCGAGATAGCCCAAAATATTTGTGTTTTGTATGATGTGCTTTTCCGTGATTGCTATAGACATAAATTATGTTTTTTTGGCCCGGGGCATGCTCGAATCCTGGCTCCACCACTGGATCCGATGTGGTTGGTATCATGGGCTACCTAGCTCATGAGATAGGTCACACTGGTAAGGCAACTCCATCGAGCGATGTCTTCACTTTGGGTGCATTACTCCCGGAAATCACTTTTGGGCGGATGCCAATTGATCAACACGAGCGCAACAACATCATGCTTGTAAATTGGATGATCTTACAATGGCGCAAAGGCAAGATCAGTGATGCAATGGATACAAGGATTCCTAGTGGGTTTAGTGAAGGTATAGTCTCACTTGCTCTGCTATGCTCACATCCGTTGGACAATGGAAGGCCAACCATGCGGCAAGTCATGTAGTACCTTGGTGGTGATTTGATACTTCCAAACTTTTCACCAACATACCTCAGCTTCACCATGTTGGAGCATAAGTATGATGGGAAATTCAACCAGAACATGATGACATACACGTCAGCGACGAGCATCGGTGATGTCTCTGAGCTCTCTAGAAGAAGGTGATGAGGTTCTTCCATAGACTAAGTAAACGGGGTTGTATAAGTGACTATATGGTCCTATGTATCTATGTTTTACTTATTTTAATGGAAATATTTGATTTTAGGGTTTAACCTTTTTATGAGTAAATTTCATGTAATCACAAAGATGTAAAATCTATTGATAAACAATTTAATTGTTAGAATTGTGTTTAATGTGTGTAGGGCTATAGTTAGAATACGCAAAGGGTTGGATGTTGGAGACAAACACTTGTAACTGGGGCATGTTATATAAATGCACCATAAGGCATCCAAAATTGATTAGACCAAGCTGGTAGGCTAGGCACACTTTTATGAAAGAGGGCCAGTCTATATGTGTGTGTGGCATGAGTGACTGGATCCGCGTGGTGCGATGTTGCAGATGCACCTGATGGTCTCAATGACCTTTTTATGGATTGTACTATGTCGATTTAGTACATGTTGCATTGTCATGCCCTAGGATGTAGGTGTTCACATTGAACCTCGTTAACAAATATTGTCTCCCATCTACTTTTCAAAATGGTCTAATTGATGCTTCTAGGTATATTGAAGGATGAAGTGGAGTCCTAACACTACAAGAGATCTAGAGATATTGCAATGGATTTGTAGGACAACAAAACATAAAATTGCATCCAAAAGTTCTGGCTCCTGAGACCTCATCTCATTAGGCTTCGGAGCTTGATCTTTAGAGGCCCCACCTCGGTGAGATCTTTCGCAGAGATCTTGAGCGTGGGGTTGCCTTGATGGATGAATGGCTCAGTCCAGAAGGCCGGGAAGTAGACTACTTCCCTGGCCATAGCGCCTAGCTTGCAGTAGAAGAAGCGGCACTGCCAGTCGCTCGCCTCCTTCATGAATTACAGGTCACGGTAGTCGATGTTCTGGCGCCACACAAAAATGATGTGCCCGACTGAGGGAAGCCCCCCTCCCCCTCTCCCGTGGACATGGACCGAAGAGAGGGAGCAAGAGATCCATCCCAAATAAGATTCGCTGAGTACCATGAATAGTGTTACCTATAGAATGTAGTTGGGGCCGATTTATTTGTCTAGAGATGGAAGAAGTTCATGAGCCACCAAAAGAACTCCAAGCCCAACGGCATAAATTTGTGAAGGATGAAGTCCTAAAAAGATCTTCTCCCCGGCTCCACTTGTGGCTTCTCCTCTTTGCCGGAAGGGGTCCAGGTGTCATCACCCCACGCTGGGAGCAAGCCCATGCGAACGAGATCCCCAATGATCTCCTTGGTTGCCCACGACCTAGACCAGTTGCAGGAGGTGGACCTCTCCTTGCCACCTTTCAGCACTTTCTTGGGAGCCATGGATTTGGTGGTGAGAAAGGAGTGAAAGATCAAGATTTTCTTCGCTCGACGGCAGTGGCAGCGGCGTGGGAGACGAGAAGAGGGAAATACAAAGATGGGAATGGGTTATCGGTCTCAAGATCTTGTTGATTACTGGAAAAAATAGATAGCAAGATACCAATTAACCCGCGCATCCTCGGATAAATCTTGGCTCCTCGATTCTCACGCGGGAATTTAGAAGGAGATTTTCCTCAAAGGCAACACGTTCACACTTGCTTTTGTCAAAGTGTGACACATCACGCAAGGTAATGATGGAGTGTTCCATCCTGGGGAAAAAAGGGCACATGGTCTGATTTGTCTCTTTGGGGATGACATGACAACACGCTGAAAGAACATGAAACAGTCAGAGAAAAGATTCTTTGTTAACTTTCGAGTTTCCTGTTGATTAAAGAAAAGCAAGTCGCTAGCGAGCCTCGACTACTAAGAGTCTCGAAGTCTCGTTTGGCTCAAACTCTGCAACTAATGAATATTTCAAATGTTTCCATGAGTTTACCAATGACGTAACATACTAGTGACCTACTTAAATCCCCAGTAGGCGAGTTGGAGCTCGACACCAAAGACTCACCCTAGCCAAACTCGGGGACTAATGACGATGGAATTCCAACCCGGTAAGCCCACGAAGACGAAGTCAGCCCAGCGACTAGGGAGGTCCACAAGCAATTCATGGCTGCATCATCCAAGAGGGCCCACATCAAGCTGAACATGAGTCGGCTTGTGCCTAAGTCAGTTTCATGAAGAAACTACGAGGACTATGACCTGCAGTACTTGTCGTGCAAGACAAGAAGACCTTTGAAAATTCGTAGTAGGATTACAAGGCGCATACTATCTAGGACTCAATCTACAACCCTAGGATGGTCGTGTATATAAGGCCACCCAGGACGTCCTTCAGGGGACACGCCAAGTTGTAATCGATGGGATAGAACTACTCTCACGCTAACACTCAAGATCTCCATTGTAATTGACTTGCAATAATACAATCTATTGTAAGTAGGTCTTTACCTCCACTACGAGGAGTCCAACCTAGGTATATCGTGTGTACTAATCTTGTCCCTGGATTACCAACGAAGTCAACTATCTCTATACCATAAATCGTAACCCCTAATAGCTAATGGCGTGATTTTCCATGACAAACCCTCACACCACCTCAGGGCCGTCCAGGGCCACGTGCAAACTGTGCGGTGGCACAGGCCCCCAAAATTTTGAGGCCCCAAATCTTAGGTCCAGCTCTAATCAGCTCTCCAATCTCAGGCCCAAGTTGCAAATCCCAGTCTACATATATCGTAATCAACCCTGATCTGATCTCCTGTAGTCCTAGCGTCCGCGAGTTTGATGTAGTTGGAACCTAGACGCCAGCCAGATCGGTCCATGGCCTCTGACCTTTGCGAGTGGAGGGATCCTAGTTCGCTTCGCGATGGTGTTTCATCAAGGGCAAAGAGGGAGTGCAGCCAGAGGAATGGGGACATGGCTATGACAGCCGAGACAGTATGGTATTGGATGCATGGTGCATCTCTTAATCATCCCCATCTTGTTTGTTGTCTTGTCGTTATATGCTTTTTTTTTCTTGCCATTGGCTTGGATGGCGTGCATTGTTTTTCCCTTTCCTAGGCTGGAAATCTAGGACGCGTACAGAGTGTGTCCCTTGGATTGTAATGGGTGCATTGTTTTCCCCTTTCCATGTTCCTGATAGTGTCTAGACCAACTGACTAGTATTTGTTTTTTTTTTTGGTAGAGTTAGGTCACATATCAATATACACTATGAAAGAGCAAATTGATCAATGAGTACTTGAGGCTGTTCCGCGCCTTTCACATTCCTTTGTTCTCACCCAACCCGAGTGCCGTGGCCACGACTGCCGATCCAGTAAATCCATCACGCCAATCCCCAATTCGTCATTAGTTACATACTTTACTTGAAATAATAATATTAATTACATGATTTTTTTGAATGTAGAGCCCCTTTTGTATTGACGGCCCTGACCACCTGTCGATCCAAACAGGTTGGTGTGCGCGTCACAGGAGCCATATTTGAATAGTAACCCTCGCTGAATTGTTTGCAGTCAAAGATGTGAAAGCTATCTTTGACAAGAACCCTCGCTGAACTGTCTCCGGTCGACAGAGAGGCGCCGTATCCACAAGGTATTAGATGCACCAGACAAATGTGTATTATTCTTTTCTTTTAAAGAGGACATATCTTAGTGATCGACTAGTACTCAGTTAGTACTCACTGCAACGACGTCCACCGCGACGGCTACTGGGTTTTATACAGCGAGACACGTTTCTCATCTGTGACTTTCCGCCTAGCTGTGCCTGTCCAGCTATATCACCCACAAGGCCACAAGTCCACAACACAACAATACCAAGGAATCTCCATATATACCGTCCAAATTGTACCGATCGTGGTTATAAACTGTGAGGACCAATTGAGTTGGGTTGCATCTAAGCTCTTAAAGGCTTGCAGAGCAGTTTGCTCAAAAGAAAGCAACGAGAGCAAATTGTGGCGAGATACCACCATGCCAACTCTTCTCCTCCTCCTGCTGTTGAGCCTGGACGGAGCGTTGGTCTCGTCGGCGGACGATGGCCAGTTCGCCTACCAAGGCTTCGCCGCGGCGAACCTTACCCTGGATGGTCTCGCCGCCGTCATGCCTGACGGCCTCCTCGCGCTCACCAACTTCACTCACCAGACAAAAGGCCACGCCTTCAACCCCACACCGCTCCCCTTCCTCAACAGGACGATGAACTCCACTGCCGTGGCGCGGTCCTTCTCCACGTCCTTCGTGTTCGCCATTGTGTCCAGATATGACGGCCTGAGTGACCAAGGGCTCGCCTTCGTGGTCGCCCCGACCACCAACCTATCGACGGCAATCCCCGGGCAGTATTTGGGCCTCCTCAACGCCACAAACGGCACCGCAAGCGACCACATCTTGGCGGTCGAGCTCGACACCATCCTGAACCCCGAGTTCAATGACATCAACAGCAACCACGTGGGCATCGACATCAACAGCCTCATTTCGCAGCAGGCCAAGACGGCCGGCTACTACGGTGATGACGGCGCCTTCCGAAACCTGACGCTGAATAGCCACAAGCCGATGCAGGTGTGGGTGGACTATGATGGCCAGGCCCGGCTGCTCAATGTGACGTTAGCTCCTGTGCAAGAGCCAAAACCCAGGAATCCTTTGATCTCTGAAGCCATTGATCTCTCCAACGTCCTAACAGACATAATGTTTGTTGGCTTCTCGTCATCGTCAGGCGTGGTGAACACACACCACTACGTGCTTGGATGGAGCTTCAGCTTCGACGGACCTGCCCCGCCGCTTGATTTTTCTAAGCTTCCCACCCTGCCACGTGTGGGTCCGAAGCCTCGGTCCAAGGTATTGGAAGTCGTGCTACCACTAGCCTCGGCATTGCTCATCGCTGCAGTGTTGGCTTCTGTTTCATTCTTCATGTGGCGCCGACGTCGGTTTGCTGAGGTTCGCGAAGATTGGGAGGAAGAGTTCGGCCCCCATCGATTTGCATACAAAGATCTGTTTCATGCCACCGATGGCTTCAAGAATAGGAATTTACTTGGCGTCGGAGGGTTTGGAAGAGTTTACAAAGGGGTTCTTCCTAAATCCAGTTTGGAGGTCGCGGTGAAGAGGGTGTCTCATGATTCAAGGCAAGGAGTAAGGGAATTCATTGCCGAAGTGGTGAGCATTGGCCGTCTTCGCCACCGGAATCTTGCCCAGTTACTAGGATATTGTCGGCGCAACCGTGAGCTTCTCTTGGTCTATGACTACATGGAAAATGGTAGCCTCGACAAGTACTTGTACAATAAAAATGGGTTAACTCTACATTGGCCACAAAGATACTGGATCATCAAAGGTGTTGCCTCAAGCTTAGGGTGTGTTCGGTTGGTGTCACCAAGTGGAATGTAATGGGATGGTTCCACACCTAGATCTCATTCTAGTGTTCAGTTGGAAAATGGAATGGAACGAGGTGGTTCCTCAAAAGAGAATATTCCCTCCAGATCCAGAACGCACCCATTCCTCAAAATCGGTGGAATCTCCCCATTCCTCTATGCTAAAGCCACCCACACTCACTCAACTCCTCTATTCTCTCATAACTTTATTCTGCTAGACGCACCCCATGCATACTCACATCTTTTATTTCCAGAATCTATCACATTCCACTCTTCAACTGAACACAAGAACGGAACCAACCCATTCCATGTTCTAGCTCAAACTGAACACAAGAATGGAACCAACCCATTCTTTCGGAATGAAACCATGACATTACATTCCACTTGGTTCTCGAACCGAACACACCCTTATTGTATCTACATGAGGACTGGGAGCAAGTCGTCATCCACCGAGATATAAAGGCAAGCAACGTGCTCTTGGATAGACATATGAACGGACGACTAGGTGATTTTGGCTTAGCAAGGTTATACGACCATGGGGCCGATGCTCAAACAACACATGTGGTTGGCACCATGGGGTACCTCGCACCAGAACTCGTGCGCACCGGGAAGGCAACACCCTCAACCGATGTATTCGCATTTGGCGTGTTTCTCCTAGAGGTTGTTTGTGGGCGCAGGCCAATCGAGAGTGGCGAGCATAGCAACAGGGTGGTACTTGTCGACTGGGTTCTTGAGCACCACCGCAATGGCTCAATAATCGACACGGTGGATCCGCGCTTAATGGGGAAATTCAACATGGAAGAGGCCACGCTCGTGCTGAAACTTGGTTTGTTGTGCACACACCCTTCGCCCAACGTGAGGCCTAGCGTGCGAAAGGTCATGCAGTACCTGGACGGCATCCAGTCACTTCCCAATATATCTCCAACCTACACGAGCTACAGCATGATGGCACTGATGCAGAATGAAGGGTTCGATTCATACATTATGTCGTCCCCTCCGTCGGGGACAAGTATCCATACTGTATCCAACGGGTCCTCTGCTACAGTTCTGCTAGATGGTAGATGAATTTTTGCTTGCAGTTCATTGTTATTTATCCTTATTGTATCCCTCTACCTTCGAGGGTTTGCAATCAATTTGTGATACAATATATGGCTTTTATTTGCACATCATGTGATCCTGGATACCATGTTTCAGAAGCACCTCTCTAGTCTAATCCACGAACCGTGGTGCCGTGGTGAAAATACTACCCAACTACATCATGATGGCACACCTGTTTATTTTTGAAGTACTAGAAGGGAAGATATTTTCATAATTATGTGGACACACTCCTTTAAATTCGTTGATCTTCTTTTCTGATGGAATCACGCAATTCCAAACAACTCAATTTAGAGAAAAGTTGGCAAAAGGACAAAAACATAAAGTAAAAAAGCTATCATCGAATTACCTATCTATGTATAAATGTGCAATGGCGGCCTCTTTCAAGCTTGCTTTAGTTGCAAGCCATGCAGGCAGACCGTTTCCATCGCCCGAGCCTGACCAATGGCTCCACCATAAATAACAACAGTTGAAATATTTTTTTTTATGCAGATAAATACTTCACACAATTTATCTAAGTATAACTGTACATGTTTTTACAGTTACTCAAGACTAAAAATAATAGGACAAAGCAAGGAAAGATTTGTGATGAACTCATACAGCGATCAATGCATCTGGGGGAGTGCTTTGAGCATTATCGCCAATGAGGGCGCAGAAAGGGGGTGGTTCTCTTAACCAGTTGTGGTTGGCTCGTCGCGTACCTTAAAGTCCATTGGATGATGTGAAATGTTGTGATCATGTATTAGTTTTGAAGTAATCCCATCCAGCAATATCAGCTCCTGCAGCTCTCGTCCTTTATCCTTCAGCTTCAGGTACGGACAGAAATCGGTGAGTACTACTAGAAGGTAGTTTCAGGTTCTCAGGTATCAACAGGAAGGCATACACATTTATAAATCTAATATACATAATTTACAAGCACATTTAAAAATAACACATAAACGTTCATCACTTGCATCACATTTAAAACATAATTAGTAAACTGACCGAATCAGTGAGGTCAACCAAGCAGAGTTTTTCAGGTAAAACTAAAACAAATTTAGAGCTCTATACCAAGACTGTTTTGTGTATAAGCTCAGAGACGCACTTAATGAAATAGATGACCCATTCCATCCATGAATAGTAACATGCCTATTTAATAGGGTGGAATCCAGCTCCTAAACTGGTTTGGTAATCGTTGGTTTGGAATTAGCCCCTGCGAAAAGTTTAATTTATAGTTAAAAACCCACAAAAATTAGTTTGAATTCCTAGACAGAACCAAATTCCCTGATTTACACAAAATGTGAGATTTTTGCTCTACAATATCAAAGAAGTGATCAAAAATCATTTGAGAAACATAAATGTTTATAAATTAAAAAGAAAAATTTGCCAGTTTTGTTGATTTTCCAGTTGGTAAAGTTGCAGACTTATCAAATTCTCTGCACATAAAAGCAACATTTGGTTAATTATAACACCATGTTAAAAATGAAGTTCACAAAAATAAAGCATGCAAAATATAACTCTGAAGTGAACTTATATGTGCTCTAATGTCTGAACAATGATGCATCATGTGGCTAACACCTTTGGCTCTGTATCCAGAACTTCTCTGCTCACCGAGATGCAGATCAAGACGACGTGTTCAGTTGGCCATGTTCCTCGAAAGGTGTATACTCAGCTAAATCAACCTATGAGCGCCTCCAGCTGGGTGCGATTGACTTTGCTGCAGCCGACAGCCGAGGCTATCTGGAAGAATGGCGCGCCCCTCAAATGCAAAGTGTTCATGTGGCTAACAATCTTGGACAGGCAATGGACCTCGGCTAGACGCTTCAGGCGTGGGCTGCAGGCTCAACCCTCAGCATGCTTTGTTTGCCTGCAGGGTGAAGACGCAGTAGAGCACTTGTTCACCCAATGCGTGCATGCGCAGCAGGTCTGGCACATTTGTTTCCAGGACTTGGTGGTGGCTGCTGATCCACTCACGGTTGATTGCAGATTGGAAGACTGGTGGCTTGGGGGAGCGAGCCAAGTTCTCGGCCAAGACTAGAAAGAATTTTGACGCCCTAGTCATTCTTGGATGCTGGGACCTCTGGAAAAACCGTAATGCATGGGTGTTTAACAATCAAAATCTTCAATTCACGCCGGTGCAGATTGATTCGCGTGTTAGGGATGAGTTCTCAGCTTGGACTTTAGGCCGTAGAGGAGTTTCAGGAGTTTTCGATCCTTTTTGAGATTTTCCATCTTTTGTATTTACGGATGTCCTCTGCCAGCCTTTCCTTGTATCGCTGGTAGAGTCTTGTAACTATATTTTATCTTCTATAAAAGTAAGGTATGCTTAGGCGTACTCTCGAAAAAAATACATGCATCATCAAGAACATCGTCGACGGTTCAAGTAAAGTAAATGCAAAAAGATTTCATGAGATGACCCTCCCTAAGTTATTTGATTTAATTATCACATGCATCTCTCTTCATGATATTATTCTTCAAAATAGCTTGGTCAAATGATAATGCATCTATTTTATGGTCTTTTTTACATTGCTTTTTCAAAGCTCGAATTAACAATAATAAGTCAAATCCAATTGGGCTGCATGCACCTACTGTGAAACAAATCAAGTCACAACATGCCTGAAACTGTAAAGCAAAATCAAGAAAGTGGAAATGGAACGGATAGAACCTGCTCTGTTCAGGTCTTCAGGGTCAATATCCAGTGAAGGCCGAAGGCCGTGCTGCTCCTCGTGGTTGTGTGGTCAGAGGACTGCTCAGCCTTGTGCTCCTACTCGCACCTGCAAGGAACAGTAGAAGGTAAGACTGCGTGGAGGTTGGGGAAGCGCTGGAGAAGTTAACTACTTGAAGTTGCCCAATTCCTATTGTTTGATGCATATCATCTATAAAAAATCCTGTAGGGCCACTACTGAAACAGGAGGTATCCCAAACACAGCACCTGGTGCGCACGAGCAGGATCTCTGTAATAACACACCTACACAAGCATATTTACCTCCAACATTACCGAGACATACTAATGCAGTCAATTTTCTAAGATTGTTAGTACCGCCCAAACATCAGGCTAACACACGATGAGCATGAGCATGACAAATAAAGCAGCGCCAGTGCAACCAGCTTAAAAGTATCAGGCCACAAAATGCAAGGTCAACCTTGGAAATTATTTGACTCCTGAAGGCAGAATCCTACCAACCAAAACATGGCAGCACAGGCCAGATCGGAGCAAGCAACTAATACAAGGGTTTCATCAACTCTAATAATCGCCGCCGTGCCGCATCGAAGGTAGCAGCAACAGCAAGGGCTGTACCTGCAGGAGTAATAAGGTAGATCGATCCGCACCTGGCGGGTAGAGGTGATCTGCGAGCTGGGACGCGGCCTCCGCCCTCCGGCGCCTGGCCCATGAGCACGGCGACGTACACCTCCTCAGGCAATGCGATGCGACGGAAGCTTCTTGCGGAGGGGTCGCGGTGGGCGCCGCTGCTTGAGGTCGAGGTCTGGGAAGGGCTACATCGATGTAAGCTACTCGCGGTCTTCTGCATATCCTCACTGCCGGTTTGCAGTTTTGGGCTAAAAAAAAAAGATTCGGAATAGATCCTTCGTCCGACCTGCAATTTTTTTTATAGTTTTCTCAATGAACCAAACACCACCTGCATTCTGCGAGTAATCGATGCCGAATGAAGTTTCAGCTCCAACTGTCACCGGACCGCCGCGGATTCAGCCAAAATTTACCAGAGTTTGATAAAATTTGTCCAAAATTGAACGCCATAATGAAAGGGCTAGAGCACGCCGGTAGTCCTCCTCGACTTGTCCGGCGCTCCGTGCCCGAGCTCCATGTCGAGCTCGATGTCGGCCCGGCGGAGCTCCATGCGGGCCTAGGAGAGGTTGTGTCGGGCGTCCCGCACCGCTGCCACGCAGGCACCTGGGCGTGGTTGTATCGGCAGGCGGCTCCCTCTGAATCGGCGGCGGCGTTCGGGCGGCGGACGCGCGGGCGGCAGGTGGCGCTGGGACAGGCGATGCAGGAGCGTGTCAGCACTAGTACGGACTATGCGGGAGCAGCCACCCTTGGCGCGAGGTGGCGCTAGGGCGGACCGGCCGGGCGGCTGGGAAAGAAGGGAAAAAAGGCAAAAGAATGAAAAAAGGCTGACATGTGAATCTTTAATAGAATATTCCGTTTTATAGTTCATTTTTGCGGGATTAGTTCCGGGCGACGTAATCTTAGCTCACAAACCGCGTTTGTGGATTGCTCTGTTCGCGTATTTACATGCCAGTGGATATGGGGTCTCCTAGAGTTGCTCTTACCGCTGCCTCCGATCGTAATCGCCGAGACGGGAGTGGACGGGCTATGAGATTGCCGAAACCCTATACACTACCCGTTAGCGACCCTGAACGGCGCGCCGTCTGAAGAACTTCTGTGATGGAACAAACCCATAGTACGATTTTCAAAGCGCTTCTTCTTATTTTCTATTTTTTCTTTTCTGTGTCCTTTTCTTTTTGTTATTGAATTTGAAATTTCTTTAATTTCAAATTTGTTCAAAAATCGAAAATTGTTCATATTTCGAATTTATTCACATTTTGAATTTACTCAGATTTTGAATTTTGTTCAAATCCGAAGAGATTGATTTTTATTCAAAATTGAAATGTTTCAAATTTTGAATTTGTTCAGATTTCTATTTATTCACATTTTGAATTTTATTCAGATTTCAAATTTTAAAAATTGTTGAGTAGAAACCAGAATAGTAAAAAAATAGTAAAAAGTAGAATAATGGTCTTTTGAGGTTTTTGTATAAATGGATTGGCCCATTTCCAGCCGTTTCAGGCAGCACGGGCCGAACCGGTGGTGTAAAGGAGCACCCGTGAGATTCTGCATTTCTAGTTTCTACGGAGATCGGCTTCGAGGCGGAAGCGGACCAAGGGGCAGCCACACCAGGTGGTGGCGCGGGCCACCCCCTGGCCACGCCACCAGGTGGTGTGACTGCCTGGTCCACCTCCTGACATCGCCCTTCCGCCTATTTATTCCCCTCGACGGGAAAACCCTAAGGCCCGAATACTTTTCCAGAAAACATACTGCAAGCCATCTCCGTCGTCGACGCGAGATTGGGAGGGTCCAGAAGCTCTTCTCGGCACCCTGCCGGAGAGGGGAATCACCATAGGAGGCCTTCTTCATCACCATGCCTGCATCCGGAGTGATACATGAGTAGTCTACCTTGGACTATGGTTCCATAGCAGTAGCTAGATGGATGTCTTCTCCTCCATGTGCTTCATGTTTAGATCTTGTGAGCTGCCTATCATGATCAAGATCATCGTTATGTAATTCTACATGTTGTGTTTGTTGGGATCCGATGAATATTGAGTACTATGTCAAGTTGATTTATTGATTTATCATCTCTATGTTGTTTATGATCTTGCATGCTCTCCGTTGCTACTAGATATCTTGGCCGAGTAGATGCTAGTGACTCCAAGAGGGAGTATTTATGCTCGATAGTGGGTTCATGTCTCTAGTAATCTGGGAGAGTGACAATAACTTCTAAGGTTGTAGATGTGTTGTTGCTACTAGGGAAAAAATAACAATATTGTGTTTAAGGACATTTGTATTGTTTATATTACACACTTTGCTTAAAGCGATAATCTGTTGCTTGCAACTTAATACACAACGGTTGCTCGGATGACATCCGGCGGGTGGATTAATTATTAGTCATAGATGCAGTTGGATTACGGTCTATGTATTATGTTGTAATGCCCAAGTGAATCTCATAGTGATCCTTATGACATTTGTATGCTTTCTTTATTTTATCAATTACCCAACTGTAATTTATTTACCCAGCATGTTATTTATCTTTATGAAGAGACACCTTTAGTGATCTGTGGAGCCCAGTCCATTTGTTTATTTAACAAAGGTCTAATGAAGGCAAGAACATACATCTACTATATACTAAAAGCACAATACGGGTGTTTAAAAATAGATCCACCACGTTAAGCCACATATACTATAAATAAATATACCATTGATTTTACGTCGAACGGTTAAGATTTAATTGATCTAAGAGTTATGCAAAATATAGACATGTGACAAGTCTATGTTACATCTACACATTGTATACAAAATATTTATTTGTCTGTCAGGTACATGCCAAACTCTCACGTGATAAACAGAAAATAAGATAAGTCGTGACATGCTAGGACACTAACTATCTTACCGTTTGTTCCAAAAGGGAAAAAAGGAGCTAGCTAACCCTGCCTATGTAGGATTTAAACACCTGCCCAGGGGAGGCATAAGCACGCGTTTATAGGATTCCAGGAAGGATTCTGTAATATCCCAGGATGTGAGGCTAGAAATAGAAAGAACACAGAAGTGTGCATTGCATTCATGCATAGAGAATTTGGGAAATTTTCGCGCTTTTAAATAAAACTTGTCAAAGTGATTGAAGCTTCTCTTGAGTTGATGGAATTGAAGTAGCTCATCGACTGAAGTTCGATAAACTTCAACTTGACCTTGGTTAACAACTTTGTTTTGGGTAGAGATATTAACAACAATCAAAGAAGATGATTGTGAGATAGAATTAATATGTTGACACATTACTTTAGAATCTCATATCCAATCCTACCATGAGTATCATGGTAGTTCATCAACCTAAATTCTTAAAACCAAATCCAGCATATAGGAAGACAACACAAGTCTTACCCATGACTCTTGATCTATTATATCATCATATCTTGATCAATCCTATTATTTTACATCTAAGTCCATTCATCTTCTAAACAAGGAAGAGAGTCTATATCAAATCCAGTATCATTCTCATCTCTTGAAATGGAACTTCAGGATTTAATCCATAAACACATCAGTAGGAAAGGTTAACCTAATACCAAGTTGTTGAGGAGACACTCAAACTATAGGTGTGGAGTATCTCACAAGAAGGTTAGAACCATTACTAGGAAGATATCAAATGTGTAGTACCCTGGAGTTAAGAGGTGATATAAAGATCTCTGAACTAAAAGGATGTTCTTGAAGGGAATATGCCCGAGAGGCAATAATAAAGTGGTTATTATCATATTCCATGTTTATGATAAATGTTTATTTCTCATGCTAGAATTGTATTAATCGGAAACATTAATACTTCTGTGATTAATAAACTAAAAAGGTTCCTAGTAAAGCCTCTCTTTTATACTAGCTCATTGATTAACTGATGATCAAGGTTTCCTGATCATGAACATTGGATGTTGTTAATAACGGGGTCATATCATTAGCACCCATAGTACGAATAGCAATACGATCAAGTCATCAAGTTTCATTGCTATATCAAACTCATACGAAATAGTTCTAATCCTCAGACCATGAGATCATGTTAATCACTGATACCGGAAGAGTGCTTTGATGATATCAAACGTCACACCATAACAGGGTGATTATAAAGGTTGATTTGGGTATTCTGAAAGTATTAGTTGAGGCTCATGGATCAAGAGTGGAATTTGTCCGACCCGATGACGGGAAGATATTCTATGGGCCCTTCTCGGTGATATTGCATTGGAATCGCTTGCAAGCATGTGACTAGGTCACAAGAATGCATTATCACGGAACGAGTAAAGAGACTTGTCGGGAATGAGATCGAACTAGCTATGGTTGATACCAAATGATCGGATCTCGGACAAGTAATAATATCGCGAGACAAAAGGAATTAACTATGTTCGTTAATGGTTCACACGATCACTAGATCATCGTCGAGTAAGTGGGAGTCGTAATGGATTTCCAGATCCCGCTGATGATTATTGATCGGAGAGGAGTCTTGATCATGTCCACATTATTCACGAACCGTAGGGTGACACACTTAAGGTTCGTCGTCGTTTTTGAGTGGATACGATACTCCGATCGAATTATAGGACATCATGAGGGTTGTTTCAGAAAAGTGTCAAAACTGTTTTGGCATATCAAAAGAACTCAAGGGGGTTTTTGTTAATGTTTGTTAATTGATTGAATTAACAAATATTAAAGAAATAAAAATGTTTTATTAATACAATTAGTGTGAGTTTTAATTAGCATGAATGTCATGCAAAATTAAAATGAGGGTTACCACCATGAAGAGGGGGTTACCACCATGAAGAGGTGGAGGATTTTCTCCTAGGGGCTGGCGCCACCCTCCTTGGGGCTGCCACCTCCTCTCCTATAAAAGGAGCCCCTCTTCTCCCTCTTCACACACTTCTTGATCCCCTCCCTTCCTCTCATAGTTGTTGCTCCACCGTCGACATTGCTTAGCGAAGCTCTGCCGAAATTATAGTTCGATTTCATACACTTAGTTGGTGGTGTTGGAGTGTCTGGCGGATCCCTTCTTCCACTGCCCCGCTGGACCGAGGGCGTGGAGGAGACGACGACAAGCCGTACGTGTGACCGAGTATGGAGGCGCCGCCGGTTGTGGCGTCGTGTACACGATCTCGAGATCGTCAAGTGAACCACTACGTCGACTACGTCAAGTGAACCACTACGTCGACTACGTTAAGTGAACCACTACGTCGACTACGTCGAGTGAACGACTACGTCAACTACGTGCGTCTTCGTCGAGTCTCCATCGGCAACGTTTGTGCGGGAACGTAATCCCCGCTACCGGTCTTCGAGGGTTAGTCTCCATTGCTACCATCTCGTAGATGTTCTTGGCTAGTTTTGTGTTCATGCGTAGGAAAATTTTTGTTTTCTATGCTACGAACCCATCAGTTCTAAGAGAATAGTTTAGCACCAATTAACCATGGACCTTGATTAGCTAAATGGAACCCAAACCATATGATCAAAGGATTATAATGATCATCTTGATATCACATTGAGTGTGGAATACATGATTAACCAAGTAGAAACCTAAGCTATATGATCAATGGATCAAAATGATCATTACTATGTCACATGAAGTAGGAGAGTGACATATGTGAAGTTAATGGATCAAAGATAACCAAGTTATGGCACATATAAGATTGATACAAGAGAAGTAGTATTCATGTGGTGAGAGATAGACCCTATATGGGAATACCACAATGGTGGAGATTATGTTCTTAATCTCTGGAGGTAGATCCAACCAAATATTGATACTTAGAGAAGTAGGAGGTAAGACAAGGATTAACCACAAAGTGGAATTTGGATTACAAGTAGTACAGTATCCTACCCCTAGAAGTCAACATCTAGGGAAATGCATTGATTGGATTAACTAGATCTCAAGGGCAAGCATTGATGATGGTCTTGATCATAAACCTTGAGAAGGAGTATGAAGGAAGTTGAGATGAGCAAACCTCAGGATAATGTACCCATGAGAGTATTTAAGATATGAATGTTATCCCTAATAAAATTATGTAAGAGCTTTAGTGCCAAGCTCAGAACATGGATTTAGGAGGAGTTGATGAGGGAAATAAAAGAGATTCCTTATGAGAGTTGATGAAGGAAATAATAAGATACATTATGGGAGTTGATAAAGGAAATTGATGATCATGTCAAGTATGTGATTATACTTATTTGAGGAAGGTGATTATGCTATTTATGGAACCTAGTTTGATAAGCAGATATCATCCATCTTAAGGAGAGAGTATAGGACTTAAGATAACCTATCCTTGTTAGGAGGGAAACATTCTTATGAAGATCTAATAGAGACCCTTGGTACAAGAAGATGCTTGACTTAAGCAAGGTAACTAGTTATAGGTGGAGGAGATCACAAGCCTATACCCTAAGATTTGGCTTAACTTAGAACCTATAGATACCACACTACTCATATCTTAGGAGTGATCAATATCTTCCAAGGTCAGTGGATGCAATCTTATCAAACTCCACACCTTTTCAATTGTCTAATTGGAACCCTATTCTTAAAACTCCTATCTCATTTGTGTATCATTTTTAGAATCATAAGGAAACTTCATAATCATGTCTTATCTCTAAATCTAAGAGTAACATCCAAACAATAATCTTCTAAAGTCAACCAAATCTTTTCTTTAGTAATAAACTCACATGTTTATGTGTATCTTGAACTTACTTAGGAATAAAAGAAATAATTCTTACAAGAGAAAACAATAATAAATATACTCACATTTATCCAAGGAATTATCAACGAAAATTTTGTGACTATGGAATAGTTCTAAGAAACACTTCCATGTCATTAATAAATGGTGATAAACACAAGTTTATGCCTTATAATCAATACTTAAGTAGGAAGTTAAATAATAGCTACACCATATTCTTTATTCGCTCATAATAAGTTATTCATAGTAATATCATTACCTCTAAATAACAAATGGTTCAAACCTAGCTAAATAAAATTGAAAACCCCAAGTACAAGGGTAATTGGATTCATTTCCATTAAAATCCCTTCCAAATCCTACATACATGCGAATTGTTATCTGCACCAATATACATGTAAATTTTCCTACTTTAAGGTATTGTATCAGTAGTATCATGTATTCATTCTAGAAGAGATCCTAAATTTAAATCCTGCAAGTACAAATCCGAATTCGAATTAGAAATCTTAAAACAGAAAATAGAAATAAATAAAAGAAGAAGCAAGAAAAAAAAGGAAAAGAAACTTACCTGGCCGAAGCCCACCTTGCTTGGCCCAGTAACCGGCCCAACCCCAGATACCATTTCGTTTTTACGAAACGGGGAAGGAGGTCGTCGTCCTCCTCAAGCAGCTGCGTGGCTGCGAGGACGTTGCCCGATCCGCCGCCGCTGTGTCGAAGTCCCAGATGAAGGCCACCGCCCACGGTGGTCTATAAGAGACCGCACCGCCGCCAAACCCTAGCCCCACCTCAGTCCCTCGCTCTTCCTCTCTATTTCCCCCAGTACACCGAAGACCTCGTCGGAGTTCTTCATGGCCGCCGATGATTAAGGCCACCTCGAGCTCCGATGAGAAGCCCTGGAGCTCCGCCTAGTCTCCCTCTCCTTCCCCGTCCAACGAATCGATGCGGGATGCTGTAAATCGGCGGCATCGGCCCCATCTTCCCTGCCAGGCTGTCGCTCGCCGTCGAGCAGGGCGTCGTCGTGCGACCTTCCGCGACCTCGCCGAACACCTCTGCAGCATCGTGGTGAGCCAGCGCGCCCCTCTGTGTTCCTATCGCATCGTATGCGCGTCGGCTGGTCGTGGTCACGTTTTGGCCAGAGTATACCGCCACAGGGGAGCTTGCCGAAGTAACTCCGGTGGTCATTGTCGAGTGGCGCCACCACCAATAGGTTCACCATTGATTTGTAGTTCGATATCACCAGCTAGATCATCTCGGGAACCTCTAAAACACGATCTCCAGCGATCACCGGCGGAGAGGGAGCGCCCAGTCAACATTTTGACTCGGTCCTTGCCTCGGTGGCATCTGACCTGGCCCTACCCCACCAGTCAGCCTGATAGGCTAGATACCCCCTCGGTATCAAAAGTTTCTGTGTTGAATTGAAAATTCCAAAAATTGCTGAAACCTTTGAAAATTCATATCTATTTCATTTTTTATCAGAAAAATGCATGTAATATACCAAAATGATCACAAAACTAATACCTATCTGTTTGTGTTGTAATATTATATACTTGTGTGAAATAATTTTGAATTGAATTATAAAACATGTTTAAGTGCAATTTTTGAATATGAATTTGCATCAAATTTAGGAATCAAATAATTTTCCTAATTATGTAGTAAATATTTTTACACTCAAACAACTTTATTGTAGATACTATCTCATTATTATAGGATCTTAATTTCAGTTTTGCCATTAGCACTTAAACACTAGAGTTACTTTCCATAGATAATTTTAAAGTATTAAGATTATGGAGGACCTCAACAAATAAATCGTAACTTGTATTTATGATTATTTCTTAACTTCCATTCAGTAAATAAGTAATTAGCTCTAAGTGCTTAATTCAACCATGAGGAATAATTAACTCAATTACTTCAACATTTTAAGTTAAAACCTAGAAACTTATAATAAAAAGAATCATGCTCTATTAATTAACCCAACCTCCTAAGAATAGTTGTGGTCAATTAAAATGAGTTAAATACCAATTACCCTTTTAAAGAATATGTTCTTCAAAAGTTACTCTTTTGAGATACCTTGAAAATAAGCATCAAACCATTTCCTTTTAGTTATAAATTAAAAACCTAAGTTATATTAAGATTGTTGTCAACCCTAGAACTACTTAGATATTGCTATGTGTATACTTTACTTTAACTTTGCATATCCATGATCAATCAAGTGATTGCTAATTATATTATGCAACTTAAAACTATTACTTCCCTGTCTTCACCATTAACTAGCCATTCTCTTGTAAGCAAGGAATGATGGCAACCCTAAGAAGAGTAATCTTCTTTCAAACTTTATTCTTCACTTATAAATGATAGTGATCTAACCTAAAATGCTCAACAACCTTGTTCTGGTGTGATGTAAAAGTGTAACACATCATAAATACATCACCATAACTCAAGGATAACAAGTCATCGGGGTAGGTTACGCTTAGAGTGATGCATATCATATCTTATGCATATCATGCTGCAGATTTCTAACATCATCCCTATCGGATGATGATTGCTATTTCAGAATTGGGATTTCTTTTGTATCGAAGACCTTGACTCGCATAATCTTGCAGTCAAAAAGGCAAGTTCACTCTTGCTCATATCTCTTGTTTAATTTTAGTAAATTACTTGCAAATATACCGGTGGTATTATTATTACTGCATTTAAAAGCAAAAGGTTCTGTCTTCATAATTAATATAAAGTAGTGGTTTCGACCGTAATGGTTGTTGCCCTAGTATGGTGGGCAGTGGGATCATGGTATAAGTATGGTGGAGGTCCCACTGCAACTGGAAAGTTCACCTAGGACTAATAACAAATGTCGCCAGTGATTCTAGCGCCGTAAATAACGGTCAACCATGAGATTTGGAATGGGACGGAGAAGTCAGCTGTATCTTTTCCCTCTCGCATGCCAACGGATCAGTAGTCTAGGGTTGTCCTATTCGGGCTACTATAGTGCAAAGGGGGGAAATGTGTTTCCTGTTCGGTCTGCCTATAGTATAGGGGGACAAACTAGCTAATTGGTCTATGATGGATTGTAAGAGTTATCCGGATCGGTCTACCCATATTATATAAGAGCGGGCATCTGGGTCCGGAACGGTCTACCTATGGGAGCGTTCATAGTGTAAAGGGGAGGACCAGTGCGCCAACCGGTCTGCATATGTGGTATAGGGGAGGATGGACTTACAAAGGGTGGATCTGCGGGGTCGCGGAGAAGAACGGTGATTGGCTTGGATCATTGGCTGGGCCCCACACACAAGAAGTGTGGACGAGCATGCAACTCGGATGTGCAACAAGGCTTTGATCTCTTATGGGTACAAGTGACCACCTCTGCAAAGTGTAAGTGAAAGATCATATCGAGCCCCATGTGTGGTTTTGGTAATTAATGACAATCCCTATGGACTAATGGTTGCATTGAGTTATATGTGTAGGACTTGTCCATAGACAATGCTTGAACCATTTGTTGAAGTCAAGGTTGTAAGAAGAAGATTATGTGTTGACCAAGGTGTTATTCAAGGAGTGATCCAAAGATTGGTCTTAAGGGAGTTGAGCTTATGTCAAGTGTGTCTTGAAGAATAAGATTGAGTGAGCTCTCATGTGTATCCTCAAGACACCATCATTATGGAGAAAGAAGAATTGATTCGAGGATTGATCAAGTCAAAGCGCAAGTTCAAGATGAGCAACTAGAAGAGAACATATGCTTGAAGCTTGCCATCTATATTGTGACCATGGATATGTGAAGATAAGCTTAAAGAGAGTCGCTTCCATAGTAGAGTATGGGGGAGCAATCCGCAAGACTTCACCAAGCAAGCTCAATCAAGAAAGGTGGTCCAACTTGAGAAGATCAAGATCGTCTTTATCCACCTCAAGTGGAATGCTCAAGGCAAAGGTATGATAGTGTTAGGGTTTATTTCTTACCGGTCTCATGGTGTTATTTGTGAGACCGGGTTATAGGATCGGTAGCCGTACTATCAAGAGGGGCTCTCGAGTGAGTAACTTAATTGTATTGTTCGGAGAGAGCTCAAACATTTGCATACTTGGCATCATCTTTCTTGGTTCTTATTTGGGTTTTATCCATGTGAGGTTCTAGAGCTTGTGGTTATTTCCATGACAAGCTCTAGCTCATCAAAAACGGATTTCGCATGAAGCTCTTATTGCGTTTTTGATGTTTGGAGGTTTTACCGGTTTGCCTTCAAAGAGAGGTCAAACCTTTCATCATTTGGTTTTATACTCCCTTGTTGGACTATGATGTTTCTATGGATGAAGTTGTAGAGCTCATTGTGGTGATTCCAACGAGCCCAAGATCATTGAAAACGGAGTCCGGATGAAAAAGTTATCACCGTTTTCGTATTGCAATTTCTGCTCGGCGTCACCCAGATACGGGGCCAGAAATTCCGGCCAGGGGGCCGGATAATCTGCCCCCCCCTCGAAGATTTCGTATTGCAATTTCTGCTAAGGACTTTGCTCGGCGTCACCCAGATATGGGGCCGGATATTCTGGCCAGGGGGCCGGATAATCCGGCTGGCCGGATAATCCGGCCATACTTTGGCCGGATAATCCGCCCCTCCAAGTCCTGCAATGGCCATATTTCGTGGGGGGTATAAATACCCCTTCTTCCTCCTTGGGCTGGACACGAATTGGGCTTCTCTCTCCTCCATTGTTGACTTTGCAAGCTTGCCCTTCCTCCTCCATTCCTCCCATGATTCTTGCATATTTTTGAGGGAAAAGAGAGAGGAGATCTAGATCTATATTTCCATCAATCCATCTCTCCTCTAAGTGAGGGGAACATAGAGGATCTAGATCTTGGAGTTCTTTGTGGATTTCCTTTGTTCTTCCTCTCATATCTCTCCATAGCATTAGTTGCTTTGGTAGGATTTGAGTGAGAAGGATTTGAGCACCTTGTGTGCTCTTGCCATTGCATAAGTTGCATCGGTTTGAGTTCTCCCCGGAGATTCGAGTAAGTGAAAGTTTGTGAGCTTATTACTCTTGGGTTCTCGGAACCCTTGACGGCTTTGTGGCTTTGTGGTGCCTTTGTGGCTATTCTTGGGAGCCTCCAATTAAGTTGTGGATGCGTGCCCCAAGCTTTGTGTAAAGGCCCGGTTCCGCCTTGAGGAACCCCTTAGTAGAAGAGTGAGCTAGGCCTTTGTGGTGCAAGCTCACACCGGAGAATAGGGTGAGGCCTTTGTGGCGTTGGTTAGGCCTTTGTGGCGATACCACACCCCTCCAACGAGACGTACTCCCTTTCAAGGGAGGAACTCGGGAATACATCTTCGTCTCCGCGTGCCTTGGTTATTTCTATACCCGAGCTCTTTACTTATGCACTTTACATTGTGATAGCCTTCGTGCTTGAAGTCATATATCTTGCTATCACCTTGTTACTTGTATTGCTTAGCATAAGTTGTTGGTGCACATAGGTGAGCCTAGTTTATTTAGGTTTTATGTGCTTGACAAAATAATCCCTAGTTTAATTCTGCTTTTGTTCAAGCCATTCGTAAAATTTGATATCGCCTATTCACCCCCCCCTCTAGGCGACATCTGTGTCCTTTCAATTGGTATCAGAGCCCGGTCTCTCATTTTAGGCTTCACCGCCTTGAGAGCAAAGATGTCGGCTAGGGGATTAGTGCACAATGACACTTTTATATTCGATGGCACAAATTATGATACTTGGAAAATTCACATGCTTAATTATTTTCGGGTCATGGACCCATCTATGGAGCGAATTGTAGATGTGGGTTTTTCTCCTTCAAAGGATACTCAAAATCTATCTTTAGAGGATGAGAAAAACTTGTATCTCAATGCTCAAGCTACTCATGTGATTGTTAATGCTTTGAGCGATGTAGTTACCTTCTCCATCATGCCTTTTCGGAGCGCTCATGATATATGGACAAAGCTTCAAGAAAAATATGGTGTGTCCAAGACTATTGAGGATGATTGTATTCCTTCCACTTCCGGCCGCAATGAACTTTCATCCACTTTACCAAAGTGTGGCAAGACACAAGGTAATGATATGGTGAGTGGTGATGAAACTTGCAATGGTGATAGTATGCTTACTTTTGATGATCCTTCATCTCTATCTCATTGCAATGCTTCATCTTTGGACTTAAACACTTGTATCCCCATAAATGTTTTACATGCTTGTGTTGATAGTCCTTGCATATCATGTGTAAATTTCTTGAATAAATCTCATGATGATATGCTTGCTTTGTCTTGTTGCCATGATACAAATGCTTCTATTTCCTCTAGTATTTGTGATGCTAACCATATAGAGGAAACCAAAGAGTCTTTAGGCCAAGACAAGGTCTTGAATGGAGCTTCAAGTATTTCTTCATCTTCTTCTTCTCACGGTTCCCACATATGCCTTATAGCTAGGTCTTCAAATCATAATGATGTTGAGGACAATGGTGAGGATGAGGAAAATGAAGAAGACTATATTGAGTATTTAAATAAGGGTAAGGTGGTCTTTGATGCTTTGCATAACCATAAAAATGTTTTGCCCAACTTCTTTGAAATCATGAGTTGTGCTATTGAGAGCACGAAACTCATTAAGATGAAGGAAGAACAAATTGATAAAATGTTTTCTCTTGAGCGTGAGTATGCCAATGATATCTATGATTTAAAATATGCTCTAGAGGAAGAGCAAGAGCTTCGGGTTTCTCTTGAGGAGAAGCTTGAATCCATTGAGGAGTCATGTAATGAAATTATTTCTAAACTCACTAAAGAACGTGACCTTGCTCTTGCCAAGTTGTCTTCTCCTATTCATAATGATAATGATGCATGTGCTACTAACTCTACTTCTTGTGAAGCATCTATTTTGAAGGAGAATGTTGAGCTAAGGGCTCAACTTGAATTGCTAACTAGCAAGTATGGGAAATTAGAAGAAATTTATGAAAGGCTATCTAGCTCTAATGAGGATCTTCTAATGTCCCATGCTCGCCTAAAGTTAGCTCATAAGGCTATATCTACAAAGGTAACATCTTGTGAGCCTCATGTGGGCACTAGCACTATTTCTCAAAATGCTATATTGACATATGCTAGTCCTAGTAATTCATCCACTCATACTATTGTTACATCTAGTGATGAATTACCCTCCTTGCCTTGTTGCTCTAACAATGTAGCCTCTACTTCCTCTAGTACTTGTGTTGTCACTAACCATGTAGAGGAAATCAAAGAGCTCAAGGCCCAAGTTACTTCGTTGAAGAAAGACTTGGAAAAACTTCATGAAGGGAAGTCCACACTCAATAAGATCTTGAGTGTGCAAAAATCCCCCAATGACAAGAGTGGACTTGGATTTATCTCTAACAATAAGAAGAAGTCCAAAATATACAAGAAGAAGAAGGGCCAAGAACAAGTCAAGAATTTGGCCAAGATTGTTTGCTTCAAGTGCAAAATTGAAGGGCACCATGTTAGATCTTGCTCTTTGAAGAAGAAGCCTCTTAGTGAGAAGCAACAAGGGAAGCGGCCTCAAGTTCAAGCCCATGCTCAACCTTGAGTTAAAGAAAGGTCACTTCCCAAGAAAAATCAAGCTAATGCTCCCCTTGTGGAGAAATCAAGTGAGAAGAAGGTGAAGAAGAGAACTTGCTACATATGCCATGAGAAGGGTCACCTATCTTCTTCATGCACTAGTGGTAACTCATCCAACCCTATCATAATTGAAGATGTTTATTCACTTTGCAAGGATAAGGTTGGCAATGTGTTTGCCAAATTTGTTGGTGCTCAAAGTGGTGTCAAGAAAAGAACCATTTGGGTTTCCAAACCTATTGTTTCTAACTTCTTAGGACCCAACTTGGTTGGGGACCAACAAGCCATTACTTGAACAATAGGTGTTGTTGGAGGGCATTGGAGACTTGGCTATATCATGAAGAATTAAGGGATCTTCATCAATTATATTTTCTCAAGTCAAGTCATTTGGATTATCTTATTTCTATCATATATCCAATGTTCCTCCTTGCGGTAACATGTATTCAACTTATCTACCTTGAAAGTTACTCGCCCCTTTGCATGTGTTGGGTTTTGTATCTTGTATGTGTTTGTATATGTTGTGCTTCCTACTTGCTTCATTTTGAGTAATCAAGTATGTGCATGTTGGTTTGCACATCATGTACGGTTGTTCTTGTTGAGCCTTTTGCATCTCGTTTTATCTTACTTGGCTCTTGTGAGAGATTACTGGACCATCCCATTTTGGGGGAGTGATATGCTTTGCACTTCACAATCCTAAAAATGTGTGTACATGAGGAATACTACTTAGTGTTGATATTTAAAGATTATCTAGTCTCTATATGGTATGTCATTCTCATGAGAAATTCAAATTCTATAATGTCCATTAATCATCTTGTTGGATTTTATTTGTCTCTTGTAAAAAATAAATGTTTTATCACATTATGGGGGAGTAATATGCTTTGTGCATACTACAAACCAATATAATGTGTATATTTGAGGTTGTGTCACATAGTGTTGATATTGTAAATTATCTTGCTTCTATGTGGCATATTTTCTCAAACAAATTCCAATTTGCCAAATTGTTTTATTGCTCTTGTTTTGGATCTGGTTTGTCAGATACTTTCTTGATAGGGTTTTCCTAAAATGTGGAATGCTACATCAAAGTTGGAAAACCATTAGCTTCAAGTTATCTTAAACATTGCTTTGCATGATTGTTTAACTATTTGAGTCTATCAAGAATATCTTCTTTAGCATGGTGATTAATTCTTATCCTTCTCCGTATGCTTCTTTGTTGTGAAGATGATCTTGGATTTATATGTAAACTACCACCGGGAAATAAATCCAAATACCTCTTGTTCTTGGACAATTGGTACTATATCATGTGGCACATGTATATTGATCATCTTTACAATGGCTATTGCTTTTAATTGCCTTATCTCTAGCCAAAAATGTATTTGTTTTAGTTCCCATTGTCTTCCATGACTTTTGTTATCCCATTTGATTTTGTTGAACTTGTTTTGTGTTATTTATATGTAGGTAGATGTGATGATCCCACTTGTGTGCATTTTGTATTCAAATGCAAAATCATAAATAATGCACTAATCTTGGGGGAGCTCTCCTATATTTGTTATAACACACTCTTTGTGCTTATTTCAATTGGTATTGGTTTTTTGTTGGAAGACAAATCTTTTCTTTTTGGTACTTAGTGTGCCATCATAAAAAGTGTGGAGAGTTTGGTTTGTTTATTTGAACCTTGCTCTCTTTGGGAGTTGGTGATCTCATTCCTTATTATTTATTTCTTACTCTTAAAATGAGATATGTCTTTGAGCATGTGTGTTTTAGTTATGTTTTATGCTCATTGGCTTTTGCTTGGTTCACTAGTTGAACTTTGGAGTCAATCTTGTGTTGATTTGATTCTTTGATATAATTTGGACAACCTTTTGTAGCTTCACAATTTTGTGTGCTCGCTTGTCCTTCTTGGTGTTTTGTCCAAATCGTATCTTCTTTGGCTCTTGAAAGTCATGTGCATGCATATTTACTAAATGTATACTTTATGGCATGCTTTGCTTTCTTTGATCAAATATATAGGAGAAGCTCCATCAAATCCTAAATCGGCTAAGATGTGCATGAAATTCAATTTCATATATATATATGCACATATTTATGTGGAGTTTGTCCTATATGTTGTAGTTTCTAACTACTTTGGACCCAATGAGTTTGGGGACCATCTTGTACTTGAACTTTGTTTTAGGTACATAGAGATATATTGGTGCTTGTCTCAATAATAAGGATGAAGTGGTGACTAAATGATAATTTGAGGCAAGCTAGGATTATTGAAGAACTCCTATCTACTACATCCTACCATTATATCTCGGTAACAAGTATCTTCTTCATGCATACTTCTCTAGTATCCAACCTTGTGTAGGTTGTTTTATGGCATTGAAAATCTTTATTTGCAAATGTTGTGCTTTTTGCAAGGATTCTAATGAAACCTCTTTATTGTAAATGTGAGCAAGTTGAGATGAGGACATATTATTGGGAACATATAAAAATCATGCTCATGATTCTCCTATCCCATATATGTCAACTTAGCAATCTTTTTGCATATCAATTCCTCAATAAGCTCACATGTGCAAAATTGATGAAATTGCAAATTTATTTCTTCCGTTTGGTATCCTTCGTTTTGATACTTGTTGTTTTTATCAAAGCATCCCAACTATCTTCTTTCCCTTGTTGATATTTGCGATGTCTTTGACATGTTTGTGGTTGAAGTTCATCAATATACAATAAGATAAATTGAGCCTTTGGCCATGCTTTAAAAGCAAAAATCTCATTGGTATATTGCATGACTTCATTTTGGATATCTTGTTCTATTCTTAGTATCTATTTTGTGTGTATATGTTTCTTTGTGATAATTATCTTTGTGATATTGTCTACTTAGAAACTTATACACATGAGAGATGATATCTCATTATTTGATATCTTATTTGAACCTTATGTGTTGGGATGGAATGCTAAGCAATATCATTCATTGAATACTATGTGGATGCTCTATGCTTATCATTGTGTTAGTCTTATAATATTCTTTGTCATTCCTATCACACATTCCTTTGGTTGAGCCTTTTAATATATTGTCCCTTGCTTGTTGCTCAACCATTTGTTTGATGCAAGTGTAAGCTTAATTTCTTCTCTATAATCTCTTGCAAATGGTTGCGTTTTAAATGTTATTGAGGGAGTGAGGACTCCATGTTGTGCAAATTGTATTCAAATACAAACATTCCAATTTTTGCACGTACCTTGGGGAGCTTCCTCATTTCATTTAAAGCACCATTTTGCGGTTAGCATAGTATTTAATTTCACTTGGTATCATTTTGTTTTGAATAATATTGAGGGAGTGATGATTCCATATGTGTGCACCTTATACTTCAACTCAAATAGAATATTTTGTGCACACACCTTGGGGAGCTTCCTCATATTATTTAGAGCACCTTTTCGATCTTATCATAATATCTTTATTCAATTTGTTCTTTGGATTGTTTGATTGCTCTCTTCATTTGTTGAAGTTTATCCATCGTGTTATCTTATTTTTTTGCAATCTTTGATCCTCGATATAGTTTCATTTCCTTCAAAAATTTGCCTTTGTATATGTGCATGTGTTTTCACTCATTTATTTTGGATATGCACACCGTTTTGGAGGAACTCTCACTATATTGGCCTTCTAAGCTTTTTTCACCCATTTTGGCAATGGATGCCAATGGGGGAGAAGTTTCGAGGGTTTAAAGGGAATTGGCTTTTATGCTTTGGTTTGTTCTTAAGCATTTGCCTTGCATGCTATGCATGGTTGAGTATATAGTGGAAACTCCACCAACAACCTTGGTTGGCAATATATGCAATGAAATCAAGATCATTCACACGTGCATAGATTGTGGGGGAGTTTGCTCTATATATGCAATGAAATCAAGATCATTCACACGTGCATAGATTGTGGGGGAGTTTGCTCTATATATGGTGGTTTTACTAACATCACATACTTTTGTAGTATTTGATGTTAGTACAACCATTTTGGTTCTTTGAATTCATTATATAAACCCTCTCAAAGAGATTGTCATCAATTACCAAAATGGGGGAGATTGAAAGATCATATCGAGCCCCATGTGTGGTTTTGGTAATTAATGACAATCCATATGGACTAATGGTTGCATTGAGTTATATGTGTAGGACTTGTCCATAGACAATGCTTGAACCATTTGTTGGAGTCAAGGTTGTAAGAAGAAGATTATGTGTTGACCACGGTGTTATTCAAGGAGTGATCCAAAGATTGGTCTTAAGGGAGTTGAGCTTATGTCAAGTGTGTCTTGAAGAATAAGATTGAGTGAGCTCTCATGTGTATCCTCAAGACACCATCATTATGGAGAAAGAATAATTGATTCGAGGATTGATCAAGTCAAAGCGCAAGTTCAAGATGAGCAACTAGAAGAGAACATATGCTTGAAGCTCGCCATCTATATTGTGATCATGGATATGTGAAGATATGCTTAAAGAGAGTCGCTTCCATAGTAGAGTATGGGGGAGCAATCCGCAAGACTTCACCAAGCAAGCTCAATCAAGAAAGGTGGTCCAACTTGAGAAGATCAAGATCGTCTTTATCCACCTCAAGTGGAATGCTCAAGGCAAAGGTATGATAGTGTTAGGGTTTCTTTCTTACCGGTCTCATGGTGTTATTTGTGAGACTGGGTTATAGGATCGGTAGCCGTACTATCAAGAGGGGCTCTCGAGTGAGTAACTTAAATGTATCGTTCAGAGAGAGCTGATACGTCTCCAACGTATCTATAATTTTTGATGCTCCATGCTTGTTTTTACACTATTTGCCTACTGTTTCGTTACACTTCGTGGCACTTTTATGCATTTTCCGGAACTAACCTACTAACAAGTTGCCACAGTGCCAGTTCCCTGTTTTCTGCAGTTTTTGTGTTTCAGAAGTGATACACAGGAAATATTCTCAGAATTGGACGAAACAAGTTCCTGGAGTCTTATTTTGTCCGGGAGCTTCCAGTCATCCGAAGGAGAGTAGGAGGGGGGGCACAGGGGCCCCACACTCCAGGCTGGCGCGGCCCAGGCCCTGGCCGCGCCGCCATGGTGTGAGGCCACCTGGCTCCACCTCTGACATCGCCCCTTCGCCTATAAAGACCCCCCGACGGGAAAAACCTAAGTACCCGATCACTTTTCCAGAACACATCGCGATCCGCCGCCGCCGTCGACCCGAAGATCAGGAGGGTCTAGAAGCTTATCCCGGCACCCTGCCGGAGAGGGGAATCGCCACCGGAGGTCTTCTTCATCGCCATGCTTGCCTTCGGAGCGATGAGTGAGTAGTCTACCTTGGACTATGGGTCCATAGCAGTAGCTAGATGGTTGTCTTCTCCACCATGTGCTTCATGTTTAGATCTCATGAGCTGCCCTACATGATTGAGATCACCGTTATGTAATTCTACATGTTTGGTTTGTTGGGATCCGATGAATATTGGTGTTATGATTGAGTTACTGTACTGAATTATATCTTATGTTATCTCTATGTTGCTTATGATCTTGCATGCTCTCCGTTGTTAGTAGCTATCTTGGCCGAGTAGTTGCTAGTTACTCCAAGAGGGGGTATTTATGCTCGATAGTGGGTTCATGCCTCTATTTAACCTGGGGAGTGACAAAAACCTCTAAGGTTGTAGATGTGTTGTTGCTACTAGGGAGAAAACAACATTCATATGCTCAAGGGCATATGCTTTGTTTACATTACACACTTTGCTTAATGCAATTATTTGTTGTTCGCAACTTAATACTTGTGGAGTTCTCGGATTGATTCGCCACAAGTGGATTATTAGTCATAGATGCAGTTGGATGACGGTCTATGTATTTTGTTGTAATGCCCAGAGTAAATCTCATAGTGATCTTCTTGACATATCACGTTTATCTTTATTCTATCAATTGCCCAACTGTAATTTGTTTACCCAGCATATGTTATTTATCTTATGGAGAGACACCACTAGTGAACTATGGACCCCGGTCCTATTTCCATCATATTGCTATCACCTGTTTACTTTACTCGCACTGTTTACTTTACTCGTATACTTCTACTGTTTTCCACTCGATACGCTCATAACCTTTGTTTCAAGCAAACCGGTGAGATTGACAACCTCATCGCAAGTTGGGAACAAAGTACTTGGTTGTGTTGTGTGTAGGTTCCGCGTTGCAGCTAGCAAAGCAAAGCTTGGACGAGGCGCCATATATAAATTGTCTGAAGCCGTCGCAAACTAGCAAGCATCACCTTCAGTCGTTATTGTCTGCTTTTCTCCTGATCGACAAACCTTGGTTTCTTAACTGAGGGAAAACTTGCTGCTATATTCATCAAAACCTTCTCTTGGGGTTTTCCAACTGGCCGGTCATTTTACTTCATCAACAAACGCCAACAAGATTTCTGGCACCATCATCACTCGGCCCCATCAAGTTTTTCTGGCGCCGTTGCCGGGGAACGAAACTCCTACATCAACTATATTTTCCCCCATCAACTTGGCACCATAAAACACCATCTAGTTTTTCTGGCGCCGTTGCCGGGGAAGAGAGGAAGACTTCTGCGAGGGGAGTTTTCGCACGCACATCCTTTACTTTGTTATTGTTTTGCTTTGCTTTATTTATTTTACCTGCATCGTTTTATATCAAAAACCCAAAAAAATTAGAATCCTTGGTAGTTGTTTTTACTTGTTTACTTTTGTTTTGCTGAAATGGCCAATCCTGAAAACACCAAGTTGTGTGACTTTACTAGCACGAACAATAGTGATTTTATCTGCACTCCTATTGCACCACCTGCTCCTTCTGCAAACTTTTATGAGATTAAGCCTGCTTTGTTGAACCTTGTTATGAAAGAGCAATTCTCTAGTGCTAGTACTGAAGATGCTGCAGCTCATCTCAACAATTTTGTTGAGCTATGTGAGATGCAGAAATATAAGGATGTAGAAAGTGATATTATTAAGCTCAAGTTGTTTCCTTTTTCTTTGAGAGGAAAAGCTAAAGATTGGTTGTTGTCTTTGACTAAGAATAGTATTGATTCATGGGCTAAGTGTAAGGATGCTTTTATTGGTAGATAATATCCTCCTGCTAAGATTATATCTCTGCGTAGCAATATTATGAAATTTACTCAGTTTGATAGTGAACATGTTGCTCAAGCTTGGGATAGAATGAAATCTATGATAAAGAATTGCCCCACTCATGGACTGACTACTTGGATGATTGTCCAAACTTTTTATGCAGGACTGAATTTTTCTTCGAGGAACCTACTTGATTCAGCTGCTGGAGGCACTTTTATGTCCCTTACCTTGGGCACCGCAACAAAGCTACTCGACAACATGATGGTAAATTATTCTGAATGGCACACCGAGAGAGCTCCACAAGGTAAGAAGGTAAATTCTGTTGAGGAAACCTCTTCCTTGAGTGATAAGATTGATACCATTATGGCTATGCTTGCTAACGATAGGACTCATGTTGATCCTAATAATGTTCCTTTAGCCTCTCTGGTTGCTCAAGAAGAGCATGTTGATGTGAATTTCATTAGAAACAATAATTTTAACAACAATGCTTATAGGAACAATTTTGCTAGTAACAATTATAGGCCGTATCCTTCTACCAATGGTAATGGTTATGGTAATTCTTATGGTAACTCCTACAACAACACTAGGGTTGCGCCCTCCGAGCTTGAGGTAATGCTCAAGGACTTCATCGGTAAGCAAACTGCTTTTAACAAGTCTGTTGAGGAAAAGTTAGGCAAAATTGATATTCTTGCTTCTAAAGTTGATAGACTTGCTCATGATGTTGAACTTCTCAAATTAAAAGTGTTGCCTAATGATGTGAAAGAGAACAATGTTTTTGCTACCGCTAATGCTATTCAAGTTGGAATTGATGAAAATATTAGATTGTTAGCGGAATTGCATGCCAGGTGGGAAAGAGAAGATGAGATGGCTAGAGAGATGAAGGTATGTACCATTACTACCTCTAATGATGTTGCTCCTAATGCTAGCAATCCTCTTACTTTGATTGGTGTAGAGAAAACTCCCACTCCTTGTGTTAAAAAGCCTAAAACTGCCAAAACTTTTTCTCAAAAGAGTGCTGAAATTTTTTGGAGTGTAGGAGATGATAGCTCTATTTATTTTAATGATTTTGATGTTGATGACTGCAATATATCTGAAGTTATTTTGTTCTTGCAAAAGCTTTCTTTGACTCCCAATGCTAGTTCTTTAAATGTTGCTTTTACTAAGCATATTACCAATGCTCTCATAAAAATTAGGGATGAAAAGTTGAAGCAAAAGGCTTATGTTCCCAAGAAGTTAGAAGATGGTTGGGAACCCATCATTGATATGCATGTTAATGGTTTTGATTGCCATGCTTTATGTGATCTAGGTGCTAGTATTTCTATCATGCCTAGAAAGATTTATGACATGCTTGATTTACCACCGCTTGAAAAATGTTATTTTGATGTACCTATTGCTGATGTTGCTAAGAAGAAACCTTTGGGAAGGATTAATGATGTTCTTATTGTGGTTAACAATAACCTTGTTCCCATTGATTTTCTTGTTATGGACGTTGAATGCCATGCTTCATGTCCTATTATTTTGGGAAGACCCTTTCTTCGAACTGTTGGTGCCATCATTGATATGAGGAAAGGCACTATCAAATATCAATTCCTACTCAAGAAAGGTATGGAACACTTCCCTAGGAAAAGAAAGAAATTACTTTTTGACTCTATTCTTAGAGCAAATTATGAGCTTGATGCTTCATCACTTGAAGTTACTTGATTCGCAATTTTCTGCGCCTAGCTCAAAGGCGTTAAAGAAAAGCACTCTTGGGAGATAACCCAATGTTTTATTTTCAGTACTTTTTCTTTTATTTGAGTCTTCTAAGTCATTACTACTGTAATGACCGCTCCTTATCTTGTTTATTTTGTTTTTTTGCCAAGAGAAGCCTCTAATTTGAGTGAGGTAAAGATTTGGGGATGTTGCTGTCCTGAAACTGTTTTCGGTGCTGCACCGTAAAAATTCGTAAGAATTCTCTGTATATATTTTGGACCTGCGATTTCTTGTGCATATGCCCCAGGTTATATAAAAACTTTTGTTAGTTGAACACTTTTTGATTTTAGCAACAGAAAACCCCTCAAAAATTCGAACTTTGTCAGCTGTTCTGTTTTGACAGATTTCTGCCAATATTTGTGTTTGCCACTTTATCGCTTTCTTTTGAGTTCTTTTGATCACAGAACTTTTTGGGAGGTTGCTACAGTAGTATTTGCTATATATTTGGTGGTTTTGAGTTGAAACCTGAAGCAAAAAGAGGTTGATTATATGTTATGCTTGCACTAATGTTGCTAATAGATTTGTGTTTAGTTTTGTATGAAGGAAGCTTTCAAGTGTAGGGATTGGAGAATGATGAGATGAGTTGAAGAATGGACAAAAGCGCAAGCTTGGGGGTGCCCATGCATCACCCCAAGAAATATCCAAGAAGTACAAGCGTCAAAGCTTGGGGATGCCCCCGAGGCACCCCTTCTTCATCGGCAAAAATCAGGTCACCTTTCAAGACACTATATTTTTATTGCTTCATGCACTATGTGTTTTTCTTGGAGCGTCAGTTGTTTTAGTTTTCTTAGTTAGTTTGTTTTGTTGTGCTGCAATAAATGGTTGGACCCCAACAAATTTCCTTTGGAGAAGTTGCCTCGTTTTCATTTGCCAAGAACACTCCGTTTTTCATTCTTACAATTTCACCGGTGTTCTTCTTTTTCCGCTACTGCTTTTGGTTTTCGTTTTCGCCTTGATTTGCGTTCAGATCTTGTCATATCTTTTCATCAAGGTGTATTTTTGCCTCTGATCTTTATTGGTTTTCATCAAAAGAGGTGTCTTTAAAATTTTCAAATGGTGTTGGAAAAGAGAAAAAGCTTTATGCAAAAAAGTGGTACAAGAAGGAGCTTGTGTAGACTGCGGCTTAGGCTTTTTCATGTCATGCTTGATGTCTTTTTGATAGTATGCTTAGTGGTTTTACTGTAGCATGACTTGTCTCAAATAACTGAGATTGCTTAATGAGCATTTGAAAAAATCATGCGTTGTTTTTATTGTTTGGAAGCATTATTTTGGTTTTCTCCTTGATGCTTTATTTGGGTTGACTTGGCGCATGCTCACACATGTTAGACTCTTACAAAGTCGCCAATAGCCTTCATGATCATTTAGTTTTTGACTTTTGATGTCATCTTATGCTTCTTTTAATGTCGCTTTGTCGCTTTGCATGATTATGGCCATTATTGCTCTCTTAGTTGGTCGCTCCCATTCTTTTGCTAGCCCTCGCCTTGTACTGAGTATGAGCTCTACTCGTGCATACAACTCCTAAAAGCCAAGGTTTTCCAAAGTGTCCACCATACATACCTACTAGCAATTTGCTATTCCAAGTAAATTTGACTTGCTTTTATTTTCTCTTCAAATTAAACTCTTACCAGTGTTATGCGAAATTCGGCCAGTAAAGCTCTCACGAACCGAAAGGCACATTTTACTTTTTCCTGTTCTTAAAAATTTGATATTGTGGTCTCTTATGTTGAGTTGTTATGCTTGCAAGTTGTAAGTTGGAGACTAGCACAACCATGCAGTCATGGGCAAGCTTTCAACATTGCACTTCTTATTTGAGTTGATATCGTGATCTTTTGTTTATGGATGCCCGCGGTGTGAAATGAATTGAGAATCTTGTGGGGATCATGGAGTTTGTATATGTGTTAGGGAAACACCGGGCCGCTAATCTAAGCCATGCATAATTCATGGTGGAAATTTGCAGCATACCCATGGTGAACATTCGACGACGCATCTCACAATAAAAAGCTAAACAAATGGCAAATAAAAGAGATGTCGAGGTGTTCATTGTCTGCTTGTCCTGTCATTTTGATGTGGGCTTGTTCCATGTCATCGGGCACGGAGGTACCCCATTGGCGGTTCTCAATGATATGCATATACTTACAATGACAAGAGCCTTGCTTGGGACTCTAAGTAAAGTAGCATGAGGTTTGGGTACTCGTATTCACGGGACACGAGGTTTTCAACTTATGATTTGTCAAGCATATGCATCATAATTGTTCTCGCATTAACTTTAACCATTCAAGATGCTTATGATGGGGGCAATGAGAACTCAAAGCCGGTAAGTACCATAATTTTTGAAGGTTATAAAACTTGCAATCACTGCTTCCCTCTACGAAGGGCCTTTCTTTTACTTTTATGTTGAGTCACCACCTTCTATCTTTATGCACCATTAAGAGAGCATAGTTGTCATTCTTAGTATAATGTGCATTGTCCCAAAGTTTTCATTGATTGATTCATATTGTTGGTTTCACTTGTTCTCAAATTATTTGTATCTAGTCGCCCTCTTAAACTTGAAGGTGTCCTATGCATTTATGTTTTGCTCTCTTTGAAGCACAAGCTGAAAACCATTTGTATGTTTTTCCTTATGATTTGAGAACACGTTTGACTTTCATTGTTTCATTTTCATGATCTTTGTTTGTGTTCATTTGCATGTTTACAACATGGTTGCTAAGTTTTTATTGTCAAGATTATATTTTCATGCCCATGTTTTAAGTTCTTATGATCCCAGCTCACAAATGCTTACATACATGATCAAGGTTGTGTAGGTGCATGTCACCTCAAAAATTATTCTTTTGTTATCAGTTACCTACTCGAGGACGAGCAGGAGTTAAGCTTGGGGATGCTTGATACGTCTCCAATGTATCTATAATTTTTGATGCTCCATGCTTGTTTTTACACTATTTGCCTACTGTTTTGTTACACTTCGTGGCACTTTTATGCATTTTCCGGAACTAACCTACTAACAAGTTGCCACAGTGCCAGTTCCCTGTTTTCTGCTGTTTTTGTGTTTCAGAAGTGATACACAGGAAATATTCTCGAAATTGGACGAAACAAGTTCCTGAAGTCTTATTTTGTCTGGGAGCTTCCAGTCATCCGAAGGAGAGTAGGAGGGGGGCCACAGGGGCCCCACACACCAGGCTGGCGTGGCCCAGGCCCTGGCCGCGCCGCCATGGTGTGAGGCCACCTGGCTCCACCTCTGACATCGCACATTCGCCTATAAAGACCCCCCGACGGGAAAAACCTAAGTACCCGATCACTTTTCCAGAACACATCGCGATCCGCCGTCGCCGTCGACCCGAAGATCGGGAGGGTCCAGAAGCTCTTCCCGGCACCCTGCCGGAGAGGGGAATCACCACCAGAGGTCTTCTTCATCGCCATGCTTGCCTCCGGAGCGATGAGTGAGTAGTCTACCTTGGACTATGGGTCCATAGCAGTAGCTAGATGGTTGTCTTCTCCACCATGTGCTTCATGTTTAGATCTCATGAGCTACCCTACATGATTGAGATCACCATTATGTAATTCTACATGTTTGGTTTGTTGGGATCCGATGAATATTGGTGTTATGATTGAGTTGCTGTACTGAATTATATCTCATGTTATCTCTATGTTGTTTATGATCTTGCATGCTCTCCGTTGTTAGTAGCTATCTTGGCCGAGTAGTTGCTAGTGACTCCAAGAGGGGGTATTTATGCTCGATAGTGGGTTTATGTCTCTATTTAACCTGGGGGAGTGACAGAAACCTCTAAGATTGTAGATGTGCTGTTGCTACTAGGGAGAAAACAACATTCATATGCTCAAGGGCATATGCTTTGTTTACATTACACACTTTGCTTAATGCAATTATCTGTTGTTCGCAACTTAATACTTGTGGAGTTCTCGGATTGATTCGCCACAAGTGGATTATTAGTCATAGATGCAGTTGGATGGCGGTCTATGTATTTTGTTGTAATGCCCAGAGTAAATCTCATAGTGATCTTCTTGACATATCACGTTTATCTTTATTCTATCAATTGCCCAACTGTAATTTGTTTACCCAGCATATGTTATTTATCTTATGGAGAGACACCACTAGTGAACTATGGACCCCGGTCCTATTTCCATCATATTGCTATCACCTGTTTACTTTACTCGCACTGTTTACTTTACTCGTATACTTCTACTGTTTTCCACTCGATACGCTCATAACCTTTGTTTCAAGCAAACCGGTGAGATTGACAACCTCATCGCAAGTTGGGAACAAAGTACTTGGTTGTGTTGTGTGCAGGTTCCGCGTTGTAGCTAGCAAAGCAAAGCTTGGACGAGGCGCCATATATAAATTTTCCGAAGCCATCGCAAACTAGCAAGCATCACCTTCAGTCGTTATTGTCTGCTTTTCTCCTGATAGACAAACCTTGGTTTCTTAACTGAGGGAAAACTTGCTGCTATATTCATCAGAACCTTCTCTTAGGGTTTTCCAACTGGCCGGTCATTTTACTTCATCAACAAACGCCAACAAGATTTCTGGCACCATCATCACTTGGCCCCATCAAGTTTTTCTGGCGCCGTTGCCGGGGAACGAAACTCCTACATCAACTATATTTTCGCCCGTCAACTTGGCACCATAAAACACCATCAAGAGCTCAAACATTTGCATACTTGGCATCATCTTTCTTGGTTCTTATTTGGGTTTTATCCATGTGAGGTTCTAGAGCTTGTGGTTATTTCCATGACAAGCTCTAGCTCATCAAAAACGGATTTCGCATGAAGCTCTTATTGCGTTTTTTATGTTTGGAGGTTTTACCGGTTTGCCTTCAAAAAGAGGTCAAACCTTTCATCATTTGGTTTTATACTCCCTTGTTGGACTATGATGTTTCTATGTATGAAGTTGTAGAGCTCTTTGTGGTGATTCCAACGAGCCTAAGATCATCGAAAACGGAGTCCGGATGAAAAAGTTATCACCGTTTTCGTATTGCAATTTCTGCTCGGCGTCACCCAGATACGGGGCCGGAAATTCCGGCCAGGGGGCCGGATAATCCGCCCCCCCCTCGAAGATTTCGTATTGCAATTTCTGCTAAGGACTTTGCTCGGCGTCACCCAGATATGGGGCCGGATATTCCGGCCAGGGGACCGGATAATCCGGCTGGCCGGATAATCCGGCCATACTTTGGCTGGATAATCCGCCCCTCCAAGTCCTGCAACGGCCATATTTCATGGGGGGTATAAATACCCCTTCTTCCTCCTTGGGCTGGACACGAATTAGGCTTCTCTCTCCTCCATTGTTGACTTTGCAAGCTTGCCCTTCCTCCTCCATTCCTCCCATGATTCTTGCATATTTTTGAGGGAAAAGAGAGAGGAGATCTAGATCTATATTTCCACCAATCCATCTCTCCTCTAAGTGAGGGGAACATAGAGGATCTAGATCTTGGAGTTCTTTGTGGATTTCCTTTGTTCTTCCTCTCATATCTCTCCATAGCATTAGTTGCTTTGGTAGGATTTGAGTGAGAAGGATTTGAGCACCTTGTGTGCTCTTGCCATTGCATAAGTTGCATCGGTTTGAGTTCTCCCCGGAGATTCGAGTAAGTGAAAGTTTGTGAGCTTATTACTCTTGGGTTCTTGGAACCCTAGACGGCTTTGTGGCTATTCTTGGGAGCCTCCAATTAAGTTGTGAATACGTGCCCCAAGATTTGTGTAAAGGCCCGGTTCCGCCTTGAGGAACCCCTTAGTGGAAGAGTGAGCTAGGCCTTTGTGGCGCAAGCTCACACTGGAGAATAGGGTGAGGCCTTTGTGGCGTTGGTTAGGCCTTTGTGGCGATACCACACCCCTCCAACGAGACGTACTCCCTTTCAAGGGAGAAACTCGGGAATACATCTTCGTCTCCGCGTGTCTCGGTTATTTCTATACCCGAGCTCTTTACTTATGCACTTTACATTGTGATAGCCTTCGTGCTTGAAGTCATATATCTTGCTATCACCTTGTTACTTGTATTGCTTAGCATAAGTTGTTGGTGCACATAGGTGAGCCTAGTTTATTTAGGTTTTATGTGCTTGACAAAATAAACCCTAGTTTAATTCCGCTTTTGTTCAAGCCATTCGTAAAATTTGATATCGCCTATTCACCCCCCCTCTAGGCGACATCTGTGTCCTTTCAGTAAGAAAGTATCTGGATACTCCCTGTTCCAGGAAGGAGCTGCGAACGCGGCAGGAAAGGAGCCCATCGAAGCTCTAATCAACCTATGAAGGCTGACGGACATAGTTCTTCTGAATAAAAGCAACCTCTTGAAGAAATATTTACAAAAATTTGCATTGCCGAACGACTCTTGAGTCCAAGGCTGTAGCTAGTGCATAAAACACCTTATCCCTTATATGAACTTGCTGGGTAACGCTCGTTACTCACCCCACTCCCTCTTAACCCTTGCTTAGATTGGAGGCCACACAAGGAGACAATCTTGAGACACTGAAGATGAAGATGAAGCCTTCTATCAATGTCAGAATTATCAATAAAGTCAACGACTACGCCAAGCTTGGTGGAAAACTAGAACAGGAGTAGAAGGGGCCCAATTCCCTAATCCTAGAACCTAAGTAGCCAGAGTAGTTCTGTAGCAAGCCAACTGCATTAGTGAAGCTCTAGTTTAGTCTTCAGCTTATTCTTTTTCGATTGTAATCGCCAGAACTAAACCTCTACCTGTTGAGGAGGTTCTGAAGATCTTCTGTATGCTAAAAATTATAATCCTATAGACATACCTTAGACCTGCGATGTTTCTATTGTACCACTCTGATCGACGTAATACTAGTGAGACGGTGTTTTATTGGTATTATGTCAACGACTTGCATACTATACATGCAGTGGTATGCTGGGTCACCAGATTCAAAGAGACAGCATATATATATACATGTAATATTAGTGCAGGCATAGGGGATAGGGTAAAAAAAATTACTCCCTCTATTGCGGTGTATAGATTCTTCACGTATATCTAGATCACTAATTTGACCAACGTAATATAAATTATATATTCCACAACCTATATTATTTAAAAATTAAATATTATTATTTCCAATTGTATAATTATATGTTATATACTTTGTACTATATTTGTCAAATTGAGACCTAGCTAAGAATATGTGCGACCTATACGACGAGACGGAGGGAGTATAGTTTGAGCAATTTTGAGATGGTACACCAAACAATAAATTCATTAGCGTAAATAAATAGGCTTTCAAGCATTTGTAAAGATGACACTAAGTGAGGAAATAAGTGTAATTTGACTAATGCTAAGGTGTTATGAATATACATACATGTAATATTAGTGCAGCTATAGGGGATAGGGTAAAAAACATTACTCCCTCTGTTGCGGTGTATAGGTTCTACACGTATATCTAGATCACTAATTTGACCAACGTAATACAAATATGGTTTCCGTGTGTGTGATAATATAGTTAGCATCATATCATCGATGTCGATAAAAAATATTATGTTCCAAAAATATAAATACCCTCGCATTCACTAGTAGAAAAAGGGCCTTTGGCCTGGACCCTTTAGTCCCGGCCTCCATCTGGGCCGGGACTAAAGGCCCGGCCACGTCGCCCCAAATTCGCCAGCCGCCCGGGAGGCTTTAGTCCCGGCCCGTAACAAGCCTTTAGTCCCGGTTTGATATACAAACCGGGACTAAAGGGCTACGCGGTGTGCAGCCCGCATGTGCGCACCCTTTAGTCCCGGTTTGTGTCTCAAACCGGGACTAAAGTCCTCTGCCTATATATATGGCCGCAGCCCCTCTCTCCCATCTTCCTTGCATTTTTTTGGATGAAAGAGTGTGGGTGTGTGCTAGCTCTCCTTTTTTCTTGGATGCACTAGAGGTGTTTGTTGAAATGTGTGTTAGAGCGATGCCGCTTCAGTTCACCGAACACAACTACAATATAGTCGATGCCCGAGCCACGCTTAAACCTCTTCCTCTTTATTTCCACTTATTCTAAAAGGTTAGCAACTATATTTTCTCGTTTAGACCGTGCGGTACTAATTTTTAGGATCGTGATTGTGTTTGATATACTGTCGTATGACGCAGATGAGCCATCCATGGATGTACGGTGATCGACGCACAGCCGCTTATAGAGAAGGCGTGCATTCTTTTCGAGATGCGGCCGATGCGAACAAGCATGGTGGTGGCTATATGTTTTGTCCATGTGTTGAATGTCGGAATGAGAAGGATTACACTTCCTCAAGAGTCATTCAGAGCCACCTGCTTCGGTCCGGTTTTATGTCGGGCTATAATGTTTGGACCAAGCACGGGGAAAGAGGGGTTATGATGGAAGACGACGATGAAGAAGAAGAGAACGATGATGACAACTACCGATCTATGTTCCCTGAGTATGCTGATACCGCAATGGAAGACAATGAAGAAGAAGATCAGGGTGCAGAACGGGAACCAGATGAGCCCGCTGATGATCTTGGCCGGGTCATTTCTGAAGCACGGCGAGGCTGCGACACAGAAAAGGAGAGGTTGCAGTTCGAGCAGATGTTACAGGACCACAACAAATTGTTGTACCCAACTTGTGAAGATGGCCAGAAGAAGCTGGGTAGCACACTGGAATTGCTGAAGTGGAAGGCAGAGACCGGTGTGACTGACTCGTCATTCGAAAAGTTGCTGGTACTGATGAAGAAGATGCTTCCAAGAAAGAACGAATTGCCCGCCAGCACGTACGAAGCAAAGAAGCTTGTCTGCCCTCTAGGATTAGACGTGCAGAAGATACATGCATGCCCTAATGACTGCATCCTCTACCGCGGTGAGAAGTATGAGAAAATGGATAAATGCCCGGTATGCACTGCATTGCAGTATAAGATCAGAAAAGATGACCCTGGTGAGATTGAGGGCGAGCCACCCAGGAAGAGGGTTCCTGCCAAGGTGATGTGGTATGCTCCTATAATACCACGGTTGAAACGTCTGTTCAGAAATAAAGATCATGCGAAGTTGTTGCGATGGCACATGGAAGATCGTATGAAAGACGATAAGTTGAGGCACCCCGCTGATGGTCGGCAGTGGAGAAAAATCGAGAGAGAGTTCCCGAGATTTGCAGGTGACGCAAGGAACTTATGGTTTGGTCTGAGTACAGATGGCATGAATCCTTTTGGGGAGCAGAGTTGCAGTCACAGCACCTGGCCCGTTACTCTATGTATCTACAACCTTCCTCCTTGGTTGTGCATGAAGCGGAAGTTCATTATGATGCCAGTGCTTATCCAAGGTCCAAAGCAACCCGGCAACGACATTGATGTGTACCTAAGGCCATTAGTTGATGAACTTTTACAGCTGTGGGCCGAACCAGGTGTACGTGTGTGGGACGAGCACAAACAAGAGGAATTTGACCTTCGAGCGTTGCTTTTCGTAACCATCAATGATTGGCCTGCTCTTAGTAACATTTCAGGACAGTCAAACAAGGGATACAATGCATGCACGCACTGTTTAGATCAGACAGAAAGTATATATCTGGACAAATGTAGGAAGAATGTGTACCCGTTCAATCGTCGTTTTCTTCCGCCCAAGCATCCCTTAAAGAAAAAAGGCAAGCATTTCAATGGCAAGGCAGAACCCCGGGGGAAGCCTGTCATCCGTACTGGTGCTGAAGTATTTGATATGGTCAAAGATTTAAAAGTAATCTTTGGAAAGGGTCCTGGCAGCCAACCTGTTCCTAACGGCCCTGATAAGCGCGTACCCATGTGGAAGAAGAAATCTATATTTTGGGAGCTACCTTATTGGGAAGTCCATGAGGTCCGCTCCGCAATCGACGTGATGCACCTGACGAAGAATCTCTGCGTGAATATTCTAGGCTTCCTGGGCTTGTATGGGAAGTCAAAAGATACACCGGAAGCACGGGAGGACCAGAAACGTCATAAAGGAAGAGATGGCATGCATCCAGGGCAGTTTCAAGGGTGTGCCAGCTACGCTCTTACTAAGGAAGAGAAGGAAATCTTCTTTGAAGTCCTTTTCAGTATCAAGGTCCCGACTGGCTTCTCGTCGAATATAAAGGGAATCGTAAATATGAAAGACAAAAAATTCCAAAACCTAAAGTCTCATGACTGCCACGTGCTTATGACGCAATTGCTTCTGGTTGCATTGAGGGGAATTCTACCGGAAAATGTTCGCCTGGCAATTGTGAAGGTATGTGCATTCCTCAATGCAATTTCTCAGAAGGTAATCGATCGAGAAAGTCTATCAGGGTTACAGATTGATGTGGTCCAATGTCTGGTCAGCTTTGAGTTGTTGTTCCCGCCATCCTTCTTCAATATAATGACACACCTCCTAGTTCACCTAGTCGAAGAGATTAGAATTCTCGGTCCTGTATTTCTACACAATATGTTCCCCTTCGAGAGGTTCATGGGAGTCTTAAAGAAATATGTTCGTAACCGTGCTAGGCCAGAAGGAAGCATCTCCAAGGGCTATGGAACAGAGGAGGTCATTGAGTTTTGTGTGGACTTTCTTCCTGACCTTAAGCCGATTGGTGTTCCTGAATCTCGGTATGAGGGTAGGCTGACAGGAAAAGGCACACTAGGAAGGAAAGCAAAAGTATGTATGGACGGGCATTCTTTCTCTCAAGCACACTACACAGTTCTACACAATTCCACCGTGGTGGCTCCGTATATCGTGAGACACAAGAATATTCTACGCTCCGAAAACCCGGGGAAGACTGACTCTTGGATTAAAGGGGAACACGAGAAGACTTTCGGCAGTTGGTTGCAGACACATCTCATGAATGATGACACCGTTGGAGATCAGCTGTACTGTTTGGCCAGGCCACCATCTTCTACTATATGTACTTTCCAAGGGTACGAGATAAATGGGAATACATTTTACACGGTTGCCCAAGATAAAAAGAGCACCAACCAAAACAGTGGTGTCCGCTTTGATGCAACAGACGAGAATGGGCACTGTTTGGAAACATATTACGGGTACATAGAGGAGATATGGGAACTTGACTATGGACCTACTTTTAAGATCCCTTTGTTTCGGTGCAAATGGGTGAAGCTGACAGGAGGCGGGGTAGTTGTAGACCAAAAGTACGGTATGACAACAGTGGATCTCAACAATCTTGCGTACATGGATGAACCATTCGTCCTAGCCAACGATGTCGCTCAGGTTTTCTATGTGAAGGACATGTCTACAAAAACGAGAAAAAGAAATCAGCAAAAGAAGACATCGTTCGATGAGCCAAAGCGCCACATAGTTCTTTCAGGGAAAAGAAACATCGTGGGAGTAGATGACAAGACAGACATGTCAGTAGATTATAATAAGTTTCATGAAATTCCGCCCTTCAAAGTGAAAACTGACCCAAGCATCCTACTGAATGATGAAGATTCTCCATGGCTACGACCCAGAAGAAAACAGAAATAATAGATAGGAATGTTGGTGCAATAATGTAATAATGTATTAAACCTTTTATGTAATGCATGATGAAGATTCTCCATGGCTACGACAGACACGGTTACATGGATGGCTGGATGTGAATAATGGTATGGATCGGTCATCACCGCTCTTTAGAAAAAAGCCGGCTCACTAGTTCTTTTCCCGTCCTGCTCTTTATACACACCGTGCTGCGTCTTCCTAAAGCGCCTCCCCCCAAAGCCAAAACAAAAGCAATGGCCGCCGTCTCCCGCCTCAACGCCGTTGCCTCGCCTTTCGTTCCGATGGCACTCCTCCCGACGGGCTACTACCTCTCCCCTACCCCTGCCGCCGCTATACCCAGTCCTGATTTCTTCGCCTCGCAGTTCTTGTACCCACAGCCTCCACATAGAAAATTGTTTTGAATTACTTATTCAATTTTAAACACTTTTCATATTCATAGTTTTATCAGATTCTAAAATATACATAAAGAATATTAATAAATATAGTTTTAATTGAAAATGGCAAACTAGTTAATAGTTTGGATAGTTAAAATAATTAATTTTGAAAATAGAAAATAGTTTTGAATTATTTATTTAATTTCAAACACTTTTCATTTTTATAGTTTTATCAGATTCTCAAATATGCAAAAAGAATATTAATAAACATAGTTTTTAATTGAAAATTGCTAAATAGTTAATAGTTTGGATAGTTAAAATAATTAATTTTGAAAATAAAAAATAGTTTTGAATTAGTTATTCAAATTCAAACACTTTTCATTTTCATAGTTTTTTCAAATTCTAAAACCTTTCAAAAGAATATTAATCAATATAGTTTTAATTGAAAATGGCTAAATAGTTAATAGTTTGGATAGTTAAAATAATTAATTTTGAAAATAGAAAATAGTTTTGAATTAGTTATGCAATTTCAAACACTTTTCATTTTCATAGTTTTTTCAAATTCTAAACTATACAGAAGTTATTCAATTCAAATTTCAAATAAAATAGTTTTGAAATGAAATCTGAAAAATTCAGAACTGGCGCGCATTTATTGCACCTTTAGTCCCGTCCGGAGCCACCAGCCGGGACTAAAGGGGGGGGGGCTAGGGCGCGAACTGGAACCGCCCCCCAAAACCCTTTAGTCCCGGCTCGGGGTTTGAACCGGGACTAAAGGCCCCCCTTTAGTCCCGGTTGAAGCCCCGAGCCGGGACTAAAGGGGGGAGGGTATAAAAGCCCGCCCCTCCTCCTTCTTCCTCCTCTCACGCACTTAGCGAAAATCTCGACGGAGCGCAGGAGAAACCGACGCCGAACGTTGCGGTCGGAGAAATCCGTGGAGCCCACCGTCGCCGCCCTCGCACTCGTCGTCTGAGCGCCGCCCCCGTGACTCGCCGCCCCCGTGACTCGCCGCCCCCGAGCGCGCACCGCCCCCGTGACTCGCCGCCCCCGAGCGCGCGCCGCCCCCGAGCTCTCACCTCGCCCCCGACTCGCCGCCCCCGAGCTCACCGCCCCCGAGCTCGCCGCCGACCCTCGAGCTCGCCGCCGACGCCCCCTACTTCAAGCCCGCGCCATCCCCTGTAGGTAAAAGAAAGGTTAATTAGAATTATATTTAGTTAGGGTTAGTATTTAGTTAATATTTAGTTAGGGTTAGTATTTAGTTAGGGTTAGTATTTAGTTAATATTAATTTAGTTAGGGTTATTATTTAGTTAGGGTTAGAATTTATTTAGTTAGGGTTAGTAATTAGGGTTAGTATTTAGAAAAAAGTTAGAAAAAATAGCAATAGCAAATAGAATTTTTAGATAGAATTTTTAGAAAAAATAGCAATAGCAAATAGCAAAATTCAGAATTGTTAGAAAAAATAGAAATAGCAAATAGAAATAAGTTAGAAAAAATAGCAAATAGCAAATAGAAAATAGAATTGTTAGAAAAAATAGCAATAGCAAATAGCAAATAGAATTTTTAGATAGAATTTTTAGAAAAAATAGCAATAGCAAATAGCAAATAGAAATAAGTTAGAAAAAATAGAATTACTATGCAAATAGAAATAGAATTACTTTGCAATTAGAAATAGAATTATTTTGCAAATAGAAATAAGTTAGAAAACATAGAATTACTTTGCAAATAGAAATAGAATTAAATAGAAATAGAATTACTTTGCAAATAGAAATAGAATTACTTTGCAAATAGAAATAGAATTACTTTGCAATTAGAAATAGAATTATTTTGCAAATAGAAATAGAATTATTTTGCAAATAGTTAATCAAATGTCGGTATTTTGCAGAAACTATGGATCCACATAGCAGGAACCTCGAAGAGGAAGAACTTCTCGAAGATATAATCAAAGACGCCCCCGACATTGAACCAGCTGAATCTCCATCGTCGTTTCTGAACCCCTCCGGAGATGGAATGGAGCTCGACCGGCACGAAGATGAAGCCGACGGGGCAGGAGATAGCTCCAATGACGGAGAAGGGGATAGCTCCACTGATGGAGAAGCCGGTGGAGAAGCCGGTGGGGAAATAACAAAGTCCGGCGAGGTATTCATATGAAGTTCGGCAATCACTTGTAATATGTGAAAAATATTGGAGATAGCTCTATATTTTATACATATACATTAATTTGACGAATGTTTCTCCCTCTTAGGCCTCCACATCGAGAAAAGCTACGAAACGAGGCCCGACTAAAAAGTTGGACGCACGGACGCATTACACCTTTGAGGTGATATTGCCTACGGGCGAACCAAAGCTTCCTAAGAATGCTACTGACACATTCAAGAAGCAATGCGGAGTTCTCGTTAGGGATCACGTCCCGATCAGCGTTCGGGAGTGGAACAAGCGCAAAGGGGCAGCCGATAGTGACTATGTCGCCGAAAGGTACAAAGATAATATTTGGAATGATATCATGCCACATTTCAACCTGCCAGAATGTGAGAATCAAGACGCCGCAAATAAACTGAGGGCCAAAGTCAAGCAGTGGACTCTAAAGAAGATGGCCGAACTGTTCCGTAGCTGGAAGAAGAAGCTATGGCAAGACTATCTGAAGACAAAGAAAGTGCCAGTATTCGAGGGGTATCTAGCCAAGCAGGCGAATCATTGGAAGGCATTTCAGGAGTACAAGCAGTCAGAAGATGCCAAGGCATTATCAGAAAAGAACAAGAAAAATGCCGACAAGAAGAAATATCACCACACGCTGGGGCCAGGGGGCTATGAGACTGCCATCCCAAAGTGGGATAAGAAAGAGTAAGATCTGCTAGCTAAAGGCATCGTACCTGAACCCATCCGTGATGAGTGGGAATTGAGAGCAAGGAATTGGTTCCTTGCGCATGGTGGTTCGTACGACGAAGAAACAGGGGACCTCATCTGCAGTGACGGTCTAAGGATACCCAGGGAGAATTGGAAAAAGATAGTGAAAGAAATTAAAGAGGGAAAAAGACAGTTCACTGCAGATAGAGAGAAAGATTTGCTCACACTGGTCCTCGGCAATGACGAACATGGAGGACGAACGCGAGGCTTCGGTCCTTCTTACCCGTGGTGGCTTGGGTTTGCCAGAGACCAAGACACTTACAGAAGCCGAGCGAGAGCAAAGAAGCGACAGCACGATGAGGAGAATGACAAGTTCAACCAGTTGCTTGCCAGGCTTAACGAGCAACAGAAGCAGATTGACGAGCTTAGAGGAGTAGCGCGCCAGGAAGATCCTGCACTCGATATTACCGGCGCCCCATCTAAGCGGAAAAGCAGCGTGGCTGAATCTAAGGCCCCGCCCAACGATGCACGAAGAATGATAGAGGGCGGTCCCGGCTACCCCGTGGATGGAATCAAGGAGTCAACATCATGTGAACTCCATCAGAAATTCAAGAACATATCCATGAAGGTGGCCGTCGGACAAGCTTTACCTTCTGGCCCTGATGCACGCTGGCATGGCCGTGAGATTCCAGCTGGCTTTGCTAAAGTCGGGGTGGATGAAATCATGGCGGGGTTTCATGATATGGAGCTCGACATGGTTGGACCCGAAGATGAGAGGACACTCGGAGAAGTACTAGGTGGAGTCATCCTATGGGACAAGAACTACATCAAGCTTCCAGGCTCGGCCCCAAGGACAACACCGCCTCCGAGTCGTCGCAGGTCACCTACACCTCCATCACCTCCAAGCCCTCCACATGACGACGGCCACCACAACACGAGTCCATCTCGATCACCGCCGCCGGACTTGGGTCGGCCGTCTCCGCCGCCCCCCGCTAAGGATACTAAGCGGAAGCGTGCCAGCAAGAACGCTCCGTCGATGAGTTCTAAGCGACGGAGCTCCCCAAAGCGCAAACTGTCGCCCCTCCCAAAGGTACCTCATGCTAATCTTCCTATCAGACCTTATGATCGTACCGACGAGGAAAACGCCAGGATAGCAAAGGAACATTATGATGCGCAGATGAAAAAGAAGGAACCCGAGCCCCGCCCGGAATACACCGAGAAGCAAATAGCATATGCAAAATACTTCATGACCCTTCCATCACAGTATGACTTACACCATAAGCCTGACGACTATACACACACATTGCAGAAGGAAGGGCAAAAGAGCAAGTCACGTGCAAGTGCAAGTGGGAGCAAATCAAGTTCAACTACAAGCAAAAAAAGATCAGACGTTCCTCAGCTTGGACAACAGGCCAAACAGTCGATCCCACCCCTCAGGGTGTTACCCGAGAATGTTCCCTCTCTGGTGCAGGGGCAAGATTTGGAATTAGCAAAGAAGTGGGCGGCTGAATGGGGTATCCCGGTTGAAGACGTTCTGGCTTCCCAAGACGACAGGTTACCCAAGGCTGTGGCAGCCCCTAAGCCACAGTTTGTCATGGGAGCGCCTTTGGTCAGCAAAGATAAGTTGGATGATCTCCCAACAAATATGCGTTACTTGCATACATGGTACTTAAGTGAATCAAAGAATGGGAGAACGATGATCGTGGCGCGTGTCCCACGGGAGTACTACGGCCGCCCCGAAGACATCCATATCGACTTTGATGAACTCTTCCAGATGTACAATGCCGACGCCCTCGACAAATCGCTTATGAGTTGCTATTGTCTGTAAGTTTTTTAATTCGTTGTCTACATATAACTTGATCAGTTATTTCAATTCATTGTCTACATATAACTTGTTCCGTTCTGACTTGTACTCTATTATGCAGAATGAAGATTCTGGAATGTAAAAGTAGGAACATCCTAAATATTGGGTTTATTGACCCAGATAAAATACATATAAAGACGCTAACTGATAACCCCAAGGAGACAGAGGAAAACCTTCTAAGGTTTCTAACAGATCAAAATTTCTGTGACCACATATTGTTTCCATACAACTTCAAGTGAGGGTCTTACTCTGTTGTGTCCATTCACTTATGAGTGTTATTGATAAGTTACTGACACATATATATATATGTGCAGCTTCCACTGGATTCTGTTGGACATTCAAATTGATAAGGGAAGAGTTGATGCCTTCGACCCATTATCGAGACCCTTGGAACAGTTCCAAAGCCTGCAGGACATGCTCCAAGGGTAATTTTATCATTCTTGCGCTCTATCGGTCTCTTTCGATGATTTTCTGATATATCAATTAATGAAAAACTTAGCAAATCATTTTCCTTGTCGGGCAGGGTTTGGAAGCGGTTCAAGTGCGTGACTCCCGGTATCCGGGATGAGAAGCTGACCTTTAGAGCGGCTCAGGTAAGTAGTAGTATGATATACTTCTATTTTCAATACATTTGTAATGCTAGATTATTATTTTGATTATATATATTCTATTCTCGTAAAGTGCGACCAGCAGCCACGGGGGACGCATCTATGTGGATACTATGTTTGCGAGACCATTCGCACGTTTACCTCTGAGCACAAGGATTACAGATACGATGTAAGCAATAAACATTCACACCTCTATTTTTACTCGTCATTCTTTGTTATCATGATTGATATTCATATTCATCTCCTCTTCTTATATAGTACACGGCCATGCGGGAGAAGTACCTACCAGAGCAACGCGCGATTGCTGTTGCAGAGGAGCTAGCGGCCTTTCTGAGGATAGAAGCTATAGACGACAAAGGACGATTTAGTGTAGCTAGGGGCCATTACTGATGTTGGTCCATGTAATCGAATAGACGGGCTCTTGTCCCGATAATTCTGATCTCCATATAATTGTATATATATGCTCGCTTGTAAGATAAGTTAATCTTATATATATGCATAAACTAATTCCCGAACACCAAGGCACCAAACGAGGCATCACGTTAATCCCCCGAACACCTAAAATCCCTAAACCCTAAAACCCTAAAGCAAAAAACAAAAAACTGCAGATGCCCTTTAGTCCCGATCTGTGTTACAAACCGGGACTAAAGGTCCTGGCCCTGATTCGCTCCGAGGTGCCCACGTGGACACTCTCCAGTCCCGGCTGGTAAGCGGGCCGGGACTAAAGGTTCAGCCTTTAGTCCCGCGGCTGGGGTCCCGGTTTGTAAACCGGGACTAAAGCCCCTTACGGGCCGGGACTGGAGGCCCCGTCCCCACTAGTGATTCGCGGGGGCTACCTGGCTAGTTAATAATAAGAAGTCATCATATAACACCTACAAACTCGGTCTTTGTTACGAACTTGTGGACATCATACCTCTAGAACCAGCCTTCAGACGATAAGTTGATTGAAGGCGCCACGAGCCACAAAGCTCCCAGAATTTTCTCCGCCGCAAACGGTGACAAATGGAAATTATCTCTGCAACGCGTGAAGCCTAGATAAAAACTGAGGGCTGGCTGTGCACGGTGCACCTATAGCCAAAGATGAAAAGGCGTGTGTTTCACTGTTTCTTGATCCACTAGACCACTACCCACTTTCCACTGGGCATCCGGCTAAGTGATACAAGAGCCATGTTTCTCGAGCATCACCACTTCGTCACTCTGCTCCTGGACCTCCTGGCTGCGGATCGCTACCTCGTGGCCACCGGCGGCGATGAAGGTCGGCAGTTCACCTACAATGGATTCGTGTGGGCGAACCTGACGCTCGATGGCGGCACGACCGTCACGCCAAACGGCCTCCTCATGCTGACCAATGGTAGCCTTCAGACGAAAGGCCAAGCCTTCCACCCGTCGCCGCTGCCGTTTCGTGCCGAGGCGAACACCACCAGCACGGTACGGTCCTTCTCGACCACTTTCGTCTTTGCCATCTTCGGGCAGTACGCCGAACTGAGCAGCCACGGGCTGGCCTTCTTCGCCACCGCGTCCAGGGAGGTGCTCTCGACTGCGCTTCCAGGCCAATTTTTGGGCCTCCTCAACAGCACCAATGGTGGCGGCAACCGGAGCGACCAGATCTTCGCCGTGGAGCTCGACACGCTCCTCAACGCTGATTTCCGTGACATCAGCAGCAACCACGTCGGCGTTGACCTCAATAGCCTGATTTCTCTGGAGGCCGCCGACGCCGGGTACTACGACGACGGCACTGGGATGTTCCAGAACCTGAGCCTGATCAGCCGGAAGGCCATGCAAGTGTGGGTAGACTACGATGGGATAGCCACGGAGATCACCGTGACCATGGCTCCCCTGGGCATGGCTAGGCCCAAGAAACCCCTCCTGCAAACCACCGTCAACCTCTCCGATGTGCTGCAAAGCAGTGTGGCGTACGTCGGGTTCTCGTCGGCGACGGGCGTCATGTCCACACGCCACTTTGTCGTCGGCTGGAGCTTCGCGCTGGACGGGCCAGCCCCGGCGCTGGACATCTCGGCGCTGCCGGCCTTGCCGCGCGCCTGGCCTAAGCCACGGTCCAAGGTGCTGGAGATCGTGCTGCCCATAGCGTCGGCGACGCTGGTTGTGGCTGTGGGCATCGCCATTTACCTGTTTGTCCGCCGCCGTCTCAAGTACTCGGAGCTACGCGAGGACTGGGAGGACGCGTTCGGCCCACACCGCTTCTCTTACAAAGAGTTGTTCCACGCGACCAAAGGGTTCAATAACAAGAACCTGCTTGGGACAGGAGGCTTCGGAAGCGTTTACAGGGGCAAGCTCCGCAAGCCTCGCATAGAGATCGCCGTCAAGAAGGTGTCCCATGAGTCAAGGCAGGGGATGAAGGAGTTTGTAGCCGAGGTTTCAAGCATCGGACGACTACGGCACCGTAACCTTGTGCCGTTACTTGGGTACTGCCGACGCAAAGGGGAACTTCTTCTGGTTTATGATTACATGCCAAATGGAGGCCTTGACAAATACTTGTATGATGAATCCACAGGAAGTACGCTAGATTGGCGCCAAAGATTTCACATAATCAGAGGGGTGGCTGCTGGGCTACTGTACCTCCACGAGGACTGGGAGCAAGTGGTTATCCACCGAGATGTGAAAGCAAGCAATGTTCTTCTAGACAACGACATGAACGGGCGGTTGGGAGATTTCGGCCTTGCAAGGTTGTATGATCATGGAGCCACCGCACAAACAACACACGTGGTCGGCAGCATGGGCTACCTAGCACCTGAGCTAGGACACACCGGCAAGGCAACCCCATCCACCGACGTCTTCGCTTTCGGTGCATTCCTTCTTGAACTCACCTGTGGGAGGAGGCCAATTGAGCAAAACGAGCGCAACAGCCGCATCGTGCTCGTGGATTGGGTGATGGGGCAATGGCGCAAGGGCATGATCATTGACGCGATGGATACAAGAATTCCAAGTGGGTTTAGTCTGGACAAGGTATCACTGGTGCTGAAACTTGCGTTGTTGTGCTCACACCCGTTGCCCACGGCAAGGCCAACCATGAGGCAAGTCATGAAGTACCTCGATGGTGACATGCCCCTCCCAGACTTGTCACGGGCGTACCTCAGCTTCACTATGCTAGAGCGGATGTTCAATGGAGAGCTCAACCAGAACATGTTAGCATACACGTCATCAACGAGCATAGGTGCCATTTCTGATCTATCAGGAGGAAGGTAAGGTTCTGGCAGTGAGCAAAAAAAAGTGTAACAATGTGGTTGACTAGACGTATGCTATTGTTGTTCAAAAAAAAAAGACGTGTGCTATTGTAGTTTACCTTTTCTATAGTGTACTCATTTTACTGGAAATATATGCTATTCTAGTTTAACTTTTCCACTAGCATCCTGACCAGAGTATTTGCGCAGCTGCATTCTGTACATATATATATGCATAACGTTTTATATTTTAACAATGCATTTGATATAAAACATTAACCAAAAAACTATGTTCATGTACGCCCTCCATGTTCCAAAATAGATAACATTTTAGATCTGCAAGGTATCAATGATTAGGTTATTCATTTTTCTATGAAAATTTAAATATTAATTTAAAATTTTAGAACAAGTAAATAAATAATTTAAAAGATGATAGGCTGAAACGTTTTTCATCACAACTTTACTGGTAAAATTATTATTCAAGAATCCAAATACTCCCTCCGACCATTATTACCTATCGCTTAAATGGATGTATTTAGACACATTTTAGTATCTATATACATCCATACTAGAGACAAGTAATAATGGTCGGAGGAGTATTTCTATTAAGGGCATCGGTGCAAAAGATAGAGAGTTTTGAATGCACGTTTCCTACAACATATTGCACTTGTTACATAGAAATAGTGAGGAAACCCCTACCTTTTATTTTTTAATATAAACTGCCAAAGTTCTTTTATTGAAAGGAATACGGTAGGGGAAGCCCCTGCAGTGTTTTTTAATAATAATAACCTAAATTTGCATTCGTGGGGAATTGAACCTTGATGATTAGGTTGTACATTCACTTCCCTAATCATGTGATCTAGGCTCACTTTTTATATACCAAAGTGGCTCTCACAAATGCGAGGGCATCTTGTTTATATACCAAAGTGGCTCTCGCCTCAAAGTGTCTACTAGCAAATACATTATGTACACATATTTATGTTGAGATTCTATAAAATATTAAATATAATATAACTATGATGCTACTATATGATATTATGCATTGTAGGGAAGATATCATATAGTAATATCATATGCATGATACTGGTATACGATACTATACATTTTAAATAGTCTAACTGTACTTGGCTACAGAGCACACATGCCAAAAGAACATTAAATATGGGTGTTAATAAAATATTATATGTATGCATATCCTATAAATTGGAAGACTGAAGTCTTCTAACCTCTTTTCCAGCATTTAAGGATGAAAATGTGCTAGGAGTTATGATGCATTTTTCCTCCATGGATAAATATTTTGGAATGGACTGCTCGTGAGTTATAAGGCCCTTATTGTGAAAGCGAGTGACGAGGGTTAACTCGACAAATGTCCTAGATGAAGGACTTAGGATCGGGGAGATAGGGCGTCGGATGAACTCGAAGGTAAGGTTAGTCGAAATAGGTGTGTGTCGAAAGTAAACTTGGGTGTTCAACCTGGCTTGCTTTCAATCTGGCCTACACCGTCCCCTCCTGGCCCCTATATATAGGTGGCCAGGTCTCGAGGATCGGGTAGGGTCCGATACATATTACAATATCGACATACGGTAGGAACTCGTATTTGACTATCATTACAATTGGGCCTAGCTTAACGGGCCTCAGGGGTACTCAACTAACGGGCTCTATTAACTATACCCTTGTCAGCGAGGGACTAACCTGCAATATGTATTACACCTCGTCCTAAGCAAGCCATTTTAAGGAAAATCTATAAACCTCTCACTTACGTCACTAAACATAGACAAATTTTCCCTATACCCTAGGCCTTCTCACAACTAACAATCCAAACCACCTGATTTATTATAAAGTGTAAATACAACATGTTTTCAAATATATTCAAACATGAAACTCACATGGTATCTTGACTTGTGTAAGACCAAGTGCCATGATATTTGAACTTTTTTTTTTCGGGCTCGATAAGTATATGTGCAACTGACTTGCCATGTGATTAGAAAGAGACCGATTGAACAACCCATGGTTATATTATTACTACTATTATGAGTATTACTACTACCACTATTATTATTACCAACATCGTCAATGTATTAAATCTCAATAAAAACCAACACAATCCAAGAGAATACAATAAAATAGAGAGATGTTATTTGAGCATGTGAAGCCAAATAAAGCGTTACCATATTGTATTAGTGTTTTTATTTAATCACATTGTATTCTTCTCAAAGTTAATTACAACTAATCTTAGATGCATTACTTGATTGCAAAAATCTAGGAATTTATCTATTAGTATTATATTTTCTGTGCACCAATTCTAGTTTGAATGAGTGTAAGGCTGATTTTTTCTTTAGTATTTAATGTTTATTGTCTCACTTTTAACAGATAATAGGTTATTTATCTCCCATATTCTACTACAAACTCACAATAGGCAAGTCCAGAAAATTAAAACAAAGCTACTCATGGGATGGACTAATTTGATTGTACATGACCAAGTTCCCTTTTATCTGCACCACTTAATTGTTTATATAATTAATCTGTGTGTTTCCATATTAGTACAATTGTCTGTTTTATGACAAAAGTTTAATGTCACGCTCAAAAAAAGGATCTATACTAGCAAATTACTTGGTATTCCATAGACAGACTCAACTCATATAAATTCTATTTCACATACAGATGAAAAGCACAAACGCAAATTTGGATTTTTATCATTTGAAACACTTTATGTTTACCTACGGCATACTATAAAAGCATACAAATGAAAAAATATTTTTTAAAGCATTTTCAAGGAAGGAAATATATTTTACTGAGGTGGTATCAAGTGTGTGAAGGGCCAGAGATGATTGCAATAGCCAAGCATCCCACTAATTTTCCGAGTTTGCCGAGTGTTTTTAGGTACTTTGTCAAATATATTCTATTTGTCGAGTGTTGTTTTAGAAAATACTCTGCATATAACTATGTTTACTGAGTACTCGAGTGTGTTTTGTCTAAGACTCGGCAAGCTCTCTAGATGTCGAATTCCAAACTAAAAACACTTGGCAAACGAACAGATACATTTTTTTCGAAACGGAGAATCCCCAGCCTCTGCATCAATATGATGCATATGGCCCTTTATTAACTTATTAAGTCTAGAATCCACCCTGTTTACAACTCAAGGGTCACACAAAGTGGACACCTGGATCAGTCAACAGAAGAGTAAACTATTACAATTATTGTGAGACATCTATGACGCGATTCTATTGTGCAATCGCCATCCGCACCGGTTGAATAAATCCCGAGCTACCGTCTCCAAACGGTTGCACCCAGAATCCATCTCCACACGCTGCTCCTCTTGTTGGAGAAAGGACCACATATGGATCCAGTGGGTAACGATAGGAATAACCTGCAAGAATGAGGTTTTTTTTTGTTTGTTAAAAATAAAATCATTTCTTGTATTCCACATAGTCCATATCACAGCGCAAACTCCCACCCTAACAAGAATTAAATCTTTTTTTGGAATGCCCTTGAGCCAATTTCCAAACAAGTTAGTTATGTTCTTCGGAGGAGCTAATCCAAAAGTCATGTGAATAATACGCCAAACAAGTTTAGCAAATGGACAATCAAAGAAAAGATGTTGTATGGACTCCTTGTTATCACAAAAACAACACTTCTCATTCCCTGTCCATCTTCTCTTAATAAGATTATCTTTTGTAAGAATCTCTTTGCGATGAAGAAACCACATAAAAACTCTTATCTTGAGAGGTACCTTTATTTTCCATATGCATTTCTTCAAGTATTTGATATTGTCATTCAGAAGATCAAGATAAAGTGACTTGACTGTATAAACCCCGGATCTAGTTAACTCCCATACAAAAGTATCTTTTTCATTTGAAAGTTGGACCTGCATTAGGCGATGTACTAACTACAACCAAAGCTGCCAACGGTTATCCGTAAGAGTTCTTCTAAAAGATATATTCAGCGGATTGTTTGAAAGCACGTCTGCAATAGAAACTTGTTTTCGCTGCACTATAGAATATAAAGAAGGGTATTGATGTGCCAAGGACTTGTTCCCTAGCCACGTGTCTTCCCAAAATCTCGTATCTTCTCCGTTACCCACTTTAAATGACCCTCTACTAAAAAATCCTCCTTTATTTTCATTAGACCTTTCCAAAAAAGGAGAGTCATTTGGCTTAACTGTTACCTCTGATAAAGATTTAGAATAAAGCTATTTGTTTTGTATAAGTTCTTGCCACATTCCTTCTTCACTTAACAACTTAGAAAACCATTTACTAAGAAGACATTGATTTTTAATCTCCAACACTTCTATCCCAAGACCCCCTTGATCCTTTGGTCGACAAATAATGTTCCATTTAGTGAGTCTATATTTACATTTATGCCCATTGCTTTGCCAAAAAAATTGTGATCTAAAAAAGTCAAGTCTCTTTTGGACCCCTTTCGGTAGCTCGAGAAAATAAAGCAGAAACATGGGTAGACTGGTGAGTACCGAATTAATCAAAACTAGACGGTCGCCATAAGACAGAAGTTTTCCAATCCAACTACTAAGTTTTCTCTCAAACCTATCTTCTACTGGTTTCCACTCGCCATTTTTTAACCTTCGAAAGTGAATCGGAATCCCCAAGTACTTGAACGGTAGGGTTCCAGATTCGCATCCAAATAAAATCTTGTACTGTTCTTCCTCTTCTTTTGCTTTACCAAAACAGAAGATTTCACTTTTATGAAAGTTGATTTTCAGTCCAGAGAGTTGTTCAAAAATGCAAAGGATTAATTTCATGTTCAGAGCTTTTTCTAAATCATGATCTAAAAAAATAATAGTATCGCCTGCATACTGTAGAATTGAGACACCTCCATCAACTAAATGCGGGATCAAACTATTTACTTGACCATCCTCTTTTGCACGATTGATAATAATAGCTAGCATATCGGCAACGATGTTGAACAAGATAGGTGACAAAGGGTCACCTTGTCGTAAACCTTTCCTAGTTTGAAAATAGTGGCCAATGTCCTCGTTAACTCTAATTCCAACACTTCCACGTGAGATGAATTCTTGTATCCATCTACACCACTTAGGATCGAATCCTTTCATTGTTAGCGCTTGTTGCAGAAAATCCCAACGTACTTTATCTTACGCCTTTTCGAAATCAATTTTAAAGAGCACACCATCTAATTTCTTTCTATGGAGTTCGTGAATGGTCTCATGTAAAACTACCACACCTTCAAGAATATGGCGCCCCGGCATGAAAGCGGTTTGAGTGGGTTGAACTACAGAATGTGCAACCTTTGCGACTCTATTAGTACCCACTTTCGTGAATGTCTTGAAACTCATATTAAGTAAACAAATCGGTCGGTATTGTTGGATCTGTATGGCATTCTCTTTCTTAGGTAATAAAATAATTGTTCCAAAATTAAGATGAAAAAGAGTTAGCTCATTTCTTTGGAACGCAAAAAACATGGCCATAAGGTCTACTTTGATCACATCCCAAAAAATTTGGTAAAATTCCGCCGGAAAACCATCCGGACCGGGCACCTTATTTTTCTCCATTTGTAAGATTGCCTCATGAACCTCTTTTTCCGTAAAGTCCGCCGTTAAGATCCTATTTTCTTCGTTGGATAGTTGAGGGATATCATTATATTCAGATTCTATCATACGGAAATGATTAGGGGTAGGATCACCAAACAAATTCTTATAATATTCAGAAATATAGGTCTTTAAGTTGTCTTGTCCAACTGTAGTACCTTCCTCTTGTTCAAGTTGAAATTTTTTCTTCCGTCTATGCTTACCATTTGCGATAAGATGGAAATATTTTGTGTTGTTCCCTCCCTGTTGAATATGCTTAACTTTCATCTCTTCTAAGCTTTGCTAATTCATCATTCGCATTTCGCAAAATTCTACGCTCGTCATTATCTAAAGGGGAGATTTCGGCCTTGGTGTCCAAAGTGTCAATTATATTTATTAGACGAGCTTTCTCTGTCTTATAAAGACTACAGCAGTTCTTAGCCCACCCTCGAAGATAGCTTCTAAGGTGTCTAATTTTGCTTTGCCAATTTTCCATAGCGTTAATATTTGAACTAGCAACATTCCATTCTCTTTGCACTAGATCATAAAATCCCTCTTGTCGGATCCATGATAGTTCAAACGAACAGATACATGGCAGTTTGTTGTCGTTTCCAATGGATGTCTACCTCTACCTCTTTTCCCATTTTTTTGAACAGACGACACTATGCCGCATCCATGTGTTGGAGATGTTCAAAATGACCATTCTGATGTTTACACGCGTGGAACAGATTTTTAAAAACCTTTTTTTCAAAGTTTAGTGCACGTCTATTACTTTTTTTTGACAGACATGTAGTATATCTATGTTCAGTGTCTGATATATATATACCAGTTTTGTGACTGTTTTTTTAATCAAACCGTTAGGTAACTCTACATGTAGTGTGCGCCCCATTCCTTCCTTTTCTTGGGCAGATGTGTACGTGTATATCTAGGTTTAATCTCCGATCTATATAAAGCGTTTTTGTGACTCATTTTTTGGGGTGTCCAACCGGTTACATAACTGATATTTTTATGTTAAATCTAATTCTATGCCATAAATTTTATATCTAACCATCACAATAATTTAGATGGTGTGATTAACATAATGGCTCTATTTTAGATCTCATATTGTATTTTTAGTATATAATAGATGGGATAAATATGTACAATAGGGGCTGATACAGTCTGATGGTTTAGAAGTATCTAACCATGTTTGCATTCCTTCTTTAAGGCTAGGCCTAGCTCTATTTATTTATTTTGATAAAAGGGTGCTTTATTACTTAAAGGTTTAAACATTACACCCAACCTCACTTGGTCTCTGCATAGCTAGGATAAACACAGTCACACAAATTTAGACGAACACAAAAATTAAATTAAATTGGGTGCAAAACAAGTTTTTTTCGAAATGGAGGGAGTACCCCCAGCCTCTGCATCGAAGAGATGCACACGGCTTTTATTGATTTTTTTCAGCCAAGGTCTGACAAAGTTCATACATTAAAAAACCCGAAGCCATCCCACAACACCTACACACCTGATAGCGAGTAAGATCATGTCAGCAGAGCCTTATTCCCTGGAAAACAATGAAAAACTCTCATCAAATAAGAACTAGGAACATTTGCATGCCCCGAGACACCCTCTAAGTGAAATGGGAGAGCTCATCCGGTCTAGTAGGCTCTTAGTGAGGACCTCATACTCACGCTGCAGAAGCCGTCACCGCCATCAACCGCTGGTCCATCTTTAAGGCAAAGATTTGCATGACCCCTGTCGGGCCTACCATCGACGCGACCATGGCGCCAGACAGTGCCTCCACCAGCACATGTTCGCCATCGTGCGACCTATGCCGAGGTACCGCTGCACCATGCCGTCGAGACTCATCATCGATGATGTGCGAGAAAGAAACACCACTCCACCTCTAGACCACTCCAGTGAATTTGTGCTCCAAAAATTCTGCCCTCAAGAAGGCAAACGACACTGGAAGTGTTGCCAATGTCCAATCCAGGAGCCTAGATCCAGAACCCGATCAAGAAAATGGCAGCCGTAAAAATGATGCCTTCGACAAGGAAACGACACCAAGAGGCACCACCGTCGTCTGCCTCAGTTTTCACCGGCAGCCACACAATTCCAAAACCGGCATTGACTGGACCATGATGCAGCCACCAATGAAGTGTCCAGCCCCAATTGAGCCCCAGCGGACCAGATCAGGCCCAAACAGCCCCATTGCCGCACACGTTTGTTGTCAGCGTTGTGCACCAACCACCTTGCCAGTTGGATTTGAACCACCTCCAGATCGCCAGCCGCCGCACTGCAGCAACTTCAGGTAGGCCGCCACCACCGCCACATACTGGAGAAGTCGAGCCATCATGGTGTCTGGTGCACCACGTCCAGGCCTAGGGATGGCGTCCGGCTCCGTGATCCCACCGCTCGCGACGACCAAGATTGGCTCGGCCATGCCCTTGGCATGTGAGGGTGATGGAGGCGTGGAGGTACGGGAGGGGCTGGCAGCAATGATTTAGGTTTTCCCTCCTGCGGCCACATGGGAGCGAGACGAGAGGCGTAAGGGATATGAGTGGTGATGTGAGTATTGATATCTTCGCCTAGGTGCAAACCAAGTAGACCACAAGGGTAATGTATAAGTGCCTAAGGCGATGGAAGACCAATCTGAAGATTACGCTGTCATCCATGTTGGTTCAAGATATCGCCATGTCTTCCAAGCGTGTACACAACTCCATAAATAGGTCATGATTCTTCACACATTATAGAGACGACTATAAACGGAGCAACGCCGTACACCGGTAGATTACCTGCAATAAAGTACAAATTTTATCATTGAGTACCTTGTCATTTCTACATATGCAGCCAAAATGGCCAAATAACGGCAAACACTCCCATCCTAATAAGTATTTTAAACCTATGATCCCTATCATTTAGCCAATTGCTGAATATATTAGCAATGCTTATTGGCGGGTATAAGGTAGAATCTACTTGGGTGATTGACCTTGTAGATCTAGCAAACTTACACTGAATAAATAAGTATTTAATTATCTCTTCATGATGATAAAATATGCACTTAGATTTTTTGTGCCAATTGCGTTTAACAAGGCTGGCTAGTGAGTATTACTCATTGACGATGATACCATGCAAAAAAAACTTTAGTTTTAGCGGGATCTTTATTTCCAAAAAAACTTTCACATCGGGCTGAATTAAAGCTCTATACATAGAATCTACAGAGAATTTACCATTCACATGTAAATTTTATCGAAATTCATCAATACCTAGCGTTAATTGGATCAAAGACAATCTTTGCAACTAGGCATTCCATGCTGCCATCCTAGGGCCAACTAAATCTCATATGAACTTTACATTTTGTGGAGAAGACTCCAAAGCCTTGGCGATAGTATCACTTTTGTGACGTTCAATGTTTCATAGAGCTAGGTATTGTTCTCTGAGTGTAGTGGTACCCAACCACTTATCCTGCCGAAACCTAATCTCCCAGCTATCTATCTTGATGAAACTAAAAAATTGTTAATTAAAGTGTTAGCAATCTCATAGACGTGGGATTTATGAAAAAAATTGGATGACCGTAAATCAATGAAATCTTATTTTTATGTAGACAAAGTAGTAGTCATGGCTATATAAGATCGAAATAGTATTGTTAGTTTAGTATACCAATTAATTATTCATCCTGTGAGAACATATTTCAATTCCATGCTTGTTTTTTTGCCAGTTGTGCTACTAACAAAGTTCTAAATAGCACACTATTTCTTCGCTATAGCTTCATTATAGCATATCCAGCATTGCCGCTAACGATATGCACATTTAGCGCTAAATAGGATCTCCCGCTAATATCTCGCCAAATCACGCTAAAACGCTAAATTGTGTGAAAAAATAACGCTATTTCTTCAGGTGTACAAATTTTCTGATCTCAGTTCAAAAGTTAGACATGATTATGTGGTATGCAATAATTTTGTTGCTACAATACAAATGTTTTTCGGTAAACATTTGTATCATGGAATCGTTGAATTTGTGGTTATATTTTTGGATGATATGAAAATTTGATGCCTATTTTTTATGGAAAATTCCTTGTTTTTATGAAAAATGCTAAATGACTTAGCCTCGCTATAGCTTCCTTAGCATCTAGAAAATACCGCCGCTATGAAGCATAGCACGCTATTTTAAACATTGGCTACTAACACAAACAGCTTGTGCAACATTTCCCTAAAAAAAAGCTCGTACATCATGGCACATTTTTTTGTTGTTTTAATAATCTATGATAGACGGGTGATTGAATTTCAAGATCATTTAAACACAATATTATCAAACGAGAGTTTTTTTTCATTTTTTTCCTCAAGCTGCTCAAACTCTGAGGAATCATATCAAACGAGAAAATACTGCATGTTGATCCCCTAAACTTGTCACCAATCTGAGTTAAACCCCTCTAGTATAAAAGAAGACCTCTGAGAAAGTTTTACTAGTGACATATGATGCTGATGGTTAACCTACCTCGCAATGCCGACAAACTGGTAGGAAATAAAACCTGCTCAAAGAAAGTAAATCTAAATAGTTTAGGGAAGATCAGACAAAATGATGCATGGGACAACTAGTCCTTGTAATATGTCTTCTAAATGTTAGTTTCAAGATCTTTACTAAAGTGGGTACAAACAGAGTCATAAGTATTGCACATAAAGTTATAAAACCAATCCAATCCGCTTTTATTCCAGGGAGGAATATTTTGGAGGGTGTGGTTGTGTTACACGAGACAATTCATAAACTTCACAAGAAAAATTTAGACGGAGTAATTTTTAAAATTGATTTTGAAAAGGTGTATGGCAAAGGGAAATGGTCCTTTCTGCAACAAGCGATGCGCATAAAAGGATTTCCACCTCTGTGGTGTGAATGGGTTGCTCATTTTGTGCAGGGGGAGTGTAGGTATTCGTGTTAATGATGATATAGGTCATTATTTTCAAACGTTGAAGGGCTTACGCCAGGGTGACCCCCTTTTACCGATGCTTTTTAATATTGTTGCGGATATGTTGGCTATCCTGATTGCAAGGGCAAAAGAGAATGGTCAGGTAGGTGGATTAATACAACACCTTGTAGAGGGTGGGGTTTCTATTCTCCAATATGCGGATGATACAATATTATTCATGGTACATGATTTGGCAAAAGCAGTGAATATGAAACTTATTTTGTGTATTTTCAAGCAACTTTCTGGCCTAAAAATAAACTTTCACAAGAGTGAGATTTTTTGTTTCAGAAAAGCCAGAGATGACGAAAATGAGTATAAGAATTTATTTGGTTGTGAGATTGGATCACTACCATTTAAATACTTGGGAATACCTATCCATTATAGAAGACTGCTAAATAGTGAGTGGAGACCGGTTGAGGATCGGTTTGAAAAAAAGTTAGTGTGCTGGCTTGGTAAACTGATCTCTTATGGAGACAGACTTGTACTCATAAACTCTGTTTTAACGAGCCTACCCATGTTCATCTTATCCTTTTTTGAATTACCTAAAGAGGTTAAGAAAAGGTTGGATTACTATAGATCTCGATTTTTCTGGCAAAGTGATCAAACAAAGAAAAAATATTGATTAACTAGATGGAATATAATATGCCGACCTAAGGATCAGGGTGGGTTGGGGATCAAAGTGCTTGATATTAAAAACAAATGCTTGCTTTCTAAATGGCTTTTTTAAATTCTAAATGAGGAGGATATGTGGCAGGAGTTATTGAAGAACAAATATCTGCAAAACAATACTCTCTCTCAAGTTCAAGTGAAACCTATTGATTCTCCTTTTTGGAAAGGAATTATGCGGGGCAGAGATGAATTTTTTCAGCAGGGTTCATTCGTCATTGGTGGTGGAATGAACACCCGGTTTTGGGAGGATGCATGGTTAGGTACTACGTCTTTATCTTCCCAATATCAGTCACTCTGTAACATTGTTCGATTTAAGCATGTAAGAGTGGCTGATGTTTTGTCTCATGCACCATTAAATATTAGTTTTAATCGTGTATTGAGAGCTGATAGATGGGAAGATTGGCTTCATTTGGTGGAACGGTTGATGAATATAAATTTAACTGATGAACCTGATTGTTTTAAGTGGCATCTTACTACATCCGGCATTTTTTCGGTTAAGTCTTTATATGCTGATTTCATGAATGGTCACACTAAGTATTTGCAGAAATATTTATGGAAACTTAAAGTACCTCTGAAAATTAGGATTTTCATGTGGTTTTTACATAGAAAGGTGATCCTAACAAAAGATAATCTAGTTAAGAGAAATTGGACCAGGTGTACAAAGTGTGCTTTTTGTAATTCAGAGGAATCGGTGGAGCACCTATTCATTCGGTCTCCATTTGCTAAATTAGTTTGGCAAGTGATTGGTTTTACTTTCAACATTCCTCCACCTACTAACATTAAGAATTTATTTAGACGGTGGCTGAATGGAATTGAGAAGAAAATTAAAGAACGGATCCGTGTGGGAGTCCGTGCTTTAATATGGGCAATTTGGCACAATGATGTCATTTTTAATAATGCTGGAAGTGATCAATTTTTGCAGGTAATAAACAAAACTTCGCACTGGATTCACATGTGGTCTTATCTCCTTCCATAAGACCAATGTGTACATATGGATACCGGATGTATTCGGTTGATGGAGGTCGTTCGGGCTATCTTCAACCAGGGTGGTTGGCGGCATACTAATAGAATACAAGATGCTTAGAGTGTTTTTGTATTCTTTCTTCCGTTGGTTGATCCATGTCGCCACTTTATGTGACCCTTGAGTTTGTAATGGTACACTGAATTATAATACTTTTTAATAAAATGGCCATATACATCGCCCTGATGCAGAGGCCGGGTACCCATTTCTAAAAAAAAAGTATCACTGTTAGAACTACGAACCTTCTCGGATATCAGTTATTAAAGATATAATGTCCAGGAGTAGAAGAAACCAGAAGTCCATGGAATTTTCCTTAGAAAAGTAAAAGAGGTCTCACTCAGCCATACTTTCTTTCTTAGAAACGTAAAAGAGGTCTCAGTCAGCCATCCATTTTTTTCTTGTTTTCTACTGCGTGCAATGACAAACGCCTTTCTTACCCAGCTCACACTGCGACCACTTGCAGTTTCAGAGTAGACTACCTCTAAGAAGGAAGCACAGTCAAGGGCAGCAATGCATCTCTGAATTGCGTTCGGTCTACAGACAGGGGACGTGTGAACTAAGGTATGAGATGGAATTTTTCTTGGAAAGACTGCATATGTTCAGATGACTTCAGTATGTCTCATCTATCCATGTCCTTCTCTTTTGATCTTTCAATTATGAGTACACTTCTTCAAGCCAACAAGGCAAGTGTGTGCAAGTAACTATAGATTCGATGCTAATATTTTCTCTGCTCCTACTTTTGAACCTGATTACTGAGCTGGCCTCGTTGTCCGAGGATGGACAGTTCGCCTGCCAAGGCTTCGTCCAAGCGGTTACAATTTTGGGATGGGCTGCAACACGTAAAGTCCTGGTTAGCTTGGGGGTGGTTTTCACAGTTGGCAATGGGAGGAGAGTCCAATTTTGGCAGGACACTAAATCGATAAAATTCCTTTGAAACTATAGTTTTTTTATGGAATATTCATGATTCAGGAGTTTTTAGGATCAACTCCATGTATCTTGATATGATAAATGATGGGCATATATTTTGCAATATATTTATTGGAAAGTTAAAAGTTTCACTTGTTAATTGTAATAGATCTTTTCTGTTATAACCGTATGTTTGTTGTATACGGCTATAACTCCTCCTGTAAACATCTCCTAAAAACATCCGGCCTAGAGCCTATATTAACATGTACAGGATGTGGACTCAAGCATCGTTCCAGTTATTAGTTTGACATGGTATCAGAGCACCTCCTCCCGTGACCTAGCTGCCGCCGCCGTTTAGCAACAGCCGCCGCCGCCAACAAAATACCTAGCCGTCGCCGCAGTTCTCCTGCCGCCACTGCATACAACCAGATCAACCAAAAACCCTAGCCGCCGCTGCAGTACTTCTCTGCCGCCACTGCATAAAACTTGACAAACCTCAAAACCCTAGCCGCCGCCGCAGTACTTGTGCCGCCGCCGCATACAACCAACAACCTCGCCACGACGCTCCTGCTTTCGGTCATCGTCGTCGTCTACAACATCGTCACCAACACCGACATCATCAGATCCGATCTTCTTCATCATGGGATCGTCGACATCGTTCTCCTCCTCAGCCCTGGCCACAGCTCTTGGTGCTCCTCCGAGCCAGCGTCTTACGAGGGGCAACTTCCTCCTATGGCAGGCGCTCATTGTCCCTGCGTTTCGTGGAGCCAACATCATGGGGCTCCTCGATGGATCTGACAGTGAGCCACCCAACACGATTGAGGCAGAGGACGCAAATCAAAAGAAGATTCGAATTGAAAACCCTGATTATGTGGCCTGGATTGCCAAAGATCAACACGTGTTGCGGTTCCTCTTGAACTCGCTATCCCCTGATATCCTCTCACATGTTTTGGGGATGAACACCACTGCTGAGGCATGGAAGGCCATCAATGCCATGTTCAAGACGGCGTCTCGCACCAAGGCACAACAGCTGCGTGAGAAACTCAATGACACCAAGAAACTGACAATGACAGCTGATCAATATTTCACCAAGATGAAGGGGTGATGCGGCACGGTGTTGATGATGTAATTCACCGTCCAGTTGGGAACCCCAAGAGGAAGGTATGATGAGCACAGCAACAAGTTTTTCCCTCAGTAAGAAACCAAGATTTGTCAGTCCAGGAAAAAGCCAAACTCCAGAAGGTGATGCCTGCTAGCCTAGTGACACTCCAACAAGGGCGCCGTTTACGACACTTGTTAGCGCGTCTTCAACCAGTAGCAACGCGGAACCTGCACACAACACAACCAATAACTTTGCTCCCAACTTATGATGAGGTTGTCAATCTCACCGGTTTGTTGTAAACAAAGGAATGAGCGTATCGAGTGAAAAACAGTAGTAGTATGCGAGTAAAGTAAACAGGTGATAGCAATATAAAGGAAATTGGACCGGGGACCACAGTTCACTAGTGGTGTCTCTCCATAAGATAAATAACACATGCTGGGTAAACAAATTACAGTTGGACAATTGATAGAATAAAGATAACGTGATATGTCAAGAGGATCACTATGAGATTTACTCTGGGCATTACAACAAAATACATAGACCGCCATCCAACTGCATCTATGACTAATAATCCAATCGCGGGGAATCATCCGAGGACCCCTTGAGAATTAAGTTGCGAACAACAGATAACTGCATTAAGCAAAGTGTGTAATGTAAACAAAGCATATGCCCTTGGACATAAGAATGTTGTTTTCTCCCTAGTGGCAACAGCACATCTACAACCTTAGAGATTTCTATCACTCCCCCAGATTAAATAGAGGCATGAACCCAACTATCGAGCATAAATACCCCCTCTTAGAGTTACTAGTATCTACTCGGCCAAGATAGCTACTAACAACAGAGAGCATGCTAGATCATAAACAACATAGAGATAACATAAGATAATATTTAGCACATCAACTCAATCATAACACCAATATTCATCGGATCCCAACAAACACAACATGTAGAATTACATAAAGGTAGTCTCGATCATGTAAAGCAGCTCACGAGATCTAAACATGAAGCACATGATGGAGAAGACTACCAACTAGCTACTGCTATGGACCCATAGTCCAAGGTAGACTACTCACACATCGCACCGGAGGCAAGCATGGCGATGGAGAAGACCTCCGGTGGCGATTCCCCTCTCCGGCAGGGTGTCGGGAAGAGCTTCTGGACCCTCCCAATCTCGGGTCGATGACGGCGGCGGATCGCGATGTGTTTCTGGAAAAGTGATCGGGTGTTTAGGTTTTTCCCGTCGGGGGGTCTTTATAGGCGAAGGGGCATCGTCAGAAGTGGACCGAGGCGGCCTCACACTTAGGGGGCGCGGCCAGGGCCTGGGCCGCGCCGCCCTACTGTGTGGTCGGCTCGTGGCCCCTCTCCGTCTCCTCTTCAGTTCTCTGGAAGCTTCGGTAAATTTCTGGATGTTCGGCTTTTGTTTCGTCCAATTCCGAGAATATTTCCTGTGTAACTTTTCTGGAACACAAAACAGCAGAAAACAAGGAACTCGCACTGTGGCATCTCGTTAATAGGTTAGTTCCGAAAAATGCATAAAAATGCCACAAAGTGTAACGAAACACTAAGCAAATGGTGTAAGAACAAGCATAGAGCATCAAAAATTATAGATACGTTTGAGACGTATCAGCATCCCCAAGCGTAACTCCTGCTCGTCCTCGAGTAGGTAAGTGATAACAAAATAAATAATTTTTGAGGTGACATGCACCTACACAATCTTGACCATCTATGTATGCATTGTGTGCTGGGATCAAAAGAACTTAAAACATGGGCTTGAAAGATATAATCTTGATATAAGTAACTTAGCAACCATGTTATAACATGAAAAAGAACACAAATGAAAGATCATGAAAATGAAACAATGAAAGTCAAACGTGTGTTCAAATCATATGGAAAAACATAGCAAATGGTTTTCAGCTTGTCCTTCAGGAGAGAGCAAAACATAAATGCATAGGACACCTTCAAGTTTAAGAGGGCGACTAGATATAAATAATTTAAGAACAAGTGAAACCAAAATTATGAATCAATCAATGAAAACTTTGGGACAATGCACATTATACTCAGAATGACAACTATGCTCTCTTAGACTGTGCATAAAGATAGAAGGTGGTGACTCAACATGAAAGTAAAAGAAAGGCCCTTCGCGGAGGGAAGCAGTGATTAAACATGTGCTAGAGCTTTTCATTTGTAAAACAGAGAGATAAAAATTGGGTTTTGAGAGGTGGTTGTCTTTGTCAACGACTGGCAATGGGGTTCTTACTATCTTCCATACAAAAATGAAGCAAGTTTTTGAGAGAGAGATTGGCACTTTTTGTGCTCTTTTATAAAGCTTGGCACTCCTCCCCACCTTTTTCCTTTCACAAACCATCGCTAACCGATTCCATCGGGTGCCCACCAACATTCACATACCATGGAGGAGTGCCTTTTTTTCTTTTCTTTTTCTTTTTTTTTGAATAAGACAATATGGAAGATAGCAAATCCGACCACTACGTCCCCATGAGCTAAAAACTGTGTCACAAAACGAGAAGTGTTTTGAAGGTTTTCTGAAAGGTAGCACATGAAAATTTAGTTGGAATGGCTTACAAATACCATGCATAGGAATTTATAGTGGACTCATTGGCAAACTTGGTTTTTAGGAGTTGGATGCACGAGTAGAGCTCATACTCAGTACAAAATGAGGGCTAGCAAAAGACTGGGAGCGACCAACTAAGAGAGCAATAACGGCCATAATCATGCAAAGCGACAAAGCAACATTAAAAGAAGCATAAGATGGCATCAAAAGTCAAAAACTAAATGATCATAGAGGCTTATGGCGACTTTGTATGAGTCTAACATGTGTGAGCATGCGCCAAGTCAACCCAAATAAAGCATCAAGGAGAAAACCAAAATAATGCTTCCAAATAATTAAAACAATGCATGATTTTTTCAAAGGCTCATTAAGCAATCTCAGTCATTTGAGACAAGTCATGCTACAGCAAAACCACTAAGAATACTATCAAAAAGACATCAAGCACAACATGCAAAAGCCTAGGCCGCAGTCTACACAAGCTCCTTTTGTACCACTTTTTTGCATAAATTTTTTTCTCTTTTCCAACACCATTCGAACCTTTTTTAAACAACTCTTTTGATGAAAACCAACATGGACCAGAGGTCAAAATACACCTTGATGAAAATATATAACAAGATCTGAACACAAATCAAGGTGAAAAACGAAAGCTAAACGCAGTAGCAGAAAAAGAGAACACTCGTTGAACGATAAGAGTGAAAAACGGAGTGTTCTTGGCAAATGAAAAGCAAGGCAACTTCTCCAAAAAAATTTGTTGGGGTCCAACCATTTATTGCAGAAAACAAAAGTAAACAAAACTGAAAACTAAAACAACTGACGCTCCAAGAAAAATACATAGTGCATGAAGCAATAAAAATATAGTGTGTTGAAAGGTGACCTGATTTTTATCGATGAAGAAGGGGTGCCTCGGGGGCATCCCCAAGCTTTGACGCTTGTACCTCTTGGATATTTCTTGGGGTGACATGGGCATCCCAAGCTTGAGCTTTTGTCCATTCTTCAACTCATCTCATCATTCTCCAATCCCTACACTTGAAAACTTCCTTCATACAAAACTCGACACAATTCTATTAGCAATATTAGTGTAAGCATAACACTGAATCAACCCCTTTTTGCTTTAGGTTACAACTCAAAACCACCACATATAAAGCATATACTACTGTAGCAACTTCTCCAAAAGTTCTGTGATCAAAAGAACTCAAAAAGAAAGCGATCGAGCGGCAAACACAAATAATGGCAGAAATTTGTCAAAACAGAACAGCTGACAAAGGTCGAATTTTTAGAGGGTTTTATGTTGCTCAAATCAAAAAGTGTATAACTAATGAAAGTTTGGATATAACCTGGGGCATATGCACAAGAAATCGCAGGTCCAAAAGATATACTGAGAATTTTCACGAATTTTTACGGTGCAGCACTGAAATCTGTTTCAGGACAGCAACATCCCCAAATCTTACCTCACTCAAATTAGAGGCTTCTCTTAGTACAAAAACGAAATAAAAATGATAAGGAGAGGTTATTACAGTAGTAATAACTTCCAAGACTCAAATAAAAGAAAAAGAACTGAAATTAAAACAATGGGTTATCTCCCAAGAGTGCTTTTCTTTATCGCCTTTGAGCTAGGCGCAGAAAGTGCGAATCAAGTAATATCAAGTCATGAAGCATTAAGATCAACTGCAGAAGTCTTTTCAATGAGGCATTGTATTTCATCCACATAAGTTTTTGAAAACCCCTTGTTATCACGCTTTGGTTCACTCAATTCACTAAAAAGATTTGCAGGACAGATCCAATCAAAATTATTTTCAAAAGCTTCGTACAATCCCAAGAGTTTGCTAGGTATTGGTATTTGGGTTTCTTCATTGTTTGTACTAACAACCTTTATATGCGAGCCAAGTTTATTAAAATGCTTAAGAACTTTCCTAGCTTCAATGGCATCATCTCTAAATTCTCTACGTAAAGTTTCTAAGATAAAAGCTTTCTTTTCGGGGTCTTCAATATCATGAAGCTTAAGAAACATGTGTTGCAAAAAAGGATTAAGGCTAGCAAACCTAGCTTCCAACATGTGAACTAAATAAGCAGAAGCAACTTCATAACTAGGAGCAAGCTCAGCCAAAGACTTTTCATCAACATCTTTATGCATATTAATATGATTAAAGAACTCCTCGATGTTGCTTTTCCCAATAATAGAACCACTACCTACTGAGAGGTCCTCCAAAACGTACTTAGGGAACAACATAATGAACTAAGAGTAAAGAAATAACAACTATAAAGGAACCTAATTTTTTTGTGTTTTTGATAAAACGATGCAAGTAAAAATAAAATAAAGCAAAACTTAAAACAAAGTAAAGGATGTGCGTGCAAAACTCTCCTTGCAGAAGTCTTCTTTTTCCCCGGCAACGGCGCCAGAAAAAGTCTTGATGCAGCACGGTGTTGATGATGTAATTCACCGTCCAGTTGGGAACCCCAAGAGGAAGGTATGATGAGCACAACATCAAGTTTTTCCCTCAGTAAGAAACCAAGGTTTGTCAGTCCAGGAAAAAGCCAAACTCCAGAAGGTGATGCCTGCTAGCCTAGTGACACTCCAACAAGGGCGCCGTTTACGACACTTGTTAGCGCGTCTTCAACCAGTAGCAATGCGGAACCTGCACACAACACAACCAATAACTTTGCTCCCAACTTACGATGAGGTTGTCAATCTCACCGTTTGCTGTAAACAAAGGATTGAGCGTATTGAGTGGAAAACAGTAGTAGTATGCGAGTAAAGTAGACAGTGCGAGTAAAGTAAACATGTGATAGCAATATAAAGGAAATTGGACCGGGGTCCATAGTTCACTTGTGGTGTCTCTCCATAAGATAAATAACACATGCTGGGTAAACAAATTACAGTTGGGCAATTGATTGAATAAAGATAACGTGATATGTCAAGAGTATCACTATGAGATTTACTCTGGGCATTACAACAAAATACATAGACCGCCATCCAACTGCATCTATGACTAATAATCCGCTCGCGGGGAATCATCCGAGGACCCCTTGAGTATTAAGTTGCGAACAACAGATAACTGCATTAAGCAAAGTGTGTAATGTAAACAAAGCATATGCCCTTGGACATAAGAATGTTGTTTTCTCCCTAGTGGCAACAACACATCTACAACCTTAGAGGTTTCTATCACTCCTCTAGATTAAATAGAGGCATGAACCCAACTATCGAGCATAAATACCCCCTCTTGGAGTCACTAGTATCTACTTGGCCAAGATAGCAACTAACAACGGAGAGCATGCAAGATCATAAACAACATAGAGATAACATAAGATAATATTCAGCACATCAACTCAATCATAACACCAATATTCATCGGATCCCAACAAACACAGCATGTAGAATTACATAAAGGTAGTCTCGATCATATAAAGCAGCTCACGAGATCTAAACATAAAGCACATGGTGGAGAAGACAACTAACTAGCTACTGCTATGGACCCATAGTCCAAGCTAGACTACTCACTCATCACGCCGAAGGCAAGCATGGCGATGGAGAAGACCTCCGGTAGTGATTCCCCTCTCCGGCAGGGTACCGGGAAGAGCTTCTGGACCCTCCCGATCTCGGGTGGACGACGGCGGCGGATCGCGATGTGTTTCTGGAAAAGTGATCGGGTGTTTAGGTTTTTCCCGTCTGGGGGTCTTTATAGGCGAAGGGGCATCGTCAGAAGTGGACCGAGGCGGCCTCACACATAGGGGGCATGACCAGGGCCTGGGCCGCACCGCCCTACTGTGTGGCCGACTCGTGGCCCCTCTCCGTCTCCTCTCCGGTTCTCTGGAAGCTTCGGTAAATTTCTGGATGTTCGGCTTTTGTTTCGTCCAATTCCGAGAATATTTCCTGTGTAACTTTTCTGAAACACAAAAACAGCAGAAAACAGGGATTTGGCACTGTGGCATCTCGTTAATAGGTTAGTTCCAAAAAATGCATAAAAATGCCACGAAGTGTAACGAAACACTAAGCAAATGGTGTAAGAATAAGCATGGAGCATCAAAAATTATAGATACATTTGAGACGTATCAAGGGGTTCTCTTCTGAACTTTCTGCTCTTGGGAAACCCATTGAAGAAGAAGAACTTCTTGGCTACCTCCTGCATGGTCTTGACAAGACAGAGTGCAATGCCCTCATCACTTCTGTCCATGGAAATCCTAACACCACTTTAGATGAATTTTATGAGCAACTTTGTGGATATGACATGCGCAATGGAGTTGAGGAGAATGGCACATTTATTTCCTCGGCCAACCTTGCTCGTCGAGGTGTTAACCATGAACAGCGTGGTCGTGCATGCACTCCTCCTCCTCCTCATGGCTACTCTCCTCCTCATGATGACCGTGGCCCTTACCGTGGCAATGGTGGTGGTTACCGAGACCGTGAAGATGATCGCAGCAACTGGCGCCGTGGTGACTGTGATGATCGTCATGACAGACGCCGTGATGATGGTGGTGGTGATCGTTACCGCCGTGCTGATGGAGGTGGCCGTCGCACAGACCATACACCTACACCATACGTTAACACTGATTGTCAAATCTGCAAGAAGCATGGACACACTGCTAGTGTTTGCTGGTGGCGACACTCTGATGATAAGAAGGATGATGGGGAGAAGGGTGCACATCTTGCATCCTATGGATATGGAGTTGATACCAACTGGTATCCCGACATAGGCGCCACTGAGCACATCACAAGTGAGCTGAATAAGCTCCTCATTGCCAACAAGTACCATGGACAAGACAAGGTCCACACTGCCGACGACACAGGTATGGCCATCAGTCACATTGGTGATTCAGTATTAAGTACCCCTCATGGTTCCTTTACTCTCAAAAATATTCTTCATGTCCCAAATGCATCAAAAAATCTTCTTTCTGTTCATAGATTCACCCTTGATAATAATTTCTTTATTGAATTTCATCCTTTCTTCTTTTTAATCAAGGATCAAGCAACACGAAGAGTTCTGTTTAGAGGACCTTGCTATGGTGGTCTCTATCCATTGGTGCCCATGTTTCATGAGACCTCCAAGCATGCCTTCATCATAATAAAGCCATCATCCTCCATATGGCATCGCTGCTTAGGACATCCATCGTCATTCGTGGTTCAACAAGTTCTTAGAAGAAATAAAATAGCTTACACTCTAGAAAGTACTCCATATGTTTGTGACTCTTGTCAGCTAGCCAAGAGCCATCAGTTGTCATACCCCATATCTTCTAGTGTCTCCACTGTTCCCTTGGAACAAGTGTTCTCTGATGTATGGGGACCTGCTCCTCTTTCTGTGGGAAAACATGCATATTATGTAAGCTTTATTAATGATTTTAGTAAATTTACTTGGATATATTTACTAAAGAAGTGTTCTGATGTTTATCAAGTTTTCCTAAATTTTCAATAATATGTTGAGCGCAAGTTTGATAGGAAAATTATTACTATGCAAACTGATTGGGGAGGCGAGTATGAAAAACTGAACAGTTTCTTTCAGAAAGTTGGCATCTCTCATCATGTTTCATGCCCTCATGCCCATCAACAAAATGGTTCTGCCGAGAGAAAACACCGTCATATTGTTGAAGTTGGCCTAGCTTTACTTGCAAATGCTTCCATGCCTCTCAAATACTGGGATGAGGCATTCCTTACAGCCACCTTTCTCATAAACTTGCTACCTAGTAAAGTTTTAAACTTTGGCACCCCCACTGAACGTCTTCTTCAAGTTACACCCAATTATGATGCTCTTAGGACTTTTGGCTATGCTTGTTGGCCAAATCTTCGACCCTACAACAAACGAAAACTTGCTTTTTGCTCTACATGGTGTGTCTTTTTGGGCTATAGCCCTCTCCATAAAGGTGTAAAATGTCTTGATGTTTCCTCTGGCAGAATCTATATCTCTCGTGATGTCGTGTTTGATGAGAATGTTTTCCCATTTGCCTCCCTTTGTCCCAACGCCGGTGCCCTCATCAAACAAGAAATATTGCTCCTTCCATCATTGTCTTCTTCTCATGAGGGTATACAAAATATTGATAATCATGTGTCTATTGTGCCTATTACTGATGCACTGCAGGTTGAGGATACTGCAGGTTCAAATCCTAGTCAAAACAGTGCTCAAATCTGCTCTGAAGTTGATTCTGAAAACAGCCCAGAAAATGACAAAATGGACGCTGAATACGGAGCTGATTCTTTGGAATATTCCTCTGCTAGCCGCGATCCCGAGGCGCGCCGTACCGAGGAGGATTCTCCCGCCCATGCTGCCAGCCGCGATCCCGAGGCATGCCATACCGAGGAGGATAATCCCGCTCACGTTGCTCCCTTGTCGCGTCGCGCACCGGCAGAGGAGGCATGTGGCGACCACACACCCGTGGGCTCCGTCCCACACATGCCTACCACTGGGCGCATGACATCTGGCTCTACGGCCGACCGCGCGTCTTTGCCATCAACGCCAACATCGACATCGTCGCCGGTGTCTCCTACTGCCCGGTCGGCTGGAGATTCCTCTCTGGGATCCTCTGTGCCGACTGCCGAGGGGGAAAATACCGAGAGTGATATTTCGCCATCGCCGCCGCTGGTGGTGCAGCAGGTGGTTCAGCCTGCTCCTATGGAGCAACCATTGGAGTACGGACAAGACTTCAAAAAGGTATACGGAACCCAAAACAATACACTGATGGCACCGTTCGATATGGCATGCTTTCCTCTATAGGTGAACCATATACACTTACAGAAGCTCTTAGTGATTCTAACTGGCGCCAAGCAATGGAAGAAGAGTACAATGCATTAATTCAGAACAAGACCTGGCATCTTGTTCCACCAAGCAGAAACAAGAAATTCATTGACTGCAAATGGGTATATCGTATAAAGAAAAGGGCAGATGGCTCCATTGATAGATATAAAGCAAGACTAGTTGCAAAAGGTTTCAAACAAAGGTATGGCATTGATTATGAGGATACATTCAGTCCTGTGGTTAAAATTGCTACCAATAGAACAGTGTTGTCTCTTGCTGTCTCCCGAGGATGGAGCTTACGGCAGCTAGATGTCAAGAACGCGTTTCTTCATGGTGTTCTGGATGAGGAGGTCTATATGAAACAACCTCCAGGCTTTGAAAATCCACACGCTTCGCACTATATCTGCAAGCTTGACAAGGCCCTTTATGGATTGAAACAAGCACCTCGAGCCTGGTACTCTAGGCTCAGTTCCAAGTTAAGTGATCTTGGTTTTATTCCTTCAAAGGCCGACACCTCATTGTTTCTCTATAACAAACCAGGTATCATCATCTATATGTTGATGACATCATAGTAACAAGCTCTTCTAATGATGCTATCGCTGCTCTACTTTGAGATCTCAACAAAAACTTTGTTATCAAAGATCTTGGTGATTTACATTTTTTCCTTGGCATTGAGTTTAAGAAGATACAAAATGGTTTGATTCTCACACAAGAATATTATGCTGCTGATTTGCTTGCCAAAGTTGGTATGAATGGTTGTAAAGCTGTGCCTACACCTCTATCTTCTACAGAGCAGTTGTCTCTTACTGGTGGCACACCTTTGGGTCCTGATGACAGTACTCAATATCGCAATATTGTTGGAGCATTGCAGTATCTGACATTGACACGTCCTGACTTATCCTTTTCGGTGAACAAAGTTTGTCAGTTTCTCCATGCCCCAACTACAGAACATTGGTCAGCTGTGAAGGGCATTCTTAGATATGTACAAGATACTCTGAAAGTTGGAATCACATTTGTCAAATCATCATCTATTTTTCTCAGCGCCTTTTCTGATGCAGATTGGGCAGGATCTCTTGCTGATAGACGGTCCATAGGTGGTTTTGCTATATTTGTTGGACCAAACTTGGTCTCCTGGAGTGCCAGAAAACAAGACACTGTGTCCAGGTCGAGCACTGAAGCTGAGTATAAAGCTTTAGCAAATGCTGCAGCCAAACTAATTTGGGTTGAAGCCCTTCTTGGTGAACTTGGAGTTAAGTTGAAGGAAAGACCATGCCTTTGGTGTGATAACTTAGGTGCTACCTATTTGTCTGCCAATCCAGTATTTCATGCTCGAACTAAACACATTGAGATTGACTTTCATTTTGTTAGAGAAAGAGTTGCCAAGAATTTACTAAACATCAGGTTCATCTCAAGCAAGGATCAAGTTGGAGATGGTTTTACAAAGGCACTTCCAATTAAAAAGTTAGATGAGTTTAGACATAATCTAAACCTCTCACAAGGCTTAGATTAAGGGGGAGTGTTAATTGTAATAGATCTTTTCTGTTATAACCGTATGTTTGTTGTATACAGCTATAACTCCTCCTGTAAACATCTCCTCCTGAAAACATCTGGCCTAGAGCCTATATTAACATGTACACGATTGATGACCCACAAGTATAGGGGATCGCAACAGTCTTCGAGGGAAGTATTACCCAAATTTATTGATTCGACACAAGGGGAGCCAAAGAATATATGTAAGCCTTAACAGATGAGTTGTCAATTCAGCTGCACCTGGAAACAGTCCTGCTCGCAGCAGTTTATCAGTAGCAACAGTTTTATAGCAGTGACAGTAGTGAAACAGTAACAGCAGTAGTAAAATAGCAGCGGTAATAATAACAGTTGTAAACAGTAGGAACAAATACTGTAGGCATAGGGATGGATTACGTGCGTTGCATGGATAAGATAATTCATGAAATCAATGAGACATGGGCATTGCAGATAAATAATGATAAAGCATCCTAGTACAAACAATCATAGGCATGTGTTCCGTATATAGTCGTACGTGCTCACAAGGAGAAACTTGCACGACATCTTTTGTCCTACCAGCCTATTGCAACAGGGCCTCAAGGGAAACTACTGGTAATTAAGGTACTCCTTTTAATAGAGTACCGGAGCAAAGCATTAGCACTCAGTGAACACATGTGATCCTCACATCATAGCCATCCCCTCCGGTTATCCCAATTTCTGTCACTTTGGGGCCTCGGGTTCCGGACAACAATATGTGTATACAACTTGTAGGTAAGACCATAAACAACAAGTATTATCATAGAAATAATAACATGTTCAGATCTGAAATCATGGCACTCGGGCCCAAAGTGACAAGCATTAAGCACAACAAGTTGCAACAATGTCATAGGCACTAAATAAAGATACTAGGCACTATGCCCTATCAATCTCATATCAAATTACATGAACAATCTCATCCAATCCGTACCATCCCCTCACCTACAGCGGGGGAATTACTCACACATGGATGGGGGAGTCATGGATGGTCGATGGAGGAGCGTTGGTGGTGATGGTGATGAAGATCTCCGAATCCCCGTCCCGGCAGGGTGCCAGAACGGAGTTTCTGGTTCCGAATCGCGGTTTCTGATGGCTGCGGCGCAGCGGAAGTCTATCTGGGAAAAACGCCGTCTCCCTGATATTATGTCATCAGGGGGTATATGTATGCGAGAGGGGAGGTCGAGAGGGGTGCTGGGGCCCCCTCATGCAGGGGTGGCGCGGCCAGGGCTGGGCCGTGCCACCTATGCGTGACAGCCCCTCGAGCCCCTTCTCCCTCCTGTCTTCTGGCTCCGTGGGTCTTCTGGTGAAATAGGATTTTTCATGATTTTTCCCGAATTTTTACTGGAAGTTGGATTTCTGCACAAAAACGAGACACCAGAGCAATTCTGCTGAAAACAGCGTCAGTCTGTGTTAGTTGTATTCAAAACACACAAATTAGAGGAGAAACAATAGCAAAAGTGTTCGGGAAAGTAGATACGTTTTGGACGTATCAACTCCCCCCAAGCTTAGCTATTTGCTTGTCCTCAAGCAATTCAGTTAACAACTGAGAGCGATAAAAGAAACTTTCACGAACACATTTGCTCATATGATGCATATATACTAACTATGTGATCAAGTACTCAGGCAATTCATAATAAGAAATATGCAACTAATGTCACCTCATAGTCAAGCAAGCTATGAAAGAGTGCCAATGCACTAATAACAAGTAACATGTACATGAGAAGCTACAAGATTGTAATATGCATAAATGATATGAAAGAGTGGTATCCCGCTTGCCTTTATTTGTAGAGCAAAACATAAATGCTGAGGCACCTCTGAAGTCTAAGGGAAGACTAGAAGTAGAAATATCAAAGATACAAGCATCAAAGTTATACCACAATTAACCGTGTTCTGGGACAAGCACATTACACTAAGAATAACAGCTATGCTCTCAAGAAGTGCTTAAAAGTTAGAAGATGGTGACTCAACATAAAAGTAAACGAATGGCCCTTCGCAGAGGGAAGCAGTGATTTAACATGTGCTAGAGCTTTTCATTTGTAAAACAGAGATAAAATTTTCTTTTGAGAGGTGGTTGTTCTATGTCAACGACTAGCAATGGGGACTTACTATCTTCCATAATAAACAAGTGAGAGCGGTTCCGAGTTCTTTGAAATTTGGCACATTGGTGCTCTTTTATTAAAGCTTTGGCACTCCTCCCCACCTTTTTCCTTTCTCAAATCATGGCTAACCGATTCCATCGGGTGCCCACCAACTTTCTCATTCCTTTGGAGGAGTGCATTTTTTCTTTCTTTTAGAATTAAGATTATAATGGTCTGACCAGCTCTCATGCAAAATTAATGACGAGCTGATGAAGCTGCCTAGTCGAGGGGTACTTAATTTAATATGGAAGATAGCAATTCCGACCACTACGTCCCCATGAGCTAACAACAGTGGCACGAAATGAGAAGTAGTTGAAAGTTTAGAAAGGTAGCACATGAAAATTTACTTGGAATGGCTTACAAATACCATGCATAGGAATTTATAGTGGACTCTTTTGAAGACTTGGTTTTGGTAGTTGGATGCACGAGTAGAGCTCATACTCAGTACAAATGAAGGCTAGCAAAAGACTAGGAAGCGACAATCGAGAGAGCAATAACTATCATAATCATGCTTGCGACAAAACAAAATTAATATAGGCATAAAAAATGATACAAGAACTCTGAGGCAATTTAGATCATCGAGGCTTAATTGACTTTCTGTTTAGTCATATGCATGCTTGAGCATGTGCCAAGTCGATTCAAATGAAGCTTTCAGAGGTGGATACCATAATATCATACCATACTATGAATAAAACAATGCATGCAAGCGTCTACATGACATGCTACAGGCTAATAGTAAATTGAAACTAATCATATGAAAGCAAGAACTACAAAGCATCCATTAGATGACATATACCTTACATGAACTGACTAAGCATGTCCACATAGATGAGTATATGTGCAAAAATGAAAACAAATAGAGTTCATACCAGCCTTTTACCACATCTCGGATTGTCATATATCGTCATTATTGCTCTTCACTTGTGTGGCTTGAATGATATAAAGTGAATACCAAGCTCCAATGGAGTAACGAGAGACTAAACTCTGCAACAAACTTTACAAAACCGAAGAAGAACAACAAATATTTTTGTGTTTTCGATTTTTGATACAAAGGCAGAAGGAAATAGCAAACAAAGCAAAATATTTTTGGATTTTCAAATAGCAAACCGAAATAGTAAGTAAAGCAAACCAAAGGTAGAAAACTAAAGAACCAAATAGAGAGAAACAACGGAAATATTTTTGGTCTTTTTGTGTTTTGGAAAAATGGAAACAAGAACGAGAACAATAAAGAAAGCGAAACATGAATATACAAAGGACCGACTAAATATGATATGTAGATGAGTGAATTGTCGGTGTACCTCCCCCCAAGCTTAGGCCTTTGGCCTAAGTGGAGATCAATTTCGACTTTGATAGCTGCCCCAGGCTGGTGGATCATCATAGGTGTAATCGTACCCGGGCTCTCGTGAAGATGAAGCTGATGGCGCATAATCATAATAAGGTTGCTCATATGGGAAGTTCGTAATGTTGGAGGGCTGCCCCGATTCTTCGGCGCCCTCCTCATTGTGTACAGGCGGCGGGTGCTCCTCCACGTACGCATCAAGCTCATCTTCCGTAAGCGACCATCCATTCATGCGATCAAGGTTAAACAAAAGAGGTGCAGGCAAACGGACTGATCGTTCAGTCTTTACTACCCTCCAGGTAGTCTTCTTGAAAAAGGTTAGCTCAAATGTTAAATTAATCAAACTAGCAGGAGGAGAAATAAACTTATGTTGAACCATAGAATCAAGACCAAGTTTCTCCTCGGGGAACTGCAGATCTCGAAAATGAGGCACAACGCCATGCAGAGCTAACATGCGTGAAGCTATAAGTCCCCCACAGATTCCCCCTTTCTCACGATTAAGATCAAGACGGAAAGCTATTAAGGCACCCAAATGGTAAGTCCTATCACGCCTCAAAGCAGCAGCAATAAAAGCTAGATCATGGAGAGACAATCTACTTGCAGATTTCCTAGCAAGAACACATTTGGTAATAAAGAAGGCAAAATATCGAATGGATGGGAAATGAATATTTCGAGTTTTACCACCCTCTCCTGTAAAGCTTCTTCCTTGACAAATCTCTTCGTAAAGTTCCAACAATGGCCTAGGCTGACCTCTTATCTTCTCGAGCGATCCCCACTGTGGTACTCTGATAGCTGTACAGAAAACATCAAGAGGCAAGTCCACAGATTTATTATAGATTTTGTAGTGAACCATGGGGTTAGAAGTGGACCAACTAAATCTGAAATCCTGCACCACAGACATTGTCAGTTTAACATATTGGGGAGGTTCACCCTCAACAAAATACTCTAACCCTGCATTAGAGAGTAAGGTTTGAAAATCCTGCAGAATTCCAGCAGCACTCATGAATGCTGAGCATGGATAGTGTGAGGGGAAAACCTTCTCTTCACAGTGAACCCTCATAACATCATGCACTTCTAGTTCATGTTGAGAGAGTTGATACACATTCTCCTCCATTTCTGAAATTTTTCAACAAACTCATAAAAAGTGATTTAAAGACAAGCAATTGTAGGAAACTATTATAGTGGGTTACTAGAGAGCTAACATGCATCAAAATAACAATTCTAAGCAATAGAACAAGCATGCATACTCATTTAGACTGTCACCTACAATGCTAAAATACTCAAGAAATACTTTAACAAAAGAAATTCTACTTGGACAAGTGGAGGAGTCACATACCGGAGAGCAAATGATCCAAATTTCAGCAGAAATGTTGGGCTGAGCAAGGAGATCGAAGAATCCAGGTGAAGAACAGCAAGAACTCGAGCTTGAGCAAATGGGGCGGTGTTTTTCGGGAGAGAGAAGGAGCAGGGAAAGACGAGATAAGTGAGGGGCCTGGTGGGGCCCTCTCACACCTGGGTGGCGCGGCCAGGGCTGGGCCGCGCCACCTGTGTGTGAGGTGGCGTGGCTGCCCCACCTGGTGCCTCCCAGGTGTCTCTCTACCCCATTTTTGACATAAAAATTTATAAAGAATTTTCTGGAATTTATCGAGAAACTTTATTTTCGAGGATTTTTCAGAAATTGGCATATCGATAAAACTTAGATGAAAAGATTTCAAGCAAATCAAAACTAAACATGCAGCAGCTCTGAGATACTCTTAATCATACAACTAAACTGAAGGAATAACATTTTGATGAAAGTAAATACAAGTAAGGTGGAGTAGATGCGGTGAAAACAAAGTTTCGTTCATATAAAATCACTTTGTTAACAAGGTTGATCAAGTCTTGTTACCAAACTAACTTTTTATGAGGCAAAACTTTGCACTTCACTTAATGCTTATGTTACCTCAACTTTGATAGGTATCGTCCCAACCATAACAATTTGATATTCTTCCTTGGGCTTTCGCTCTGAACAAATAATTTGACCAACTTTGATGGTCTCAACACGCTTGATTGAACTTAGAGCATTCTTCCTATCAATCTTCTTGGGAAAATAAACCGTATATTCTTTGTCATTAACATTAAAAGTAACTTTTCCTTGATTGCAATTAATAACAGCACCTGCAGTGTTTAGAAAAGGTCTCCCAAGAATAATAGACAGATTATCATCTTCAGGCATTTCCAACACAACAAAATCGGTTAATATTAAACAACTGTTAGCAACTTGAACAGGAACATTTTCACATATACCAATAGGAATAGTAGTAGACTTATCAGCCATCTGCAAAGATATATCAGTTGATACCAATTTTTCTAAATCAAGTCTCTTATAAAGAGAAAAAGGCATTACACTAACTCCAGCTCCCAAATCACATAAAGCAGTTCTAACATAGTTATTTTTAATGGAGCAAGGAATAGTAGGTATACCTGGATCTCCAAGCTTCTCTGGAACTTTACCATCAAAAGAATAGTTAGCAAGCAGTGTGGAAATTTCCTCACTAGGAATTTTCCTTTTGTTAGTGACAATATCTTTCATATACTTTGCATAAGGAGGCATTCTAATAGCATCGGTCAAAGGAATTTGCAAAAATAAAGGTCTCATCCATTCACAAAACCTGTTGTAGTGTTCTTCTTCCTTGGACTTGTGTTTCTTACTAGGAAAAGGCATTGGTTTCTGTACCCAAGGTTCCCTCTCTTTACCATGCTTGTTGGCAATGAAGTCTTCTTTAGTGTACTTTGCATTCTTGTCACTCTTTTCCGGTTCCTCTTCAACTTCTTCTTTATCGGAAGTATCTCCTAGCTCAGTTTCAGCATCAGAATTAGAAACACTGTTAGGATCTTTACCTGCATCAGAGGATTCTGCAGTTGTTTTATGCTTCTTCTTCTTCTTCTTCTGGGGAGGAATATCATCATTTGAAGTGCGTTGAGAATCTTGCTCAACCCTCTTAGGATGTCCTTCAGGATATAATGGGTCTTGAGTAGCAGCACCACTTCTTGTGCGTATTTCGCATGCTTGCTTCTCTCTTGCAGCATTAACTAGCAAGTCTTTTTGCACCTTGGTAAGCTGATCAATTTGTGTTTGAACCATTTGAAAATGTTTAGCAAGTATCTTCACATCATTGGTGGTTCTCTCCACAATATCCTGCAACTTGTTAATAGCTCTAGAATTTTCCAACAAATGGTTATGCACCATTCTATTAAAATTTTCTTGCTTAACAATAAAATTATCGAACTCATCTAAGCATTGATCAGGAGGTTTAGTATAAGGAATATCTCTTTCATCAAAGCGTTGGAGAGAGTGTACCTCAATGGTAGATGAGTGAGGGATTGCCTTACATAATTCTTCTATAGGAGGTAAATTCTTCACATCTTCGGCCTTAATGCCTTTCTCCTTAAGAGATTTCTTAGCTTCCTTCATAACTTCATCATTTAATTCAATCATCCCTCTCTTCTTCGGCGTAGGCTCTGTAGATGGCGCAGGAGTTGGTGCTGGTGTTGGCTCAACTAAAATCCAATCATCATGATTCCAGCTTATTTTAGCCATTAATTCTTTAGCTTCAGCCGGAGTTCTTTCCCTGAAAACACAACCAGCACAACTATCCAAATATGACTTAGATTCATCCGTTAGTCCATTATAAAATATGTCAAGGAGTTCATTTTTAGGCAATGGTTCTTTAGGCAAAGCTCTAATTAAAGAACAAAACCTTGTCCAAGATTCAGGCAATATCTCTCCTTTTCCCTGTTGAAAATCAAAGATTTTTTGCACAGCAGCATGTTGAGCACTAGCGGGAAAATATTTCTGAAAGAAAGCATTAACCAAAGCAATAGGACTAGTAAGAGATCCAGGAGACAAGATATTAAACCAAATTTTAGCAGCATCTTTCAACGAGAAAGGAAAAATCTTAGCAACAAAATAAGTGCGGAGCTTAATATCATCAGAAAACAAATTACTCAAAGTAGAAAGCTCATTCATGTGCTCCATAGCACTATCATCTTTAGTACCACAAAAGGGAGTTTTCTCAACAATAGATATGTAAGATAAATCCAAAGAGAAATCATAATCCTCGTCTCTAATATTTATAGGAGAAGCAGCAAACTTAGGATCAGGAGACAAATTATATCTAACAGAACGTCTGGCAAGAAGTTCTTTAACATTACCTGCATTACGAGCGTCATGTGCTTCTGCAATAAAATCATCATTAAGCTCAATGTAAGCATCATCATCATAATCATCACTAGGACATTCCCTAGACTCAGGTGAACTAACACGTGTAACAGTGGTGTTTCCCAACTTAGCTCTAGCAATAGTAGCATCTAAAAAGGAACCTAGTGAACCTCTCTCATCAAGCACAGTAGAAGCATCATCTAAATTATCAGTGGCATTTTCAATCTCAGCAGAAGTAGTAGTAGTAGCGTGTGGGTGTGGTGGTGTAAGCAACTTACTCATAACAGATGGCGAATCAAGAGCAACAGAGGTGTTGAGAGTCGTACCTCTTCTTGTAGTGGATGGCAATATAGGAACTTTTCCATCACGAGGTTTACCCATGATGAAAGGATTGCAGCGAATAATATGAATACCAAGTGAACTTACAAATAAAGCTATGCTCCCCGGCAACGGCGCCAAAAAATAGTCTTGATGACCCACAAGTATAGGGGATCGCAACAGTCTTCGAGGGAAGTATTACCCAAATTTATTGATTCGACACAAGGGGACCCAAAGAATATATGTAAGCCTTAACAGATGAGTTGTCAATTCAGCTGCACCTGGAAACAGTCCTGCTCGCAGTGGTTTATCAGTAGCAACAGTTTTATAGCAGTGACAGTAGTGAAACAGTAACAGCAGTAGTAAAATAGCAGCGGTAATAATAACAGTTGTAAACAGTAGGAACAAATACTGTAGGCATAGGGATGGATTACGGGCGTTGCATGGATAAGATAATTCATGAAATCAATGAGACATGGGCATTGCAGATAAATAATGATAAAGCATCCTAGTACAAACAATCATAGGCATGTGTTCCGTATATAGTCGTACGTGCTCACAAGGAGAAACTTGCACGACATCTTTTGTCCTACCAGCCTGTTGCAGCAGGGCCTCAAGGGAAACTACTGGTAATTAGGGTACTCCTTTTAATAGAGTACCGGAGCAAAGCATTAGCACTCGGTGAACACATGTGATCCTCACATCATAGCCATCCCCTCCGGTTATCCCAATTTCTATCACTTTGGGGCCTCGGGTTCCGGACAACAATATGTGTATACAACTTGTAGGTAAGACCATAAACAACAAGTATTATCATAGAAATAATAACATGTTCAGATCTGAAATCATGGCACTCGGGCCCAAAGTGACAAGCATTAAGCACAACAAGTTGCAATAATGTCATAGGCACTAAATAAAGATACTAGGCACTATGCCCTATCAATCTCATATCAAATTACATGAACAATCTCATCCAATCCCTACCATCCCCTCACCTACAGCGGGGGAATTACTCACACATGGATGGGGGAGTCATGGATGGTCGATGGAGGAGCGTCGGTGGTGATGGTGATGAAGATCTCCTCCGAATCCCCGTCCCGGCAGGGTGCCAGAACGGAGTTTCTGGTTCCGAATCGCGGTTTCTGATGGCGGCGGCGCAGCGGAAGTCTATCTGGGAAAAATGCCGTCTCCCTGATATTATGTCGTCAGGGGGTATATGTATGCGAGAGGGGAGGTCGAGAGGGGTGCTGGGGCCCCCTCACGCAGGGGTGGCGTGGCCAGGGCTGGGCCGCGCCACCTATGCGTGACAGCCCCTCGAGCCCCTTCTCCCTCCTGTCTTCTGGCTCCGTGGGTCTTCTGGTGAAATAGGATTTTTCATGATTTTTCCCGGATTTTTAATGGGAGTTGGATTTCTGCACAAAAACGAGACACCAGAGCAATTCTGCTAAAAACAGCGTTAGTCCGTGTTAGTTGTATTAAAAACACACAAATTAGAGGAGAAACAATAGCAAAAGTGTTCGGGAAAGTAGATACATTTTGGACGTATCAACGATGTGGACTCAAGCATCGTTCCAGTCATTAGTTTGACATCACTAAAGGTAAAGATCATCTTGTGGTTTCTCGGGAATAAGGTGATTCTTTTTTTTCTTGGGAATAAGGGTGATTCTAACTAAGGACAATATACCGAAGCATTGATCAAATAAAAATAAAAAAGTAGTTATTTGTGATAAGGATGAAACAATAAAACAAATTTTTTCTCTTCTTCGTTAATTACTGTGGTGTACAATATTTATTGCCTTAAATATTCTATCACCTACCAACATTAAGAATATGTGGTTGTTGTGCGGTCCGTCCCGTGTGTGACGGTTGGTCTCCCGTGATTGTCGGGCGTTTCTGTAGGCGATTGTTGGGCGATCGGATCTCGGTCTCTGATCCGTCGTCGTCTCCGGTGAGTCCACGGCCATCTCTGATCTCTTTCTCCAATCCATTGAGGCGGGTGCTGCCATCTCTTGATCTCAAACCCATCCACCAAAGGCCTCTCGTGTGTAGCTAGGGCACACGACCGTAAAACACCAGAATCTAGACTTGAAAGAGGAGAAAAGAAGAAGGGAAGTATGGAGTGTGTTGAAGGGATGCTGAAGGGCCTAAAGTTGTCGGAAGAGGAGAGGAGAGGGGTCAAGATTGGTTGGCGGGGAGGAGGAAAAGTAGGGTTGGTTGACAAATAGGCCGTCGCTAAATTAATGGCCGATAAACCAGCCTATGCGGAAGGTCTAGCGAATGCGTTGGGACCGATCTGGTGCCCAATGAAGGGGATAGAGTGCAAGGGCTTGGGTGAGAATATATTCCTCTTCACTTTCAATCAGTCTGGGGGAAAAAAGAAAGTTGTGGACAGTGGTCCGTGGATGTTCGACAGAGACTTGCTAGTGATTGAAGAGTTCGATCCTAAGAAAAATCTGGATGAGTATGAGTTCTCAAAAATTCCTATATGGGTTCGTGTATACAAGCTGCTTCTAGGGATGATGAATAGAGATACTGGAGAGGACATTGGTGCTCAAATCGGTGAGTTTATGGAAATCGATGGACTTGAGCATGGTCTGGCAGTGGGGAAGTACATGAGAATTAAGGTTAGGGTGAGGATCAACAAACCGCTGATGAGGGGTATGACTATTATTTTGGATGATAACGACAAGAGAATATTGTGCCCATTTGAATATGAGTTTTTACCAGATTTTTGTTTTGTATGTGGTGTCATAGGCCATATTTATAGAGATTGCAAGATCAAATTGAAGAGAGGTGATGAGCCGCAATTTGGAAAATGGTTAAAGTGGATGCCAGAGAAGAAACAATTATTTTCAGATGGTAGGAGGATATGGCCAGATAGAGTCAGTCGTAACAACAATAACTGGGCCACTAGAGGAAGTGCAAGTGACGCTCCCTCTTGGAAAAAGGATGACTTGAATTCAGCTGGTAAAGATAAAAACATAGAAGAAGGAAGGAGGGGAGTAGCGAGCCCTCCCAGGCAACCGTCTGTCTCAGTGCAAGAAACAGAGAATGAGAGGGTCACAAAAAAGATGCAGGTATTTTTAGAGCCGGTCAAAGAGAAGTTAGATGCAGGCCTGAGTGCAAAAAATGGTTTGGCAGTGGAGGGGGGTCAAATGATTTGTATGGGTGCGGGAGTTGTGACTGAAGAGGATGGTGGGTGCTTGGTGGGCAGCGGCTTTGTAAAGAATGAGCTTAAGGGTAGAAAAAACAATTTAAAAAAGGGAGAAAATGTGACAGTGGAAGGGGCTACGCAGAAGGTGCCAGTACTGGTTGATCCAAAAATTAATTTAAAGAAATACAAAAGGGTTCAAAGGAGTGCGAAGGATGGAAAACAGAAGGGTGTTGAGGTGGTGGTAGGGATGAAAAGGAGAGGAGAAAACATGGAGCTTGATGAAGAGGGGAAACAGAAAAAATAACGCTATTTCTTCAGGTGTACAAATTTTCTGATCTCAGTTCAAAAGTTAGACATGATTATGTGGTATGCAATAATTTTGTTGCTACAATACAAATGTTTTTCGGTAAACATTTGTATCATGGAATCGTTGAATTTGTGGTTATATTTTTGGATGATATGAAAATTTGATGCCTATTTTTTATGGAAAATTCCTTGTTTTTATGAAAAATGCTAAATGACTTAGCCTCGCTATAGCTTCCTTAGCATCTAGAAAATACCGCCGCTATGAAGCATAGCACGCTATTTTAAACATTGGCTACTAACACAAACAGCTTGTGCAACATTTCCCTAAAAAAAAGCTCGGACAGCATGGCTCATTTTTCTGTTGTTTTAATAATCTATGATAGACGGGTGATTGAATTTCAAGATCATTTAAACACAATATTATCAAACGAGAGTTTTTTTTCATTTTTTTCCTCAAGCTGCTCAAACTCTGAGGAATCATATCAAACGAGAAAATACTGCATGTTGATCCCCTAAACTTGTCACCAATCTGAGTTAAACCCCTCTAGTATAAAAGAAGACCTCTGAGAAAGTTTTACTAGTGACATATGATGCTGATGGTTAACCTACCTCACAATGCCGACAAACTGGTAGGAAACAAAACCTGCTCAAAGAAAGTAAATCTAAATAGTTTAGGGAAGATCAGACAAAATGATGCATGGGACAACTAGTCCTTGTAATATGTCTTCTAAATGTTAGTTTCAAGATCTTTACTAAAGTGGGTACAAACAGAGTCACAAGTATTGCACATAAAGTTATAAAACCAACCCAATCCGCTTTTATTCCAGGGAGGAATATTTTGGAGGGTGTGGTTGTGTTACACGAGACAATTCATAAACTTCACAAGAAAAAGTTAGACGGAGTAATTTTTAAAATTGATTTTGAAAAGGCGTATGGCAAAGGGAAATGGTCCTTTCTGCAACAAGCGCTGCGCATAAAAGGATTTCCACCTCTGTGGTGTGAATGGGTTGCTCGTTTTGTGCAGGGGGAGTGTAGGTATTCGTGTTAATGATGATATAGGTCATTATTTTCAAACGTTGAAGGGCTTACGCCAGGGTGACCCCCTTTTACCGATGCTTTTTAATATTGTTGCGGATATGTTGGCTATCCTGATTGCAAGGGCAAAAGAGAATGGTCAGGTAGGTGGATTAATACAACACCTTGTAGAGGGTGGGGTTTCTATTCTCCAATATGCGGATGATACAATATTATTCATGGTACATGATTTGGCAAAAGCAGTGAATATGAAACTTATTTTGTGTATTTTCAAGCAACTTTCTGGCCTAAAAATAAACTTTCACAAGAGTGAGATTTTTTGTTTCAGAAAAGCCAGAGATGACGAAAATGAGTATAAGAATTTATTTGGTTGTGAGATTGGATCACTGCCATTTAAATACTTGGGAATACCTATCCATTATAGAAGACTGCTAAATAGTGAGTGGAGACCGGTTGAGGATCGGTTTGAAAAAAAGTTAGCGTGCTGGCTTGGTAAACCGATCTCTTATGGAGACAGACTTGTACTCATAAACTCTGTTTTAACGAGCCTACCCATGTTCATCTTATCCTTTTTTGAATTACCTAAAGAGGTTAAGAAAAGGTTGGATTACTATAGATCTCGATTTTTCTGGCAAAGTGATCAAACAAAGAAAAAATATTGATTAACTAGATGGAATATAATATGCCGACCTAAGGATCAGGGTGGGTTGGGGATCAAAGTGCTTGATATTAAAAACAAATGCTTGCTTTCTAAATGGCTTTTTTAAATTCTAAATGAGGAGGATATGTGGCAGGAGTTATTGAAGAACAAATATCTGCAAAACAATACTCTCTCTCAAGTTCAAGTGAAACCTATTGATTCTCCTTTTTGGAAAGGAATTATGCGGGGCAGAGATGAATTTTTTCAGCGGGGTTCATTCGTCATTGGTGGTGGAATGAACACCCGGTTTTGGGAGGATGCATGGTTAGGTACTACGTCTTTATCTTCTCAATATCAGTCACTCTGTAACATTGTTCGATTTAAGCATGTAAGAGTGGCTGATGTTTTGTCTCATGCACCATTAAATATTAGTTTTAATCGTATATTGAGAGCTGATAGATGGGAAGATTGGCTTCATTTGGTGGAACGGTTGATGAATATAAATTTAACTGATGAACCTGATTGTTTTAAGTGGCATCTTACTACATCCGGCATTTTTTCGGTTAAGTCTTTATATGCTGATTTCATGAATGGTCACACTAAGTATTTGCAGAAATATTTATGGAAACTTAAAGTACCTCTGAAAATTAGGATTTTCATGTGGTTTTTACATAGAAAGGTGATCCTAACAAAAGATAATCTAGTTAAGAGAAATTGGACCGGGTGTACAAAGTGTGCTTTTTGTAATTCAGAGGAATCGGTGGAGCACCTATTCATTCGGTCTCCATTTGCTAAATTAGTTTGGCAAGTGATTGGTTTTACTTTCAACATTCCTCCACCTACTAACATTAAGAATTTATTTAGACGGTGGCTGAATGGAATTGAGAAGAAAATTAAAGAACGGATCCGTGTGGGAGTCCGTGCTTTAATATGGGCAATTTGGCACAATGATGTCATTTTTAATAATGCTGGAAGTGATCAATTTTTGCAGGTAATAAACAAAACTTCGCACTGGATTCACATGTGGTCTTATCTCCTTCCATAAGACCAATGTGTACATATGGATACCGGATGTATTCGGTTGATGGAGGTCGTTCGGGCTATCTTCAACCAGGGTGGTTGGCGGCATACTAATAGAATACAAGATGCTTAGAGTGTTTTTGTATTCTTTCTTCCGTTGGTTGATCCATGTCGCCACTTTATGTGACCCTTGAGTTTGTAATGGTACACTGAATTATGATACTTTTTAATAAAATGGCCATATACATCGCTCTGATGCAGAGGCCGGGTACCCATTTCTAAAAAAAAAGTATCACTGTTAGAACTACGAACCTTCTCGGATATCAGTTATTAAAGATATAATGTCCAGGAGTAGAAGAAACCAGAAGTCCATGGATTTTTCCTTAGAAAAGTAAAAGAGGTCTCACTCAGCCATACTTTCTTTCTTAGAAACGTAAAAGAGGTCTCAGTCAGCCATCCATTTTTTTCTTGTTTTCTACTGCGTGCAATGACAAACGCCTTTCTTACCCAGCTCACACTGCGACCACTTGCAGTTTCAGAGTAGACTACCTCTAAGAAGGAAGCACAGTCAAGGGCAGCAATGCATCTCTGAATTGCGTTCGGTCTACAGACAGGGGACGTGTGAACTAAGGTATGAGATGGAATTTTTCTTGGAGAGACTGCATATGTTCAGATGACTTCAGTATGTCTCATCTATCCATGAAAGCTCTGTTTGGTTGGGCTTAAATTTGGCTTTTGGCTTTGGGCTTATAAGCCACAAAAGCACCTAAAGAGGTGCTTTTGACTTTGGCTTTTGGCTTATACTATCATGCAACAATGTCTAGACCAAAGCCAAAAGCCAAAGCCAAAAGCACCTATTTAGGTGCTTTTGTAGCTTATAAGCCAAAATCCAAAAGCCACAAATAAGCTCAACCAAACAGCCAAATATGGAAGACTAGTACACAATCACTGCAAGACTTTGTTTGCTACTGCCAGACACGTCCTTCTCTTTTGATCTTTCAATTATGAGTACACTTCTTCAAGCCAACAAGGCAAGTGTGTGCAAGTAACTATAGATTCGATGCTAATATTTTCTCTGCTCCTACTTTTGAACCTGATTACTGAGCTGGCCTCGTTGTCCGAGGATGGACAGTTCGCCTGCCAAGGCTTCGTCCAAGCGGTTACAATTTTGGGATGGGCTGCAACACGTAAAGTCCTGGTTAGCTTGGGGGTGGTTTTCACAGTTGGCAATGGGAGGAGAGTCCAATTTTGGCAGGACACTAAATCGATAAAATTCCTTTGAAACTATAGTTTTTTTATGGAATATTCATGATTCAGGAGTTTTTAGGATCAACTCCATGTATCTTGATATGATAAATGATGGGCATATATTTTGCAATATATTTATTGGAAAGTTAAAAGTTTCACTTGTTAATTGTAATAGATCTTTTCTGTTATAACCGTATGTTTGTTGTATACGGCTATAACTCCTCCTGTAAACATCTCCTCCTAAAAACATCCGGCCTAGAGCCTATATTAACATGTACAGGATGTGGACTCAAGCATCGTTCCAGTTATTAGTTTGACATGGTATCAGAGCACCTCCTCCCGTGACCTAGCTGCCGCCGCCGTTTAGCAGCAGCCGCCGCCGCCAACAAAATACCTAGCCGTCGCCGCAGTTCTCCTGCCGCCACTGCATACAACCAGATCAACCAAAAACCCTAGCCGCCGCTGCAGTACTTCTCTGCCGCCGCTGCATAAAACTTGACAAACCTCAAAACCCTAGCCGCCGCCGCAGTACTTGTGCCGCCGCCGCATACAACCAACAACCTCGCCACGACGCTCCTGCTTTCGGTCATCGTCGTCGTCTACAACATCGTCACCAACACCGACATCATCAGATCCAATCTTCTTCATCATGGGATCGTCGACATCGTTCTCCTCCTCAGCCCTGGCCGCAGCTCTTGGTGCTCCTCCGAGCCAGCGTCTTACGAGGGGCAACTTCCTCCTATGGCAGGCGCTCATTGTCCCTGCGTTTCGTGGAGCCAACATCATGGGGCTCCTCGATGGATCTGACAGTGAGCCACCCAACACGATTGAGGCAGAGGACGCAAATCAAAAGAAGATTCGAATTGAAAACCCTGATTATGTGGCCTGGATTGCCAAAGATCAACACGTGTTGCGGTTCCTCTTGAACTCGCTATCCCCTGATATCCTCTCACATGTTTTGGGGATGAACACCACTGCTGAGGCATGGAAGGCCATCAATGCCATGTTCAAGACGGCGTCTCGCACCAAGGCACAACAGCTGCGTGAGAAACTCAATGACACCAAGAAACTGACAATGACAGTTGATCAATATTTCACCAAGATGAAGGGGTGATGCGGCATGGTGTTGATGATGTAATTCACCGTCCAGTTGGGAACCCCAAGAGGAAGGTATGATGAGCATAGCAGCAAGTTTTTCCCTCAGTAAGAAACCAAGGTTTGTCAGTTCAGGAAAAAGCCAAACTCCAGAAGGTGATGCCTGCTAGCCTAGTGACACTCCAACAAGGGCGCCGTTTACGACACTTGTTAGCGCGTCTTCAACCAGTAGCAACGCGGAACCTGCACACAACACACCCAATAACTTTGCTCCCAACTTATGATGAGGTTGTCAATCTCACCGGTTTGCTGTAAACAAAGGAATGAGCGTATCGAGTGAAAAACAGTAGTAGTATGCGAGTAAAGTAAACAGGTGATAGCAATATAAAGGAAATTGGACCGGGGACCACAATTCACTAGTGGTGTCTCTCCATAAGATAAATAACACATGCTGGGTAAACAAATTACAGTTGGACAATTGATAGAATAAAGATAACGTGATATGTCAAGAGGATCACTATGAGATTTACTCTGGGCATTACAACAAAATACATAGACCGCCATCCAACTGCATCTATGACTAATAATCCACTCGCGGGGAATCATCCGAGGACCCCTTGAGAATTAAGTTGCGAACAACAGATAACTGCATTAAGCAAAGTGTGTAATGTAAACAAAGCATATGCCCTTGGACATAAGAATGTTGTTTTCTCCCTAGTGGCAACAGCACATCTACAACCTTAGAGATTTCTGTCACTCCCCCAGATTAAATAGAGGCATGAACCCAACTATCGAGCATAAATACCCCCTCTTAGAGTTACTAGTATCTACTCGGCCAAGATAGCTACTAACAACGGAGAGCATGCTAGATCATAAACAACATAGAGATAACATAAGATAATATTTAGCACATCAACTCAATCATAACACCAATATTCATCGGATCACAACAAACACAACATGTAGAATTACATAAAGGTAGTCTCGATCATGTAAAGCAGCTCACGAGATCTAAACATGAAGCACATGATGGAGAAGACTACCAACTAGCTACTGCTATGGACCCATAGTCCAAGGTAGACTACTCACACATCGCACTGGAGGCAAGCATGGCGATGGAGAAGACCTCCGGTGGCGATTCCCCTCTCCGGCAGGGTGTCGGGAAGAGCTTCTGGACCCTCCCATTCTCGGGTCGACGACGGCGGCGGATCGCGATGTGTTTCTGGAAAAGTGATCGGGTGTTTAGGTTTTTCCTGTCGGGGGGTCTTTATAGGCGAAGGGGCATCGTCAGAAGTGGACCGAGGCGGCCTCACACTTAGGGGGCGCGGCCAGGGCCTGGGCCGCGCCGCCCTACCGTGTGGTCGGCTCGTGGCCCCTCTCTGTCTCCTCTTCGGTTCTCTGGAAGCTTCGGTAAATTTCTGGATGTTCGGCTTTTGTTTCGTCCAATTCCGAGAATATTTCCTGTGTAACTTTTCTGGAACACAAAACAGCAGAAAACAAGGAACTCGCACTGTGGCATCTCGTTAATAGGTTAGTTCCGAAAAATGCATAAAAATGCCACGAAGTGTAACGAAACACTAAGCAAATGGTGTAAGAACAAGCATAGAGCATCAAAAATTATAGATACGTTTGAGACGTATCAGCATCCCCAAGCTTAACTCCTGCTCGTCCTCGAGTAGGTAAGTGATAACAAAATAAATAATTTTTGAGGTGACATGCACCTACACAATCTTGACCATCTATGTATGCATTGTGTGCTGGGATCAAAAGAACTTAAAACATGGGCTTGAAAGATATAATCTTGATATAAGTAACTTAGCAACCATGTTATAACATGAAAAAGAACACAAATGAAAGATCATGAAAATGAAACAATGAAAGTCAAACGTGTGTTCAAATCATATGGAAAAACATAGCAAATGGTTTTCAGCTTGTCCTTCAGGAGAGAGCAAAACATAAATGCATAGGACACCTTCAAGTTTAAGAGGGCGACTAGATATAAATAATTTAAGAACAAGTGAAATCAAAATTATGAATCAATCAATGAAAACTTTGGGACAATGCACATTATACTCAGAATGACAACTATGCTCTCTTAGACTGTGCATAAAGATAGAAGGTGGTGACTCAACATGAAAGTAAAAGAAAGGCCCTTCGCGGAGGGAAGCAGTGATTAAACATGTGCTAGAGCTTTTCATTTGTAAAACAGAGAGATAAAAATTGGGTTTTGAGAGGTGGTTGTCTTTGTCAACGACTGGCAATGGGGTTCTTACTATCTTCCATACAAAAATGAAGCAAGTTTTTGAGAGAGAGATTGGCACTTTTTGTGCTCTTTTATAAAGCTTGGCACTCCTCCCCACCTTTTTCCTTTCACAAACCATCGCTAACCGATTCCATCGGGTGCCCACCAACATTCACATACCATGGAGGAGTGCCTTTTTTTCTTTTCTTTTTCTCTTTTTTTTGAATAAGACAATATGGAAGATAGCAAATCCGACCACTACGTCCCCATGAGCTAAAAACTGTGTCACAAAACGAGAAGTGTTTTGAAGGTTTTCTGAAAGGTAGCACATGAAAATTTAGTTGGAATGGCTTACAAATACCATGCATAGGAATTTATAGTGGACTCATTGGCAAACTTGGTTTTTAGGAGTTGGATGCACGAGTAGAGCTCATACTCAGTACAAAATGAGGGCTAGCAAAAGACTGGGAGCGACCAACTAAGAGAGCAATAACGGCCATAATCATGCAAAGCGACAAAGCAACATTAAAAGAAGCATAAGATGGCATCAAAAGTCAAAAACTAAATGATCATAGAGGCTTATGGTGACTTTGTATGAGTCTAACATGTGTGAGCATGCGCCAAGTCAACCCAAATAAAGCATCAAGGAGAAAACCAAAATAATGCTTCCAAATAATTAAAACAATGCATGATTTTTTCAAAGGCTCATTAAGCAATCTCAGTCATTTGAGACAAGTCATGCTACAGCAAAACCACTAAGAATACTATCAAAAAGACATCAAGCACAACATGCAAAAGCCTAGGCCGCAGTCTACACAAGCTCCTTTTGTACCACTTTTTTGCATAAATTTTTCTCTCTTTTCCAACACCATTCGAACCTTTTTTAAATAACTCTTTTGATGAAAACCAACATGGACCAGAGGTCAAAATACACCTTGATGAAAAGATATAACAAGATATGAACACAAATCAAGGTGAAAAACGAAAGCTAAACGCAGTAGCAGAAAAAGAGAACACTCGTTGAACGATAAGAGTGAAAAACGGAGTGTTCTTGGCAAATGAAAAGCAAGGCAACTTCTCCAAAAGAAATTTGTTGGGGTCCAACCATTTATTGCAGCAAACAAAAGTAAACAAAACTGAAAACTAAAACAACTGACGCTCCAAGAAAAACACATAGTGCATGAAGCAATAAAAATATAGTGTGTTGAAAGGTGACCTGATTTTTACCGATGAAGAAGGGGTGCCTCGGGGGTATCCCCAAGCTTTGACGCTTGTACCTCTTGGATATTTCTTGGGGTGACATGGGCATCCCAAGCTTGAGCTTTTGTCCATTCTTCAACTCATCTCATCATTCTCCAATCCCTACACTTGAAACCTTCCTTCATACAAAACTCCAAAAGTTCCGTGATCAAAAGAACTCAAAAAGAAAGGGATCGAGCGGCAAACACAAATAATGGCAGAAATTTGTCAAAACAGAACAGCTGACAAAGGTCGAATTTTTAGAGGGTTTTATGTTGCTCAAATCAAAAAGTGTATAACTAATGAAAGTTTGGATATAACCTGGGGCATATGCACAAGAAATCGCAGGTCCAAAAGATATACTGAGAATTTTCACGAATTTTTACGGTGCAGCACTGAAATCTGTTTCAGGACAGCAACATCCCCAAATCTTACCTCACTCAAATTAGAGGCTTCTCTTAGTACAAAAACGAAATAAAAATGATAAGGAGAGGTTATCACAGTAGTAATAACTTCCAAGACTCAAATAAAAGAAAAAGAACTGAAATTAAAACAATGAGTTATCTCCCAAGAGTGCTTTTCTTTATCGCCTTTGAGCTAGGCGCAGAAAGTGCGAATCAAGTAATATCAAGTGATGAAGCATTAAGATCAACTGCAGAAGTCTTTTCAATGAGGCATTGTATTTCATCCACATAAGTTTTTGAAAACCCCTTGTTATCACGCTTTGGTTCACTCAATTCACTAAAAAGATTTGCAGGACAGATCCAATCAAAATTATTTTCAAAAGCTTCGTACAATCCCAAGAGTTTGCTAGGTATTGGTATTTGGGTTTCTTCATTGTTTGTACTAACAACCATTATATGCGAGCCAAGTTTATTAAAACGCTTAAGAACTTTCCTAGCTTCAATGGCATCATCTCTAAATTCTCTACGTAAAGTTTCTAAGATAAAAGCTTTCTTTTCGGGGTCTTCAATATCATGAAGCTTAAGAAACATGTGTTGCAAAAAAGGATTAAGGCTAGCAAACCTAGCTTCCAACATGTGAACTAAATAAGCAGAATCAACTTCATAACTAGGAGCAAGCTCAGCCAAAGACTTTTCATCAACATCTTTATGCATACTAATATGATTAAAGAACTCCTCGATGTTGCTTTTCCCAATAATAGAACCACTACCTACTGAGAGGTCCTCCAAAACGTACTTAGGGAACAACATAATGAACTAAGAGTAAAGAAATAACAACTATAAAGGAACCTAATTTTTTTGTGTTTTTGATAAAATGATGCAAGTAAAAATAAAATAAAGCAAAACTTAAAACAAAGTAAAGGATGTGCGTGCAAAACTATCCTTGCAGAAGTCTTCTTTTTCCCCGGCAACGGCGCCAGAAAAAGTCTTGATGCAGCACGGTGTTGATGATGTAATTCACCGTCTAGTTGGGAACCCCAAGAGGAAGGTATGATGAGCACAACAGCAAGTTTTTCCCTCAGTAAGAAACCAAGGTTTGTCAGTCCAGGAAAAAGCCAAACTCCAGAAGGTGATGCCTGCTAGCCTAGTGACACTCCAACAAGGGCGCCGTTTACGACACTTGTTAGCGCATCTTCAACCAGTAGCAATGCGGAACCTGCACACAACACAACCAATAACTTTGCTCCCAACTTACGATAAGGTTGTCAATCTCACCGTTTGTTGTAAACAAAGGATTGAGCGTATCGAGTGGAAAACAGTAGTAGTATGCGAGTAAAGTAAACATGTGATAGCAATATAAAGGAAATTGGACCGGGGTCCGCAGTTCACTTGTGGTGTCTCTCCATAAGATAAATAACACATGCTGGGTAAACAAATTACAGTTGGGCAATTGATTGAATAAAGATAACGTGATATGTCAAGAGTATCACTATGAGATTTACTCTGGGCATTACAACAAAATACATAGACCACCATCCAACTGCATCTATGACTAATAATCCGCTCGCGGGGAATCATCCGAGGACCCCTTGAGTATTAAGTTGCGAACAACAGATAACTGCATTAAGCAAAGTGTGTAATGTAAACAAAGCATATGCCCTTGGACATAAGAATGTTGTTTTCTCCCTAGTGGCAACAACACATCTACAACCTTAGAGGTTTCTATCACTCCTCTAGATTAAATAGAGGCATGAACCCAACTATCGAGCATAAATACCCCCTCTTGGAGTCACTAGTATCTACTTGGCCAAGATAGCTACTAACAACGGAGAGCATGCAAGATCATAAACAACATAGAGATAACATAAGATAATATTCAGCACATCAACTCAATCATAACACCAATATTCATCGGATCCCAACAAACACAACATGTAGAATTACATAAAGGTAGTCTCGATCATATAAAGCAGCTCACGAGATCTAAACATAAAGCACATGGTGGAGAAGACAACTAACTAGCTACTGCTATGGACCCATAGTCCAAGCTAGACTACTCACTCATCACGCCGAAGGCAAGCATGGCGATGGAGAAGACCTCCGGTAGTGATTCCCCTCTCCGGCAGGGTACCGGGAAGAGCTTCTGGACCCTCCCGATCTCGGGTGGACGACGGCGGCGGATCGCGATGTGTTTCTGGAATAGTGATCGGGTGTTTAGGTTTTTCCCGTCTGGGGGTCTTTATAGGCGAAGGGGCATCGTCAGAAGTGGACCGAGGCGGCCTCACACATAGGGGGCGTGACCAGGGCCTGGGCCGCACCGCCCTACTGTGTGGCCGACTTGTGGCCCCTCTCCGTCTCCTCTTCGGTTCTCTGGAAGCTTTGGTAAATTTCTAGATGTTCGGCTTTTGTTTCGTCCAATTCCGAGAATATTTCCTGTGTAACTTTTCTGAAACACAAAAACAGCAGAAAACAGGGATTTGGCACTGTGGCATCTCGTTAATAGGTTAGTTCCGAAAAATGCATAAAAATGCCATGAAGTGTAACGAAACACTAAGCAAATGGTGTAAGAATAAGCATGGAGCATCAAAAATTATAGATACATTTGAGACGTATCAAGGGGTTCTCTTCTGAACTTTCTGCTCTTGGGAAACCCATTGAAGAAGAAGAACTTCTTGGCTACCTCCTGCATGGTCTTGACAAGACAGAGTACAATGCCCTCATCACTTCTGTCCATGGAAATCCTAACACCACTTTAGATGAATTTTATGAGCAACTTTGTGGATATGACATGCGCAATGGAGTTGAGGAGAATGGCACATTTATTTCCTCGGCCAACCTTGCTCGTCGAGGTGTTAACCGTGAACAGCGTGGTCGTGCATGCACTCCTCCTCCTCCTCCTCATGGCTACTCTCCTCCTCATGATGACCGTGGCCCTTACCGTGGCAATGGTGGTGGTTACCGAGACCGTGAAGATGATCGCAGCAACTGGCGTCGTGGTGACCGTGATGATCGTCATGGCAGATGCCGTGATGATGGTGGTGGTGATCGTTACCACCGTGCTGATGGAGGTGGCCGTCGCCCAGACCATACACCTACACCATACGTTAACACTGATTGTCAAATCTGCAAGAAGCATGGACACACTGCTAGTGTTTGCTGGTGGCGACACTCTGATGATAAGAAGGATGATGGGGAGAAGGGTGCACATCTTGCATCCTATGGATATGGAGTTGATACCAACTGGTATCCCGACATAGGCGCCACTGAGCACATCACAAGTGAGCTGAACAAGCTCCTCATTGCCAACAAGTACCATGGACAAGACAAGGTCCACACTGCCGACGACACAGGTATGGCCATCAGTCACATTGGTGATTCAGTATTAAGTACCCCTCATGGTTCCTTTACTCTCAAAAATATTCTTCATGTCCCAAATGCATCAAAAAATCTTCTTTCTGTTCATAGATTCACCCTTGATAATAATTTCTTTATTGAATTTCATCCTTTCTTCTTTTTAATCAAGGATCAAGCAACACGAAGAGTTCTGTTTAGAGGACCTTGCTATGGTGGTCTCTATCCATTGGTGCCCATGTTTCATGAGACCTCCAAGCATGCCTTCATCATAATAAAGCCATCATCCTCCATATGGCATCGCTGCTTAGGACATCCATCGTCATTCGTGGTTCAACAAGTTCTTAGAAGAAATAAAATAGCTTACACTTTAGAAAGTACTCCATATGTTTGTGACTCTTGTCAGCTAGCCAAGAGCCATCAGTTGCCATACCCCATATCTTCTAGTGTCTCCACTGTTCCCTTGGAACAAGTGTTCTCTGATGTATGGGGACCTGCTCCTCTTTCTGTGGGAAAACATGCATATTATGTAAGCTTTATTAATGATTTTAGTAAATTTACTTGGATATATTTACTAAAGAAGTGTTCTGATGTTTATCAAGTTTTCCTAAATTTTCAATAATATGTTGAGCGCAAGTTTGATAGGAAAATTATTACTATGCAAACTGATTGGGGAGGCGAGTATGAAAAACTGAACAGCTTCTTTCAGAAAGTTGGCATCTCTCATCATGTTTCATGCCCTCATTCCCATCAACAAAATGGTTCTGCCGAGAGAAAACACCGTCATATTGTTGAAGTTGGCCTAGCTTTACTTGCAAATGCTTCCATGCCTCTCAAATACTGGGATGAGGCATTCCTTACAGCCACCTTTCTCATAAACTTGCTACCTAGTAAAGTTTTAAACTTTGGCACCCCCACTAAACGTCTTCTTCAAGTTACACCCAATTATGATGCTCTTAGGACTTTTGGTTGTGCTTGTTGGCCAAATCTTCGACCCTACAACAAACGAAAACTTGCTTTTTGCTCTACACGGTGTGTCTTTTTGGGCTATAGCCCTCTCCATAAAGGTGTAAAATGTCTTGATGTTTCCTCTGGCAGAATCTATATCTCTCGTGATGTCATGTTTGATGAGAATGTTTTCCCATTTGCCTCCCTTTGTCCCAACGCCGGTGCCCTCATCAAACAAGAAATATTGCTCCTTCCATCATTGTCTTCTTCTCATGAGGGTATACAAAATATTGATAATCATGTGTCTATTGTGCCTATTACTGATGCACTGCAGGTTGAGGATACTGCAGGTTCAAATCCTAGTCAAAACAGTGCTCAAATCTGCTCTGAAGTTGATTCTGAAAACAGCCCAGAAAATGACAAAATGGACGCTGAATACGGAGCTGATTCTTTGGAATATTCCTCTGCTAGCCGCGATCCCGAGGCGCGCCGTACCGAGGAGGATTCTCCCGCCCATGCTGCCAGCCGCGATCCCGAGGCATGCCATACCGAGGAGGATAATCCCGCTCACGTTGCTCCCTTGTCGCGTCGTGCACCGGCAGAGGAGGCATGTGGTGACCACACACCCGTGGGCTCCATCCCACACATGCCTACCACTGGGCGCATGACATCTGGCTCTACGGCCGACTGCGCGTCTTTGCCATCAATGCCAACATCGACATCGTCGCCGCTGTCTCCTGCTGCCCGGTCGGCTGGAGATTCCTCTCTGGGATCCTCTGTGCCGACTGCCGAGGGGGGAAATACTGAGAGTGATATTTCGCCATCGCCGCCACTGGTGGTGCAGCAGGTGGTTCAGCCTGCTCCTATGGAGCAACCATTGGAGTACGGACAAGACTTCAAAAAGGTATACGGAACCCAAAACAATACACTGATGGCACCGTTCGATATGGCATGCTTTCCTCTATAGGTGAACCATATACACTTACAGAAGCTCTTAGTGATTCTAACTGGCGCCAAGCAATGGAAGAAGAGTACAATGCTTTAATTCAGAACAAGACCTGGCATCTTGTTCCACCAAGCAGAAACAAGAACTTCATTGACTGCAAATGGGTATATCGTATAAAGAAAATGGCAGATGGCTCCATTGATAGATATAAAGCAAGACTAGTTGCAAAAGGTTTCAAACAAAGGTATGGCATTGATTATGAGGATACATTCAGTCCTGTGGTTAAAATTGCTACCAATAGAATAGTGTTGTCTCTTGCTGTCTCCCGAGGATGGAGCTTACGGCAGCTAGATGTCAAGAACGCGTTTCTTCATGGTGTTCTGGATGAGGAGGTCTATATGAAACAACCTCCAGGCTTTGAAAATCCACACGCTTCGCACTATATCTGCAAGCTTGACAAGGCCCTTTATGGATTGAAACAAGCACCTCGAGCCTGGTACTCTAGGCTCAGTTCCAAGTTAAGTGATCTTGGTTTTATTCCTTCAAAGGCCGACACCTCATTGTTTCTCTATAACAAACCAGGTATCATCATCTATATGTTGATGACATCATAGTAACAAGCTCTTCTAATGATGCTATCGCTGCTCTACTTTGAGATCTCAACAAAAACTTTGTTATCAAAGATCTTGGTGATTTACATTTTTTCCTTGGCATTGAGTTTAAGAAGATACAAAATGGTTTGATTCTCACACAAGAATATTATGCTGCTGATTTGCTTGCCAAAGTTGGTATGAATGGTTGTAAAGCTGTGCCTACACCTCTGTCTTCTACAGAGCAGTTGTCTCTTACTGGTGGCACACCTTTGGGTCCTGATGACAGTACTCAATATCGCAATATTGTTGGAGCATTGCAGTATCTGACATTGACACGTCCTGACTTATCCTTTTCGGTGAACAAAGTTTGTCAGTTTCTCCATGCCCCAACTACAGAACATTGGTCAGCTGTGAAGGGCATTCTTAGATATGTACAAGATACTCTGAAAGTTGGAATCACATTTGTCAAATCATCATCTATTTTTCTCAGCGCCTTTTCTGATGCAGATTGGGCAGGATCTCTTGCTGATAGACGGTCCATAGGTGGTTTTGCTATATTTGTTGGACCAAACTTGGTCTCCTGGAGTGCCAGAAAACAAGACACTGTGTCCAGGTCGAGCACTGAAGCTGAGTATAAAGCTTTAGCAAATGCTGCAGCCAAACTAATTTGGGTTGAAGCCCTTCTTGGTGAACTTGGAGTTAAGTTGAAGGAAAGACCATGCCTTTGGTGTGATAACTTAGGTGCTACCTATTTGTCTGCCAATCCAGTATTTCATGCTCGAACTAAACACATTGAGATTGACTTTCATTTTGTTAGAGAAAGAGTTGCCAAGAATTTACTAAACATCAGGTTCATCTCAAGCAAGGATCAAGTTGGAGATGGTTTTACAAAGGCACTTCCAATTAAAAAGTTAGATGAGTTTAGACATAATCTAAACCTCTCACAAGGCTTAGATTAAGGGGGAGTGTTAATTGTAATAGATCTTTTCTGTTATAACCGTATGTTTGTTGTATACGGCTATAACTCCTCCTGTAAACATCTCCTCCTGAAAACATCTGGCCTAGAGCCTATATTAACATGTACACGATTGATGACCCACAAGTATAGGGGATCGCAACAGTCTTCGAGGGAAGTATTACCCAAATTTATTGATTCGACACAAGGGGAGCCAAAGAATATATGTAAGCCTTAACAGATGAGTTGTCAATTCAGCTGCACCTGGAAACAGTCCTGCTCGCAGCGGTTTATCAGTAGCAACAGTTTTATAGCAGTGACAGTAGTGAAACAGTAACAGCAGTAGTAAAATAGCAGCGGTAATAATAACAGTTGTAAACAGTAGGAACAAATACTGTAGGCATAGGGATGGATTACGGGCGTTGCATGGATAAGATAATTCATGAAATCAATGAGACATGGGCATTGCAGATAAATAATGATAAAGCATCCTAGTACAAACAATCATAGGCATGTGTTCCGTATATAGTCGTACGTGCTCACATGGAGAAACTTGCACGACATCTTTTGTCCTACCAGCCTATTGCAGCAGGGCCTCAAGGGAAACTACTGGTAATTAAGGTACTCCTTTTAATAGAGTACCGGAGCAAAGCATTAGCACTCAGTGAACACATGTGATCCTCACATCATAGCCATCCCCTCCGGTTATCCCAATTTCTGTCACTTTGGGGCCTCGGGTTCCGGACAACAATATGTGTATACAACTTGTAGGTAAGACCATAAACAACAAGTATTATCATAGAAATAATAACATGTTCAGATCTGAAATCATGGCACTCGGGCCCAAAGTGACAAGCATTAAGCACAACAAGTTGCAACAATGTCATAGGCACTAAATAAAGATACTAGGCACTATGCCCTATCAATCTCATATCAAATTACATGAACAATCTCATCCAATCCCTACCATCCCCTCACCTACAGCGGGGGAATTACTCACACATGGATGGGGGAGTCATGGATGGTCGATGGAGGAGCGTCGGTGGTGATGGTGATGAAGATCTCCTCCGAATCCCCGTCCCGGCAGGGTGCCAGAACGGAGTTTCTGGTTCCGAATCGCGGTTTCTGATGGCGGCGGCGCAGCGGAAGTCTATCTGGGAAAAACGCCGTCTCCCTGATATTATGTCGTCAGGGGGTATATGTATGCGAGAGGGGAGGTCGAGAGGGGTGCTGGGGCCCCCTCACGCAGGGGTGGCGCAGCCAGGGCTGGGCTGCGCCACCTATGCGTGACAGCCCCTCGAGCCCCTTCTCCCTCCTGTCTTCTGGCTCCGTGGGTCTTCTGGTGAAATAGGATTTTTCATGATTTTTCCCGGATTTTTACTGGAAGTTGGATTTCTGCACAAAAACGAGACACCAGAGCAATTCTACTGAAAACAGCGTCAGTCCGTGTTAGTTGTATTCAAAACACACAAATTAGAGGAGAAACAATAGCAAAAGTGTTCGGGAAAGTAGATACGTTTTGGATGTATCAACTCCCCCCAAGCTTAGCTATTTGCTTGTCCTCAAGCAATTCAGTTAACAACTGAGAGCGATAAAAGAAACTTTCACGAACACATTTGCTCATATGATGTATATATACTAACTATGTGATCAAGTACTCAGGCAATTCATAATAAGAAATATGCAACTAATGTCACCTCATAGTCAAGCAAGCTATGAAAGAGTGCCAATGCACTAATAACAAGTAACATGTACATGAGAAGCTACAAGATTGTAATATGCATAAATGATATGAAAGAGTGGTATCCCGCTTGCCTTTACTTGTAGAGCACAACATAAATGCTGAGGCACCTCTGAAGTCCAAGGGAAGACTAGAAGTAGAAATATCAAAGATACAAGCATCAAAGTTATACCACAATTAACCGTGTTCTGGGACAAGCACATTACACTAAGAATAACAGCTATGCTCTCAAGAAGTGCTTAAAAGTTAGAAGATGGTGACTCAACATAAAAGTAAGCGAATGGCCCTTCGTAGAGGGAAGCAGTGATTTAACATGTGCTAGAGCTTTTCATTTGTAAAATAGAGATAAAAGTTTCTTTTGAGAGGTGGTTGTTCTATGTCAACGACTAGCAATGGGGACTTACTATCTTCCATAATAAACAAGTGAGAGCGGTTCCGAGTTCTTTGAAATTTGGCACATTGGTGCTCTTTTATTAAAGCTTTGGCACTCCTCCCCACCTTTTTCCTTTCTCAAATCATGGCTAACCGATTCCATCGGGTGCCCACCAACTTTCTCATTCCTTTGGAGGAGTGCATTTTTTCTTTCTTTTAGAATTAAGATTATAATGGTCTGACCAGCTCTCATGCAAAATTAATGACGAGCTGATGAAGCTGCCTAGTCGAGGGGTACTTAATTTAATATGGAAGATAGCAATTCCGACCACTACGTCCCCATGAGCTAACAACAGTGGCACGAAATGAGAAGTAGTTGAAAGTTTAGAAAGGTAGCACATGAAAATTTACTTGGAATGGCTTACAAATACCATGCATAGGAATTTATAGTGGACTCTTTTGAAGACTTGGTTTTGGTAGTTGGATGCACGAGTAGAGCTCATACTCAGTACAAATGAAGGCTAGCAAAAGACTGGGAAGCGACAATCGAGAGAGCAATAACTGTCATAATCATGCTTGCGACAAAACAAAATTAATATAGGCATAAAAAATGATACAAGAACTCTGAGGCAATTTAGATCATCGAGGCTTAATTGACTTTCTGTTTAGTCATATGCATGCTTGAGCATGTGCCAAGTCGATTCAAATGAAGCTTTCAGAGGTGGATACCATAATATCATACCATACTATGAAAAAAACAATGCATGCAAGCGTCTACATGACATGCTACAGGCTAATAGTAAATTAAAACTAATCATATGAAAGCAAGAACTACAAAGCATCCATTAGATGACATATACCTTACATGAACTGACTAAGCATGTCCACATAGATAAGTATATGTGCAAAAATGAAAACAAATAGAGTTCATACCAGCCTTTTACCACATCTCGGATTGTCATATATCGTCATTATTGCTCTTCACTTGTGTGGCTTGAATGATATAAAGTGAATACCAAGCTCCAATGGAGTAACGAGAGACTGAACTCTGCAACAAACTTTACAAAACCGAAGAAGAACAACAAATATTTTTGTGTTTTCGATTTTTGAAACAAAGGCAGAAGGAAATAGCAAACAAAGCAAAATATTTTTGGATTTTCAAATAGCAAACCGAAATAGTAAGTAAAGCAAACCAAAGGTAGAAAACTAAAGAACCAAATAGAGAGAAACAACGGAAATATTTTTGATCTTTTTGTGTTTTGGAAAAATGGAAACAAGAACGAGAACAATAAAGAAAGCGAAACATGAATATACAAAGGACCGACTAAATATGATATGTAGATGAGTGAATCGTCGATGTACCTCCCCCCAAGCTTAGGCTTTTGGCCTAAGTGGAGATCAATTTCGACTTTGATAGCTGCCCCAGGATGGTGGATCATCATAGGTGTAATCGTACCCGGGCTCTCGTGAAGATGAAGCTGATGGCGCATAATCATAATAAGGTTGCTCATATGGGAAGTTCGTAATGTTGGAGGGCTGCCCCGATTCTTCGGCGCCCTCCTCATCTTGTACAGGCGGCGGGTGCTCCTCCACGTACGCATCAAGCTCATCTTCCGTAAGCGACCATCCATTTCTGCGATCAAGGTTAAACAAAAGAGGTGCAGGCAAACGGACTGATCGTTCAGTCTTTACTACCCTCCAGGTAGTCTTCTTGAAAAAGGTTAGCTCAAATGTTAAATTAATCAAACTAGCAGGAGGAGAAATAAACTTATGTTGAACCATAGAATCAAGACCAAGTTTCTCCTCGGGGAACTGCAGATCTCGAAAATGAGGCACAGCGCCATGCAGAGCTAACAGGCGTGAAGCTATAAGTCCCCCACAGATTCCCCCTTTCTCACGATTAAGATCAAGACGGAAAGCTATTAAGGCACCCAAATGGTAAGTCCTATCACGCCTCAAAGCAGCAGCAATAAAAGCTAGATCATGGAGAGACAATCTACTTGCAGATTTCCTAGCAAGAACACATTTGGTAATAAAGAAGGCAAAATATCGAATGGATGGGAAATGAATATTTTGAGTTTTACCACCCTCTCCTGTAAAGCTTCTTCCTTGACAAATCTCTTCGTAAAGTTCCAACAATGGCCTAGGCTGACCTCTTATCTTCTCGAGCGATCCCCACTGTGGTACTCTGATAGCTGTACAGAAAACATCAAGAGGCAAGTCCACAGATTTATTATAGATTTTGTAGTGAACCATGGGGTTAGAAGTGGACCAACTAAATCTGAAATCCTGCACCACAGACATTGTCAGTTTAACATATTGGGGAGGTTCACCCTCAACAAAATACTCTAACCCTGCATTAGAGAGTAAGGTTTGAAAATCCTGCAGAATTCCAGCAGCACTCATGAATGCTGAGCATGGATAGTGTGAGGGGAAAACCTTCTCTTCACGGTGAACCCTCATAACATCATGCACTTCTAGTTCATGTTGAGAGAGTTGATACACATTCTCCTCCATTTCTGAAATTTTTCAACAAACTCATAAAAAGTGATTTAAAGACAAGCAATTGTAGGAAACTATTATAGTGGGTTACTAGAGAGCTAACATGCATCAAAATAACAATTCTAAGCAATAGAACAAGCATGCATACTCATTTAGACTGTCACCTACAATGCTAAAATACTCAAGAAATACTTTACCAAAAGAAATTCTACTTGGACAAGTGGAGGAGTCACATACCGGAGAGCAAATGATCCAAATTTCAGCAGAAATGTTGGGCTGAGCAAGGAGATCGAAAAATCCAGGTGAAGAACAGCAAGAACTCGAGCTTGAGCAAATGGGGCGGTGTTTTTCGGGAGAGAGAAGGAGCAGGGAAAGACGAGATAAGTGAGGGGCCTGGTGGGGCCCTCTCACACCTGGGTGGCGCGGCCAGGGCTGGGCCGCGCCACCTGTGTGTGAGGTGGCGTGGCTGCCCCACCTGGTGCCTCCCAGGTGTCTCTCTACCCCATTTTTGACATAAAAATTTATAAAGAATTTTCTGGAATTTATCGAGAAACTTTATTTTCGAGGATTTTTCAGAAATTGGCATATCGATAAAACTTAGATGAAAAGATTTCAAGCAAATCAAAACTAAACATGCAGCAGCTCTGAGATACTCTTAATCATACAACTAAACTGAAGGAATAACATTTTGATGAAAGTAAATACAAGTAAGGTGGAGTAGATGCGGTGAAAACGAAGTTTCGTTCATATAAAATCACTTTGTTAACAAGGTTGATCAAGTCTTGTTACCAAACTAACTTTTTATGAGGCAAAACTTTGCACTTCACTTAATGCTTATGTTACCTCAACTTTGATAGGTATCGTCCCAACCATAACAATTTGATATTCTTCCTTGGGCTTTCGCTCTGAACAAATAATTTGACCAACTTTGATGGTCTCAACACGCTTGATTGAACTTAGAGCATTCTTCCTATCAATCTTCTTGGGAAAATAAACCGTATATTCTTTGTCATTAACATTAAAAGTAACTTTTCCTTGATTGCAATTAATAACAGCACCTGCAGTGTTTAGAAAAGGTCTCCCAAGAATAATAGACAGATTATCATCTTCAGGCATTTCCAACACAACAAAATCGGTTAATATTAAACAACTGTTAGCAACTTGAACAGGAACATTTTCACATATACTAATAGGAATAGTAGTAGACTTATCAGCCATCTGCAAAGATATATCAGTTGATACCAATTTTTCTAAATCAAGTCTCTTATAAAGAGAAAAAGGCATTACACTAACTCCAGCTCCCAAATCACATAAAGCAGTTCTAACATAGTTATTTTTAATGGAGCAAGGAATAGTAGGTATACCTGGATCTCCAAGCTTCTCTGGAACTTTACCATCAAAAGAATAGTTAGCAAGCAGTGTGGAAATTTCCTCACTAGGAATTTTCCTTTTGTTAGTGACAATATCTTTCATATACTTTGCATAAGGAGGCATTCTAATAGCATCAGTCAAAGGAATTTGCAAAAATAAAGGTCTCATCCATTCACAAAACCTGTTGTAGTGTTCTTCTTCCTTGGACTTGTGTTTCTTACTAGGAAAAGGCATTGGTTTCTGTACCCAAGGTTCCCTCTCTTTACCATGCTTGTTGGCAATGAAGTCTTCTTTAGTGTACTTTGCATTCTTGTCACTCTTTTCCGATTCCTCTTCAACTTCTTCTTTATCGGAAGTATCTCCTGGCTCAGTTTCAGCATCAGAAATAGAAACACTGTTAGGATCTTTACCTGCATCAGAGGATTCTGCAGTTGTTTTATGCTTCTTCTTCTTCTTCTTCTGGGGAGGAATATCATCATTTGAAGTGCGTTGAGAATCTTGCTCAACCCTCTTAGGATGTCCTTCAGGATATAATGGGTCTTGAGTAGCAGCACCACTTCTTGTGCGTATTTCGCATGCTTGCTTCTCTCTTGCAGCATTAACTAGCAAGTCTTTTTGCACCTTGGTAAGCTGATCAATTTGTGTTTGAACCATTTGAAAATGTTTAGCAAGTATCTTCACATCATTGGCGGTTCTCTCCACAATATCCTGCAACTTGTTAATAGCTCTAGAATTTTCCAACAAATGGTTATGCACCATTCTATTAAAATTTTCTTGCTTAACAATAAAATTATCGAACTCATCTAAGCATTGATCAGGAGGTTTAGTATAAGGAATATCTCTTTCATCAAAGCGTTGGAGAGAGTGTACCTCAATGGTAGATGAGTGAGGGATTGGCTTACATAATTCTTCTATAGGAGGTAAATTCTTCACATCTTCGGCCTTAATGCCTTTCTCCTTAAGAGATTTCTTAGCTTCCTTCATAACTTCATCATTTAATTCAATCATCCCTCTCTTCTTCAGCGCAGGCTCTGTAGATGGCGCAGGAGTTGGTGCTGGTGTTGGCTCAACTAAAATCCAATCATCATGATTCCGGCTTATTTTAGCCATTAATTCTTCAGCTTCAGCCGGAGTTCTTTCCCTGAAAACACAACCAGCACAACTATCCAAATATGACTTAGATTCATCCGTTAGTCCATTATAAAATATGTCAAGGAGTTCATTTTTAGGCAATGGTTCTTTAGGCAAAGCTCTAATTAAAGAACAAAACCTTGTCCAAGATTCAGGCAATATCTCTCCTTTTCCCTGTTCAAAATCAAAGATTTTTTGCACAGCAGCATGTTGAGCACTAGCGGGAAAATATTTCTGAAAGAAAGCATTAACCAAAGCAATAGGACTAGTAAGAGATCCAGGAGACATGCTATTAAACCGAATTTTAGCAGCATCTTTCAACGAGAAAGGAAAAATCTTAGCAACAAAATAAGTGCGGAGCTTAATATCATCAGAAAACAAATTACTCAAAGTAGAAAGCTCATTCATGTGCTCCAAAGCACTCTCATCTTTAGTACCACAAAAGGGAGTTTTCTCAACAATAGATATGTAAGATAAATCCAAAGAGAAATCATAATCCTTGTCTCTAATATTTATAGGAGAAGCAGCAAACTTAGGATCAGGAGACAAATTATATCTAACAGAACGTTTGGCAAGAAGTTCTTTAACATTACCTGCATTACGAGTGGCACGTGCTTCTGCAATATAATCATCATTAAGCTCAACGTAAGCATCATCATCATAATCATCACTAGGACATTCCCTAGACTCAGGTGAACTAACAGGTGTAACAGTGGTGTTTCCCAACTTAGCTCTAGCAATAGTAGCATCTAAAAAGGAACCTACTGAACCTCTCTCATCAAGCACAGTAGAAGCATCATCTAAATTATCAGTGGCATTTTCAATCTCAGCAGAAGTAGTAGTAGTAGCGTGTGGGTGTGGTGGTGTAAGCAACTTACTCATAACAGATGGCGAATCAAGAGCAACAGAGGTGTTGAGAGTCGTACCTCTTCTTGTAGTGGATGGCAATATAGGAACTTTTCCATCACGAGGTTTACCCATGATGAAAGGATTGCAACGAACAATATGAATACCAAGTGAACTTACAAATAAAGCTATGCTCCCCGGCAACGGCACCAGAAAATAGTCTTGATGACCCACAAGTATAGGGGATCGCAACAGTCTTCGAGGGAAGTATTACCCAAATTTATTGATTCGACACAAGGGGAGCCAAAGAATATATGTAAGCCTTAACAGATGAGTTGTAAATTCAGCTGCACCTGGAAACAGTCCTGCTCGCAGCGGTTTATCAGTAGCAACAGTTTTATAGCAGTGACAGTAGTGAAACAGTAACAGCAGTAGTAAAATAGCAGCGGTAATAATAACAGTTGTAAACAGTAGGAACAAATACTGTAGGCATAGGGATGGATTACGGGCGTTGCATGGATAAGATAATTCATGAAATCAATGAGACATGGGCATTGCAGATAAATAATGATAAAGCATCCTAGTACAAACAATTATAGGCATGTGTTCTGTATATAGTCGTACGTGCTCACAAGGAGAAACTTGCACGACATCTTTTGTCCTACCAGCCTGTTGCAGCAGGGCCTCAAGGGAAACTACTGGTAATTAAGGTACTCATTTCAATAGAGTACCGGAGCAAAGCATTAGCACTCGGTGAACACATGTGATCCTCACATCATAGCCATCCCCTCCGGTTATCCCAATTTCTGTCACTTTGGGGCCTCGGGTTCCGGACAACAATATGTGTATACAACTTGTAGGTAAGACCATAAACAACAAGTATTATCATAGAAATAATAACATGTTCAGATCTGAAATCATGGCACTCGGGCCCAAAGTGACAAGCATTAAGCACAACAAGTTGCAACAATGTCATAGGCACTAAATAAAGATACTAGGCACTATGCCCTATCAATCTCATATCAAATTACATGAACAATCTCATCCAATCCCTACCATCCCCTCACCTACAGCGGGGGAATTACTCACACATGGATGGGGGAGTTATGGATGGTCGATGGAGGAGCGTCGGTGGTGATAGTGATGAATATCTCCTCCGAATCCCCGTCCCGGCAGGGTGCCAGAACGGAGTTTCTGGTTCCGAATCGCGGTTTCTGATGGCGGCGGCGCAGCAGAACTCTATCTGGGAAAAACGCCGTCTCCCTGATATTATGTCGTCAGGGGGTATATGTATGCGAGAGGGGAGGTCGAGAGGGGTGCTGGGGCCCCCTCACGCAGGGGTGGCGTGGCCAGGGCTGGGCCGCGCCACCTATGCGTGACAGCCCCTCGAGCCCCTTCTCCCTCCTGTCTTCTGGCTCCGTGGGTCTTCTGGTGAAATAGGATTTTTCATGATTTTTCCCGGATTTTTACTGGAAGTTGGATTTCTGCACAAAAACGAGACACCAGAGCAATTCTGCTGAAAACAGCGTCAGTCCGTGTTAGTTGTATTAAAAACACACAAATTAGAGGAGAAACAATAGCAAAAGTGTTCGGGAAAGTAGATATATTTTGGACGTATCAACGATGTGGACTCAAGCATCGTTCCAGTCATTAGTTTGACATCACTAAAGGTAAAGATCATCTTGTGGTTTCTTGGGAATAAGGTGATTCTTTTTTTTCTTGGGAATAAGGGTGATTCTAACTAAGGACAATATACCGAAGCATTGATCAAATAAAAATAAAAAAGTAGTTATTTGTGATAAGGATGAAACAATAAAACAAATTTTTTCTCTTCTTCGTTAATTACTGTGGTGTACAGTATTTATTGCCTTAACTATTCTATCACCTACCAACATTAAGAATATGTGGTTGTTGTGCGGTCCGTCCTGTGTGTGACGGTTGGTCTCCCGTGATTGTCGGGTGTTTCTGTAGGCGATTGTCGGGCGATCGGATCTCGGTCTCTGATCCGTCGTCGTCTCCGGTGAGTCCACGGCCATCTCTGATCTCTTTCTCCAATCAATTGAGGCGGGTGCTGCCATCTCTTGATCTCAAACCCATCCACCAAAGGCCTCTCGTGTGTAGCTAGGGCACACGACCGTAAAACACCAGAACCAAGACTTGAAAGAGGAGAAAAGAAGAAGGGAAGTATGGAGTGTGTTGAAGGGATGCTGAAGGGCCTAAAGTTGTCGAAAGAGGAGAGGAGAGGGGTGAAGATTGGTTGGCGGGGAGGAGGAAAAGTAGGGTTGGTTGACGAACAGGCCGTCGCTAAATTAATGGCCGATAAACCAGCCTATGCGGAAGGTCTAGCGAATGTGTTGGGACCGATCTGGTGCCCAATGAAGGGGATAGAGTGCAAGGGCTTGGGTGAGAATATATTCCTCTTCACTTTCAATCAGTCTGGGGGAAAAAAGAAAGTTGTGGACAGTGGTCCGTGGATGTTCGACAGAGACTTGCTAGTGATTGAAGAGTTCGATCCTAAGAAAAATCTGGACGAGTATGAGTTCTCAAAAATTCCTATATGGGTTCGTGTATACAAGCTGCCTCTAGGGATGATGAATAGAGATACTGGAGAGGACATTGGTGCTCAAATCGGTGAGTTTATGGAAATCGATGGACTTGAGCATGGTCTGGCAGTGAGGAAGTACATGAAAATTAAGGTTAGGGTGAGGATCAACAAACCGCTGATGAGGGGTATGACTATTATTTTGGATGATAACGACAAGAGAATATGGTGCCCATTTGAATATGAGTTTTTACCAGATTTTTGTTTTGTATGTGGTGTCATAGGCCATATTGATAGAGATTGCAAGATCAAATTGAAGAGAGGTGATGAGCCACAATTTGGAAAATGGTTAAAGTGGATGCCAGAGAAGAAACAATTATTTTCAGATGGTAGGAGGAGATGGCCAGATAGAGTCAGTCGTAACAACAATAACTGGGCCACTAGAGGAAGTGCAAGTGACGCTCCCTCTTGGAAAAAGGATGACTTGAATTCAGCTGGTAAAGATAAAAACATAGAAGAAGGAAGGAGGGGAGTGGCGAGCCCTCCCAGGCAACCGTCTGTCTCAGTGCAAGAAACAGAGAATGAGAGGGTCACAAAAAAGATGCAGGTATTTTTAGAGCCGGTCAAAGAGAAGTTAGATGCAGGCCTGAGTGCAAAAAATGGTTTGGCAGTGGAGGGGGGTCAAATGATTTGTATGGGTGCGGGAGTTGTGACTGAAGAAGATGGTGGGTGCTTGGTGGGCAGCGGCTTTGTAAAGAATGAGCTTAAGGGTAGAAAAAACAATTTAAAAAAGGGAGAAAATGTGATAGTGGAAGGGGCTACGCAGAAGGTGCCAGTACTGGTTGATCCAAAAATTAATTTAAAGAAATACAAAAGGGTTCAAAGGAGTGCGAAGGATGGAAAACAGAAGGGTGTTGAGGTGGTGGTAAGGATGAAAAGGAGAGGAGAAGACATGGAGCTTGATGAAGAGGGGAAACAGAAAAAAGCTCGTGACGATGATGTTGTGATGAACCAAATAGGAAACTTTGAAGCGGGGCTGTCGGTACAGCTCCGCGAGCAGAAATGAAGTTATGTGGATGGAACCCCCGGGGGTTGGGGAACGGCCTAGCAGTTCAGGGACTTCTGGATCTCCAGAAGAAGGAAGACCCCGATGTGTTATTCTTGTCGGAGACAAAATTGGATCAAAAGAGGTTGGAATGTTTTCGGTGGAAGCTTGGTATGCCAAATATGATTGTAAAAAATTGTGAGGGGCAAAGTGGAGGTTTGGCAGTATTTTGGAAGAGGGAAATACAATTGAGGGTTGTGGGTTTCATATCAAGATACCACATCGACATGGAAATTACAGAAAGTGACGGCTTTGTATGGAGATTTACGGGAATTTACGGTGACCCTAGATCGGATGGAAAGGAGAACACATGGAAACTTATGAGAACGCTTAAACAACAGAATAATAAACCTTGGTTATGTATAGGTGATTTTAATGAGGTTATGTATGCTTGGGAGAAGGAGGGAGGTGTCCCAAGACCACAAAGTTGTATGGATAAATTTAAAGAGGCTCTGGAGGTGTGTGAATTGGATGACCTGGGTTTCGTAGGAGATGCCTTCACATGGAGAAACAACAGCCATGATGCGAGTAAGTATATTAGAGAGAGGTTGGACAGAGCGGTGGCGACACAAACTTGGAGAGATCGTTTCCCCTCTTATAAAGTTATTAATGGAGACCCGAGACATTCAGACCATCGCCTGGTGATTGTTGAAACACATGGATTACAGAGAGCTTCAAGAGCCCCGGCTAGAGAATTTATGCCAAAGTTTGAGGCTAAATGGTTGGCAGAGGAGGATTATAAAGAGATTGTCCAAAACACTTGGGAGAAGGAGATACATGCTAATCACAAGAGTGTTGGGGGGCTGTGAAGAGTGTGCTCAGGGAGTTAGTGCAATGGGACAGAAATATTCTTGGTGACCTAGACAAAAGGATAAGCAAACTCAAAAAGGAATTGGAGAGTTGGAGAAGGAAGGGGATCAGCCCAGAGCAAGTTAGGAGGGAGGGGTTGATCAAATTTAAATTGGGCAGACTGGAAGATCAACGAGATCTTTATTGGAGGCAACGTGCACACGTGCAATGGATGAAAGATGGTGATAAAAATACTAAATATTTTCATTCAGTGGCGACAGAGAGAAGGAAGATGAACAAAATAAAAAAAAACTAAGGAGGGAGGATGGAGTAGTAGTGGAGGAGAAGGGGGGCCATGAAAGAGGTGGTGACTAATTATTTTATGGATCTTTTTTCTTCTAATGTAGGTACACGTATGGATGAACTTTTGTGTCATATTGACTCAAGAGTGACACCTGCAATGAATGATTTACTCTGTAAGGAATTCACTGCTTTGGAGATAAAAGAAGCCCTCGATAATATTGGAGATCTTAAAGCCCTAGGGATCGATGGTATGCCCTCAATATTTTACAAGGAAAGTTGGGATATTGTTGGTGAAAAGGTGACTACTGAAGTTTTAGAGGTTCTGAATGGGGGCCCTATGCCGGAAGGATGGAATGATACATGTGTGGTGCTAATTCCGAAAATAAAAATCCAGAAAGCATGAAAGATTTGAGACCAATCAGTCTCTGTAATGTGGTGTACAAAATAGTGTCAAAGGTGCTTGCAAACCGACTTAAACAAATTCTTCCATAAGTTATATCCCCGAATCAGAGTGCTTTTGTACCAGGGCGTCTCATTACGGATAACATCCTTCTTGCTTATGAATGTACTCATTATATGAAGCATAAGAGGAATGGAAAGGAAGGTTTTGCTGCTATCAAATTGGACATGAGTAAAGCGTATGACCGGGTGGAGTGGTTATTTCTTGAGAAGATGATGAGGCGGATGGGGTTCGATGAGAGATGGATAAACAGAATTATGCTTTGTGTTTCAACAGTTACTTACCAATTTAGGGTGAATGGGGAGTGTACTGATGCAATATCACCTCAGCGAGGATTACGACAAGGGGACCCTCTATCCCCTTATTTATTTCTCATATGTGCTGGGGGTTTTTCGGCCTTACTGAATAAGGCAGACGAGACAGGTGTCTTGTCGAGAATTCGGATATGTCATAATGCTCCAAGGATCAACCATCTTTTATTTGCAGACGACTCTTTGGTACTTATGAAAGCTTCACGACAGGGTGCCAGATCTCTGCAAAGTATTCTTCAACTATATGAATGTTGTTCGGGGCAAACCATAAATTATGACAAGTCCTCTGTGATGTTTAATAGAAATACAAAAAATTGGTGTAAACAAGGAGTGCTCCAAGAGCTGAATATTAATTCGGAGGCGTATACAGAGAAGTATCTTGGACTTCCAGTGTATGTGGGCAGATCAAGATCCCAAACTTTTGCATATTTGAAGGATCGAATGTGGAAGAAAATTCAAGGGTGGAAGGAAAGATTTCTCTCAAAAGCGGGGAAGGATATACTAATTAAAGCTTGTGCACAAGCAATACCAACATTCGCAATGTCTTGTTTTGATCTCACTAAAACACTCTGCGAGGAGATGAGTACCATGATCCGTAGATTTTGGTGGGCTCAACAAGAAAAAGAGAATAAGGTACATTGGCTTAGCTGGGAGAAACTTACACAATCAAAGAAAGATGGAGGCCTGGGGTTCCGTGATTTATATGGTTTCAACATGGCAATGTTGGCAAGGCAGGCTTGGCGTATGCTGACCTCTCCAGATTCTCTATGTGCACAAGTTTTAAAGGCAAAGTATTTTCCAAATTCAACGATACTCCAAGCAAAACCTTCTACTGGAATGTCATACACTTTTAGAAGCATTCTTCGGGGGGTAGAGCTGTTGAAGAAAGGGATTGTGTGGAGAATTGGTGATGGAACCAATGTAAACATCTGGACAGACCCGTGGTTGGCAAGAGATGATGCTCTGAAGCCAATAACTCCGAGAAGGCAATGTATTTATACAAAGGTCAGTGAACTTATCAGTCCAATTACTGGCCAGTGGGATATGCAATTGATTGCTGAAAACTTCTGGAAAATTGATGCGGATATAATTTTAGCCACTCCTATACGTGAGGATTTTGAAGATTTTTTTGCATGGCATTATGATAGCAAGGGGATCTTCTCGGTGAAGTCTGCATATAAATTATATGTCCGAGACAGAGATGGTCCTCAACCATCATCCTCAGGTGATCCTGCAAAAATGATTCAATGGGAGAAGATTTGGAGCTTACCAACTACTCCTAAGGTAAAACAATTCGTATGGAGGTTTGCCCACAATAGTTTACCACTGAGAATGAATATAAAGAGAAGGGGAATGGAGTGCGACACTAAATGTGTGTGTTGCCAGCGACTGGACGAGGACGGTGCACATCTTTTCCTCAGATGTAAAGAGGTAAAGAAGATCTGGAATGAATTAAAAATGGAAGAGGATCGCCTAGTTCTATGTGCTTGTCCAGATGCTAAAGAAGTAGTAAACCAGATTCTGAATATGGGAGAAGAAAAGGGAGTACTGATTGCTTGCTTGCTCTGGCGATGGTGGTCTCACAGGAATAAATTAAATGCCAAGGACAAAACAGGAGGACAAGAAAGCATAGTAAAACAAATCAGGTTTTGGGCGGCAGAATCTGGAAATTTCTTTAAAAAGGTACCATTAGAAAAGATCCCAGCATTATCAGCAGGATGGAAGGCACCGACAGGTAACTGTCTCAAAATCAATGTCGATGGTGCGTTTGATGCAGCGAGAAGAACTGGGGGATGGGGATTTGTTATCAGAGACAGTTACGGTGATATCAGAGGTTCTGGTGCTGGTGCTCCACCATGTAGCGTCTGCGGCGCAGGCTGAAGCTCTTGCATGTGAAGAAGCAGCCCGGGCAGCTGCTGATTGGGGAATGACAAACGTGACGTTTGAGTCAGATGCGCAGAACCTTGTCCGAGCAATGAAAGGGTCCGATTTTGATCGCACACCTGAAGGAGTAATCTACAAAGATTTACGCCTATATGTGCAGCTCCATTTTAACTCTTATGAGTTTTCCTACGTACCACGTACATGTAATGGGATTCGTTGCCTGAGGATGTACGTGTGTCAGTGGCCAGTGCTTCTACTGAGCCAGTTATGTAATGGGATCATGTGTTCCATCTCCAAAAAAAAAAAAAACATTAAGAATATGCTTGGAAATTGGTTGAACGGCCTTAGTAAAAAATTAAAGCACAAATCCGGGTGAAAGTTTGTGCTTTATGTTGGGCAATTTCGAACCATCAAATTTAGTGTTTTTACTTAAAAAATATTTTCAACTTTTTGCAGGTTATGTACATTTCTACTCACAGGATTCGTATCGTATATGGTACTTACTGCATCGTGTTGAGGCACGGGATACGCTGGAGTCTAGGTGTGGGCGACTAGAGAAGGTTACACAGGGTATTTTCAGATAGGCAGCCTACAAAAGGATTGTCAATGTACAACTGTTTATTGTAATATTTCCTGGACATTTTTTTATGCTCCACGGACCTGTTTCGACTGTACTTGAATGATACTCTGCAATTAGTATATATGGTTATGCACAGAAATCGGTGCAGATGTCAGGGGGCTTCCCTCCTATTAGAAAAAATAACTTACACATTTTAGAAGATTCATGTTTAGATGATACACCTGGTCGTATGCATTCGGATTAATAACCATCTAGGAATTTTCAAGTCAATTTATAGAAAGTTAGCATTCCAAAGAGAGCGTTTATTCATTGTTTCAAAGTGATCTGGAAACTAGGTCGTTAACAACGCAGTGAAACTGTCGTAACTCGCTGGTCTATTCCATAGGACGGATAGTTCGAGGAAGATACAACTTTCCAATTACTGAAGGTTCATAGCAGAGAGGAACAATCAGAGTACAGATAGGACGAAACCGAATTCTATTTGCCACATTTATTGTCTCTCGATGAGACGACTACGCTTGCGTTTCAGCATAGATTGCCTTTTTGTTTGAGCTACGGCTTGTGCTTCTAAGTACTACTGCTCCCTCCATCCCGGATTATAGGGCAATTACGTACGTACTTTGAGATAAATTTTGACCTTTAATTTTAGTCAAGAAAATATAAGATATATTATATAAAAATATATATTATTGGATTCATATTCAAAAGAACTTTCCAATGGTATAAATTTTATGTCAAATATCTCATATTTTTTTGACTAAAATTAATGGTTAAAGTTTGTCTTAAAATATAGAATTGCCCAATAATCCAGCATGGAGGTAGTACTGCTTCTGAATCCTTAAAAGCACAAATTTCATCAAACACCTAAAATTTGGATCTAGGCTTCTAGAAGTTCTTGTTGGATTTACACTACAAGCCCACAAGCACTATCGGATGTACTTCCCGCAGCTTGTGAATCCTCCCACCAATTTATGCCACTGAACTACCCCTTTATTTACGCCCGGAATGCAATCGGCTATATAAAAGCTTAGCCCTTCAAAAAAATCTCCAAACCAGCACCATGTTTCCCTTTCCCCTCCCCATTCATCCCGACACGCACAAGAACAAGAGAGGCAGCTATGGTTTCCCTTGCCGCCGGCCACCCGGCTGCGCTGTCGATCGGCGCTCGCCATGTCGCCACCCCACGATGTTCTCTCACCCCCTGCCCCTCTGCTCCTCTCATTGGATGCCCTACCCCCTTCCGCTTCTCCTGCTCATTCGTCACTCCTCATTGAGAAAGCCTTTGGTGTCTTGAAGATGGAGTGGTGTATTTTACTACATCACAAGTTACCCAAGTGAGAAGCAAACTCGCATCATAGTTGCATGTATGGTGCTCCACAACTAGATAACAGAGAGTAATCTACATGACAAGGAGTTCTAAGAGTATGATCAAAATGAGAACTACATGCCAGGAAACATAGGACCAATGACATCTGTAGCACTTACTGGCCTTGAGTTAGGGGTTGAGCATGGTTACATGCATGTGATTCACGGAAATATTGCGGACCCTTTGATTGGTGATGTTTAGCTGTTTGGTTACAAGGATTTGTCTTGTATTTGGTTCCAAACTTGTAGTACAGTATATTATCCATGGACATGGAAGTCTAGTTCTAAAATCTATGTATGTTGGACATCTTATTTATGTGTTATGTTAAATATGGAAGTCTAGTTTAAAAATCTATGTATGTTGGACATTTTTATATGTGTTATGTTAACCATGAAATCTAGTTCAAAAATCTATCTCTCGAATTTGTCAACTTTAATAATAATTTGTATGTATTTGTTTTAATTTTTTTAATCATCACTTATTAACAAGTAGTTTGCATAATCTAATTAGATCAATACTTATACATCATCTTCAGCATACAGGGTAGTTTAGACTTTCAGCAGCAGCAACACGTCCACCAGCCGACCTAGAAGCAAGGTGCCAAACAACACTTTCACATTTCACCAGCTGTCCAGCTCCAGCTGCTTCTCAGAATCTACTAGCTCCATCTGCTTCTTATTCAGCTGCAGCCCAAACACATAGGTAGGAAACATGCACCAGTACGTGGGTAGACCCGCCGGCAGTGCAAGACGATATGCAACTACATCCCACTCACTCAAGAACTTGAAATGGGTCCCTAATATTTGGACAGGAGCTTATGATATGTGTGGGGTGCAAAAAAATTGCACGTAGGGCTAGTGTTTCACAAATACAAAATCACCAACGTCGAAAGAACATTCACTTCGAATTTTTAGTTTTGATGCTTCATGCGAACATGTTCCAGGTGTACCCAAAGTTTTATATCTGAAGCAAGTTTTCTCTCTAGAGAAGATCTTGCATCATTTGTCATTCATCCAGCCAAGAACGCAAATCTGGAACAAAGAAAGTACTATTTGCAGATATGTCTAGATGTTGAGGAGATTGTACATGTAATGGATCTTTTCCCTACCCCGAGTGAAGACTCGTACTATACTAAAATCCATGCAGAATGAGCTGTTGAAACTATTTTCTCGGATGTGTATGAGCAAAACCATGCAACCCTTCTCAACATTGGATCATCCGCTCGGTATTACCGTCATTCTTGGGACGATAAGAAGAGCTCATCTTTAGACTATTGCAAGTGAGCTCAGAAAGTTACACGGCCTCGAATCACAACCTAAGAAAGTATATGAAACTAAGATCTTTGATGTGGCACGGTGTTGATAATGTAAAGCACCGTCCAGTTGAGAACCCCAAGAGGAAGGTATGATGAATATAGCAGCAAGGTTTTCTCTCAGTAAGAAACCAAGGTTTATCAATCCGAAGGGGAAGAAGCCAAACGACTGAAGGTGATGCTTGCTAGCTTGCGACAGCTCCAGACAATTTATAAAGCGCCTCGTCCAGTGCTTTGCTTTGCCAGCTGCAATGCACAATCTGCACACAACACAACCAAATACTTTGCTCCCAACTTACGATGAGGTTGTCAATCTCACCGGTTTGCTGTAAACAAAGGAATGAGCGTATCGAGTGGATAATAGTAATAGTATGCGAGTAAAGTAAACAGTGCGAGTAAAGTAAACAGGTGATAGCAATATAAAGGAAATAGGACCGGGGTCCATAGTTCACTAGTGGTGTCTCTCCATAAGATAAAATAACACATGCTGGGTAAACAAATTACAGTTGGGCAATTGATAGAATAAAGACAGCGTAATATGTCAAGAGGATCACTATGAGATTTACTCTGGGCATTACAACAAGATACATAGACCGCCATCCAACTGCATCTATGACTAATAATCCACTTGTGGTGAATCAATCCGAGAACTCCACAAGTATTAAGTTGCGAACAACAGATAACTGCATTAAACAAATTGTGTAATGTAAACAAAGCATATGCCCTCGAGCATATGAATGTTGTTTTCTCCCTAGTAGCAACAGCACATCTACAACCTTAGAGGTTTCTGTCACTCCCCCAGATTAAATAGAGGCATGAACCCACTATCGAGCATAAATACCCCCTCTTGGAGTCACTAGCAACTACTCGGCCAAGATAGCTACTAACAACGGAGAGCATTTAAGATTATAAACAACATAGAGATAACATAAGATAAAATTCAGTACATCAACTCAATCATAACACCAATATTCATCGGATCCCAACAAACACAACATGTAGAATTACATAACGGTGATCTCGATCATGTAAGGCAGCTCACGAGATCTAAACATGAAGCACATGGTGGAGAAGACAACCATCTAGTTACTGCTATGGACCCATAGTCCAAGGTAGACTACTCACTCATCGCGCCAGAGGCAAGCATGGCGATGAAGAAGACCTCCGGTGGCGATTCCCCTCTCCGGCAGGGTACCGGGAAGAGCTTCTGGACCCTCCCGATCTTCGGGTCGACGGCGGCGGCGGATCGCGATGTATTCTGGAAAAGTGATCGGGTCTTTAGGTTTTTCCTGTCGGGGGGTCTTTATAGGCGAAGGGGCGGCGTCAGAGGTGGACCAGGGGGGCCACACCATAGGCCGGCACGGGCCAGGGGTGGGTCGCGCCCCCTGTTGGTGTGGCTGCCCTCTGGTCTGGCTCTGTCTCCTCTTCGGTGTTCTGGAAGCTCCTGTGAATATCTGGACTTCTGGCTTTTGTTTCATCCAATTCCGAGAATATTTCCTGTGTAACTTTTCTGAAACACAAAAACAGTAGAAAACAGGGAACTGGCACTGTGGCATCTCGTTAATAGGTTAGTTCCGGAAAATGCATAAAAATGCCACGAAGTGTAACGAAACACTAAGAAAATGGTGTAAAAACAAGCATGGAGCATCAAAAATTATGGATACGTTGGAGACGTATCAATATTTGAGAGGATTTCACTAGTAGGAAAAAGCTTATTGGTGCCGTTCAGAAAATGAGGATGGTGGAATTCAAGTTGTTGATGGCAGAAAATCTACTCTTTAAAATGTTACTCGTTGGGACTCCAAGCGCAGAGTGTGCATCAAGAGAAGTTTTCCTCACAAGAGTGACTTGAGGGTTTATATCAAACTCTCGGGGAAGATGGTGGTTCTCTCCTCTGTAACCTTCAAGCAACCTACAACAGTAAACAAACAGTCTTGCATCCCCAACTAATTGGTGGAGTAGTTTTCAAGCAGTCATAGCTTGCAAGTTTACAAACCACAAATGAATTGGTAAGCAGTATATTGCATTTTTGGGTTTAAAGAACTGAAAGTAAACAATGCGTAAAATAAAAGGTGGTTTTCTTATGGCTAAAATGGACGGGGATCATGGTTTCACTTGATCTCCCTCTCTGATAGCACAAACGACAAACTAAGAGCATGCAAACAAACAAAAGGTCATTAATAAAAATTGACATGGGCATCATGTTCTAACATGGAGCTGATGCAACACAACTCTCTAGTACTCCTTTGACAACAGAAACTCCTCAATGTCAAATTTAATAACTAACAGAGCATTGCCTTTAGATATGTAACATGATGTTGAACACCTTACGCAACCTTTCTAACAAGACCATCCTTTCTATTACTGGAAGGTGTAAGCATAAGTATTCCTTTCTTCCTAGTGAGGTAATCATAGAAAGGTAAAAAACCATATCAGCCCATAAAAATTGTTGCTTTCCCAAGCATACTACAAGATTACTCCACCTAATGCACACCATTCCCCTCACAAGCTCTAGCATACTATTTGATCAGAACAAGCACGCGAAAACATGGTAACATATACATCTATTCATACATAAAGAAAAACTATCACGTTGGATCTCATAAATCATCTCAACAACAAAAGATTCACCATAGGGGTAATACAAATATGGTCACAATCATGATAGGCAGCTCATGTGACTCTAATTAGTGAAGCACAAGTGAGATACTGATACAAGTTACTTCCATAATCCTACAGTTCAGGGATGAACTACTCCCTCTTCATCATGGAGACAGAGGAGATGATGTCGATGGAGGCGAAGGGGCAACTAGGAGTGGCTCCGGCAGTGTCTCCCCTCCTCTCCTTGCAGTCTTCAGATCTGTTTCGGTTATTCTATGCTTCTACCCTGCCCCCTCACGAAATCGCCAGAGGGGGCATATATATAGTCAGTTTTAGGTGAAGACGGTTCCATAAAGGTGAATATTGTAGCGTCTGGACCCACAAGGGGAAGATGGCCCCCACCACATGACCTGGATGATAGCCCGCATGGTGGTCCCTCTTATCACCCTCATTGCGTTCCCCGTTGACTTCTTCTCACGATCTTCGTTTTCCCAAAAAAATGATGTGCAAAAAAGATTGGGTGTGTTTGATGTCCGAAAGGTCCCTAAAACTCAAAAACATGCAAAAAGAAGAAAACCTGCTTTGCAGATTTAAAAGCAAAATAAAGGAGATTTTTTTTCAAAAATGCCCAGATTCAATGAAAAACTTGTCCATGACTTCCACTAACTATCAAATATAAAGCAATATGGCGTATTAGACTACAAAGTTCATGGATGCATTTTACATGTATTAGTTGCTTGTCACCAATCTTGCAGCACTGGTAACTCTTACTTGTGTCATGCCACTCGAACGCCACCAGTATAATGAGCACTGGTGGCGTTCCCCCGGTGTGGCACCAATAACCTATGCAGTGGTGGCGTTTGCACAGAACGCCTGCTACAATATCTATGTGGTGTTCGGAGGTATTCATACGCCTCCAAGTAAATTTTCAAAAATAAAAATCGGCAGTATATTATTGAATATCAGGATCTAAATATCATTGTATATAGCAGCAATATCAAATAACAAAACAACAACATCTATTGAAAATGACCATCACAACCATATAATTCAGCAAGTTCATCATGACCATCACAACATATTCACCATGACCATCACAAACACATTATTGAACTTATCTACCAAGATAGTACTTGCTATAGCTACTTAGGGTATGGGATAATGCACAACGATTGGGTCATCTTCAGCTCTTGGTTCACGCTCATCTGTAGAACTCATGTAGTCGTGGGGTGCGAGTCATCAAAGATGATGTAATTGTCACCTTTGTCGTGATAAAAAATAAATGTGTACTCGGGTAACATCTCGTACCGCTAGGGAAAATCTCTCCAAGCAGGACTAATAAAATAGGTTTGGTTTTCCTTGTTTGTGACTAGAACCCTGAGCTGGCGTGTTGGCACTATCCACTGGACTAGTTTGACCTCAAATGATTTATGCTGATGAATATTAGCTATGCATATTTTTGGAAGCAACTATATATGAAAAAGGTCGTCACAACATGTACATGAAAACATATCATCATAGTTTCGAGGTTCTGGGGAGATCTATGAAAATCTTCTTCTTTCAACATGCAGGATAGCCACATTGATCGCAATCATCCATTTTCTGCATGAAAATGAAAATAAAGTAGGACTCCCTATGTTCCAAAATATAAGATGTTTTAGCCTATCATTGACATGTATGTATCTAGACATATTTTAGTGTGTAGGTTAGAAGTAAAAGGAGGAAACCTATATACTAAAAAGCATCTAGATACATGTGTGTCAATGATAGGATAAAACATCTTATATTTTGAAACGGAGGGAGTACAATTTAAAATTAGACACATATAGTTCTAGTTTAGCTGGTAGGGACAAATCAATAGTAGGCCTCATATTTACATTAGACACAAGAAGTCGAGGGATAGAGTCGGTGAGCCAAGTAGGATGCACTAGATTTTTATTTTTGCATATCACCTGGCTCTAACTCCACCCCCTGACCACTTTCAAAATTGAGGAAGTTGTAATGCCACACCAATTTAATCATTGGCCGTTGCAACCAAATATAATAGAAGATGAACGTAAAGAATGGCAATGAAACATAACAAATTTTGAATATCAACTAGGGCCAAATCAAGAATATGACTCATATAAGGACACACGACAAAAAAGAGTGCCTATAATACCAAACCAAGTGCGCAAGCAATGTGAATGGACATATGTATGACAAGATCTTATGGACACCTTATCTCATTGCATGGTGCAAGAGTGTAATCATCAGCAGAATCATAAGCCGCATACATACGTTGGACACAAATAAATTCTAGGTATGCTATTAGAGAGCCAAGTAGGATGCACAGTATTTATATATTACATATCACATAGCTCCCTAACACCATCCTAGAATCGCATCCAACATTGTGCCATTATTTTTTAATCTTTTGTCGTTGCAATGAAACAGAAGCAAAACAAACATAAAGTAAAGCCAATAGAAGAACATGCCTCATATAATTACACTAGATACAAAAATCTCAAGGATAGAGCAAGCCGCTGATGACCCACAAGTATAGGGAATCGCAACAGTCTTCGAGAGAAGTAAAACCCAAATTTATTGATTCGACACAAGGGGAGCCAAAGAATATTTATAAGCCTTAACAGATGAGTTGTCAATTCAGCTGCACCTGGAAACAGACTTGTTCGCGGCGGTTTATCAGTAGCAACAGTTTTATAGTGGTGATAGTAGTGAAACAGTAACAGCAGTAGTAGAATAAAAGCGGTAATAATAGCAATAGTAAACAGTAGGACAAAATACTGTAGGCATAGGGATGGATGTACGGGCGTTGCATGGATGAGATAATTCATGAAATTAGTGAGACATGGGCATTGTAGATAAATAATGATAAGCATCCTAGTACTAACAATCATAGGCATATGTTCCGTATATAGTCGTACGTGCTCGCAATGGGAAACTTGCATGACATGTTTTGTCCTACCAGCCTGTTGCAGCAGGGCCTCAAGGGAAACTACTGGTAATTAAGGTACTCCTTTTAATAAAGTACCGGAGCAAAGCATTAGCACTCGGTGAACACATGTGATCCTCACATCATATTCATCCCCTCCGGTTATCCCAATTTCTGTCACTTTGGGTCCTCGGGTTCCGGACAACAATATGTGTATACAACTTGTAGATAAGACCATAAATAACAAGTATCATCATAGAAATAATAACATGTTCAGATCTGAAATCATGGTACTCGGGCCCAAAGTGACAAGCTTTAAGCACAACAAGTTGCAACAATGTTATAAGCACTAATAAAAGATACTAGGCACTATGCCCTAACAATCTCATAGCAAATTACATGAATGATCTCATCCAATCCCTACCATCCCCTTCGCCTACAGCGGGAATTACTCACACATGGATGTGAGAGTCATGGATAGTTGATGGAGAGACGTCAGTGATGATGGTGATGAAGATCTCCTCCGAATCCCCTTCCCGACAGGGTGCCAGAACGGAGTTTGTGGTTCTGAATCGCAGTTTCTGATGGCGGCGGCGTAGCGGAAGTCTATCTGGGAAAAATGCTGAAGCCCCGCTATTTTCAGGTCAGAGGGTATATGTAGGCGGAAGGAGGGGTCGAGGCGACGGCCGAGGCAGCCTCACCACAGGTGGGCGCGGCCAGGGCTGGGCCGCGCCCCCTGGTGGTGAGCCCAGGCCGCTGCCCCCCTTCGTCTCTCCTTCTGGCTCCGTGGGTCTTCTGGCAAAATAGAATTTTTGCAGTATTTTCCGGGATTTTTCCTGAAAGTCGGATTTCTGCACAAAAATGAGACACCAGAGCAATTCTACTGAAAACAGCGTTAGTCCGTGTCAGTTGTATTCAAAACAGACAAATTAGAGGAGAAACAATAGCAAAAGTGTTCGGGAAAGTAGATACATTTTGGACGTATCAACTCCCCCCAAGCTTAGCTATTTGCTTGTCCTCAAGCAATTCAGTTAACAACTGAGAGCGATAAAAGAAACTTTCACGAACACATTTGCTTCATATGATGTATATATACTAACTATATGATTAAGTACTCAGGTAATTCATAATAAGAAATATGCAACTAATGTTACCTCATAGTCAAGCAAGCTATGAAAGAGTGCCAATGCACTAATAACAAGTAATATGAACATAAGAAGCTACAAGATTGTAATATGCATAAATGATATGGAAGAGTGGTATCCCGCTTGCCTTTATTTGTGGAGCAAAACATAAATGCTGAGGCACCTCTGAAGTCCAAAGGAAGACTAGAAGTAAAAATATCAAAGATACAAGCATCAAAGTTATACCACAATTAACCGTGTTCTGGGACAAGCACATTACACTAAGAATAACAGCTATCCTCTCAAGAAGGTGCTTAAAGTTAGAAGATGAAGAATCAACATAAAAGTAAAAGAAAGGCCCTTTGCAGAGGGAAGCAGTGATTTAACATGTGCTAGAGCTTTTCATTTGTAAAACAAAGATAAAAATTTATTTTGAGAGGTGGTTGTTTCATGTCAACGACTGGCAATGGGGACTTGCTATCTTCCATAATAAACAAGTGAGAGCGGTTCCGAGTTCTTTGAAAATTTGGCACATTGGTGCTCTTTTATAAAGCTTTGGCACTCCTCCCCACCTTTTTTCCTTTCTCAAACCATGGCTAACCGATTCCATCGGGTGCCCACCAACTTTCACATACCATGGAGGAGTACCTTTTTTTCTTTCTTTTTAGAATTAGATTATAATGGTCTGACCAGCTCCCTTGCAAAATTAATGACGAGCAGATGAAGCTGCCTAGTCGAGGGTACTTAATTTAGTATGGAAGATAGCAATTCTGACCACTACGTCACCATGAGCTAAAACAGTGGCACAAAACGAGAAGTAGTTGAAAGTTTTGAAAGGTAGCATATGAAAATTTACTTGGAATGGCTTTGAAATACCATGCATAGGAATTTATAGTGGACTCTTTTGGATTACTTGGTTTTCAGGAGTTGGATGCACGAGAAGTATTCCCTCTCAGTACAAGTGAAGGCTAGCAAAAGACTGGGAAGCGATAATCGAGAGAGCAATAGCTGTCATAATCATGCTTGCGACAAAACAAAATTAATATAGGCATAAAAATGATACAAGAACTCTGAGGCAAAGTAAATCATCGAGTCTTAATTGAATTTTTTGTTCAGTCATATGCATGCTTGAGCATGTGCCAAGTCGATTCAAATGAAACTTTCAGAGGTGGATACCACAATAACATACCATAATATGAATAAAACAATGCATGCAAGCGTCTACATGATATGCTACAAACTATTAGTAAATTGGAACTAATCATATGAGAGCAAGAACTACAAAGCATCCATTAGATAACATATACCTTACATGAACCAACTAAGCATGTCCACATAGATGAGTATATGTACAAAAATGAAAACAAATAGAGTTCATACCAGCCTCTTACCACATCTCGGGTTGTCATATGTTGTCATTATTGCCTTTCACTTGTGTGGCTTGAATAATATGAAGTGAATACCAAGCTCCAATAGAGTCACGGGAGACTAAACTCTGCAACAAACTTTACAAAACCGAAGAAGAACAACAAATATTTTTGGGTTTTCGATTTTTGAAACAAGAACAGAAGGAAATAACAAACAAAGCAAAATATTTTTGGATTTTTCAAATATCAAACCGAAAATAGCAAGTAAAGCAAACCAAAGCTAGAAAACTAAAAGGCAAACAAAGAGAAACAACGGAAATATTTTTGGTCTTTTTGTGTTTTGGAAAGAAGAAATAAGAAGAACAAGAACAATAAAGAAAGCGAAACATGGTTATACAAAGGACCGACAAAATATGATATGTAGATGAGTGAATCGTCGGCATACCTCCCTCCAAGCTTAGGCTTTTGTCCTAAGTGGAGATCAACATCGCCTCGAAAACATGCCCCATGCTGGTGGGTCATCATTGGCGTAGTCATAGCCTGGCCCTTGTGAAGATGAAGCAGATGGTGTATAATCATAGTAGGGCTGCTGGTATGGAAACTCCGCAATATTAGAGGGCTGGACCGACTCCTCGGTTGCCTCTTCATTGTGCACGGGCTGCGGGTTCTCCTCCATGTATGCATCGAGCTCACCCTCTGTGAGTGACCATCCATTTCTGCGATCAAGGTTAAACAAAAGAGGTGCAGGCAAATGGACTGATCGATCAGTCTTCACTACCTTCTAGGTAGATTTCTTGAAAAAGGTAATCTCATACGTCAAGTTAGTCAAACAGGCATGAGGAGAAACAAACTTATGATGTATCATAGAATTAAGATCAAGCCTCTTCACTGGAAACTGAAGATCTAAAATATGAGGCACTACACCATGCAAAGCTAACAAACGTGAAGCAATAAGGCTTCCACAAATTCCCCCTTTCTTACGGTTAGCATCTAGATGAAAATCTATTAAATCACCCAAATTGTAAGTCCTGTCACCTCTCAGAGCAGCAGCAATAAAAGCTAGATCACAGGAGGACAACTTATTTGCAACTTTCCTAGCAAGGACACATTTGGTAATAAAGTAAGCAAAATATCAAATGGATGGAAGATGAATATTTCGAATTTTACCATCCTCTCCTGAGAAACTTCTTCCTTGACAAATCTCCTCATAAAGGTCCGTCAATGGCTTAGGTCATTCCTTTATCCTTTCGCGCGATCCCCACTGTGGTACTCTAATGGCTGCACAGAAAACATCAAAGGGCAAGTCCACAGATTTATTGTAGATTTTATAATGAACCATGGGGTTAGATGTGGAACAACTGAAACCGAAATCCTACACCACAGACATTGTTAGTTTAGCAAATTGGGGTGGTTCACCATCAATAAAATGCTCCAATCCTGCATTAGAGAGTAAAGTTTGGAAGTCCTGCAGGACTCCGGCAGCATTCATGAACTCTGAGCATGGATAGATTGAGAGAAAGACCCTCTCTTCACGGTGAACTCTCATGACTTCATGCACTTCTAGTTCATGTTGAAAAAGTTGGTATGCATTCTCCTCCATTTCTGAAATTTTTAACAAACCTCATAAAAAGTGATTTTGAAACAAACAAATGTAGGAAACTACTATAGAGAGTTACTAGAGGGCTAACATGCATCAAAATAACATTTCTAAGCAATAGAACAAGCACGCAAACTCATTTCACCTGTCACCTATAGAGCTAAAATACTCAAGAAATACTTCACTAAACAAAATTCTACTTGGACAATCGGAGGAGTCACATACCGGAGAACAAATGCTCCAAATCTCAGCAACAATGATGGGCTGAGCAAGGAGATCGAAAAATCGAGATGAAGAGCAGCAAGAACTCGAGTTTGAGTAGGTGTGTCGTTGTTTTCAGGAGAGAGAAAGAACTGGGGAGGAAGAGATAAGTGAGAGGCCAGGGGGCCCCCTCACCATAGGTGGGCGCGGCCAGGGCTGGGCCGCGCCCCCTGGTGGTGAGGTGGCGTGGCAGGTCCCCCTGAGGTCTCCCAGGTGCCTCTCTGCCCCATTTTTGACATAAAAATTTAAAAAGATTTTTCTGGAATTTTTCGAGAAACTTTATTTTTGAGGATTTTTCAGAAAAACGATAAAAGAACAAAACTTGGGAAAATGACGGTGGAGCGATAAAAAGCAAAACAAAACCAAGTATGCAGCAGCTCTAAGATATTCTAATCATGTAACTAAACAGAGGGAACAAAAATGAACAAGTAAATATAAGTGAGGTAAAGTAAATGCGGTGAAAACGAAGTTTCGTTCATATAAAATCACTTTGTTAACAAGGTTGATCAAGTCTTGTTACCAAACTAACTTTATATGAGGCAAAACTTTGCATTTCACTATATGCTTATGTTACCTCGACCTTGATAGGCATAGTCCCAATCATAACAATTTTATATTCTTCCTTGGGCTTTCGCTCTGAATAAATAATTTGACCAACTCGAATGGTCTCAACATTCTTGATTGAATTTAGAGCATTCTTTCTATCAATCTTCTTGGGAAAATAGACCGTGTACTCTTTATCATTGACATTAAAAGTTACTTTTCCTTGATTGCAATTAATAACAGCACCTGCAGTGTTTAGAAAAGGTCTTCCAAGAATAATAGACATATTATCGTCTTCAGGCATTTCCAACACAACAAAGTTAGTTAATATCAAACAACTGTTAGCAACTTGAATAGGAACATTTTCACATATACCAATAGGAATAGTAGTAGACTTATCAGCCATCTGCAAAGATATATCAGTCGATACCAATTTTTCTAGATCAAGTCTCTTATAAAGAGAAAAAGGCATGACACTAACTCCGGCTCCCAAATCACATAAAGCAGTTCTAACATAGTTATTTTTAATGGAGCAAGGAATAGTTGGTATACCTGGATCTCCAAGCTTCTCTGGAACTTTACCATCAAAAGAATAATTAGCAAGTAGAGTGGAAATTTCCTCATTAGGAATCTTCCTTTTGTTAGTAACAATATCTTTCATATACTTTGCATAAGGAGGCATTCTAATAGCATCAGTCAAAGGGATTTGCAAAAATAAAGGTTTCATCCATTCACAAAACCTGTTGTAGTGTTCTTCTTCCTTGGACTTGTGTTTCTTACCAGGAAAAGACATTGGTTTTTGTACCCTAGGTTCTCTCTCATTACCATGCTTGTTGGCAATAAAGTCTTCTTTGGTGTACTTTGCATTCTTATCAATCTTTTCTGGTTCCTCTTCAACTTCTTCTTTATTGGAAGCATCACCTGGTTCAGTTTCAGCATCAGAAATAGAAACACTGTTAGGATCTTTACCTGCTTTAGAGGATTCTGTAGTTGTTTTATGCTTCTTCTTCTTCTTCTTCTTGGAAGGAACATCATCTCTTGAAGTGCGTTGAGAATCTTGCTCGATCCTCTTAGGATGTTCTTCAAGATATAAGGGGTCTTGAGTGGTAGCACCTCCTCTTGTGCGAATTTCACACGCTTGTTTTTCTCTTGCAGCATTAACTAGCAAATATTTTTGCACCATGGTAAGCTGATCAATTTGAGTCTGAACCATTTGAAAGTGTTTAACAAGTATCTTCACATCATTGGAGGTTCTCTCCACAATATCCTGCAACTTGTTAATAGCTCTAGAATTTTCCAACAAATGATTCTGCACCATTCTATTAAAATTATCTTGCTTAACAATAAAATTGTCAAACTCATCTAAGCATTGATCAGGAGGTTTAGAGTAAGGGATATCTCTATCATCAAAATGTTGGAGAGAATGTACCTCAATAGTAGATGAGTGAGGGATTGGCTTACATAATTCTTCTATAGGAGGTAAATTCTTCACATCTTCGGCCTTAATACCTTTCTCCTTAAGAGATTTCTTGGCTTCCTTCATAACTTCATCATTTAATTCATCATTCCTCTCTTCTTTGGTGTCGGCTCTGGGACTGGCGCAGGTGTTGGTTGATACGTCTCAAACGTATCTATAATTTTTGATGCTCCATGCTTGTTTCTACACCATTTGCCTATTGTTTCGTTACACTTAGTGGCACTTTTATGCATTTTCCGGAACTAACCTATTAACAAGTGCCACAGTGCCAGTTTCCTGTTTTCTGCTGTTTTTGTGTTTCAGAAGTGATACACAGGAAATATTCTCGGAATTGGACGAAACAAGTTCCTGAAGTCTTATTTTACCCGGAAGCTTCCAGAGATCCGAAGGAGAGTAGGAGGCGAGGCACCAGGGGCCCACACACAGGGGTGGCGCGGCCAGCCCCTGGCCCGCGCCACCACCGCGTGAGGCCACCTGGCCCCTCCTCTGACATCGCCCCTTCGCCTATAAAGACCCCCCGACGAGAAAAACCTAAGTACCTGATCAGATTTCCAGAACACATCGCGATCCGCCGCCACCGTCGACCCGAAGATCGGGAGGGTCCAGAAGCTCTTCCCGGCACCCTGCCGGAGAGGGGAATCGCCACCGGAGGTCTTCTTCATCGCCATGCTTGCCTCCGGAGCGATGAGTGAGTAGTCTACCTTGGACTATGGGTCCATAGCAGTAGCTAGATGGTTGTCTTCTCCACCATGTGCTTCATGTTTAGATCTCATGAGCTCCCGTACATGATTGAGATCACCGTTATGTAATTCTACATGTTTGGTTTGTTGGGATCCGATGAATATTGGTGTTTATGATTAAGTTGCTGTACTGAATTATATCTTTTGTTATCTCTTTGTTGTTTATGATCTTGCATGCTCTCCGTTGTTAGTAGCTATCTTGGCCGAGTAGTTGCTAGTGACTCCAAGAGGGGGTATTTATGCTCGATAGTGGGTTCATGCCTCTATTTCACCTGGGGGAGTGACAGAAACCTCTAAGGTGGTAGATGTGTTGTTGCTACTAGGGAGAAAACAACATTCATATGCTCAAGGGCATATGCTTTGTTTACATTACACACTTTGCTTAATGCAATTATCTGTTGTTCGCAACTTAATACTTCTAGGGTGTTCGGATTGATATCCCCGGGAGTGGATTATTAGTCATAGATGCAGTTGGATGGCGGTCTATGTATTTTGTTGTAATGCCCAGAGTAAATCTCATAGTGATCTTTTTGACATATCACGTTTATCTTTATTCTATCAATTGCCCAACTATAATTTGTTTACCCAGCATGTGTTATTTTATCTATGGAGAGACACCACTAGTGAACTGTGGACCCCGGTCCTATTTACATCATATTGCTATCATCTGTTTACTTTTCTCGTACTGTTTACTTTACTCGCATACTATATTGTTTTCCACTCGATACGCTCATAACCTTTGTTTCAAGCAAACCGGTGAGATTGACAACCTCATCGCAAGTTGGGAACAAAGTACTTGGTTGTGTGTGTGCAGGTTCCGCATCACCTTCAGTCGTCGCTGTCTCTCCTCTCCTGATCGATAAACCTTGGTTTCTTAACTGAGGGAAAACCAGCTGCTATACTCATCACACCTTCCTCTTGGGGTTCCCAACGGGCTGGTCATTCACCACGCACAAGGATTGCTGCTGGGGGACGAAGAAGAATAATCTCCTTCATCAACTAGCCATCATTGGTGCTGGTGTTGTCTCTACTAGAGTCCAATCATCATGATTTTGGCTTATTTTAGCCATTAATTCTTCAGCTTCAGCTGGAGTTCTTTCCCTGAAAACACAACCAGCACAACTATCCAGATATGACTTAGATTCATCAGTTAGTCCATTATAAAATATATCAAGGAGTTCATTTTTAGGCAACGACTCTTTAGGCAAAGCTCTAATTAAAGAACAAAACCTTGTCCAAGATTCAGGCAGTATCTCTCCTTTTCCCTGTTCAAAATCAAAGATTTTCTACACAGCAGCATGTTGAGCACTAGTAGGAAAATATTTCTGAAAGAAAGCATTAACCAAAGCAATAGGACTATGAATAGATCCAGGAGACAAGCTATTAAACCAAGTTTTAGCTGCATCTTTCAACGAGAAAGGAAAAATCTTAGCAACAAAGTAAGTGCGAAGCTTAATATCATCAGAAAACAAATTACTCAAAGTAGAAAGCTCATTCATGTGCTCCATAGCACTTTCATTCTCAGTACCACAAAAAGGGTCTTTCTCAACAATAGATATGTAAGATAAATCTAAAGAGAAATCATAATCCTTGTCTCTAATATCTATGGGAGAAGCAGCAAACTTAGGATCAGGAGACAATTTATATCTAACAACACGTCTCGCTAAAAGTTCCTTAACAGCTTTAGCGTCACGAGTAGCACGAGCTTCAGCAATAAAATCATCGTCAAGCTCAATATAAGCATCATCAAAATCATCACTAGGACATTCCCTAGACTTAGGTGAACTAACAGGTGTAACAGTGGTGTTTCCCATCTTAGCTCTAGCAATTGTAGCATCTAAAAAGGAACCTAGTGACCCACTCTCATCAAGCACAGTAGAAGCATCTTCTAAATTATTAGTGGCATTTTCAAACTCAGTAGAAGTAGTAGCAGTAGCGTGTGCGTGTGGTGGTGTAAGCAACTTACTCATAACAGATGGTGAATCAAGAGCAACAGAAGTGTTCAAAGTTGTACCTCTTCTTGTAGTGGATGGCAATATAGGAACTTTTCCATCACGAGGTTTACCCATGATGAAAGGATTGCAGCGAACAATATGAATCCCAAGTGAACTTACAAATAAAGCTATGCTCCCCGGCAACGGTGCCAGAAAATAGTCTTGATGACCCACAAGTATAGGGGATCGCAACAGTCTTCGAGGGAAGTAAAACCCAAATTTCTTGATTCGACACAAGGGGAGCCAAAGAATATTTATAAGCCTTAACAGATGAGTTGTCAATTCAGCTGCACCTAGAAACAGACTTGTTCGCAGTGGTTTATCAGTAGCAACAGTTTTATAGTGGTGATAGTAGTGAAACAGTAACAGCAGTAGTAGAATAAAAGCGGTAATAGTAGCAATAGTAAACAGTAGGACGAAATACTGTAGGCATAGGGATGGATGTACGGGCGTTGCATGGATGAGATAATTCATGAAATCAGTGAGACATGGGCATTGCAGATAAATAATGATAAGCATCCTAGTACTAACAATCATAGGCATGTGTTCCGTATATAGTCGTACGTGCTCGAATGAGAAACTTGCACGACATCTTTTGTCCTACCAGCCTGTTGCAGCAGGGCCTCAAGAGAAACTACTGGTAATTAAGGTACTCCTTTTAATGAAGTACCGGAGCAAAGCATTAGCACTCGGTGAACACATGTGATCCTCACATCATAGCCATCCCCTCCGGTTATCCCAATTTCTGTCACTTTGGGGCCTCGGGTTTTGGACAACGATATGTGTATACAACTTGTAGATAAGACCATAAACAACAAGTATCATCATAGAAATAATAACATGTTCAGATCTGAAATCATGGCACTCGGGCCCAAAGTGACAAGCATTAAGCACAACAAGTTGCAACAATGGCATAAGCACTAATAAAAGATACTAGGCACTATGCCCTAACAATTTCATAGCAAATTACATGAATAATCTCATCCAATCCCTACCATCCCCTTCGCCTACAGCAGGAATTACTCACACATGGATGGGGGAGTCATGGATGGTTGATGGAGAGACGTCGGTGATGATGGTGATGAAGATCTCCTCCGAATCCCCGTCTCGGCAGGGTGCCAGAACGGAGTTTCTGGTTTCGAATCGCGGTTTCTGATGGCAGCAGCGTAGCGGAAGTCTATCTGGGAAAAATGCCGAACCCCCGCTGTTTTTAGGTCAGAGGGTATATGTAGGCGGAAGGAGGGGTCGAGGCGACCTCACCACAGGTGGGCGCGGCCAGGGCTGGGCCGCGCCCCCTCGTGGTGAGCCCAGGCCACTGCCCCCCTTCGTCTCTCCTTCTGGCTCCGTGGGTCTTCTGGCAAAAAAGAATTTTTGAAGTATTTTCTGGGATTTTTCCTGAAAGTTGGATTTCTACACAAAAATGAGACACCCGAGCAATTCTGCTAAAAACAGCGTTAGTCCGTGTTAGTTGTATTCAAAACACACAAATTAGAGGAGAAACAATAGCAAAAGTATTTGGGAAAGTAGATATGTTTTGGACGTATCAGCCGCCAAGTAGGATGCACAAGATTTGTACTTGTGCATATCACATGGATCTCTTGCACCATCCTTGGATAATTAACATGCAAAATTCAAATCATTAGCATAGCACAATTATTTAACAAAACCTACAACTACTAATTCATCTAACAAAGTAATCCACATACAAACCCTACTACTTATAAACCCAAATTTATACATCCTAAATTGCAAACTATAACAGTAGCAACTAAATTTTATCTAGTATTACTATTAACCACTAACACTAATATAGTAGTGGATTAACAAAGGAGCCAATCGACCAGATCACCGGCGGATCATGGTGGAGGTCCACGCGGGCAGGGCGGTGGAGGTCGAAGCGGGTGAGGCGGCGGCAAGGTGGGAGAGACGCAAAGGGGAGGTGTGATACGTCTCAAATGTATCTATAATTTTTTATGCTCCATACTTGTTCTTACACCATTTGCTTAGTGTTTTGTTACACTTCGTGGCATTTTTATGCATTTTCCGGGACTAACCTATTAACAAGATGCCACAGTGCCAGTTCCCTGTTTTCTGCTGTTTTTGTGTTTCAAAAAAGTTACACAGGAAATATTCTCGGAATTGGACGAAACAAAAGCCGAACCTCCTATTATTTAACGAAGCTTCCAGAAGACCGAAGAGGAGACGGAGGGGGGCCACAGGGCGGCCTCACCACTAGGGGCGTGGCCTGCCCTGGCCCGCACTGCCCTATGGTGAGGGCACCCTGGCCCACCTCTGGCGCCGCCCCTTCGCCTATAAAGACCCCCCAACGGGAAAAACCTAAAGACCCGATCAATTTTCCAGAAAAACATCGCGATCCGCCACCGTCATCGACCCGAGATCGGGAGGGTCCAGAAGCTCTTCCCGGCACCCTGCCGGAGAGGGGAATCGCCACCGGAGGCCTTCTTCATCGCCATGCTTGCCTCCGGCACGATGAGTGAGTAGTCTACCTTGGACTATGGGTCCATAGCAGTAGCTAGATGGTTGTCTTCTCCAACATGTGCTTCATGTTTAGATCTCGTGAGCTGCCCTACATGATCGAGATCACCTTTGTGTAATTCTACATGTTGTGTTTGTTGGGATCCGATGAATATTGGTGTTATGTTAAGTTGATGTGCTGAATATTATGTTATGTTATCTCTATGTTGTTTATGATCTTGCATGCTCTCCGTTGTTAGTAGCTATCTTGGCCAAGTAGATACTAGTGACTCCAACAGGGGGTATTTATGCTCGATAGTTGGGTTCATGCCTCTATTTAATCTGGGGGAGTGACAGAAACCTCTAAGGTTGTAGATGTGTTGTTGTCACTAGGGAGAAAACAACATTCTTGTGTCCAAGGACATTCGTTTTGTTTACATTACACACTTTGCTTAATGCAGTTGTCTGTTGTTCGCAACTTAATACTCGTGGGGTGTTCGGACGATATCCTTGTGGATGGATTATTAGTCATAGATGCAGTTGGATGGCGGTCTATGTATTTTGTTGTAATGCCCAGAGTAAATCTCATAGTGATCCTCGTGACATATGCACGTTATCTTTATTCTATCAATTGCCCAATTGTAATTTGTTTACCCAGCATGTTGTTATTTATTTTATGGAGAGACACCACTAGTGAACTGTGGACCCCGGTCCAATTTCCTTTACATTGCTATCACCATTCTACTATTACTCGCAGTGTTTACTTTCTCGCATACTACTACTATTTTCCACTCGATACACTCATACCTTTGTTTACGGCAAACCGGTGAGATTGACAACCTCATCGTAAGTTGGGAGCAAAGTTTTTGGTTGTGTTGTGTGCAGGTTCCACGTTGTTGCTGGTGCAAAGCAAAGCCCTGGACGAGGCGCCTAATAAATTGTCCGAAGCTATCGCAAAGCTAGCAGACATCACCTTCTCAAGTTTGGCTTTTTTCTATTGGATCGACAAACTTTGGTTTCTTACTGAGGGAAAGACTTGCTACTGTGCTCATCATACCTTCCTCTTAGGGTTCCTAACTAGGTGGTTATCCTGCCCGCATCAAGGTGCGGCCGTGCGGGTTTGGCATCGAGGTCAACATGGTCAGGCGAGTGCGGCGGCGATGGTGGGAGAGAGAATGTGGGAGAGAGAGTGTGGGGGAGAGAAAAAAGGTCCAGGGAGGATCAGACCGGGTGGAGAGGAAAAGATAGAGGCGATATGTGCGTTGTGTAGTTAGTTTTAGCAGGGGTGTTCACAGTGCTCCGAACGCCACCACTACGTTTAACCCGGTTGGATCTAGAGGTGCCACTTAGTGGTGGCATTTGGAGTGCCACGAACACCACCGATACGATTTAATTGTGGCGTTTCGTGACTCTTACACACTGCTAGTATTTCCCCTGTAGTAGTGGTGTGTTGTTTATGTGGCATGCCACTAATAAAATGTTTGGTATAATGGTTTTCCTAGTAGTGTTATAGTTCATCATAAAAAGGATTTATCTTTAATGATTACTTCATATGCTAAATAAAAATGCAACTGAATGGTGATTAATGTTCATCATTAGCTAAAAAAATTATTCTCTCGATGAATCCGCACGGAGGGCATTCCTCATGTTTCTGAAGTAGAAAACGCTTTCCTCACTGCACCCTAATGTCTACAAGTGCACAGATTATTGTAGATAGTTTTAAAATGAAGATATCGATCCCACGGAGAGCCTACCGGCTATGGTCAAAGATGTTCTTCGTTAAATTTACAAAGGAATGCTAAAAGCTAATTTCAAGCAATAGTAAAAAGCATGATTGAGTGTGAAAAATATTTATAAAATAAATACTAAATAGTTACTAAGAATACAAAGAACAACTACAAAGAACAACACAATGTAAACGACTATGAAACTGCAGTGGGATAAGATGTTCTCAAGGAGTTTTGGTTCTAGCATTTAAGAATAATCATAATTAGGATAGTTCTAGTCTTTATTTATACACATGTATGGTTGAAGCTCCTAGATAGGTGATTGCTGACGAATCATAAGCTCCACCACCCCTCATAACCATAGTAGTGTACACGTCAAGTCACCACAATACATCATAATTAATGGGTTCCCCTGGTGCCCATGGTCATGGATGTTCATTTTGTGAGTCTTCTTTAATCCGCAATGGTCACATGATAGTGGATCGGCATGAGGGTGTCACGATGATGCTCCTCACTACCACATGTCCACCGATAAATCCCTCTCCCATTCATAAAGGAAACTTTTGCATGGTCGACTTCATAGAACATCAAGAGAGACAATTAACACACTAATATATAAAGGAAAGAATAGAATAGCTTTATTTCATCTTGTAAACTTTGCTAGGGTTTCACCATCTCCCCAAAAACAAGCGAATCTACTCACATATAAAGGGTAGCAACATCATCATGGCAATTAAATGGATGGAGAACATGAGGATGAATGAATACTTGTTCAAATCCACAAGTAAAGTTAAGGAATTACAACAAGATGAATACAAATGTTGGGGATGATGATGGCGCTGATGGAGATGCCGCAGTTAATGATGGAGATGATGCCCAAGCCTCCAAGGATTTTAGTGGTGGTGGTGAAGACCGGTGCCCTTCTACTAGTTTTTCCTCCCGAGTTTTGGTGTCTACAAATGTCGAAACTATGATCTGTCTGCACGGGGTGAAATTATTTGACGAGGAAGTTCTAATGGTGCATGGTACGGCCGGACGGTACAGGCAGGTCCCGGCCGTACAGATGCCCGTTAAAACTTCTGTCGCCTCCTTTCTTGATTGGTTTTCTCTGAGGTGCAAGAATAAATGTAATTAACGATTTCATGGTTCCAATCTATATATTTTTGTCTATAATTGGTTGCTCCATTTATTGTGTCCATTTACTCCTTCCAATCAGGGATCCTATTTGAAACTAACATAAAAGATCCATGCGGGCATGGTAAAATACCAAAATCCTAACTCTACTGACACAAAAACGTTAAGTAAACATTCTTAAAAATGCACTCATCACACCCTTCATGGAGGAGAAGTGGGAATGAAAATTCTAGACGAAGCATAATAAGGCTCCTGATCTTGATGGCTTCCACATAGAGCTCTATCAAAAAAATTGGGAAGTGATTAAGGTTAACCTTCTTGAACTATTTGTATCATTAAACGCCAAATTTTTTGAGTTTTTTAAACTAAACTTTGGGTGACTGCTACTTGGTGATGGCGCCAGAAAAGAGGCTGCTGGCGTGAAGCAGTAAGTCCTTGTGCGTGGTGAATGACCAGCCCGTTGGGAACCCCAAGAGGAAGGTATGATGAGTGTAGCGGCAAGTTTTCCCTCAGTTAAGAAACCAAGGTTTATCGAACAGGAGAGGAGAGACAATGACGACTGAAGGTGTTGTGGAACCTGCACACACACAAACAAATACTTTGTTCCCAACTTGCGATGAGGTTGTCAATCTCACCGGTTTGCTTGAAACAAAGGTTATGAGCGTATCGAGTGGAAAACAGTAGAGTATGCTAGTAAAGTAAACAGTACGAGAAAAGTAAACAGGTGATTGCAATATGATGTAAATAGGACCGGGGTCCACAGTTCACTAGTGGTGACTCTCCATAGATAAAATAACACATGCTGGGTAAACAAATTACAGTTGGGCAATTGATAGAATAAAGATAACGTGATATGTCAAGAAGATCACTACGAGATTTACTCTGGGCATTACAACAAAATACATAGACCGCCATCCAACTGCATCTATGACTAATAATCCACTCCCTGGGATATCAATCCGAACACCCTAGAAGTATTAAGTTGCGAACAACAGATAATTGCATTAAGCAAAGTGTGTAATGTAAACAAAGCATATGCCCTTGAGCATATGAATGTTGTTTTCTCCCTAGTAGCAATAGCACATCTACCACCTTAGAGGTTTCTGTCACTCCCCCAGGTGAAATAGAGACATGAACCCACTATCGAGCATAAATACCCCCTCTTGGAGTCACTAGCAACTACTCGGCCAAGATAGCTACTAACAACGGAGAGCATGCAAGATCATAAATAACATAGAGATAACAAAAGATATAATTCAGTACAGCAACTTAATCATAAACACCAATATTCATCGGATCCCAACAAACCAAACATGTAGAATTACATAACGGTGATCTCAATCATGTATGGCAGCTCATGAGATCTAAACATGAAGCACATAGTGGAGAAGACAACCATCTAGCTACTGCTATGGACCCATAGTCCAAGGTAGACTACTCACTCATCGCTCCGGAGGCAAGCATGGCGATGAAGGAGACCTCCAGTGGCGATTCCCCTCTCCGGCAGGGTGCCGGGAAGAGCTTCTGGACCCTCCCGATCTTCGGGTCGACGGCGGCGGCGGATCGCGATGTGTTCTGGAAAACTGATCGGGTCCTTAGGTTTTTCTCGTCGGGGGGTCTTTATAGGCGAAGGGGCGTCGTCAGAGGTGGAGCCAGGGGCTCTCACACATGGGTGGATCGGCCAGGGGCCTGGCCGCGCCAGCCCTATGTGTGGGGCCCTGGTGGCCCCTCTCCGTCTCTCCTTCGGATCTCTGGAAGCTTCCGGGTAAAATAAGACTTCAGGAACTTGTTTCGTCCAATTCTGAGAATATTTCCTGTGTATCACTCTGAAACACAAAAACAGCAGAAAACAGGAAACTGGCACTGTGGCACTTCGTTAATAGGTTAGTTCCGGAAAATGCATAAAAGTGCCACTAAGTGTAATGAAACAATAGGCAAATGGTGTAAAAACAAGCATGGAGCATCAAAAATTATAGATACGTTTGAGACGTATCAAGCATCCCCAAGCTTAACTCCTGCTCGTCCTCGAGTAGGTAAGTGATAACAAAAGAATAATTTTTGAGGTGACATGCACCTACACAATCTTGATCATATATGTAAGCATTGGTGAGCTGGGATCATAGAACTTAAAACATGGGCATGAAGATATAATCATGACAATAAGAACTTAGCAACCATGTTGTAAACATGCAAATAAACACAAACAAAAGATCATGATAATAAAACAATGAAAGTCAAACGAGTGTTCAAATCATAAAGAAAAACATACAAATGGTTTTTAGCTTGTCCTTCAAAGAGAGCAAAACATAAATGCATAGGACACCTTCAAGTTTAAGAGGGCGACTAGATACAAATAATTTAAGAACAAGTGAAACCAACAATATGAATCAATCAATGAACTTTGGGACAATGCATATCACACTAAGAATGACAACTATGCTCTCTTAACGGTGCATAAAGAAAGAAGGTGGTGACTCAACATAAAAGTAAAAGAAAGGCCCTTCGCAGAGGGAAGCAGTGATTGCAAGTTTTATAACCTTCAAAAATTATGGTACTTACCGGCTTTGAGCTCTCATTGCCCCCATCATAAGCATCTTGAATGGTTAAAGTTAATGCGAGAACAATTATGATGCATATGCTTGACAAATCATAAGTTGAAAACCTCGTGCCCCATGAATACGAGTACCCAAACCTCATGCTACTTTACTTAGAGTCCCAAGCAAGGCTCTTGTCATTGTAAGTATATGCATATCATTGAGAACCGCCAATGGGGTACCTCCGTGCCCGATGACATGGAACAAGCCCACACCAAAATGACAGGACAAGCAGACAATGAACACCTCGACATCTCTTTTATTTGCTATATTGTTTAGCTTTTTATTGTGAGATGCGTCATCGAATGTTCACCATGGGTATGCTGCAAATTTCCACCATGAATTATGCATGGCTTAGATTGGCGGCCCGGCATTTCCCTAACACATATACAAACTCCATGATCCCCACAAGATTCCCAATTCATTTCACACCACGGGCATCCATAAACAAAAGATCACGATATCAACTCAATTAAGATGTGCAATGTTGAAAGCTTGCCCATGACAGCATGGCTGGGCTAGAATCCAACTTACAACTTGCAAGCATAACAACTCAACATAAGAGACCACAATGTCAAATTTTTAAGAACAGGAAAAAGTAAAGTGTGCCTTCCGGTTCGTGAGAGCTTTACTAACCGAATTTCGCATAACACTGGTAAGAGTTTAATTTGAAGAGAAAATAAAAGCAAGTCAAATTTACTTGGAATAGCAAATTGCTAGTAGGTATGTATGGTGGACACAATGGCAAACTTTGGCTTTTAGGAGTTGGATGCACGAGTAGAGCTCATACTCAGTACAAGGCGAGGGCTAGCAAAAGACTGGGAGCGACCAACTAAGAGAGCAATAATGGCCATAATCATGCAAAGCGACAAAGCGACATTAAAAGAAGCATACGATGGCATCAAAAGTCAAAAACTAAATGATCATGAAGGCTATTGGCGACTTTGTAAGAGTCTAACATGTGTGAGCATGTGCCAAGTCAACCCAAATAAAGCATCAAGGAGAAAACCAAAATAATGCTTCCATACAATAAAAACAACGCATGATTTTTTCAAAGGCTCATTAAGCAATCTCAGTTATTTGAGACAAGTCATGCTACAGCAAAACCACTAAGCATACTATCAAAAAGACATCAAGCAGGACATGAAAAAGCCTAAGCCGCAGTCTACACAAGCTCCTTCTTGTACCACTATTTTGCACAAAGCTTTTTCTCTTTTCCAACACCATTTGAAATTTTTAAAGACACCTCTTTTGATGAAAACCAATAAATATCAGAGGCAAAAATACACCTTGATGAAAAGATATGACAAGATCTGAACGCGAATCAACGTGAAAACGAAAACCAAAAGCAGTAGCAGAAAAAGTAGAACACTCGATTTTTAATAAGAGTGAAAACTAGAGCGTTCTTTGCAAATGAAAATGAGTACATCTCCTCCAAAGGAAATTTGTTGGGGTCCAACCATTTATTGCAGAAAACAAACAAACTAAACCAACTAAGAAAACTAAAACAACTGACGCTCCAAGAAAAACACATAGTGCATGAAGCAATAAAAATATAGTGTTTTGAAAGGTGACCTGATTTTTGCCGATGAAGAAGGGGTGCCTCGGGGGCATCCCCAAGCTTTGACGCTTGTACTTCTTGGATATTTCTTGGGGTGATGCATGGGCATCCCCAAGCTTGAGCTTTTGTCCATTCTTCAACTCATCTCATCATTCTCCAATCCCTACACTTGAAAACTTCCTTCATACAAAACTAAACACAATTCTATTAGCAACATTAGTGGAAGCATAAAATATATTCAACCTCTTTTAGCTTCAGGTTTCAACTCAAAACCACCACATATATAGCAAATACTACTGTAGCAACTCCCCAAAAAGTTCCATGATCAAAAGAACTCAAAAGAAAGCGATAAAGTGGCAAACACAAATATTGGCAGAAATCTATCAAAACTGAACAGCTGACAAAGGTCGAATTTTTGAGGGATTTTATGTTGCTCAAATCAAAAAGTGTTCAACTAATAAAAGTTTGGATATAACCTGGGGCATATGCACAAGAAATCGCAGGTCCAAAATATAAACAGAGAATTTTCACGAATTTTTACGGTGCAGCACCGAAAACAGTTTCCAGGACAGCAACATCCCCAAATCTTTACCTCACTCAAATTAGAGGCTTCTCTTGGCACAAAAACGAAATAAACAAGATAAGGAGCGGTCATTACAGTAGTAATGACTTCCAAGACTCAAATAAAAGAAAAAGTACTGAAAAGAAAATATTGGGTTATCTCCCAAGAGTGCTTTTCTTTAACGCCTTTGAGCTAGGCGCAGAAAATTGCGAATCAAGTAATATCAAGTGATGAAGTGCTAGGATCAGCACGTGCCTTACGTCTCCCTTTCTTACCTTTGCTCTTGACTCTAGGAAAGACATGGTTATTGCAAGGTGGAGAGGTAAATGTTATATTGCCTTTTCCCACATCGATAACGGCGCCTAGGAGCTTCAGAATGGATCTTCCAAGTGTGATTTGTCCTTTTCCTACACATTCAATAACAAGATAATCAGTAGATATCATTCTTCCTAGGATTTTTGTAAAGACTCCTTCAGCTATTCCAAGGGGAAATATGGTGGCATTGTTAGTAAGAGAAATTTCTTCTCCTCCCTCAGAAAGCTTCCAAAGGCTCAAAGACTCATAAACATCCTTTGGCATGAGACAAAATTCAGACATAATATCACAACGAGCATGAAAAGTTTCACCACTAATGGTGATTTTTATTGTAGGATACCAACTCGAAGGTTCAGTATTTGTTGGCACATAATCAAAATGCTGGCGCAAGGTATTGTAGCAAGAATTCAAACTAGCAGTCTGAGTCTCAAGAGTATTAAGTCTATTAAAAATGCACACAAGAGAGGAATCAAAATAGGTTGGCATGCTATAAATGGTAATCAACTTTCTTATAATATTGAAGGCTTGATCTCCATCACAATGAAGGAAATCTCCTTCTGCAGTAGCATCCAGAGCATATCTATAACGAAGAGAAAGTCCAAAGTAAAAGCTACTAAGAAGCAAACTCAAAGTCATTTTAGGTTCAGTTTTTTCATGCCAATCATAAATTCTAGACCAAGCTTCTTTAAAGCTTTCCTCATCTTTCTGCTTAAAGGTAAAGATCATGTCCTCAGGGGACATAGTAGTAGCAACTGAACTAGACATAATAAACTAAAAGCAAAGAAATAACAACTACCAAGGATTCTAATTTTTTTGGGTTTTTGATATAAAAAGCAATGCAGGTAAAATAAATAAAGTAAAGCAAAACAATAACAAAGTAAAGAATGTGTGTGCGAAGAACTCCCCTCGCAGAAGTCTTCTCTTCCTCCCCGGCAACGGCGCCAGAAAAGAAGCTGCTACTTGGTGATGGCGCCAGAAAAGAGGCTGCTGGCGTGAAGCAGTAAGTCCTTGTGCGTGGTGAATGACCAGCCCATTGGGAACCCCAAGAGGAAGGTATGATGAGTGTAGCGGCAAGTTTTCCCTCAGTTAAGAAACCAAGGTTTATCGAACAGGAGAGGAGAGACAATGACGACTGAAGGTGTTGTGGAACCTGCACACACACAAACAAATACTTTGTTCCCAACTTGCGATGAGGTTGTCAATCTCACCGGTTTGCTTGAAACAAAGGTTATGAGCGTATCAAGTGGAAAACAGTAGAGTATGCTAGTAAAGTAAACAGTACGAGAAAAGTAAACAGGTGATTGCAATATGACGTAAATAGGACCGGGGTCCACAGTTCACTAGTGGTGTCTCTCCATAGATAAAATAACACATGCTGGGTAAACAAATTATAGTTGGGCAATTGATAGAATAAAGATAACGTGATATGTCAAGAAGATCACTACGAGATTTACTCTGGGCATTACAACAAAATACATAGACCGCCATCCAACTGCATCTATGACTAATAATCCACTCCCTGGGATATCAATCCGAACACCCTAGAAGTATTAAGTTGCGAACAACAGATAATTGCATTAAGCAAAGTGTGTAATGTAAACAAAGCATATGCCCTTGAGCATATGAATGTTGTTTTCTCCCTAGTAGCAACAGCACATCTACCACCTTAGAGGTTTCTGTCACTCCCCCAGGTGAAATAGAGACATGAACCCACTATCGAGCATAAATACCCCCTCTTAGAGTCACTAGCAACTACTCGGCCAAGATAGCTACTAACAACGGAGAGCATGCAAGATCATAAACAACATAGAGATAACAAAAGATATAATTCAGTACAGCAACTTAATCATAAACACCAATATTCATCGGATCCCAACAAACCAAACATGTAGAATTACATAACGGTGATCTCAATCATGTATGGCAGCTCATGAGATCTAAACATGAAGCACATAGTGGAGAAGACAACCATCTAGCCACTGCTATGGACCCATAGTCCAAGGTAGACTACTCACTCATCGCTCCGGAGGCAAGCATGGCGATGAAGGAGACCTCCGGTGGCGATTCCCCTCTCCGGCAGGGTGCCGGGAAGAGCTTCTGGACCCTCCCGATCTTCGGGTCGACGGCGGCGGCGGATTGCGATGTGTTCTGGAAAACTGATCGGGTCCTTAGGTTTTTCTCGTCGGGGGGTCTTTATAGGCGAAGGGGCGTCGTCAGAGGTGGAGCCAGGGGCTCTCACACATGGGTGGCGCGGCCAGGGGCCTGGCCGCGCCAGCCCTATGTGTGGGGCCCTGGTGGCCCCTCTCCGTCTCTCCTTTGGATCTCTGGAAGCTTCCGGGTAAAATAAGACTTCAGGAACTTGTTTCGTCCAATTCCGACAATATTTCATGTGTATCACTCTGAAACACAAAAACAGCAGAAAACAGGAAACTGGCACTGTGGCACTTCGTTAATAGGTTAGTTCCGGAAAATGCATAAAAGTGCCACTAAGTGTAACGAAACAATAGGCAAATGGTGTAAAAACAAGCATGGAGCATCAAAAATTATAGATACGTTTGAGACGTATCAGTGACCATCTTGTTTCTATGTCTAAGAAGACAAAACGGGATACAACAATACCAGCCAATTTGCATTCTCAATGTTAGCTTCCAAATCTTTACCAAGGTTCGCATCTATGAGGCTCAACTTGGTAGTTGACCATGTGGTTCCATCAATGTAGATAACCTTTTTGAACATCCTTATAGGGGTGGTAACCCTACATGAAACATTCCATGTATTACACCAAAGGAAAATGAATGATGTTATTTCTAAACTAGATTTTGAAAAGGCATATGACAAAGTTATGTAGTCTTTTCTTCACAAAGTTATAAGAATGAAGGGCTTCTCTGCAAAGTGCCTATATTACATGTAACAAAAATGGACGGGGATTCGAGGTAACTGGAAAGAAGAGAGAGGATCTCGCCTTGCAATTGTTTATATTGATCCTCGGCCTCTTCGGCCTTAGAGGAGAAAATTTTGCTCCCATGAAAGTTTATTTCAAGTTAAAAGAAAGTTTCTCAGAGATATGAAAAGTAAGTTACATATCCACTATCTTCATTCCATATCATGTTCTATGAGAATTATATTCTCAGCTTGATCATTTGAACTAATATACTAATCATTAACGGTTAGATTCAAAGATGAGTGTAGGGGCCCCAAACCCTAGCGCCATTGAGCATGACCTAGGCTCTCTCATGTTGCTGCTGCCATCGGTGTCGGCCGAGGTGGTGACAGGCCCCGGCGCTTAAGTTTTTCTGGGTCGGCAGCGGATGCTTCGCTAGGGCGGTTGGGGCAGCGTCGGCGGAGGTTGTTGCAAGCGGTGGTCCAGACGGCAGCATCTCCAGGTCGTTGTCTTTGTTGCAGGGTTGTAGCGGGTTGTGGCGGTCGGGCGTGGATCTTGGCTCCCACGTAGATCTGTTTCATTTTTTGGTATGGGAGGATTACCCCTAGCCTCTGCATCGAAAAGATGTGCATGTCTGTTTCACGTGTGGCCGCAGGTCATATGGCCCATGGTTGGGGGCCGGCGTAGAGCTGATTTGCGTGATTCGATGGAGATCCATCCCGCTTCTAGTTGGGGAGGCGCGGCTTTTGGTGAAAATCGAGCTCCGACTCCAGTCATCACGGTGTATACGCATCGTTACCTTGCTGAAGGAATCGTCAATGCAGTCTTTGTCCTCTCGCTCGGGCTTTGGGGTAAACCCTAGATCTTGGTGTCTCGGATCAAACGATGGGGGCTCTGTCGGTGTCGCCCTCCCTCATGGGGCCATTGTTTTGGGAGCAGCTGGTGGTGGAGGTGGCAAGAGGTGTCCCAACATGGCTTGATGGACTTGTGCAGGGCGATGACGTTGTCTGGCCATGGTGGCCTCCATGGCAGGACTGGCATGGTCAATACCTTGATCCTTGTCCCGATGATATGTGATGGTGCATGTTGAGGGTCTGCCAGACTAGTTTGAGCTTCTGGTTCGCTGATGGGCAGCCTTGTGTAGCCTCCGACTTTTAGATGATGTGTGTAGGTGTGAGGTTCGGGCATATGGCCTTGACATATCCACCCCCTTCATCAAGTTTGTTGGTGTTGTGACAGTTGTCGCTAATGAGGTGGCTTCAGATTGATCTTTATATTCTCTTTTAATAATATAAATAAACTTGGTAGTGTGCATCAAATGATGCAGAGGCCCGGAGGTTCAACCTCCTTTTTAAAAAAATCAGTCAGGTGTTCAACAAAAACTGCAAAACTAAAATTCAGATAGCATAATTATGATGGTCCAATGTAAACTCGAATTTAAAGAAAAAAATTGAACTGGTCAGGTAAACTCAGGGGTGAATTATGACATAATTCGTTCGGCACGAAGGTGAATAGAGATTAATTTCCCTTTCATGTCAAGCAAGTGTCACCTCTTGTTGGCAGTATGACTTCTAGGTCTCCGATGTTGTTTGCGCTGCTTGCACCTATTATATGATCAAGTCTGAGGTTTGTAAAAGCTCCAGCGAGCTACACACCACACCCTCCACCCCGCTCCCATGCAGCCACCTCCAGGACGCACCAAGCGGTCATCACCGAACTTCACTAGACCCCCTTCGTGCCCCTCCCCCCTCTCGCCGCCACCGGGATCACCGCTGGGCAAAGCCCGTGTGGTGCGGCGGCGGCGGATCCCCTCGGTCGTCTGCAGGTTTCGGCGGTGGCGGACGTTCCTAGCTCCTTCAGACGGTGCTCGCGGGGCGGCGGCGGACTGGTCGGTCGAGGGCGCGCTCGCATGTGGCATGCTGGCGGCGGCGTGAGATGGTCAATCCCGATCTGGTCCCAATGGGTCGGGCGGGCCTTGCTATCCTCCGCTTGCTGCTCCTGCCGCTTCCTATTTGGTCGCTCACAAGTTTCTGGTGCCCGACCTTCAGCACGAGGATCTCTATGGTGGGCTGGTGGCGACCTCCACCTTCGCCGGAGGTGGTCGGCCAACTAGGTGTGGGGATCAAGATACTACATCTCATTCCGGCTACGAGTTGTGGGGGCGAAGCTGCCGGTGAAAACCAAGCTTCGACTACGGTCATTTCATGTGATGGCGGCGTCCGTGCGCCATTTCCTTGTTGAAGGCATCGCTTGTGCAGTGTTTGGCTACTCACTCGCGCTGCTCCGAGGGAAACCCCAGATCTGGCTATCCCGGATCGGACGATAATGATGATTTGGCGTCATTCTACCTCTTGAGGACATCGCTTTTGGATCAGCGCCGGTTGGTGGAGGCATGAGGCGGAGTGGTGTTCATTATCCGTGTAGCCGACAACGAGTCTCGACAGCGTGATGCAGCAGGGCCTTGATGATGGTCGTAGCTTAATGGGCTTGCGCAGGTTGGCGGCACCATCTGGCGTCATGGTGGCATCGATGGTAGGTCTAGCGAGGACTTTCACTTCGGTCTAACATCCTAGAGATGGCTGGTGTTAGAGGTGGTTGTGAACACTGAACCTTGCGCACAATGTGCTTCTTTTAGATGTTACCAGAGAGTCAGCGATGGCGATGGTCGGGGCACAAGGTCCCATCTTTTCTTCTAGCTTTGTACTAGTTTGATGGTATTTTGACACCTTTGCTTGGTGACTCCGGTTTGTAAGATCGTTGTAAGGCTTTTTACCGGGTTTTGTTGAATAATTGAAATAAAAGAGGACCGTATGCATCATTTTGATGCAGAGGCTGGCTCCCCCATTTCAGAAAAAAAAAATGATCAAGTCTATAGCTATGAGCCAATAGGCTCCACTAGTGGAAAACAGGGCATCAGTCCCGGTTCGTTTGGGCCTTCAGTCCCGGTTGCGCAACCGGGACTAACCAACCGGGACTGATGCCCTATCTTTAGTCCCGGTTGCTATACGAACCGGGACTAAATAGAGACCACGTGGCAAGGTCCAGGCGCTCGTGGGCGTAGGTCTTTAGTCCCGGTTCGTGTTAAGAACCGGGACTAAAGTGTCCACACGTGGCAGCCTCTGTTGCTTCTTTATTTTTCTGGATTTCAATTGTTATTTAGGGGTTTAGGGTTTAGGGTATATTTGTATTTTGCTCCATTCAATTGTTTGATTCATTTCAAACAAGTTTTCTTATATACTTATTCATACAGCATTACAACATAATATATAAAATGATACATATATATAATATATTTGGTTCACCGAGCATATACATGCATACAAGTATATATACAACTTGTTCACACACATAAGATCACGACTTGTGTTTAATTATAAACATTGTCTGATCGAAACCGGCATGAAATTCACCCTTTGGGTTAATGACATGTTCAAGCAGAAATCCGGCTAATTCCTCTTGAATTCCTACTACGCGTTCAGTCGGTGAGAGCCGATTCCGCTTTGCTTCGAACTACGAAGAAGAAGAACAATATGAATATGAATCATCATAAAAAAATTGATGCCAATAAAATGAATTTGTCAGTATATTGTTTACTTACTGTTTGAAAATCAATTCCTTCAGTGACCTGCGCACGAAGGTTCTCGCAAGTATAGTATGCACATAGATTAGTCCCCGAAGGCTGCCTCGCACACTTTACGAGAATAGATTTTAGTCAGTGACATATCAAGATTGATATACTTAATGGTATTTGAAACTAGAATTAAAGGGATGTGTGGACCTAGCTTGTACGACTTACCTCGATCTGACGGTAAATTAGCTCAGTTTTCCATTCACCTTTAACTATGCGTATAAACCGTTTCCAAACACTGCCGAGCAAACAAAATGAATAGATGAGTTATAGATGAACGAAAGAGACCGATATAATGCCGTAATGATTGAAATTACCTATCCATCACATCAAGGATGCTTTGGTATTCATTAAGTGGTTTATTCATCGAGTCAAAGATTTGAACCCTTCCATAGTCAGGTTCAATCTTTAGCAAAATCCAGTGGTAACTGCGTGCAAGTTTAAGTATGTAAGTTAATAAACTCATCAATTACACTTATAACATCGAGTAAGGAAAAGTAACTGTGTATAAGATAGTAACACTCACCTGATGTTGTACGGAAAGAGTATTCTAGCTCGGTATTCCTGCGTAAGTAGGAACTCTAGCAAGTTATCCTCCGTCTCCTTGCGATTCCTCTGTATCATCGCTCCGTTAACTCGATTTGGATCAATGAATCCAAGTTGGAGGTCATTCCTTTTCTTACATTCCATACTCTTCATTCTGCATAATAAACAGCGTAGTGAGGAAAATTACATGCAAAGAACGAGTTGAGCTAGAGACTTATAGAAATAATGAATCACTTACAGAACATAGGCATTGACGAGAGATTTGTCGAGCGCGTCTTGATTGAATAGCTGAAAGAATTCATCAAACTCAATATGCACCAAGTATTGACCTAAGAAATGGTCCTTTGTGATTTGCATAAGGAGAAAATCTTGCGTGCCCTTTGCGGCTTGCAGGTACCACTTATGCAATTTTCGCATTTGTGTTGGTAGATTCATTTCAATCTCAGGTGGGACCAGACTCTTCCCCTTTTCATATTGCCGTGCTATAGGCGCCTTTGGGTTGATATCTTCATGTAGCAATTGAGAAAGAGTCAAACCAGCTTCTTTAGCAAAGTCGGCGGTATTGGGTTGAGCAACACTCCCACCAGCATCACTAGCAAAGACCTTTAGCGGGGAGATCGATTTTTTGGTCTGTGCTCCAAGCTGGGCGACGTCTCTTTTCCCTCTTGCAGTTGCGCTTGTCTTATTAGCTTCTTTTTTTGCATCTACCTGCTTATCCAAACAACGCTTGTAGTCATCTGGCTTACGCAATTCATATTGCGAAGGTTGGGTAAGCATATCAAAGGCCCACTCCTTCTGTTCCAGAGTATATACCTGCTTCGGTGTAGGGGTCGGGCGTAGGGCTGCGAGCTTCCTTTTCACTTTGGCTCTGTCCTCCGCCTCAATTTCTTCAGCAGTCTTCTCGATAGGAGGAGGCGGCACCGCCTTAGCTATCTTGGCCCGTTTCTTCGGAGAGACATTGCTAGTGGACATAGCAGCGGACTTGCCACAACTCTGGGACTTACGAGTGGGCTGAGGCGGCGGAGGTGGCGGAGGCGGCTGACATTGAGGTGGAGATCGATGTGGACTCGGGGTATGGTGGTAGTCGTCCCTGTCGTCGTCGGGAGGTGGTGAATTGCGAGGACTCAGAGGAGAGGGTGGCCGCCTTGGCGCCGAGCCTGGAAACACGATGTGTTTCTTATCCCAAAGAATTATACCACCCAATACTTCTCCCAGTTTTTCCTCCTCTTCAGGTCCAGCGACGTCAAGAAGGAGGGACTCATACCCCCTTTCAATTGCATCCACCCCGACCTTAGCATAGCCAGGTCGAATCTCACGGCCATGCCAGGTTTGTCCAGGTCCAGATGGCAACACATAGCCAACCGCCACCTTCATCGATATGTTCTTCATGGGATAATGCAGCTCACAGTCTATCTTCTTGGTGATGTCATCCACGGGGTAGTGAACCATCGGTACCTCCGTGGAAGCCACGCTGCTTCTCCGCTGAGATCGGTCGCCTGATGCATGTTCTAGGTGTTGCTGATGCTGAGTTGCCCCTTGCGACTTTAATTCCTCCAGTGCCTTCTGCTGCAGTAAATACAACTCTCTCAGCTCAGCCTGTTGCCTTTCTATGCTCTCTATCCGTGAGGCCTCCTCCTGCGCCATCCGCTTCTTCGCTCTCTCTCGGCTTCTATAAGTCTGGCTCTCTTCGGAGAACCCAGACCTCCACGGAATAGCAGAACCCAGACCCCGTGTTCGTCCTGTGTGTTCTTTGTTCCCGAGGGCCTTTGTCAGCTCGTCGTTCTCTCTGTCCGTCTTGAACGTCCCCTCTTGAACCTCGGCGATTGTCTTGACAAGTGCTCCCAGGGGTTCAGCAATTTGTTTCTTCTCTTCAACTAATTTCCCTGTTCTCTCATCATAGACAGCTCCATGGGCAAGTGCCCAATTTCTTGACCTTCTGGGCCATTGTTCTATTTCTGGTTCAATGCCTTTTTCTCGTAGGGCGGCCTCTTGCATATCCCACTTAGGCTCGGCCCTTTTGTAGCCACCTGGACCCAACTTATGGTGATATTTCTTTTTTGCAGCATTTGCCTGATTTTTCTGACTCCTTAGCTTACCCAGCTCTGACTCCTTGTACTCCACAAATGCATCCCAGTGATCCCGCAGGAACTCATTGGGGCCAGTAAATTCTGGAGCTTGTCGATCGGCGTTGACATAGGCGTTCCATAACCTCTTCTTGTGGTTATTGAACTGTGCAGCCATCTTCTTGAGAGCCCACTCCCTGACTTTCTCCTTCTGTTGCTCTGCTTCTTCCAGGGACTCGGTGACCGGCAGATTGAAATGTGGAATGAGGGAATCCCAAAGTCTATCTTTCAAGATCTTGGTGACATAATTGACCGCTGCACCCTCTTCTGGCTCTGGCTGTGCTGGCTCTCCCTTTGCCGCCTTGGGCTTATACCAATATTGAATGCTTATCGGCACCATGTCCCTGACAAGACATCCACATTGATGTGTGAACGCATTTGCAACACTCTTGGGTTCCAACGGTTCGCCTTCAGTTGAGAGACGCCCAATCGTGTAATGCTGATTCGATGCCAGCCGTTTGGCCGGGCCTCGCTTCTTTCTAGAAGATTCAGAGCTCTAAAATAAGAAAACACTCGTTAATATATATACCACATAATGCATCGTCATCTACTGATTCATGAATAGAGCTAGTCTTCATATATATATATACCTCGCCGGACCGTTTTATTAAGTCACGTCCAGTCCCTTGTGAGCCGTCCTCGCAATCATCATTTTCCGATTCATGCGGCTGCTCCTCCTCCATTCCGTCACCCGACTCATTCAAAAATTCCGAGCCGTCTCCTTCTGCACGGGTGGTACCCTCTCCTTGTGCACGGGTGCTACCCTCTCCTATAATTTTCAATATCTCTTCTTCACCTTCTCTTCCGGCGCCGAAATCCATCACTGAAATCCATAACATAGATCAACAACATTACTCCATATTTTTATTTCTATTATTGCTAACAATATTACTAACAATATTTCTAACATTTCTATCTATTCACTTTCTAACTCTATATATCTAACCTAAATAGCATTTTACTAACTTAATAATAATAATAGCATTTTACTAACTTAATAATAGTAATAGCATTTTACTAACTTAATAATAGTAATAGCATAAAATCTAACATAATAATAATAGTAATAGCATTTTACTAACTTAATAATAGTAATAGCATAAAATCTAACATAATAATAATAGTAATAGCATTTTACTAACTTAATAATAGTAATAGCATAAAATCTAACATAATAATATAGTAATAGCATTTTACTAACTTAATAATAGTAATAGCATAAAATCTAACATAATAATAATAGTAATAGCATTTTACTAACTTAATAATAGTAATAGCATAAAATATAACATAATAATAATAGTAATAGCATTTTACTAACTTAATAATAGTAATAGCATTTTACTAACTTAATAATAGTAATAGCATAAAATCTAACATAATAATAATAGTAATAGCATTTTACTAACTTAATAATAGTAATAGCATAAAATCTAACATAATAATAATAGTAATAGCATTTTACTAACACTAATTCTATTACCATTTCTAATATCATTTCTATTTCTAATAAAATCTAACCTAAAATCTAACATATATATTCTAACTACCTAGTATATGCTAACACTAATTCTAACACTAATTCTAACACTAATTTGCATATTCTAACACTACTAACCCTAAATACTAATTCTAACATTTTTCTAAAAATTTCTAACATAAATTCCTAACTACATTTTTCTAAAAATTTCTAACATAAATTTCTAACTACATTTTTCTAAAAATTTCTAACTACATTTTTCTAAAAATTTCTAACATAAATTCCTAACTACATTTTTCTAAAAATTTCTACCATAAATTTATCAAATTTCTTTTGCATCAGGGGGCCGGCCGGCGGTACGGTGGTGCTCACCTGCGGGCTCGGCGTGGGCTCGGCGGCGGCGGCGGCAGCGCGGGCTCGGCGTGGGCTCGGCGGCGGCGGCGCGGGCTCGGTGGTCTCGGCCGGTCTCGGGCGCGGCGGCTCGGCCGGTCTCGGGCGCGGCGTTGCGCGGCGGGTAGGGCGGGCGGCGGCGTGGTGGCGCGGTGGCGCGGTGGTCGCGCGGCGGTCACGAAAACGACGGACCGCAACGCTCCCGACGAGAACTCCTCCGCGCGGTCGATCGAAAACTGCTAAGTGTTGGCCGGGGAAGAAGAAGGGGGCGGCGGCGGTTTATATACCCCCCCCCCCCCCTTTAGTCCCGGTTGGTGGCTTCAACCGGGACTAAAGGGGGGTCTTTAGTCCCGGTTGGAGGCACCAACCGGGACTAAAGACTCTTTACTCCCGGTTGGTTCCTCCAACCGGGACTAAAGACCTTGGGCGGTTCGCGCACCCAGATCCAGACCTTTAGTCCCGGTTGGTTTTTTCAGAATTCATTTGAAAATATGAATTTTGAATTTCAATTTGAATAACTTCTGCATATTTTAGAATTTGATAAAACTTTGAATATGAAAAGTGTTTGAAATTGAATAACTAATTCAAAACTATTTTCTATTTTTAAAATCAATTATTCTAACTATTCAAACAATTAACTATTTTGTCATTTTCAATTAAAACAATATTGATTAAAATTCTTTTTGCATATTTTAGAATTTGATAAAACTTTGAATATGAAAAGTGTTTGAAATTGAATAACTAATTCAAAACTATTTTCTATTTTCAAAATTAATTATTCTAACTATTCAAACAATTAACTATTTTGCCATTTTCAATTAAAACAATATTGATTAAAATTATTTTTGCATATTTTAGAATTTGATAAAACTTTGAATATGAAAAGTGTTTGAAATTGAATAACTAATTCAAAAATATTTTCTATTTTTAAAATCAATTATTCTAACTATTCAAACAATTAACTATTTTGCCATTTTCAATTAAAACAATATTGATTAAAATTCTTTTTGCATATTTTAGAATTTGATAAAACTTTGAATATGAAAAGTGTTTGAAATTGAATAACTAATTCAAAACTATTTTCTATTTTTTAAAAAAATTCCGGCTTATTAGTTCTTTTACACGCTGGATGGACTGCCGCTCTTCTCTTCCCGCCCTGCCATTTATACACACACCGTGGTGCTTCTTCCTTGCAGCGCCTCCCCGCAAGCCCAAAAGAAAGCAATGGCCGCCGTCTTCCGCCTCAACCCCGTTGCCTCGCCCTACTACCTCTCTCCTACCCCTGCCGCCGCTATGTCCATTCCTGATTTCTTTGCCTCGCAGTTCTTGTGCCCACAGCAGCTTCCACATCCGCTCCCCCCACCCCGTTGCCTTGCCCTACTACTGCACGCCGCCACCGCCGCCACAGCAGCTATCGGCTCCCCGTTGCCGCATCACAGAGATATTTGAGGAAACTTTGAATATGAAAAGTGTTCGAATTTGAATAACTAACCCAAAATCATACATTTACATCAAAGTTTAATACATTATTACACATCACCAACATCCCCATCTAGTGTTGGGGTTTTCTTCTGCACCGTAACCATGGAGTATCTTCTTTGTTTAAGAGGAGGGTTGGGTCAGTGTTCACTCTGAAGGGCGGAATTTCATCAAACTTGTTATAATCTTCTGACATATCTGTCTTGTCCTCCACTCCCACGATGATTCTTTTCCCTAAGAGAACAATGTGTCGCTTTGGCTCATCGTGTGATGTATTCGTTTTCTTATCTTTTCTCTTTCTCGGTTTTGTAGACATGTCCTTCACATAGAAAACCTGAGCGACATCGTTGGCTAGGACGAATGGTTCGTCCATGTACGCAAGATTGTTGAGATCCACTGTTGTCATGCCGTACTTTTGGTCTACAACTACCCCGCCTCCTGTCAGCTTGACCCATTTGCACCGAAACAAAGGGACCTTAAAAGACGGTCCATAGTCAAGTTCCCATATCTCCTCTATGTAACCATAATATGTGTCCTTTGTCCCATTGTCGTGTAATGCATCAAAGCGGACACCACTGTTTTGATTGGTGCTCTTTTTATCTTGGGCGACCGTGTAAAATGTATTCCCATTTATCTCGTAACCCTGGAAAGTCAATATAGTTGAAGATGGTTTCTTGGCCAACATGGACAGCTCATATCCAACAGTGGCATCATTTATGAGAAGTGTTTGCAACCAACCACCAAAAGTCGCCATGTGCAACTTTGTAATCCAGGAGTTTGACTGCCCAGGGTTTTCCGAGCGTACAATATTCTTGTGTCGCTCCATATACGGCTCCACCAACATAGAATTTCGTAAAACTGTGTAGTGTGCTTCACTCAAAGAATGTCCGTCCATACAGTATGCTGATTTCATTCCTAGCGTGCCTTTTCCACTTAGTCTCCCCTCATGCCGCGATTGAGGAAGACCAATCGGGTTCAGGTCAGGAACAAAGTCAACACAAAACTCAATGACCTCCTCTATTAGATAGCCCTTGGAGATGCTTCCTTCTGGCCTTGCACAGTTATGCACGTATTTCTTTAAGACTCCCATAAACCTCTCAAAGGGGAACATATTGTGCAGAAATACTGGACCGAGAATGGTAATCTCTTCGACTAGATGAACTAAGAGATGCGTCATAATATTGAAGAAGGACGGTGGGAACACCAACTCGAAGCTGACAAGACATTGGGCCACATCATTCTGTAACCGTTGTAGATCTTCTGGATTGATTACCTTCTGCGAAATTGCATTGAGGAATGCACATAGCTTCACAATCGGTACTCGAACATTTTCCGGTAGAATCCCCCTCAGTGCAACCGGAAGCAATTGCGTCATAAGCACGTGACAGTCATGAGACTTTAGGTTTTGGAATTTTTTCTCGGCCATATTTATTATTCCCTTTATATTTGACGAGAATCCAGATGGGACCTTGATACTGCTCAGGCATTCAAAAAAGATTTCCTTCTCTTCTTTGGTAAGAGCGTAGCTCGCAGGACCCTTAGAATCCTTCGGATGCATGCCGTCTCTTCTTTTCATACGGTGCTGGTCCTCCCGTGCTTCTGGTGTATCTTTTGTCTTCCCATACAAGCCCAAGAATCCTAGTAGGTTCACGCAAACATTCTTCGTCACGTGCATCACGTCGATTGCAGAGCGGACCTCTAGGAATTTCCAATACTCAAGCTCCCAAAATATAGATTTCTTCTTCCACATGGGTGCATGTCCGCTATCGTCATTCGGAATAGACATACTGCCAGGACCCTTTCCAAAGATTACTTCTAAATCTTTGACCATATCAAATATATCATCACCAGTATGGCGTTTAGGCTTGCCCCGGACTTCTGCCTCGCCCTTGAAATGCTTGCCTTTTTTCTTCAATTGATGTTTGGGCGAAAGAAATCGACGATGCCCGAGATACACCACCTTCTTACTTTTATCCAAATATATACTATCGATCTCACCTAAACAGTGCGTGCATGCATTGTATCCCTTGTTTGTCTGTCCTGAAAGGTTACTAAGAGCAGGCCAATCATTGATGGTCACGAACAGCAACGCTCGTAGATGAAATTCCTCTTGTTTATACTCATCCCACACACGAACACCTTCAGTCTGCCACAGCTGTAAAAGTTCATCAACTAATGGCCTTAGATACACATCAATGTCATTACCGGGTTGCTTCGGGCCTTGGATAAGCACTGGCATCATAATAAACTTTCGCTTCATGCATAACCAAGGAGGAAGGTTATATATACATAGAGTCACGGGCCAGGTGCTATGACTGCAGCTCTGCTCCCCAAAAGGATTCATGCCATCTGTACTTAGACCAAACCTCAGGTTGCGTGCGTCTTCCGTAAACTCCGGGAAATCTCTGTCGATTTTTCTCCACTGCGACCCATCAGCGGGGTGTCTCAACATCTCGTCACTCTTACGATCTTCTTTGTGCCACCTCAACAACTTGGCATGCTCTTTGTTTCTGAACAAACGTTTCAACCGTGGTATTATAGGTGCATACCACATCACCTTGGCAGGAACCCTCTTCCTGGGGCGCTCGCCCTCAACATCACCAGGGTCATCTCGCCTGATCTTATACCGAAATGCACTGCACACCGGGCATGCATTCAAATTCTCATACTCACCGCGGTAGAGAATACAGTCATTAATGCATGCATGTATCTTCTGCACCTCCAATCCTAGAGGGCAGACAATCTTCTTTGCTTCATACGTACTGGCGGGCAATTCGTTATCCTTTGGAAGCATCTTCTTCATAATTTTCAGCAACTTCTCAAATCCCTTGTCAGATAAACCACTCTCTGCTTTCCATTGCAGCAATTCCAGCGTGCTTCCTAGCTTTTTCTGGCCATCTTCGCAATTTGGGTACAAATCCTTTTTGTGATCATCTAACATGCGTTCCAACTTCTCCCTCTCCTTTTCACTTTCACAGTCAATCTGTGCATCAACAATGACCTGACCAAGATCATCAGCGGGCATATCTGATGCCCGTTCTTCACCTTCTTCTTCTTCATTATCTTCCATTGCGGTATCGGTGGTTTCAGGGAACTCAGGATAGTTGTCATCATTCTGTTCTTCATCGTTGTCTTCCATCATAACCCCTCTCTCCCCATGCTTGGTCCAACAATTATAGCCGGACATGAAACCGAACCGGAACAGGTGGATGTGAAGGGTCTTTGTGGAGGGGTAATCCTTCTCATTTCGACAACCACCGCATGGACAACACATAAAACCATTCCGCTTGGTTGCCTCAGCCACCTTGAGAAAAGAATGCACGCCTTTAATGAAATCTCCAGAGCGTCGATCGGCGTACATCCATGCTCGGCTCATCTGCATTATATAAGTACATATCAAACGCAAATCAAATATACAATTTCTATTTCTATCTCTAATTTTAGTTTGATAAGTAAGAATAAGTTAACAAAACTTTAGTCCCGGCTGGTGGGTACTTCTATCGGTATTTCTATTTTTCTATCTCTATCTCTATTTCTATTTCTATGTTAGCTATGTCTACTTCTATTTTTATTTTTATTCTAACATTTCTATTTCTAATAGCATTTCTATTTCTAATAAAATCTAACATAAATAAAATCTATATAGCATTTCTATTTTTACCTCTATCGGTATTTCTATCTCTATTTCTATCGGTATTTCTATTTTTCTATCTCTATTTCTATTTCTATGTTAGCTATGTCTACTTCTATTTTTATTTTTAATTCTAACATTTCTATTTCTAATAGCATTTCTATTTCTAATAAAATCTAACATAAATAAAATCTATATAGCATTTCTATTTTTACCTCTATCGGTATTTCTATCTCTATTTCTATCGGTATTTCTATTTTTCTATCTCTATCTCTATTTCTATTTCTATGTTAGCTATGTCTACTTCTATTTTTATTTTAATTCTAACATTTCTATTTCTAATAGCATTTCTATTTCTAATAAAATCTAACATAAATAAAATCTATATAGCATTTCTATTTTTACCTCTATCGGTATTTCTATCTCTATTTCTATCGGTATTTCTATTTTTCTATCTCTATCTCTATTTCTATTTCTATGTTAGCTATGTCTACTTCTATTTTTATTTTTAATTCTAACATTTCTATTTCTAATAGCATTTCTATTTCTAATAAAATCTAACATAAATAAAATCTATATAGCATTTCTATTTTTACCTCTATCGGTATTTCTATCTCTATTTCTATCGGTATTTCTATTTTTCTATCTCTATCTCTATTTCTATTTCTATGTTAGCTATGTCTACTTCTATTTTTATTTTTAATTCTAACATTTCTATTTCTAATAGCATTTCTATTTCTAATAAAATCTAACATAAATAAAATCTATATAGCATTTCTATTTTTACCTCTATCGGTATTTCTATCTCTATTTCTATCGGTATTTCTATTTTTCTATCTCTATCTCTATTTCTATTTCTATGTTAGCTATGTCTACTTCTATTTTTATTTTTAATTCTAACATTTCTATTTCTAATAGCATTTCTATTTCTAATAAAATCTAACATAAATAAAATCTATATAGCATTTCTATTTTTACCTCTATCGGTATTTCTATCTCTATTTCTATCGGTATTTCTATTTTTCTATCTCTATCTCTATTTCTATTTCTATGTTAGCTATGTCTACTTCTATTTTTATTTTTAATTCTAACATTTCTATTTCTAATAGCATTTCTATTTCTAATAAAATCTAACATAAATAAAATCTATATAGCATTTCTATTTTTACCTCTATCGGTATTTCTATCTCTATTTCTATCGGTATTTCTATTTTTCTATCTCTATCTCTATTTCTATTTCTATGTTAGCTATGTCTACTTCTATTTTTATTTTTAATTCTAACATTTCTATTTCTAATAGCATTTCTATTTCTAATAAAATCTAACATAAATAAAATCTATATAGCATTTCTATTTTTAATTCTAACATCTAATAATTGCTCCCATAAAAAAATCACAAATCTCTCTACTTCTAGAGCAATAAATGAGCTAAATTACCAATGAAAGACAAAAGCACAAAATTCCTCACCTTTTAGTCCACTTAGATTGAAGTGGGGACATCAATTTGTGACAAAAAATGGTGATCAAAGAGGATGAACTCGAGTTGCATGAAGAACACTGAGAGTGGAGAGGGGGAGTGCCTGGCTCGGGGAGGAAGAAGGAGCTGCTTTATACAGGGAAGTCATTAGTCCCGGTTTGTAATACCAACCGGGACTAAAGGCTGGCTCTTTAGTCCCGGTTGGTGTTACCATCCGGGACTAATGAGTCTGACAACGGTCGGATTCGACCCCAGAGTCATTAGTCCCGGTTCATATTACGAACCGGGACTATAAGTTCAAAACGAACCGGGACTAATGAGTTCTGGGGTCTGGCGGCCGAAAAAGCTGTGCGGCCCGGGGCATCAGTCCCGGTTCAGACAGCAACCGGGACTAATACCCTGGAATATTAGGCCGGTTTTCTACTAGTGCTCCGACGTCCTTCTCTGAATTTTAAGCCTAGTATGCGGTGTGCCTCAATCTTCCTGTACGACTGCCACTACACGTCCCACTCTCTCTGACTTTCAGCATAGTGTGTGGTGCGCCTCAGTGCTGCAATCTCACCCACAACATGACCAGACCGATGCGTCTATCTCCACGCCGTCAAAACTACACGGGTCGTCACAATTTGCTCCCAAAAAAAGAAGAGCGAGAGAGCAAAGTTTGGCAAGAAACCATGCCAGCTCTTCTTCTGCTCTTGCTGTTGAGCCTGGATGGCGCGTTGGCCTCGTCGGCTGACGTCGGCCATTTCGCCTACCAAGGCTTCGCCGCGGCGAACCTAACTCTAGATGGTCTCGCCGTCGTCATGCCCAACGGCCTCCTAGCTCTGACCAACTTCACTTCCCAGGAAAAAGGCCACGCCTTCCATCCCGCCCCGTTCAGCTTCCTCGACACGACGGCCAACTCCACCGCCGTGGCGAGGTCCTTCTCCGCGTCTTTCGTGTTCGCCATCGTATCCTTGGTGGATGGCCTGAGTGACCAAGGGCTCGCCTTCGTGCTCGCCCCGACCTCGAACCTCTCGTCGGCCAACGGCGGCCAGTACCTGGGTCTCCTCAATGCGACGAATGGCACCGCGAGCGACCACATCTTTGCTGTCGAGCTCGACACCATCCGGAACCCAGAGCTAAGCGACATCAACAGCAACCACGTCGGCATCAACGTCAACAGCCTCATCTCGGAGAAGGCCGTGCCGGCCGGCTACTACGCTGACGGCGACGGCGCCTTCCGAGACCTGCTGCTGAATAGCCGCAAGCCAATGCAGCTGTGGGTGGACTACGATGGCCAGACCAGGCAACTCAGTGTCACGCTAGCTCCCGTACAGGTTCCGAAGCCCAAGAATCCTTTGCTCTCTGAAGCCATCGATCTCTCCACCATCCTGGCGGAGACGATGTATGTCGGCCTCTCTTCATCGTCGGGCGTGGTACCCACGCACCACTACGTCCTTGGATGGAGCTTCAGCTTGGACGGACCTGCTCCGCCACTTGACTTCTCCAAGCTTCCCACCCTGCCGTATGTGGGTCCGAAAGCTCGGTCCAAGGTCTTGTACATCGCTCTACCATTAGCCACCTTATTGCTCATCGCTTCGGTGCTAGCTGTTGTCTTCTTCCTCTTGCGACGGCGCCGGTTTGCAGAGGTGTGGGAAGATTGGGAGGACGATTTCGGCCCGCACCGATTCGCATACAAAGATCTCTTTCATGCCACCGATGGGTTCAAGAATAGGAATTTACTCGGCGTCGGAGGATTTGGGAAAGTATACAAAGGGGTACTTCCAGCATCCAGTTTGGAGATCGCCGTGAAGAGAGTGTCACATGACTCAAGGCAAGGTGTACGGGAGTTCATTGCCGAAGTGGTGAGTATTGGCCGTCTCCGTCATCGAAATCTCGCGCAGTTGCTCGGCTATTGTCGACGCAAGGGTGAACTTCTGTTGGTCTATGACTACATGGAAAATGGTAGTCTTGACAAATACTTGTACAATAAGAATGTTCCAGCTCTAAATTGGACTCAAAGGTACTGGATCATCAAGGGTATCGCGTCAAGCTTGTTGTACCTACATGAGGATTGGGAGCAGGTAGTCATCCACCGAGATATAAAAGCAAGCAATGTGCTACTAGATAGGCAAATGAATGGACGGCTAGGTGACTTTGGTTTGGCGAGGTTATATGATCATGGCACGGATGCTCAAACGACACATGTGGTTGGCACAATAGGATACCTCGCACCAGAACTTGTGCGCACTGGAAAAGCAACACCCTCAACAGATGTTTTCGCATTCGGCGTGTTTCTCCTAGAGGTCGCTTGTGGACGCAGGCCAATCGGGAGTGACGAGCATAACAACACTCTGGTATTGGTCGACTGGGTGCTTGAGCACCACACCAATGATGCTATCATCGATGCGGTGGATTCAAGGCTCATGGGCAAATTCAACGCGGAGGAGGTCACCCTCGTGCTCAAACTAGGTTTATTGTGCGCGCACCCGTTGCCCAATGCAAGGCCTAATATTAGGAAGTTCATGCAGTACCTGGACGGAGACCAGTCCATCCCACTTCTGTCTCCAACATACATGAGCTACAGCAAGATGGCCCAGATGCAAAATGAAGGGTTCGATTCATACATCATGTCATGCACACACAGGGCGACAAGTATTTGCAGCGCATCTTTTGATTCATCGGAGATGGTTCTGTTCGATGGGAGGTGAAGTAGTGTTGCTGGCAATTAACTGCTATTTATGTTCCCTGTCTCTCTTTTGGGATTTGTAATCATCTTTTCATCTAAGATGGCTCTTTTTCTTTGCAAATCATGTCGTCCGAGTCTTGGAGATTCCAAGAAGCTCTTTTCATGTAATCCACACATTCGTGGTAGTAGAATGTTACTTTCACTCCTATTTTCTGGCAAAGAAGAAGATCACTGGCATTGGTTAATGAATTATGATGACAATCTCATCTATTGATCGGGATAAATTTGTTGGAAGTGAAAAAGCGAGAACGAGAGAATGAATAGAACTGTCACTGTTTATTGATAGATGGAACACTTATATACATGGTGAACAGTTGCCCCCAAAGGAGGCGACGGTTCAGAAAGGCGGTTCCAGGAGGCATCGCTCCGGAACAACAAGTCGGTTTCACATCGTGGGGTTTCCACGTGCGGTTACAAGCAAAGATTAATTTAACTAATTACAATAATTAATTAAATCCTAACACTCCCCCTAATCTATGCTTGTCCTTGTAAGTGTTCGTCATCTTCAAATAGTCTCCTCCAAAAACCCTGTGGGAAAAATATGAGGACACTTGGATTTGATATGTTGCCAAAAACTCCTTTAAAACCCAGTGGGAAAAATAAGAAGAAAATAGTACAACATATAATGATTATTGTCTCTTTGATAACTTATATTAGAAAACCTTGAAAGGATAAAACTCATTGGTAAGTTTAGATAACAATTAATATGTCTTGTATACATCCGTTAAAAACCCTGGTGGGGAAAATAGGAGGTATGACATATATTCTTATGTTGATATTATCTCATTAAAAACCTTGATGAGAACCATGAGAGTAAACTCATAAAGGGAAAAAGAGTGTAATATAATGTTTGAATGGTTTATGGTTCAGAGGGATACTCCCCCTGACCCTTTCAAATCTCGAAGTCGTCTCATACCAATGCCATGAACATACTTTTCAAATGTTGAAGTTGGTAGTGACTTTGTGAATAGATCGGCGAGATTATCGCATGATTTGACTTGCAAAATGTTTATATCTCCACTTTTCTGTAATTCATGGGGATAAAACTATTTGGGTGCAATATGTTTAGTGATATTGCTCTTTATGTAACCCATTTGCATTTGAGCAACACAAGCAGCATTATCTTCGTAGATAATGGTTGGAGATTCGATAGAACCTTTTCCACATGATTGTCGTATGTGGTTTATCATTCTGCGAAGCCACACGCATTCACGTGATGCCTCATATAATGCAATTATTTCAGAATGATTAGTGGATGTAGTCACTAGGGTCTGTTTAGAAGACTTCCATGAGATGGCTGTCCCACCATGTAGGAACACAAAACCGGTTTGCGATCTGGCATTATGGGGGTCTGATAAGTAGCCAGCATCGGTATACCCAATCATATCAATGTCCAGATTTCTCTGAAATTGAAAGAATAGGCCAAGATCCTTTGTGCCTTGGAGATATCGAAAGATATTCTTAGCTCCCGTCCAATGGCGTTTAGTAGGAGCTGCGCTATGTCTAGCTAGTAAATTTACTGCAAATGCGATATCAGGCCTGGTGCAATTTGCAAGATACATAAGCGCTCCAATAGCACTGAGATATGGAACTTCAGATCCCAGTATCTCTTCTCCATTATCCCTTGGTCTAAATTGATCTTTCTCTACGTCTAGAGATCGAACAACCATGGGAGTTTTGGATGGATAGGATTTGTCCATATTGAATTTCTCCAATATTTTCTGGATATAGGCGGTTTGATGAACCAAAATACCTGAGGGAAGGTGCTCAAGTTGTAATCCTAAGCAAAATTTAGTTTTGCCCAAATCCTTCATCTCAAATTCCGTCTTTAGGTGATTGCGTGCTTCATCAATATCTTGTGTGTTGCCAATGATATTAAGGTCATCAACATACACTGAAATAATACAAAATCCTGTTTCAGACTTTTTGATGAAGACACATGGACAATTATCATTGTTGGAGTATCCCTTTTTCAATAGGAACTCACTAAGTCGGTTGTACCACATGCGTCCTGACTGTTTTAAGCCATATAAAGACTTATTTAGTTTTACACAATATACGTTGCGTTTTGCGTTTGGATTCGGAATTGGGACTCCATCAGGAACCTTCATATAGATGTCCGAATCAAGTGAGCCGTAAAGGTAAGCGGTCACTACGTCCATCAACTGCATAGATAGACGATTTTGAACTGCCATAGATATGAGGTATCGGAATGTAATACCACTCATTACTGGAGAATAAGTTTCATTGAAATCAATGCCTGGTCTCTGCGTGAAACCTTGGGCTACAAGCCTTGCTTTATATCTCACCACCTCATTGTTTTCGTTCCGCTTACGAACGAAAACCCATTTAAATCCCACAGGGAAAACTTTGGGAGGTGTAGGTATTGCTTCAGTGAATACCTTTCGTTTATTGAGCGAGGCTAATTCTACTTGGATTGCATCCTTCCATTTAGGCCAGTCGGAGCGTTTCTCACACTCTGCCATGGTCTTTGGATCATGATCATTTAGAAGGTTGTTTGCAATTGTAGTAGAGAAATTTATGTCGACAATTGTAGACTTACGGTTGTAAGATTCTCCAGAATCTATATAGTTTGTGGAAATTTCATTTACCCTTGTTGACTCGTCGTGATTTCCCAATACGATTGAGTCTGGGTTTTCCGATGTCCCAGTCATTGAGTGCACAACTGAGCTGGGTTGTGGAGGTTGTCCTTCCACTAGATTATCAACGCTAGGTTGATTTACATTTACTTCTTCAGAGGGTTTCTTCCTCTGTTTCCTTTGTTGCTTGCAAGGAGCTGAATCCTGTTTTATATTTACTTGTTCAGAGGGTTTCTTCCCTTGTTTCCTTTGTTGCTTGCGAGGAGCTGAATCCTGTTTTATGGCCGTACTTCTCCCCCTCTTATTTTGAATAGGGGGTTGAGTGGTTTTTGTTGGTACCTCCACTCTTTCAGGCGATTTATTGCAGGATTGTAGGATTTAGTGACACCTTTATAGTCAGTAAATGAATCTGGCAGATTATTTGCTATATGTTGCAAATTAATTATCTTCCGAACTTGAAGTTCAGTTTCTTGAGTACGTGGGTCGGAGGAGGAAATGCCATGGGCATTCCAATCGATTTCCGGGCATTCTTTTTGGTACTTGATATCTCCCCCTAATGCCGGGAAATGATCCTCATTAAAGATGCAATCAGCGTGACGGGCTGTGAATAGATCCCCTGTGAGGGGTTCAAGGTACTTGATTATTGACGGTGATTTGTACCCCCACATAGATCCCCAGTTTCCTGTGTGGGCCCATGGATGTACGCTGCGGTGGTGAGATTGGCACATATGTGGCGCATCCAAATTTACGCAGATGGGAAATATTAGGTAGATTTCCACGTACTAATTGCAGAGGGGAAGTGCTGTAATATGCAGTTGGTCGCAATTGAATTAAGTCAGCAGCATGTAAAACTGCATGACCCCAACATGAAGTTGGTAAGTTGCAATTCATTAGCAAAGGTCGTGCTATGAGCTTAATTCTCTTTATTAGAGATTCGGCCAAACCATTTTGAGTGTGGACATATGGGACCGAGTGCTGAACTTCAATTCCTAGTGCCATGCAATAATCATTGAAGGCTCGCGAGGAAAATTCAGCAGCATTGTCCATTCGAATTGATTTGATTCGATTCTCAGGATAATGAGCTTGTAATTTAATAACTTGTCTCATTATTTTGGCAAATGCATGGTTTCGTGTGGATAATAGACACACATGGGACCATCGTGTAGATGCATCTATAAGAACCATGAAATAGCTAAAAGGTCCAGACAATGGTTGGATAGGACCACAAATATCACCTTGAATTCTTTCAAGGAATTGGAGTGGTTCCGCTTGGATTTTAAGACGAGAAGGTCTTAAAATAAGTTTCCCAGTAGCACATGCAGTGCACATGAAATCCGAAGATTGTGGGAATTTAGCTTCATTTAAGTCATGACCATTGGAATTGCAGATAATTTTTCTCATCATCCCGATACCAGGATGACCTAGGCGATCATGCCAAATTTGAAATGCATTGACATTTTGAAAAATTACCTTGTACGCAACATGTGCTACGGGTTTTATGTATGTGTAGTACAATCCTGATGATAAAGAAGGAATTTTCTCAAATATTTGTTTGCCATATCCGTTTTCTTTGGTAAAGAGGAGATATTCCTCTTTGTTGTCCTCATGGGTTTCAATGTGAAATCCATTTTTGCGGATATCTCTGTAACCGATGAGGGTACGAGTTGAGTCGGGATACAATAAAGCATCCTCAATTATAATTTGCGTACCCATAGGGAGGGTAAATATGGCACGTCATGTGCCAACAATTACCGCATCGCGTCCAGGGATTGTTAAAATATTTCCATTTAACTTTTTGAGAGTTTGAAAATATTTTGTTTCCCTAAGTATAGAGTTTGTGGTACCACTGTCCACAAGGCACATTTCCTCCTCCATTTGGATTGACTCCCGTAGAAATCTATATATTAAAATGTAGAATTTTTAGTGATGAAAATACTTCTATTGAATATATAGAATACATACAACTTTCTTAATATCAAAGTGCTGATACATTACATATTGTGCTTTACAATATAGGGTGATGACACCAACAACACTAATAATATGTTTGATACAATACATATTATTATTATTTTATTACAACAATCTGATGGATGTAAATAAACATATTATCTAAAGGAGTTGATTGAGTAGTCAAAGTCCCCGAACACGTCGTTTGAGGCGTATTCTATCATCATGTTCTCCTTGTCCATGGAGTCCTGTGGTAGATGGAATTCTTTGATGTTGCTTGGTGTTCCTTGAACATCTTGCGAACATCCCGCTTCCATGTTATTATCAGGTTGAAGATTGAAGTGAGATTCATATCTTGCTCCTTGGGCATGTCCGTTACGTCCCATGGATTGCAGGTAGAGGTTTACCAGATGTCTTGGGGTGCGGCATTTCTTGGTGACATGCTTGTAGCATCCACATTTCTGGCAAAGAATTGTCTTATCAAACTTGTTCTTTGCTTTGCCCTTCCCCTTATCTGAATTGTGTGGCTTGTTCTTCTTGTTACGGTTGCGGTTGAATTTACCCTTGAAGTTCTTGCCTTGGCCTTTAGATGAGCCATTGAACTTATTGTTTTCCTGAAAATTTGCATGTACTTCGGGGAGACGGGCAGCCCCAACCGGGCGTTGATGACTATTCTTTAAAAGAAGTTCATCATGTTTCTCAGCCTGGAGGAGTACATGTATAAGTTCAGAATAAACTTGGTAATTCCTGGCACGATATTGTTGCTGTAGGATCCTGTCAGCAGGGAGCATAGTTGATAGAGTCTTTTCTATCTTCTCCAGTTCTGAAGGTTCCTTCTCGCAAAACCGCAATTTAGAACAAATCTTATGGACTTCATGGTTATAGGCTCCAACGGATTTGAAATCCTGGAGTCTTAAATGGGTCCATTCATGACTAGCTTCAGGCAGTATGACGGCCTTTTGCTGTTCATATCTTGTTTTAAGTGATTGCCACATATTGCTTGGAGATTCCTCCATCAAATATTCAGATTTCAAATCTGGATGAATATGTTGCCTTATAAGGGATAAGGCAGTATATTTCTGTTGCTCAGTTACTTGTGCATCTCCCTCCTGAGGAGGATTCTCAGGTGGTATGAGTGCACCTGCAATGCCACGGGATGAAAGACTAATCTTAACATCCATTGCCCATATAGGATAGTTATGTCCGTCGAGCGCAAGCTCTTCAAAATCTTTAGCGGCCATGTCGTCCTACATGAACGAGAACCAGAGATTTGATTAATCTACGTGTATGTAAATTAAATTCATCTTGGTTGTGTTGTAATAAAATTTGCAAAATCTTGTAAACTCAAGTGAATACTTGGGTTTTAGTGTAGGCCTCAAATCATCTATCATAACATATTGTAGATAATCACCATTTTTATGGAGTACATCTCTCAGCACCAAGAAGCATAGTCTGACCTAAGTCAGTAGATGCTTTTTTTCTTAGTACCTTATGTTATGATTTGATTTAAATATATGGGAGAGCACATTGAAGGTAGTCATTATGTCAATTTTGACAAAATGTAGACCTCACAATATTGTAGATAATCTGCACATTATGCAGTAGATGCCACATTACCTTGTGATCCCATATATAAATTTGAAGTAGTCACTTTTTTATTTATTTTGCATGTCAATTTAGTTCGAATTAAGTCAATTTTCGTGCTTTTTAAGGCATTTTTGGACTTAATTGATGGTAAATTGACATTTAATTTTGCATATCAATTCTTGCTAGTATTGAACCAAAAATAGCTCAATTAAGATGAATCGATTTATTTGCAAGAATTTTAAAATTTCAATTGCAAATTATGGACGTAATTAATCTCAACATGTGCACACATGGAAATATATTACATCACACATATTTTTCAGGAATACGTAGTACTCTTACTGAAATAAATTACAGAACCTAATTAGCTGCAATTTACAGAATCTAAAACAGAGTTGAAACTACTGCTAGATTTACTGTTAAGCTAAAACTGAATTACATAACGTATTCTAGTTAGTCAGGTCACGTGGGCAAACGCATTGAGCGGTCCATAGACACTTCTAGGCAGTACGAGAAGATAAAGAAGGAGTCAGCAGATATTTTTCATTGCCTTATCCCCAAATCAACTCTCTCTCCCGTCCATGGCAGTGAGGACTCGACACCACGAGACCACAAACTCCACCCAAGCGTCCCAGCGAGCCGCATCTGCAGCCTTCATCGGCGGCCGGAGGAGTCACCGCGGAGCCTGGCGCCGGGCGCAACGTTCGGGGGGTCGAGCGCGGCCGGCCTCCATGTCCCCGAGCGACGCTCGCGGCTGCCTGATGGAGAGGCGGACGCCGGGCTGGACAGAGGCAGGCCAAAAGCCGCCAGGCGACGGCGAGCTTCTTCGCGTGGTGAAGGCGGAGGAGTCGCGGGGGCCGGGGACGGCAGCCGCGTCGGAGCGACGACCACGGGAGTCGGGGACGGTGCCCTCGGCGTTATTTCGTCGGCCTCGGATGCTGCCGCGTTGGACGCGCCTCCAAGCTCGAAGACGGAGGTTGGCGACTCCCTGCGGGCGCCCAGGCCGACGGTGTAAATCGTCGAGGACGGTAGCGAGGCGTCCTCTGGAGGTGATGCGACGGGGCCGTACTCGTGCAGCGGGCAAATTACCCACCCGTGCATTGAGCACCAGAATGGCGGCGGCGGCGCCGCGAGTGCCGGGTCGACGTTCTCGTCGGCCTCGAGCAATGGTGCGGCCGGACCAGCGCGGAGCTGGTTGGGAACCGCCGGCGCGACCTGCTGGTGGCGGCGAGGGCCGCGGTAGCCCCGACGACTTCCTTCGCCGTGGCGGCGACCGATGAACCGGCGGAGGTCACGCAGTGTGCGGTAAAGGCGACGACGGCCGCCGGCACCATGGAAGCCGTGGCGGGTGAGACGGCGACGACCATCTTCCCGAAGCAGTTGAAGGTATAGCGATCGAAGTCCACGAGGCATGGTCTTCTTCCTTACCTTTTTGCCTGTGGATTTCACTCTTATTCTGCTCGTTCCGGTGATCGCCGGAGTTCGCTCTCGGCAGAGCGTGCTGATAACGTGTTGGAAGTGAAAAAGCGAGAACGAGAGAATGAATAGAACTGTCACTGTTTATTGATAGATGGAACACTTATATACATGGTGAACAGTTGCCCCCAAAGGAGGCGACGGTTCAGAAAGGCGGTTCCAGGAGGCATCGCTCCGGAACAACAAGTCGGTTTCACATCGTGGGGTTTCCACGTGCGGTTACAAGCAAAGATTAATTTAACTAATTACAATAATTAATTAAATCCTAACAAAATTAACAAACCAACTTTTTGTTCACTCTTCGACCTTAACCTTTTCACTCCCGGTCCACTAATGCTCATAGTAATTATGTTGTACAGGGCTGGCCAAAGTCCTTGGCTAAGTTTGTATGAACTAAACTGATCCTGAGAAGATAGAGCAAGAATTGTATGACTGAACTTATAAATATTGAGGACTTTTACAGTACCCGGTACTCCAACACCATACCGTGGAGTACCAAGTAAATCAGGCCGTCCGTGATAGAGTCTGCTGAAAGGGCATTTTTGACTTTTCAAGCTTCCATCCTGATAGACCCCGTGAGGATGGTGATTGACTTTTTTTTACCTTTGTCAAGTTCTTGTGGCGGCGCCTTCATTCCTCTCTGCACCCTGCCGCCGCCGGCATCGATCGGCCACCTGCGCCATCGTGGTCGAGAGTCCAACAGTCAACCCTTCCCCGACGCGAGAGCCCTCGTCCTCTCGGTCGTGATCGACCGCCGTCGCGCTGCCGTCCGGATCGAGGGGTCTCAGCTGTGTACACGATCCGTCTTTACCCCCTCGCGTCGGCAGCCGATTGAGCGCTGTGTTAGATCAGCCAGCTACCAAAAGCATGACAGGTTCGTCGCCATTTAGGTGGCATTCTTTTTGCAAACGATAGATGAATTTCGGGTTACATCAATGGGCAACTATGATACATGCGCAAACAATAAGAGATAAAGAGCATCCAGATTCAGGACATCTCATTCTTGATAGATCTCCGTCCTTATGCAACCCATGTCCTGGGCATTGTTTATTTGTTTCTTAATATCAGATCTGCCATGATGCTCTCATGCTATTTCAGAGTTGTCAAGTCAAATAAACTATTCTCAAGTTATTTAGTTCTTTGTGAATTATTTTGGCGATCAGATCCTGTTTAAATTTTCCTAAAACTTGTTAATGGTCTTTCACGTTGCAGGTTTCCTTCATCACTGGAAAGAGAGAAACTTGTTCATGAAACAGCTGTCTGGAGGTGAGAAGACAGCGGAACGCTGATTTTTTCCAACGACAACTCCATTCTACCTGTTCGATGAGATACATGCTCCTCTGGATCCTCAGTAGCTAGTTCTTTGTAAGAAGTTCTAAGTAGCTAGTTCTGTTGATTCAGTGTTGGGTAGTCAGCACCATTGTAAGCTGTAGCTGCTTTGTAACTTGTCCAGTTTTGGAATCACTTATAAAATTGTGTAGCTTATATGAGATACTTGTAGCCTGTTTATTCAACGTGTTTAGAGTATGAAATGTTCAATTTTAAATTTCTTAACCTTTAGCCTCTATGTTTCAAGTGTTGACTTGTGCTTGAGAGGGATATATTTAATCTTTTCATTTTAAATGTTCAATTCAATTTTTTCACATACAAGTATGCTTCAGAAGGGTTATATGTTTGTTTCAAAGAAACAGTGTGTTGAAAAAATAAACTGATTATGTTGTAGCAAAAAGTCGCCATTCCATCTAAAGTTCTGATGATAGCTCCTGTCTATTGGAATCACTTCCCTTTCTCATTTTGAAGCTTTGACACATACTCCAGCTGCATGCATCAGGTTAAAATACTTTAAAAAAAATTATTGCTGTGTGACTAAAGCCGAAAGAGCATTCCAACTGAAGCCTCTTGTACAATGAGTAGGCCTCTTGTAAAATCTTCAGGGGGATTTTTGTATCTCACGGCATTGGCTTCAGATACTTGAAAGCTCTCAGCTAAAATGATATAGATTTCTCGTAGAACTGTAACATCCAATTGTTGATGCTGACTTTTCTAATTGAAAAGGGCTAAAATATTTTTATAACAACAAAGAAGAATGTATGGCAGGAATTTATTTCAATACTTCATACCTACACAATGAGGATTAATATTCCAGCAACGTACATGATCACAATGAACCAGAAAAGATTTGAGTATTTCATATATTTGCATTTCTCTCCTTGATGTATTCTTACATGTGATCTGTCAAGGTATATCTGCTTCTACATGTAAACAAACAACCCTGAACTACAGAGGCAAGTTCGTTGTTGTAGACTATTGTTCGAAGCCGTCGTGCAATAGTAGGCCATCTCCTCAGCATACTTGTTGCGGAGGTCCTTCTGGATCGACAAACTGCACGTCTGCATAAAGCAAAAATAGTGCATATTAATTCCATATATGTGTTAAAAACTATTGCATGGCGTTGCATATGAATACAAAAGAGAGGTCACCTCCGGCATGTTGCATTTCAGTAAGCACATACGTGTGTAATATTCTATATAATAGATTTCTCAAACTGACAGCTTGTGGCAAAGGAGTCTAATCTGATTTCATAACCTTTCAGTCCTAATTACTTTTTGCAGGAGCTCTTGTGGCCTGTTCATGCTTAGGTTCATAGAGTTCTGGACGGGTAAAAGAATATCCATATGCAGAAACATGTAGACATTGATCGGAAGCAACTACCATGCAACATGCTCTTCAGTGGGAAGAACAAGAATGGAGTGGGGAAAATATTAAAAAAAATACACAATTGTTGCTTAACAAACTTCTCGCATAAAAAGAAAAAGTGCAGAAGAACATGTTTCCAGCCTTCCAGGAGTGAGTTCTGAAGAGTAGATAAGCCTTATGGCCCAACAAAGCAGTTTTATACCTCAAATATTTTTCTTATTAGGCCATAATTTAGTTCCTGAGAAACTTTGTTCAATAAATTTGCTAGACTCTGGGTTAATTGTTATATGACCTTATCATTTATGTGATTATGTCAAGAGGTGGTTGCAGACTGCAAGAATTTTTTTGCAACTCTTTTATGAAACTGTGTACTATGTATGTATATAGAGTACAGAGTATCCAACATAGGATTTACTAGATTTCAGGTTGCTCATGATCGACCAGCAGGGATTGATTTGGTTGTGCTAGTGGCAGGGTTCGAAGTAATCTAGTGGTTTCACATGCTAAGAATTCCCACAAGAAAGCAATTGACAGGTACCAATCCATCACATGAAGAAATAAGAGGATTGGGATAAGGATATTCCTCACATGCTGTCCTCCTTGTTGTCTTCGGTGTTCTGCTTGAAGCTGTATTCGTGCGCGCGGCAGTGGCCGTACTTGCGGAAGAAGTGGCACACCTGCAGATGGTCCTGGTTGTAGTGCAGGAACGCGCATCCGTTGAGTCCTTGAGGGTATTGCCCGACCTCACCGTCGCAGAGAACCGACCCCTACTCCTGTTCCGCCCTCAGCGTACTTCCGTCGGAGGGCCGGCCGCCACAGCCACACAGCACCTCGTCCTCCTCCACGACTACTCCCGTCCCGCCGTCGGTGTTCCTCCGTTGAGGGGCTGGCTGTCACGGCGGCGCGGCGCCGCGTTCCCCTCCCTGGCCGACTCCTCAATCTACTGCGCCGCCACCCAACGTGCTTTCCGCTAGGGTTTGGTTGAAGAAATGAAGCCATTTTGAGATAAATATTTCATTGATGAAATTAACGCCAGAAAATTAAGACATAAAGAAGACAGTTTTGCCCCTCTGATGAAGGTACTCCACGGTTTTTGGCTTAACTAGCTAAGTGCCCCCGCGTTGCCGCTAAATTAAAAAAAATATGTCATTATATCTAAAGTAATCTTACACAATTATTTTTAAACATGAATATGTGCTGATTTTTTATTGCATGGTGACAAATTTCCTCTTACACTTATCAACACCTTGTATTACATTTATGAAACCAATTTACATATTATCTGTTTCTCCAATTAAAACAAAATTAATATTTCGGGATAGGTAGATGTCTAAGCAAGGACGCCAGCAAACTGATGTCATTCCTCAAGGTTTGACATATTCAACCAAACTATTCAGAGAGGGTCGTACTTCTGCATCTAATCAGACATGAGAGGCTAACGCTTCAAAGAATTTGAAGTTAACGTAATTTAATTATTTTTTCACTGGAGATCTTCGTGACTCACTCACGAAACAGATTTTCGTTCCGCTTTATAAATAAAGCCAAATTACCGAACCAATACAAAATAATGAGGAAAACCTCTTAAAAACTTACAAACAGATTGAAGATAAAACAAGAAAAATGATGCGAGGAGACCATTGGCCAATAATTTGGCTGCCAATGCACTCATTTTGAGAGCCTCATGGTGGTTGCTTAAGGTGTTCCCACTGGTGGAGCTATTACTATTGTGAGGCTTGGTTTGCTTCGATAAAATCTTTGTATTTTTTTTGCTATTTTGCCTTCGTGCATCCTTCATGTATATACTTGCTTGAGTAATTTTATTGTTGCAACGACTAAGTATAACTAATATCTTTTTGGTATTAATATATTCTTTCTAACGAAAAAATTAGTGTTTCACACCTGTTGGAGCTTGTCTTTGTGGAACTGGCAAATTTTTTAAATCTTACTAACTTCTTTGTGGGCCATTGGATGTCATCGAATAGTTCGTAGATCGTCGTCCCCCTCCTAATCATCTTCTTCCTCCGACTCATGCAACCCTGATGTAACTCCTTCCAACGCACCCAGACCTCATGCTACCGCCACTTGGGGATGGCAGCGTTGCATAACACTCTTCGCTACGCGCCATGCTGTCATCGTCGTCCCTGGCCATCACTCTATAACCCGTAGTCCCGCACCCAAGCCATTAACCTCTGACTCCCCTCCACCGGCAGCGCTGCTGCCCTGTGTCTTCTCGGCTTCATGTCTCACCTGTCTTGGCCTTGTCGGTGTCCCCATTCGACTCGCCGACGCTCAGCATGGCACCCCCTTCTTCGGCCATGGGCTTCATTTCTCCTTCATCCTTGTCTCTGCACATGAAGGAAATGAACTGGAATTTGTCGCATGCGATATAGCAATCTATTTTTTTAACACAACATGAAACATTCAGTACCTAACAACTATTTTAATCAGCTAAGCCTCTATAACCCAGCGGGTAGTCATTGCATATCAAGTTGAACTATGGATTCTCATTATTTCTTATGACCTGTCTTGGAACATTGCAGAATCTTTTGCTTTATTTGTCCCAAATAAGTGACCCAACTTTCTCTAGATACGGATGTATCTACATATTAAACATGCATTTAGATACATCCATATCTAGAGAACACTAAGTCACTTAGCTTATTTTGGGGAAAAAGATTTAAAATATTTTCCATACCTTCTGTATATATATTAGTCTATGGACATAACTCTAGGACATACGAGCCCCGGTACCAAATGATAATTTTGTTAGAAACTCTCAAAACCCTTTTTATTATTATTGCTGACTTCAGTCTTCAGATAGTTAGATAGTCTTCTTTCTAATCCATGGGTCATAGCAAAGTACACATTTTATCATGCTAACCTCAAAAGCATACATGTTTAGAAGTGAAGCTTCAAGATGAGAGTACGGAGCTATTTTCTATATTAATTTACAACTGAAATTAGGCAATCATATATACACGATCTTTATTTAGCATGACTGTACTCATTTGGCAGTCTTACTGACCAACAAAGAAACATATAAATAATTAGCAATCAATCAGGAACAATACATAGCAGACAAAACATCTCTAAAATTTATTTTGATATTTCCTTTTCACATGCCATTACTTAAATTGTTATTCATAGTTTTGAATTTACATATCAGGGAAACTAAATGAGAAGAGATCAAAAGCTAAAAAAATAATGTAAGAAAACTAAGTCATCTGCTCCCATATATGAATGAGCAGCACCAAAAAAGTTCAGTTCTCGTAGTCAAATCAGCAAAGAAACACTGGTGTGCATTACTTATAACCAGAAAACTTCAGTACTTAAAGTTGCCCATGTTTCTCTGTATCAAATTAGAACCACAAGGAATATTCAGAAGAAAATCAATCACCATCGAGTATGGTACCTGCCCTACAAGGAAGACACATATTGTAAAGACACGGGTGCTAGGCTTCTTCAGGAAACCAATGGAATGCATTCGAATTTGTCTCAAGCGCACATACCTCAACTCCATGCCGCCGTGCGCATCCAAGACCGCAAAGAGATGCGATGGCAGGTGGACCACGTCGGCTTCGAGCCCTAGCTAGTGGAGGCCGCGGCGCCTGGCGCAAGGCGCACGGGCACGTTAGCGAACCACGGGACCGCGGCGCAGGCATCCTCTATCCAGCTCCCTTCCATCCCCTGCTAGAAGTTCGCATCCCCTCCAATCGAGGTCGCCCCGCCGGCAAGATGCAGGGAATGGAGGGCGGCACGGGTGAGCTCTCCCTCCAATTAAGGTCGCCACCAACACTCCCTCCTACCTCCCGTGTTGACTTGCTCGGGTCCAATCCAGCGTCGGCAAGACGCAGGGGATTGGAGGGCGGCACCGGCGAGCAGAAGAACCGCGGGATTAGCGGCCCGGTCATGCGGTTGCGGGTGTCGGTGGCGTGGATGCTGCAGCGGGCGAGGCCGGGGGCCCGGTACACGAGGAGCGGCATGGGCCTCCCGTAGTGGTGGCAGCGGTGGTCGCGGCGGAAGGCCTCCGTGCCGGTGATATCGCGCCACAGCCTACAACCGTGCGGCAGCGGATGATCTCCTGGGACGGCAAGCAGAGGAAGGCCAAGTAGAGGGCATGGCCGGCTGGCCGCCTTTTTCCGTTCGCCGGCGCTTGGTCCCCACCGACCTCCAGGCTCCAGCCATCCGCCTCCTCCGTTCGCCTCCATGGCGGCCGAGTTGGGGTGGGGTGTGGAGGCCGTTATGCCAGACTGGCCGAGTTGAGATGAAACAAAAATGGATTTTTGCGATTCGATTTGGGGACTTGGGTTTCGGTTGGCGTCTGGCGATGATGCGCCGCAGTGAGGCTCCTATACTCCAATGCTCCCTTCAACCTCCCGGCGGCGGGATCGGGATCGAGGGAGAGGATAAAGGAACCTTTTCTCTTTATTTTTGCATTGCGGGATCGGATGGAAGATTAATGGCATTGGTGGGTAATTTAGTGTTTTGTCTTTGGGCAAAATCAAAAACTAAAAGTGTGATACCGGACACCAGTTTTCGCTTTAATAGTAAAGATTTTGGAGTTGGTACTCCCTGCGGCGAGGGTGGAGTACCAGAGCACACCAGCCATCGGATCATTGAAAATAGACGGTTCATGTTAATTCCCGGGTACTGTAAAAGTCCTCTAAATATTTTGCTTTGTTTGACGAGATGATTCTAAGAAGATGATGAAAACTGTATTTGACGATTGCTTTGAAGTGGATGTATGAAGGAATTTTTGGTCACGGGACGAGGACTAGTCCCCTGATAGCTGATACCATTCGGGTAAGCTAACATGACTCGTAATACAATTGAATGCATCTTGCTGCACATCCTGCTATATTTAGATAAATACCAGCCTTTTCTGATTACTAGCATGAAGTTAGACTAGGGCGTAATCGTAGACGACACGATGCATGTAATGGAAAAAGAGGAAACAAGTGTATTACTTGGGCCGCATCAAACGATCTGGCCTACGAGGCTACGAGCATAGGTAGACTACTGGTATTGGGCCCTCAGATCCACTGGGGCTGCGAGCAGGCGGAGCACGGCACACTCAACATTTAGTCCCACCTTGCCCAAGTAACAATTATGAAACCAACTTATATAACCTAATCGAGAAAATTATAATGGCCCCTGCGCAAGGATAATTGTGTAAGTCTACAATTGTCTGCATATCCCATTCATGTTCGCCCACCTCCGTGAAAAACGGATCAGGCGATCGCATCTGCCATAACTCCGTTGGCTATCCGCCAGTCCCTATCTCCTCCGTCCGTCACTCCGTCGACAGGAGGGGGTGGGGACCCTGTGCTTTGGCTCCGGCCTGTATATAGGTTTGCCTACTGTTTTCCGAGGGTGTTGTTTCAATGGAGCAGACGATGCCACGTCGAAATAATCTGCCTATGCTCTTCCTCTATCTCGATGACCAAATAGAAGGTAGAATTGTACCATCTCTTTCCTCATATCTACATAAAGGTAACCTTTTTTTTGAACATTGCTCATATATACATATTGTGATACGAAAGGAATATGCATATATGTATTAACGACTCTTTCTTTTTTCAGCCCTCCGGATCGAGCAAATCGTCTTCTAAACGAGGCCGAGCCAAAAGTTGGATCCCAGTCAAAGGTTGAGCATCGATGTAATCGCTCCAAATGGCAAACCATTGGAGCCACAAAAAAAAGCACACGACAAAATTTATAAATCAATGCAGAGTGATTGTTACGGACACCATCTCGATCGTCGTTCAAGAATGGAACGAGCCAAAGAAGGCACATGTTGGAGCTAGTTTTGTCGACTTCAGATCCAAAAAAGACCTTTGGAAAAAGCTCATGGCAAATTTCATTCTACCTCCAGAGTACCACAAATTTGATGATGATGGTAACAAAATTCCGTGTGGATGTGAAAGCAGAAAGAGAGTCAAAGAGTTCGCTCTCAAGAAGATGGCTGAAGCATTCCAGAACTACAAGAAATTTTTCTAGGAATACTAGCCATGTGAGCTCCTTATTCATGGTAATTTAGCTAGTTCAGCCCCCCTCAAACAGATCACATACATACCTTGCCCCCCTTAAGCTCAGTTCCTGGCTCCATCCCTATTTCCCAAGGGAGACGCTCATTGATGATCTTGCTCTCCATGGTGTCTAGGGTTGCAGGGGGAGTCTTCCATATTGTACCGCAAAATCAGAATTAGTGCAAAAGGGTAAAAGAAGAGTTAGGAGATTAAAGCAGTATTAGAGAAAAAAGTTTGTCCCTGTATGTACATGGATTAGTTAGGAAATTTAGGAGCCATGATAACCAAGGTAGTATCCTACCTATCTGTAATCAGTCTCTAATTTATCTGTTTGTGATATGATATACATAAAGCAATACACCAGCCCTAGGGGATAGGTGTTGTGTGATCCTCCCCAGTCCCTTCCGTAGTCTCAATTATTTCATGGTATCATAGCGATGATCTACATCATGCGCTTCTTCCGCTTCATCGCCATGACTACCTCGCCGTCCTCTTTGATTTTTTAGTTGAGAGTACACTTCTTCAAGGCAACTTGGTGTGGCAAACAACTATGGGTGTGTTTGGTTGCTCACACATTTTTTGGGTATCTAGGCAAAAAAAACTTGATTATGCTTGTCTTGTGATTTAGTACTGAAGTACACGCTATATAAATGATGTGAGTTCAATGCTTTCTAAAATTATCTTACATATTAATTAAAAGTTGTGTTAGTTTTGTTGCTTTTTCGAGCGGGGATGTGCAAATGGTTCTCGCTAGATGGGAGGTGGGGTCACTTTTGCGAGCTAGATACGTCCAACACAATATACAAATATGTTCTTATATATGGGTTGGATATAGGCAGTGGTGGGCTGCCCTAACTAACATGTACGAGGATGTTGGTATCATTATCGGTTTCCTGAGTTGGAGGGATTAATATCGCGATGATACAAATTACACATCTTGCAATTATCTTGTGGCTCTTTTTCTTTGCACATCATGTCGTTCGAGACTCTGAGATTCCGGGAAGCTCTTTTCATATAATCAAGAATCTGCATACTCGTAGTGAAATGTTACTTCCCCATGCATGCATTGGTTCAATAGTATTCCCATGCATTAGTTTTAGTAATATTTTTTGGCAAAGAAGAAGATCACTAGTATTGGTTGATGAATGATCATGACAATCTCATGGATTGTCCAGGATAACTTAACAAACCAACTTTTTGTTCCCCTCGACCCTAACGACATTTTCTCTCCTAACCAATATGCTCATAGTAATTGTGATGTATAGGGTTGACCCAAGTCCTCTGCTAAGTTTTCATGAACCAAACTGATCCTGACGAGGTAGAGGAAGAATTGTCTGGTATTACAAAAAATTTGCTTTCTTTGACAAAATGATTGTAAGCAAAAGAAGAAAATTGTATTCAAGCGATTGGTTCAGAAACCAAAATGGATAGTAGGCTACTTTTTTGTATAGGGGGCATAGTATGCTATGATCAAGTGAACGTATGAACAAATATTTTTTGATCGCAAGACGAGGAGGCGGTCGGGCAGATTTCTTCTAGTCCCTTGATCCTTTTCGTTTGAGATAACACAACTCGTATTATAATTGAGCGTCTCTTGCACGTCCTGCTATATTTAGATGTATACCAACTTTGTCTGATTGGCATGAAGTTGGAACTCGATCGGCCGCTTGATTGTACAACAACGGAATGGATGTGTGACAGGATGACGACACGATGGGAAAAGAGGAAACACAGGCATTACTTGGGCCGCATCAAATGATATGGCCTACGAGCAAAGGTAGCCTACCGGTATTGGCTCCTCGGATCTACTGGGTGTTGCAAGTAGACAGAGAACAAGACGCTAAACATTTAGTCCCACCTTGCCCGAGTAACAACTTCTAAACCAGCTAATAATCTAACGTTTCCCTCAGAGTCTTCTCCCTTTGGGGACATGTGATGAAGTCTTCTCCCTTCAGGGACATCCGATAAAAGTGGAATGATATAGAAAATATTGGCATGGCCTCTGCGCAAGGATGACGTACAAATCGAAAAAATGGTACACAAGCAATTTTGACCTTTTACACCTTGGTCCCTATAGTATTCTGTTTACACCCTTGTTTTTTTGTTTCCCTTTGCGACTAGAGGAACGAGATTTTGCACACTGGTCCTTGCAGTATTCTATTTGGTTCCTAGAGTTATCATTTCAGTGCTTCTTTTCTTTCCTTGAGGGAGCTTTTGTTTGGGCGGCAAAGGAAAAAACGACCGGAGCGAAGTGCAAGGTTAATTGGGAGGTAGTTTGCCGGCCAAAGAAGTTGGGTGGGCTAGGGATACTCCATTTGGACAAATTTGTCGCGGCGCTTCGTTTCCGTTGGCCTTGGCTTGAATGGAAAGACAAAGACAAAATTTGGGCGGGATCCGGCAACCCTTGCAATGACAACAACATGGAACTCTTCTACGCCGCCACCAAAATCACTCTTGGTGATGGTGGAAAAACCCCCTTTTGGCATGCGCCATGGCTTCAAGGAAGGAAGCCCAAAGATATTGCCCCGAAGATCTTTGTCTTGTGCAAGAGAAAAAATTGGATGGTTGCGCAAGCTCTTCATGACAATGCATGGATTTCAAGGCTCTCGGTGGAGGCTACAATCTCCATTGAGCACCTTACGCAATTTGTTCAACTTTAGGCCATAATCCAACATGTGCACCTTAATTTGGATGAGGAAGATGATATTACTTGGAAGCTAACGAGCAATGGCCAATGCTCGGCGGCTTCCGCCTACAAAATGCAATTCTTTGGACTTATTGATTCAAGCCTCTATAATATTGTTTGGAAGCCTTGGGCGCCGCCAAAGTTGAAGAACCACGCTTGGCTAGTGTTGCAAAATAGGCTTTGGACAGCGGACCATCTTCGGAGGCGCAGTTGGGAAAATTGTGGGCTTTGCCCACTATGCATGCAAACCGAAGAAAACAACAACCACCTCTTCATCCATTGCCGTTTCATCATTCGAATATGGGAGCTCATTATTGAGTGGCTTGGCCTCCATGGAATCCAAACGACGCAATGGGCGGGGCTCGGTATTGAAGAGTGGTGGACTTCTTTGGTGGAGGGGCCAAGTCCACACCGAAAGGGTCTTGCCTCCCTCACTTTGCTAGTTGTGTGGGAAATTTGGCAAGAACGTAACGCTAGGATTTTCCGGCATAAGCTATCTCCTTCATTTGTAATTGTAGATAAGATAAAATGTGAAGCTAGGCTTTGGGTGTATGCGGGGGAAAAGCGTTTGGGTGATTTGATGGCGGGAGAGTAAGACTCCAATTTCCTTGTACTTTCTTGTAAAACTCCTTGCCTAATTAATTAAATAAGGGCAAAGCTTTTGCCCTTGTATCTTTAAAAAAAACAAGTACGAAGATACCTTTAGCTCTACTAGTGCAACTAAGATAGTTACAGTTTGAAAAAAAAATTCCACATCATTCAACCGTAGCAAGTGAAGAACTTATTCCTCCAGAAAAAAATAAAGCAGTCAAGTTAGTTCTTAAAATAAAGACATGCTCGGTTCGTGCACCCCCAGATGGACCACATGGACATTCTACTCCAGTGCTACTAGACTTGAAACGGGCATCAGATTAAGTCAATGTTCCACAATGTTTAGCTACGGTTCAGAGTATGATACAATCGGCAGGCCGTCCACTTCTGATTGCGTTTAACGTTTGTTTATAAGCCACGAAGTACTAGTAAACTCCTAGTACTGCCGTCGCAGCTGTTCCAGCATCATCATATCCTTTGGGCCCAACGAATGAACACTTGAAATCGCGCTTGGACCAATATAGAATGGAACATTCACAAACGTCTAAAAGATACTTTTCTCTCGACTGTCCAAGAAAAATCCTGTAGCCCAGGCATGATCGGCGTATTAGCTAGGCATAAACTACAACGCCCGCACCGTATCGTATGGAGTAATCAAACGCCCCAAAGCCGGAGGTTTCAGACACGGACGAACGTTTGAGCCAAGGCGTCCTGAAAGAGCCACTTGGAGTCTTGTTACAAGTGTGCACATTTGATATAACACGCCAAGCAATGCCGTTGATCACATTGCAAAACCTCCCCCTTATATAAACCGAATGGCACCTAGATGAATCCACCAAAGTATCTGCCAATCATACAGTGCATTGGAACCAGAGGAGCTCAAGCCAAAGCACAAAAATGGCGGCCAGGAAGGGGTTTCTCGCCCTCCTGCTCCTGTCCTTGCTGAGCTCGCCGCTACTGTCTACCGCGCAGACATCGTCGTCTTTCCCCATCAATGTCTGGCCCAAGCCGACGTCCATGTCGTGGGAAGAGCCCCTCATGGCCATGCCGGTGTCGGCGTCCTTCCGCATCGTCGGGCCGTCCGGGAAGAACCCGTACCTCGTCTTGGCCGCGCAGCGCTACACCGTGCTGCTCTTCGCCGAGCGGTACCGGCCCATCGTCCGGCCGGCGGTCAACGTCACCGCCGCGGGGGACTCGCTCCACAGCCTGACCCTTGTCGTCTCCGACCTGTCCGCCCCGCTCCAGGACGGCGTGGACGAGTCCTACGTGCTGGAGATCCTCCCCACGGGTGCGGCCACCGTCACGGCGGCCACGCCGTGGGGCGCCATTCACGGGCTGGAGTCGTTCTCGCAGCTCGCGTGGAGGGGTGCCGGCGGGAAGCTGCTGGTGGCCGCCGGCGTGCGCGTGGAGGACCGGCCGCTGTACCAGCACCGAGGTCTCATGCTCGACACCGGGAGGACGTACTTCCCCGTCGGGGACATCCTGCGCACCATCGACGCCATGGCGGCCAACAAGATGAACGTGTTCCACTGGCACATCACCGACTCGCAGTCGTTCCCCATCGAGCTTCCCTCCGAGCCGTTGCTGGCGGAGATGGGGGCGTACGGCGAGGACATGAGGTACACCGTCGAGGACGTCAAGCGCATCGTCGAGTTCGCCATGAGCCGCGGCGTCCGCGTCGTGCCGGAGATAGACGCGCCGGGTAAGCACTCTGACGACATGGCTGCTCTATATGGCCTTGTAAGCCATGCGCTAACACGGCCCAGTTTTCTCTACTTAATTCTGCTAATGCGATCCAGCCCAGCTAACAAATTAACCGGCCTCTTATAAACCAGGCCACACGGCGTCGTGGGCCGGCGCGTACCCAGAGGCGGTGTCTTGCGCGGGCAAGTTCTGGCTGCCCGACGCGAGCAACTGGGGCAGCAGACTCGCCGCGGAGCCGGGGTCCGGCCAGCTGAACCCGCTCAAGTCCAAGACCTACGAGGTGATGGCCAACGTCATCAACGACATCACCTCCCTCTTCCCGGACGGCTTCTACCACGGCGGGGCCGACGAGGTCACCCCGGGCTGCTGGCACGCGGACCCCTCCATCCAGGCGGACATCGAGAACGGCGGCACCCTCAGCCAGCTCCTGGAGCGGTACGTCCGCACGGTGCACCCGCACGTCGTCTCCAAGAACCGCACCGTCGTGTTCTGGGAGGACGTGCTGCTGGACGCCGCCGTCAACGTCAGCGCGTCGGCGATCCCGCAGGAGACCACCATCCTGCAGACCTGGAACAACGGGTCCAACAACACCAAGCTCCTCGTGCAGGCCGGGTACCGCGTCATCGTCTCCTCCGCCACCTTCTACTACCTCGACTGCGGCCACGGCGACTTCGTCGGGAACAACAGCGTCTACGACGACCAGAGGAGCGACTTCGACACCCAGGGAGGGTCGTGGTGCGGGCCGTTCAAGACCTGGCAGCGGGTCTACGACTACGACATCGCCTACAATCTCACCGCCGACGAGGCCAAGCTCGTCATCGGCGGCGAGGTGGCGCTCTGGACCGAGCAGGCCGACGCCACGGTCCTGGACGCCAGGCTCTGGCCACGGACGTCGGCCATGGCGGAGGCGCTCTGGTCCGGCAACCGCGACGCGTCCGGCACCAAGCGGTATGCCGAGGCGACGGACAGGCTCAACGACTGGAGGCACCGCATGGTTGGGAGAGGGATCCGAGCGGAGCCCATCCAGCCGCTTTGGTGCCGGACTCGCCCCGGAATGTGCAACCTGGCTCGGTAAAGGCCCGGCAATCTTTCACAATCACCCGTGTCAAGTTAAACTAAAGTAAAGATGTTGGAGTATTGTTTATTACTATGGAAATGTTGTTTTCTTATTGTTGCGAGAGAATGCTACCAGCAGTGCCATTCTCTGTCGATTTGTTCTTTCTTTCCAAACAAATGTGAAGTGGACGGCATGTTATATTATCCAATGAGGAGCTGTATCTTGAAAGCCGGCTTTGTCATGGGACCCATTCGCCAACGAGTTGTCTGTACTGCTGCTTGATCTGATTAAAGTAAACATGTCATGATGTTAATGTCCAGTGGTTTGTGCCAATCAAACACGGCCTTTTCTTCCGGAAATTTGTGCATTATCACTTGATTGCCTATTTTGATTTATTATTTGTTCTCAACAACGGAGCTTTATTTGTTGTGACATGAGATGCTTTTCACACTGAAGCACAAGGCTTTTTTCCATGAAGGTGAAGTGGGCAAGGGGATTATCCAAGCGGAAGCTGTCTGCAACATAGCTGAGAGCTGACCAATGTTTCCCCACTAATTACAGCCCCAATACCCATCGGATCCTCTTATCTTGACAGAGAATTAAATTGTTTTTTTTTCATGGCCACATGTGGGAAGTAGGTCTCCAATTGAATTTTCATATATCTTGACCAGTGTTCAAAAAATCGCCCGATATGCCGATTAATCTCCCGATTAATCGTGAATCGTTGGGTGAGCGATAAGATAATAGCTTATCGTTCTGATTTATCGCCTATGCCGATATATCGATCTGATAGCCAATATTTTGGCCAAAATATCCAAAATTACGGTACTTATAGTGATTTGGCAGTCGATTTATTGGTCCAAGAGACAATTTTTTGGCCAATAGTCTTGTAGAAGTGTACATTAGCTCGATTTTTGCTATTTTTGTTGATTGAAATGCCAGGAATCAAGGTAACGTTTTTGTCCAATACTCCAATGTTGTTTTTGCATCGCATATTTTTGAACTTTTAGTGCCAAAACATTGGATTTATGAAAAAACTAGCCGATAAATAGCCGACCGATAAAATCGATTAATCGGTCGATAAACAATTAATCTCAAAACCCAGGCCAACCGAGAAGTTAAGATAAACGATTTCTTGAACATTGATCTTGACGGTGAACAAAGATTTGCGGCCGTCTAGCTTGTCAGAAGAACATCTTGCGAGTGGTCTAATTGAACTCAAAGTCCTTACTGCTATTAACACCGGTGATAGGGTTTTTAGTTTTTATTGTATAAAGATATTGCATTAATTAATTAGAGCTTGGAATGTTTATCACCAGCTTTGGGAATGTATAGAACGTTTCTTAGAGTTTTGAACCTGTTAAAAAAAGTTTTGAACATTAATTTGTTTGCTTAGCTTCAACTTGACAAAAGATATTTCCCCACAAAAGAAAAAACTTGACAAATGATATCTGAAAGAAAATATTAATGGTCTTCACACACTTAGTCTCCATCTTCTTCCACATGTCGCAACACTCCAATTGATACATATAGCTGCAGGAAGAATTGAGAAATTGATAAAACTATCATGACCAATGCTCATTTGATACAACTATCATGACACATACCCTCTGAATCCTCGGAATTGAATGAAACCGTCTGATCTACTCTTGTCTAAGTGATGCTCTTTTTTCTCAGAGTACGTCGAGATGTACAATAATATTATGGAAGGCAGAATTTTAAATATAAGACAATTATAAGTCAGCAACAAGCGTCGTCCGAACACATCCACCACTGACATTACAACTATAGCAAAAGAGCTTGCTCTAAACTGATAAACATCACCACGTCTTGACCGACACCCGCTTCCTCCAAAGATCGACAACTCCAACTAAACACTACAAGAAATCTGGTGGTACATGACATTCTCAATATGCCCTTTGTTCCTGGCTGCGTCGGTGAGGTGTAATTGCAAACTTTGAATTGCTGTTTCCTTTGTTCCTCCTAGTATTTTTACTGCCTGCAAGTAGTCGGAGAGCCATGACTGCGGCTCCTGGGATCCATCATACTTTTGCTGGTCATGGGGCAGTTTAAAACCCTTGGGTACTGGTGTGGTGCGAACTCTATGAGTAAAGCACGACGCCCCCATCTCTTTTTCGTCGTCTTCATAATCATATGCCTTGATAGGAGTACTGGATCTTCGGGTTCCTCCATGCTTTGGGCTTTTATGGCGTCTTGGCGATGGTGATCTAGATCGTCGGCTTCCACTCCGATGCCGAGGACTGTTGTGACGGCGTGGTGACCTAGGCTTGTGCGCTCCTTTGTTTCGATATGCTTCCTCTTCTTTTGCTGTCAATTTATTGCCTACCATTCTTAATCCTTGAAGTGCCGCCCGGTGCATATGTTCCCTTGGGTCTCCTGTACTTGGTCGTGTTGTGTACAAGTACGTTTGTGCGGCCACAAGCGCTGCTTCTGGTGTCTTTGATATAATGTTGCCTTGCTCATCGACTGATAGGAAGGATGAGTTGAGGTTTTTGGAGAAGCTTCGTCTTTCTGAGTATTCGAGGTTTGATGACCCACAAGTATAGGGGATCGCAACAGTCTTCGAGGGGATCTCTAATATTTATGGGAGAAGCAACAAACCTAGCATCAGGAGATAAGTTATATCTAACAGCACGTTTCGCTAGAAGTTTCTTAACATCATTAGCATCACGAGTAGCATGAGCTTCGGCAATAAAATCATCGTCAAGCTCAATATAAGTGTCATCAAGATCATCACTAGGGCATTCCCTAGACTCAGGTGAACTAACAGGTGTAACAGTAGTGTTTCCCATCTTAGCTCTAGCAATTGTAGCATCTAAAAAGGAACCTAGTGAACCACTCTCATCAAGCACAGTAGAATCATCATCTAAATTATCAGTGGCATTTTCAAACTCAGCAGAAGAAGTAGCAGTAGCGTGTGCATGTGGTGGTGTAAGCAACTTACTCATAACAGATGGCGAATCAAGAGCAACATAGGTGTTCAGAGTCGTACCTCTTCTTGTAGTGGATGGCAATATAGGAACTTTTCCATCACGAGGTTTACCCATGATGAAAGGGATTGCAGTGAACAATATGAATTCCAAGTGAACTTACAAATAAAGCTATGCTCCCCGGCAACGGTGCCAGAAAATAGTCTTGATGACCCACAAGTATAGGGGATCGCCAGTCTTCGAGGGAAGTAAAACCCAAATTTATTGATTCGACACAAGGGGAGCCAAAGAATATATATAAGCCTTAACAGATGAGTTGTCAATTCAGCTGCACCTGGAAACAGACTTGTTCGCAGCGGTTTATCAGTAGCAACATTTTTATAGTGGTGATAGTAGTGAAACAGTAACAGCAGTAGTAGAATAAAAGCGGTAATAGTAGCAATAGTAAACAGTAGGATAAAATACTGTAGGCATAGGGATAGATGTACGGGCGTTGCATGGATAAAATAATTCATGAAATCAGTGAGACATGGGCATTGCAGATAAATAATGATAAAGCATCCTAGTACTAACAATCATAGGCATGTGTTCCGTATATAGTCGTACGTGCTCGCAATGAGAAACTTGCACGATATCTTTTGTCCTACCAGCCTGTTGCAGCAGGGCCTCAAGGGAAACTACTGTTAATTAAGGTACTCCTTTTAATAAAGTACCGGAGCAAAGCATTAACACTCGGTGAACACATGTGATCCTCACATCATAGCCATCCCCTCCGGTTATCCCAATTTCTGTCACTTTGGGGTCTCGGGTTCCGGACAACAATATGTGTAAACAACTTGCAGGTAAGATCATAAATAACAAGTATCATCATAAAACAATAACAAGTTTAGATCTGAGATCATGGCACTCGGGCCCAAAGTGACAAGCATTAAGCACAACAAGTTGCAACAATGTCATAAGCACTAATAAAAGATACTAGGCACTATGCCCTAACAATCTCATAGCAAATGATACGTCTCAAACGTATCCATAATTTTTGATACTCCATGCTTGTTTTTACACCATTTGCCTAATGTTTCATTACACTTTGTGGCACTTTTATGCATTTTCCGGAACTAACCTATTAATAAGTCGCCACAGTGCCAGTTCCCTGTTTTCTACTATTTTTGTGTTTCAAAAAAGCTACACGGGAAATATTCTCGAAATTGGATGAAACCAAAGCCAGTCGCCCAGAATTTTACCGAAGCTTACAGAGAACCGAAGAGGAGTTAGAGTGGGGCCACGAGGGGCCCTCACACCAGGGCGGCGCGGCCAGGGGCTGGGTCGCGCCCCCTATGTGTGAGACCGCCTCGGTCTAGTTCTGACGATGCCCCTTCGCCTATAAAGACCCCCCGACGGGAAAAACCTAAGTACCCGATCAATTTTGCAGAACACATGGCTATCCGTCGCCGCCGTCGACCCGAAGATCAGGAGGGTCCAGAAGCTCTTCCCGGCACCCTGCCGGAGAGGGGAATCGCCACCGGAGGTCTTCTTCATCGCCATGCTTGCCTCCGGAGCGATGAGTGAGTAGTTGATACGTCTCAAACGTATCTATAATTTTTGATGCTCCATGCTTGTTTTTACACCATTTGCCTAATGTTTCGTTACACTTCGTGGCACTTTTATGCATTTTTCGGAACTAACCTATTAACAAGCGCCACAGTGCCAGTTTCCTGTTTTCTGCTGTTTTTGTGTTTCAGAAGTGATACACAGGAAATATTCTCGGAATTGGACGAAACAAGTTCCTGAAGTCTTATTTTTCCCGGAAGCTTCCAGAGATCCGAAGGAGAGACGGAGAGGGGCCACCAGGGCCCCACACACAGGGCCGGCGCGGCCAGGCCCCTGGCCGCGCCACCCCTGTGTGAGGGAGCCTGGCTCCACCTCTGACATCGCCCCTTCGCCTATAAAGACCCCCCGATGGAAAAAAACCTAAGTACCCGATCAGATTTCCAGAACACATCGCGATCCGCCGCCGCCGTCGACCCGAAGATCGGGAGGGTTCAGAAGCTCTTCCCGGCACCCTGCCGGAGAGGGGAATCGCCACCGGAGGTCTTCTTCATCGCCATGCTTGCCTCCGGAGCGATGAGTGAGTAGTCTACCTTGGACTATGGGTCCATAGCAGTAGCTAGATGGTTGTCTTCTCCACCATGTGCTTCATGTTTAGATCTCATGAGCTGTCCTACATGATTGAGATCACCGTTATGTAATTTTATGATGTTGGTTTGTTGGGATCCGATGAATATTGGTGTTTATGATTAAGTTGCTGTACTGAATATTATCTTTTGTTATCTCTATGTTGTTTATGATCTTGCATGCTCTCCGTTGTTAGTAGCTATCTTGGCCGAGTAGTTGCTAGTGACTCCAAGAGGGGGTATTTATGCTCGATAGTGGGTTCATGCCTCTATTTCACCTGGGGAGTGACAGAAACCTCTAAGGTGGTAGATGTGCTGTTGCTACTAGGGAGAAAACAACATTCATATGCTCAAGGGCATATGCTTTGTTTACATTACACACTTTGCTTAATGCAATTATCTGTTGTTCACAACTTAATACTTCTAGGGTGTTCGGATTGATATCCCCGGGAGTGGATTATTAGTCATAGATGCAGTTGGATGGCGGTCTATGTATTTTGTTGTAATGCCCAGAGTAAATCTCATAGTGATCTTCTTGACATATCACGTTTATCTTTATTCTATCAATTGCCCAACTATAATTTGTTTACCCAGCATGTTATTTTATCTATGGAGAGACACCACTAGTGAACTGTGGACCCCGGTCCTATTTTAATCATATTGCTATCACCTGTTTACTTTTCCCGCACTGTTTACTTTACTCGCATATTATTACTGTTTTCCACTCGATACACTCATAACCTTTGTTTCAAGCAAACCGGTGAGATTGACAACCTCATCGCAAGTTGGGAGCAAAGTATTTGTTTGTGTGTGTGCAGGTTCCGCATCACCTTCAGTCGTTTGTCTCTCCTCTCCTGACCGATATTAAACCTTGGTTTCTTAACTGAGGGAAAACTAGCTGCTATACACATCATACCTTCCTCTTGGGGTTCCCAACGGGCTGGTCATTCACCACGCACAAGGACTGTCTGCTTCCACGTCAACCACACGTTAGCAGCTCTTTTTCTGGCGCCGTTGCCGGGGAGGAAAGAAGACTTCTGCGAGGGGAGTTTTCGCACACACATTCTTTACTTTGTTATTGTTTTGCTTTACTTTATTTATTTTTACCTGCATTGCTTTTTTTCAAAAACCCAAAAAAATTAGAATCCTTGGTAGTTGTTTTTACTTGTTTACTTTCGTTTTGCTGAAATGGGTACTCCTGAAAACACCAAGTTGTGTGATTTTGCTAGCACGAACAATAGTGATTTTATCTGCACTCCTATTGCACCACCTGTTCCTGCTACCACCTTTTATGAGATTAAGCCTGCTTTGTTGAACCTTGTTATGAAAGAGCAATTTTCTGGTGCTAGTACTGAAGATGCTGCAGCTCATCTCAACAATTTTGTTGAGCTATGTGAGATGCAGAAATATAAGGATGTTGATAGTGATATTATTAAGCTCAAGTTGTTTCCTTTTTCTTTGAGAGGAAAAGCTAAGGTTTGGTTGCTGTCTTTGACTAAGAATAGTATTGATTCATGGGCTAAGTGTAAGAATGCTTTTATTGGTAGATACTATCCTCCTGCTAAGATTATATCTCTGCGTAGCAATATTATGAAGTTTAGTCAGTTTGATAATGAATATGTTGCTCAAGCTTGGGAAAGAATGAAATCTATGATAAAGAATTGTCCCACTCATGGACTGACTACTTGGATGATTGTCCAAACTTTTTATGCAGGACTGAATTTTTCTTCGAGGAACCTACTTGATTCAGCTGCTGGAGGCACTTTTATGTCCCTTACCTTGGGCGCCGCAACAAAGCTTCTCGACAATATGATGGTAAATTACTCTGAATGGCACACCGAGAGAGCTCCACAAGGTAAGAAGGTAAATTCTGTCGAGGAAACCTCTTCCTTGAGTGATAAGATTGATGCTATTATGGCTATGCTCGCTAATGATAGGACTCATGTAGATCCTAATAATGTTCCTTTAGCCTCTTTGGTTGCCCAAGAGTAGCATGTTGATGTAAACTTCATTAGAAATAATAATTTTAACAACAATGCTTATAGGAACAATTTTGCTAGTAACAATTATAGGCCGTATCCTTCTAATGGTGATAATAGCTATCTTGGTAGACCTAAAGTGCCTAGTGAAGAAAGAATTTTTGAACTTGAAAAGGCTACCAAGAATTTTATGCAGATGCAATATGAGCAGAACAGGGCTTTCACCAAGACTATGGAGGAGCAATCAGCTCTGTTGAGGACTATAAGTCATCAACTTGAAAATTTAAACAAGGCTATTCCTGAATTGCAAGCTAAGGTTTCCAAAGCTGAAACCGATATTTCTTTATTGTCTAATGTGCAATCTTCTTTGGTTAATAGAATGTCCGCTAAGCCTGACCCTTTTGCTACCGCTAATGCTATTCAAGTTGGAATTGATGAAAATATTAGATTGTTAGCGGAATTGCATGCCAGGTGGGAAAGAGAAGATGAGATGGCTAGAGAGATAAAGGTATGTACTATTACTACCTCTAATGATGTTATTCCTACTGGTACCAATCCTCTCACTTTGATTGGTGTAGAGAAAACTCCCACTCCTTGTGTTAAAAAGCCTAAAACTGCCAAAACTTTTTCTCAAAAGAGTGCTGAAATTTTTCGGAGTGTGGGAGATGATAGCTCTACTTCTTTTAATGATTTTGATGTTGATGGCTGCAATATATCTGAAGTTATTTTGTTCTTGCAAAAGCTTGCTTTGACTCCCAATGCTAGTTCTTTAAATGTTGCTTTTACTAAGCATATTACCAATGCTCTCATGAAAATTAGGGATGAAAAGTTGAAGCAGAAAGCCTCTGTTCCCAAGAAGTTAGAAGATGGTTGGGAACCCATCATTGATATGCATGTTAATGGTTATGATTGCCATGCTTTATGTGATCTAGGTGCTAGTATTTCTATCATGCCTAGAAAGATTTATGACATGCTTGATTTACCACCGCTTGAAAAGTGCTATTTTGATGTTCCCATTGCTGATGTTGCTAAGAAGAAACCTTTGGGAAGGATTAATGATGTTCTTATTGTGGTTAACAATAACCTTGTTCCCGTTGATTTTCTTGTTATGGACGTTGAATGCCATGCTTCATGTCCTATTATTTTGGGAAGACCCTTTCTTCGAACTGTAGGTGCTATCATTGATATGAGGGAAGGCACAATCAAATATCAATTTCCACTAAAGAAAGGTATGGAACACTTCCCTAGGAAAAGGAAGAAATTACTTTTTGACTCTATTCTTAGATCAAATTATGATCTTGATGCTTCATCACTTGATATTACTTGATTCGCAATTTTCTGCGCCTAGCTCAAAGGCGTTAAAGAAAAGCACTCTTGGGAGATAACCCAATGTTTTCTTTTCAGTACTTTTTCTTTTATTTGAGTCTTGGAAGTCATTACTGCTGTAATGACCGCTCCTTATCCTGTTTATTTCGTTTTTGTGCCAAGAGAAGCCTCTAATTTGAGCGAGGTAAAGATTTGGGGATGTTGCTGTCCTGAAACTGTTTTCGGTGCTGCACCGTAAAAATTCGTATAAATTCTCTGTTTATATTTTGGACCTGCGATTTCTTGTGCATATGCCCCAGGTTATATCCAAACTTTTGTTAGTTGAACACGTTTTTATTTGAGCAACAGAAAACCTTTCAAAAATTCGTCCTTTGTCAGCTGTTCTGTTTTGACAGATTTCTGCCAATATTTGTTTTTGCCACTTTATCGCTTTCTTTTGAGTTCTTTTTTATCATGGAACTCTTGTGGAAGTTGCTACAGTAGTATATACTTTATATGTGGTGGTTTTGAGTTGAAACCTGAAGCAAAAAGAGGTTGAATATATGTTATGCTTACACTAATGTTGCTAATAGAATTGTGTTTAGTTTTGTATGAAGGAAGTTTTCAAGTGTAGGGATTGAAGAATGATGAGATGAGTTGAAGAATGGAAAAAAGCTCAAGCTTGGGGATGCCCATGCATCACCCCAAGAAATATCAAAGAAGTACAAGCGTCAAAGCTTGGGGATGCCCCCGAGGCACCCCTTCTTCATCGGCAAAAATCAGGTCACCTTTCAAGACACTATATTTTTATTGCTTCATGCACTATGTGTTTTTCTTGGAGCATCAGTTGTTTTAGTTTTCTTAGTTGGTTTAGTTTGTTTGTTTGCTGCAATAAATGGTTGGACCCCAACAAATTTCCTTTGGAGGAGATGTACTCGTTTTCATTTGCAAAGAACGCTCTAGTTTTCACTCTTATTAAAAATCGAGCGTTCTACTTTTTCTGCTACTGCTTTTGGTTTTCGTTTTCGCCTTGATTTGCGTTCAGACCTTGTCATATCTTTTCATCAAGGTGTATTTTTTCCTCTGATTTTTATTGGTTTTCATCAAAAGAGGTGTTTATAAAAATTTCAAATGGTGTTGGAAAAGAGAAAATGCTTTGTGCAAAATAGTGGTACAAGAAGGAGCTTGTGTAGACTGCGGCTTAGGCTTTTTCATGTCATGCTTGATGTCTTTTTGATAGTATGCTTAGTGGTTTTGCTGTAGCATGACTTGTCTCAAATAACTGAGATTGCTTAATGAGCCTTTGAAAAAATCATGCGTTGTTTTTATTGTATGGAAGCATTATTTTGGTTTTCTCCTTGATGCTTTATTTGGGTTGACTTGGCGCATGCTCACACATGTTAGACTCTTACAAAGTCGCCATTAGCCTGCATGATCATTTAGTTTTTGACTTTTGATGCCATCTTATGCTTCTTTTAATGTCGCTTTGTCGCTTTGCATGATTATGGCCATTATTGCTCTCTTAGTTGGTCGCTCCCAGTCTTTTGCTAGCCCTCGCCTTGTACTGAGTATGAGCTCTACTCGTGCATCCAACTCCTAAAAGCCAAAGTTTTTCAAAGTGTCCACCATGCATACCTACTAGCAATTTGCTATTCCAAGTAAATTTGACTTGCTTTTATATTCTCTTCAAATTAAACTCTTACCAGTGTTATGCGAAATTCGGTCAGTAAAGCTCTCACGAACCGGAAGGCACACTTTACTTTTTCCTGTTCTTAAAAATTTGACATTGTGGTCTTTTATGTTGAGTTGTTATGCTTGCAAGTTGTAAGTTGGATTCTAGCCCAGCCATGCTGTCATGGGCAAGTTTTCAACATTGCACTTCTATTTGAGTTGATATCGTGATCTTTTGTTTATGGATGCCCGCGGTGTGAAATGAATTGGGAATCTTGTGAGGATCATGGAGTTTTTATATGTGTTAGGGAAACGCCGGGCCGCTAATCTAAGCCATGCATAATTCATGGTGGAAATTTGCAGCATACCCATGGTGAACATTCGACGACGCATCTCACAATAAAAAGCTAAACAATATAGCAAATAAAAGAGATGTCGAGGTGTTCATTGTCTGCTTGTCCTGTCATTTTGGTGTGGGCTTGTTCCATGTCATCGGGCACGGAGGTACTCCATTGGCGGTTCTCAATGATACACATATATTTACAATGACAAGAGCCTTGCTTGGGACTCTAAGTAAAGTAGCATGAGGTTTGGGTACTCGTATTCACGGGGCACGAGGTTTTCAACTTATGATTTGTCAAGCATATGCATCATAATTGTTCTCGCATTAACTTTAACCATTCAAGATGCTTATGATGGGGGCAATGAGAGCTCAAAGCCGGTAAGTACCATAATTTTTGAAGGTTATAAAACTTGCAATCACTGCTTCCCTCTGCGAAGGGCCTTTCTTCTACTTTTATGTTGAGTCACCACCTCTTTCTTTATGCACCATTCAGAGAGCATAGTTGTCATTCTTAGTGTGATATGCATTGTCCCAAAGTTCATTGATTGATTCATGATGATTGGTTTCACTTGTTCTTAAATTACTTGTATCTAGTCGCCCTCTTAAACTTGAAGGTGTCCTATGCATTTATGTTTTGCTCTCTTTAAAGGACAAGCTGAAAACCATTTGTATGTTTTTCCTTATGATTTGAACACACGTTTGACTTTCATTGTTTCATTATCATGATCTTTTGTTTGTGTTCATTTGCATGTTTACAACATGGTTGCTAAGTTTCTTATTGTCATGATTATATTTTCATGCCCATGTTTTAAGTTCTATTGATCCCAGCTCACCAATGCTTACATATATGATCAAGATTGTGTAGGTGCATGTCACCTCAAAAATTATTCTTTGTTATCACTTACCTACTCGAGGACGAGCAGGAGTTAAGCTTGGGGATGCTTGATACGTCTCAAACGTATCTATAATTTTTGATGCTCCATGCTTGTTTTTACACCATTTGCCTAATGTTTCGTTACACTTCGTGGCACTTTTATGCATTTTCCGGAACTAACCTATTAACAAGCGCCACAGTGCCAGTTTCCTGTTTTCTGCTGTTTTTGTGTTTCAGAAGTGATACACAGGAAATATTCTCGGAATTGGACGAAACAAGTTCCTGAAGTCTTATTTTTCCCGGAAGCTTCCAGAGATCCGAAGGAGAGACGGAGAGGGGCCACCAGGGCCCCACACACAGGGCCGGCGCGGCCAGGCCCCTGGCCGCGCCACCCCTGTGTGAGGGAGCCTGGCTCCACCTCTGACATCGCCCCTTCGCCTATAAAGACCCCCCGACGGAAAAAACCTAAGTACCCGATCAGATTTCCAGAACACATCGCGATCCGCCGCCGCCGTCGACCCGAAGATCGGGAGGGTCCAGAAGCTCTTCCTGGCACCCTGCCGGAGAGGGGAATCGCCACCGGAGGTCTTCTTCATCGCCATGCTTGCCTCCGGAGCGATGAGTGAGTAGTCTACCTTGGACTATGGGTCCATAGCAGTAGCTAGATGGTTGTCTTCTCCACCATGTGCTTCATGTTTAGATCTCATGAGCTGCCCTACATGATTGAGATCGTCGTTATGTAATTTTATGATGTTGGTTTGTTGGGATCCGATGAATATTGGTGTTTATGATTAAGTTGTTGTACTGAATATTATCTTTTGTTATCTCTATGTTGTTTATGATCTTGCATGCTCTCCGTTGTTAGTAGCTATCTTGGCCGAGTAGTTGCTAGTGACTCCAAGAGGGGGTATTTATGCTCGATAGTGGGTTCATGCCTCTATTTCACCTGGGGGAGTGACAGAAACCTCTAAGGTGGTAGATGTGCTGTTGCTACTAGGGAGAAAACAACATTCATATGCTCAAGGGCATATGCTTTGTTTACATTACACACTTTGCTTAATGCAATTATCTGTTGTTCGCAACTTAATACTTCTAGGGTGTTCGGATTGATATCCCCGGGAGTGGATTATTAGTCATAGATGCAGTTGGATGGCGGTCTATGTATTTTGTTGTAATGCCCAGAGTAAATCTCATAGTGATCTTCTTGACATATCATGTTTATCTTTATTCTATCAATTGCCCAACTATAATTTGTTTACCCAGCATGTTATTTTATCTATGGAGAGACACCACTTGTGAACTGTGGACCCCGGTCCTATTTTAATCATATTGCTATCACCTGTTTACTTTTCCCGCACTGTTTACTTTACTCGCATATTATTACTGTTTTCCACTCGATACACTCATAACCTTTGTTTCAAGCAAACCGGTGAGATTGACAACCTCATCGCAAGTTGGGAGCAAAGTATTTGTTTGTGTGTGTGCAGGTTCCGCATCACCTTCAGTCGTTTGTCTCTCCTCTCCTGACCGATATTAAACCTTGGTTTCTTAACTGAGGGAAAACTAGCTGCTATACACATCATACCTTCCTCTTGGGGTTCCCAACGGGCTGGTCATTCACCACGCACAAGGACTGTCTGCTTCCACGTCAACCACACGTTAGCAGCTCTTTTTCTGGCGCCGTTGCCGGGGAGGAAAGAAGACTTCTGCGAGGGGAGTTTTCGCACACACATTCTTTACTTTGTTATTGTTTTGCTTTACTTTATTTATTTTTACCTGCATTGCTTTTTATCAAAAACCCAAAAAAATTAGAATCCTTGGTAGTTGTTTTTACTTGTTTACTTTCGTTTTGCTGAAATGGGTACTCCTGAAAACACCAAGTTGTGTGATTTTGCTAGCACGAACAATAGTGATTTTATCTGCACTCCTATTGCACCACCTGTTCCTGCTACCACCTTTTATGAGATTAAGCCTGCTTTGTTGAACCTTGTTATGAAAGAGCAATTTTCTGGTGCTAGTACTGAAGATGCTGCAGCTCATCTCAACAATTTTGTTGAGCTATGTGAGATGCAGAAATATAAGGATGTTGATAGTGATATTATTAAGCTCAAGTTGTTTCCTTTTTCTTTGAGAGGAAAAGCTAAGGTTTGGTTGCTGTCTTTGACTAAGAATAGTATTGATTCATGGGCTAAGTGTAAGAATGCTTTTATTGGTAGATACTATCCTCCTGCTAAGATTATATCTCTGCGTAGCAATATTATGAAGTTTAGTCAGTTTGATAATGAACATGTTGCTCAAGCTTGGGAAAGAATGAAATCTATGATAAAGAATTGTCCCACTCATGGACTGACTACTTGGATGATTGTCCAAACTTTTTATGCAGGACTGAATTTTTCTTCGAGGAACCTACTTGATTCAGCTGCTGGAGGCACTTTTATGTCCCTTACCTTGGGCGCCGCAACAAAGCTTCTCGACAATATGATGGTAAATTACTCTGAATGGCACACCGAGAGAGCTCCACAAGGTAAGAAGGTAAATTCTGTCGAGGAAACCTCTTCCTTGAGTGATAAGATTGATGCTATTATGGCTATGCTCGCTAATGATAGGACTCATGTAGATCCTAATAATGTTCCTTTAGCCTCTTTGGTTGCCCAAGAGTAGCATGTTGATGTAAACTTCATTAGAAATAATAATTTTAACAACAATGCTTATAGGAACAATTTTGCTAGTAACAATTATAGGTCGTATCCTTCTACCAATGGTAATAGTTATGGTAACTCTTATGGTAATTCCTCCAACAACACTAGGGCCGCACCCTCTGAACTTGAAGTCATGCTCAAAGACTTCATGGTAAAACAAACTGCTTTTAACAAGTCTGTTGAGGAAAAGTTAGGCAAAATTGATATTCTTGCTTCTAAAGTTGATAGCCTTGCTCATGATGTTGAACTTCTGAAATTAAAAGTGTTGCCTAATGATGTGAAAGAGAACAATGTTTTTGCTACTGCTAATGCTATCCAAGTTGGAATTGATGAAAATATTAGATTATTAGCAGAATTGCATGCTAGATGGGAAAGAGAGGATGAGATTGCTAGGAATATGAAAGTTTGTACTATTACTACCTCTAATGATGTTGTTCCTAATGCTAGCAACCCTCTTACTTTGATTGGTGTAGAGAAAACTCCCACTCCTTGTGTTAAAAAGCCTAAAATTGCCAAAACTTTTTCAAAAAAGAGTGCTGAAATTTTTCAGAGTGTAGGAGATGATAGCTCTATTTCCTTTAATGATTTTGATGTTGATGGCTGCAATATATCTAAAGTTATTTTGTTCTTGCAAAAGCTTGCTTTGACTACCAATGCTAGTTCCTTAAATGTTGCTTTTACTAAGCATATTACCAATGCTCTCATGAAAATTAGGGATGAAAAGTTGAAGCAAAAAGCTTCTGTTCCCAAGAAGTTAGAAGATGGTTGGGAAACCATCATTGATATGCATGTTAATGGTTTTGATTGCCATGCTTTATGTGATCTAGGTGCTAGTATTTCTATTATGCCTAGAAAAATTTATGACATGCTTGATTTACCACCGCTTGAAAAGTGTTATTATGATGTTCCTATTGCTGATGTTGCTAAGTAGAAACCTTTGGGAAGAATTAATGATGTTCTTATTATGGTTAACAATAACCTTGTTCCCATTGATTTTCTTGTCATGGATATTGAATGCAATGCTTCATGTCCTATTATTTTGGGAAGACCCTTTCTTCGAACTCTAGGTGCCATCATTGATATGAGGGAAGGCACCATCAAATATCAATTTCCACTTAAGAAAGGTATGGAACACTTCCCTAGGAAGAGAAAGAAATTAGTGTTTGACTCTATTCTTAGAGCAAATTATGAGCTTGATGCTTCATCACTTGATGTTACTTGATTCGCAATTTTCTGCACCTAGCTCAAAGGCGTTAAAGAAAAGCACTCTTGGGAGATAACCCAATGTTTTACTTTGAGTTATTTTTCTTTTATTTGAGTCTTGGAAGTTATTAGTACTGTAATAAGCTCTCCTTATCCTTTTTATTTCGTTTTTGTGCCAATAGAAGCCTCTAATTTGAGTGAGGTAAGATTTGGGGATGTTGTTGTCCTAAAACTGTTTTCGGTGATTCACCGTAAAAATTCGTGAAAATTCTCTGTATATCTTTTGGACCTGCCATTTCTTGTGTATATGCCCCAGGTTATATCCAAACTTTAATTAGTTGAACACTTTTTGATTTGAGCAACAGAAAATATCTTAAAAATTCGACCTTTGTCAGCTGTTCTGTTTTGACAGATTTCTGCCAATATTTATGTTTGCCGCTTTATCGCTTTCTTTTTGAGTTCTTTTGATCACGGAACTTTTGGGGAAGTTGCTACAGTATTATATGCTATATATGTGGTGGTTTTAGGTTGAAACCTGAAGCAAAAAGGGTTGATTCAATGTTATGCTTACACTAATGTTGCTAATAGATTTGTGTTTAGTTTTGTATGAAGGAAGTTTTCAAGTGTAGGGATCGGAGAGTGATGAGATGAGTTGAAGAATGGAAAAAAGCTCAAGCTTGGGTATGCCCATGCATCACCCCAAGAAATATCCAAGAAGTACAAGCGTCAAAGCTTGGGGATGCCCCCGAGGCACCCCTTCTTCATCGGCAAAAATCATGTCACCTTTCGAGACACTATATTTTTATTGCTTCAAGCATTATGTGTTTTTCTTGGGGCATCAGTTGTTTTTAGTTTTCAGTTTAGTTTAGTTTTGTTTGCTGCAATAAATGGTTGGACCCCAACAAATTTCTTTTAGAGAAGTTGCCTTGCTTTTCATTTGCCAAGAACACTCCGTTTTTCACTCTATTTGTTTCAATGAGTGTTCTCTTTTTCTAGAACTGCGTTTAGCTTTCAATTTTCGCCTTGATTTGTGTTCAGATCTTGTTATATCTTTTCATCAAGGTGTATTTTTTCCTCTGATCTTTATTGGTTTTCATCAAAAGAGGAGTTTATAAAAATTTGAATGGTGTTGGAAAAGAGAAAAAGCTTTATGCAAAAAAGTGGTACAAGAAGGAGCTTGTGTAGACTGTGGCTTAGGCTTTTGTATGTCGTGCTAGATGTCTTTTTGATAGTATGCTTAGTGGTTTGCTGTAGCATGACTTGTCTCAAATAACTGAGATTGCTTAATGAGCCTCTGAAAGAATCATGCGTTGTTTTTATCGTTTGGAAGCATTATTTTGGTTTTCTCCTTGATGCTTTATTTTGGTTGACTTGGCGCATGCTCACACATGTTAGACTCTTACAAAGTTGCCAATAGCCTCTATGATCATTTAGTTTTTGACTTTTTATGCCATCTTATGCTTCTTTTAATGTCGCTTTGTCGCTTTGCATGATTATGGCCATTATTGCTCTCTTAGTTGGTCGCTCCCAGTCTTTTGCTAGCCCTCGCCTTGTACTGAGTATGAGATCTACTCGTGCATCCAACTCCTAAAAACCAAGTTTGCCAAAGTGTCCACCATACATACCTATTAGCAATTTGCTATTCCAAGTAAATTTGACTTGCTTTTATTTACTCTTCAAATTAAACTCTTACCAGTGTTATGCGAAAATTGGTCAGTAAAGCTCTCACGAAACGGAAGGCACACTTTACTTTTTCTTATTCTTAAAAATTTGACATTGTGGTCTCTTATGTTGAGTTGTTATGCTTGCAAGTTGTAAGTTGGAGACTAGCCCAGCCATGCCGTCATGGGGCAAGCTTTCAACATTGCACTTCTTATTTGAGTTGATATCGTGATCTTTTGTTTATGGATGCCCGTGGTGTGAAATGAATTGGGAATCTTGCGGGGATCATGGAGTTTGTATATGTGTTAGGGAAACGCCTGGGCCGCCAATCTAAGCCATGCATAATTCATGGTGGAAATTTCCAGCATACCCATAGTGGACATTCGACGACGCATCTCAAAATAAAAAGCTAAACAAATGGTAAATAAAAGAGATGTCGAGGTGTTCATTGTCTGCTTGTCCTGTCATTTTGATGTGGGCTTGTTCCATGTCATCGGGCACAGAGGTACCCCGTTGGCGGTTCTCGATGATACTTATGTACTTACAATGACAAGAGCCTTGTTTGGGACTCTAAGTAAAGTAGCATGAGGTTTGGGTACTCGTATTCATGGGACACGAGGTTTTCAACTTATGATTTGTCAAGCATATGCATCATAATTGTTCTCGCATTAACTTTAACCATTCAAGATGCTTATGATGGGGGCAATGACAGCTCAAAGCCGGTAAGTACCATAATTTTTGAAGGTTATAAAACTTGCAATCACTGCTTCCCTCCGCGAAGGGCATTTCTTTTACTTTTATGTTGAGTCACCACCTTCTATCTTTATGCACCATTAAGAGAGCATAGTTGTCATTCTTAGTATAATGTGCATTGTCCCAAAGTTTTCATTGATTGATTCATATTGTTGGTTTTGCTTGTTCTCAAATTATTTGTATCTAGTCGCCCTCTTAAACTTGAAGGTGTCCTATGCATTTATGTTTTGCTCTCTATGAAGGACAAGCTGAAAACCATTTGTATGTTTTTCCTTATGATTTGAACACACGTTTGACTTTCATTGTTTCATTTTCATGATCATTTGTTTGTGTTCATTTGCATGTTTATAACATGGTTGCTAAGTTTCTCCTATCAAGATTATATCTTTCATGACCATGTTTTAAGTTCTTTTGATCCCAGCTCACAACGCTTACATATATGATCAAGATTGTGTAGGTGCATGTCACCTCAAAAATTATTTCTTTTGTTATCACTTACCTACTCGAGGACGAGCAGGAGTTAAGCTTGGGGATGCTGATACGTCTCAAACGTATCTATAATTTTTGATGCTCCATGCTTGTTTTTACACCATTTGCCTAATGTTTTGTTATACTTTGTGGCACTTTTATGCATTTTCCAGAACTAACCTATTAACAAGTCGCCATAGTGCCAGTTCCCTGTTTTCTACTATTTTTGTCTTTCAGAAAAGCTACACAGGAAATATTCTCGGAATTGGACGAAACCAAAGCCAGTCGCCCAGAATTTTACCGAAGCTTCCAGAGAACCGAAGAGGAGTTGGAGTGGGGCCATGAGGGGCCCTCACACCAGGGCGGCGCGGCCAGGGGCTGGGCCGCGCCCCCTATGTGTGAGACCACCTCGGTCCACTTCTGACGATGCCCCTTCGCCTATAAAGACCCCCCGACGGGAAAAACCTAAGTACCCGATCAATTTTCCAGAACACATCGCGATCCGCCGCCGCCGTCAACCTGAAGATCGGGAGGGTCCAGAAGCTCTTCCCGGCACCCTGCCAGAGAGGGGAATCGCCACCGGAGGTCTTCTTCATCGCCATGCTTGCCTCCGGAGCGATGAGTGAGTAGTCTACCTTGGACTATGGGTCCATAGCAGTAGCTAGATGGTTGTCTTCTCCACCATGTGCTTCATGTTTAGATCTCATGAGCTACCCTACATGATTGAGATCACCGTTATGTAATTCTACATGTTTGGTTTGTTGGGATCCGATGAATATTGGTGTTATGCTTGAGTTGAAGTACTGAAATTTATCTTTTGTTATCTCTATGTTGTTTATGATCTTGCATGCTCTCCGTTGTTAGTAGCTATCTTGGCCGAGTAGTTGCTAGTGACTCCAAGAGGGGGTATTTATGCTCGATAGTGGGTTCATGCCTGTATTTAATCTAGGGGAGTGACAGAAACCTCTAAGGTTGTAGATGTGCTGTTGCTACTAGGGGGAAAACAACATTCATATGCTCAAGGGTGTATGCTTTGTTTACATTACACACTTTGCTTAATGCAGTTATCTGTTGTTCGCAACTTAATACTCATGGGGTGTTCGGATGATATCCCCGTGAGTGGATTATTAGTCATAGATGCAGTTGGATGGCGGTCTATGAATTTTGTTGTAATGCCCAGAGTAAATCTCATAGTGATCCTCTCATCATATGCACGTTATCTTTATTCTATCAATTGCCCAATTGTAATTTGTTTACCCAGCTTGTATTATTTTATCTTATGGAGAGACACCGCTAGTGAACTGTGGACCCCGGTCCTATTTCCTTTATATTGCTATCACCTGTTTACTTTACTCGCACTGTTTACTTTACTCACATACTATTATCACTTTCCACTCGATACGCTCATTCCTTTGTTTCAAGCAAATCGGTGAGATTGACAACCTCATCGTAAGTTGGAAACAAAGTATTTGGTTGTGTTGTGTGCAGGTTCCACGTTGCTACTAGCTGAAGACGCGCTAACTCGTTTTATCGTGAAATGACGCCCTTGTTGGAGTGTCACTAGGCTATCAAGCATCACCTTCAGTCGTTTGTTTGCTCCTCTCCTGATCGGCATACCTTGGTTTCTTAACTGAGGGAAAAACCTTGCTGCTATATTCATCATACCTTCCTCTTGGGGTTCCCAACTGGACGGTGAAAAGATAACACCACCGTCCCGCATCAGCAAATTACATGAATGATCTCATCCAATCCCTACCATCCCCTTCGCCTACAGCGGGAATTACTTACACATGGATGGGGGAGTCATGGATGGTTGATGGAGAGACGTCGGTGACGATGGTGATGAAGATCTCCTCCAAATCGCCGTCCAGGCAGGGTGCCAGAACGGAGTTTTTGGTTCCGAATTGCGGTTTCTAGTGGTGGCGGTGCAACAAAGTCTATCTGGGAAAAACGCCGAACCCCCACTCCTTTCAGGTTGGAGGGTATATGTAGGCGGAAGGAGGGGTCGAGGCGACGGCCGAGGCAGTCACACAACAGGTGGGCACGGCCAGGCCTGGGCCGTGCCCCCTGGTTGTGTGGTGGCCTCCTAGCCCCTCTCTGTCTCGTCTTCTGGCTCCGTGGGTCTTCTGGTGAAATAGGATTTTTGCAATATTTTCCCAAATTTTTACTGAAAGTTAGATTTCTGCACAAAAACGAGACACCAGAGCAATTCTGCTGAAAACAGCGTTAATCCATGTTAGTTGCATTCAAACCACACAAATTAGAGGAGAAACAATAGCAAAAGTGTTCGGAAAAGTAGATACGTTTTGGACGTATCAAGGTTTTTGACCCTTGATCCGTGCCGACGATGCCTTTTGCTGTTCGTGTATGATGCGTCGCTACGTGCTTTATGAAAAGTTGCGCTTGCTGCAATGGCTGAATCTTTCTTTTTTTGTATTTCGCTTCTTTCTCTTGCTAGTTGCTTTGATTGCTGTCTTAAGGCATAATGATACCCTAACAACATATTTTTGCTTGCATCCGTTGGTATGGGCACGCCATGCTCTATGGCGGTTTTGATTATCTTCCACTCCTCGGCTCATAGTTGAACTTTTTCCCTGCTTGCCAGAGAATCTGCAGTTTCTCCTTCTGCTAAGTGATTTGCTCCTCTGTTTACGTTTGTGATACGTCTCAAACGTATCTATAATTTTTGATGCTCCATGCTAGTTTTTACACTATTTGCCTTGTGTTTCGTTACACTTCGTGGCGTTTTTATGCGATTTCCGGAACTAACCTATTGACAAGATGCCACAGTGTCAGTTGCCTGTTTTCTGCTGTTTTTGCGTTTTAGGAAAGCTACACAGGAAATATTCTCGGAATTGGACGAAACAAGTTCCAGAACTCTTATTTTCCCCGGAAGAGTATCGAAGACCGAACGAGAGCCGGAGGGGGGCCAGGGGCCAGCCTCACCATGAGGGGGCGCGGCCCAGCCCTTGGCCGCGCCCCCCTGGTCGCCTCCTGACAATGCCTCTTCGCATATAAAAAGCCTCCCAACGGAAAACCCTAAAACAATCGACGTTTTTCCCAGAATAGTTCGACAGCGCCGCCGCCGTCGAAGACAAATTTCGGGGGACAGAAGTCTCTGTTTCGGCACCCTGCCGGGACGGGGAAGTGCCCCCGGAGTCATCTCCATCGGTCTCCATCGCCGTCTCCGCCGTCTCCATCGACCTCACCGCTATCTCCATCAACCTTGTTGTCTCCTATGATAAGGAGGGAGTAGTTCTCCCCCAGGGCTGAGGGCTCTACCGGTAGCTATGTGGTTCACCTCTCTCTCCCATGATGTGATCTTTATGTGATCGTGAGCTTTGTATCTAGTTGAATTGGTAGATGTTATTATTCAGATATTATGCTACTCCCGTGCTTTATATTTGTAAACTCCGGAGATACCTTGTATCATGGTGTGACGGTGACAGCGTGCGCATCATGTGTGTCTTTTTGGTTAATGTCTCTATGAATTGTTGGTGTTTGTTGGAACCATCTAGTGCGTTCACGGTGACAGTGTGGGACAATCTAGTTTGGGGAAATACAGACTTTGAGGAGTGCTTCGTAGCCCTACGCATGATTAGTATTCGTTTTCCATTGGAGAATTGTTTTGAGTTGCATATTGATGTTAGTATCTATTGGTTCAATTATGTTATATTTGTTGAGAGTGTGTCCACTAGTGAAAGTATGATCCCTAGGCCTTGTTTCCAAGCATTGCACACCGTTTCCTTTCAGTTTTGTTACATGTTTACTTGCAGCGATATTTATTTCATATTACATTTACTACTTATAATCATCACTACTAATTGTATTTCACTATCTCTTCGCCGAACTAGTGCACCTATATATCTGACAAGTGTATTGAGTGTGTTGGGGACACAAGAGACTTTCTATATTGTAATTGCAGGGTTGTTTGAGAGGGATAGCTTTGACCTCTTCCTCCCTGAGTTCGATAAACCTTGGTTGATCCACTTAAGGGAAACTTGCTGCTGTTCTACAAACCTCTGCACTTGGAGGCCCAACACTGTCTACAAGGATAGAAGCGTGCGTAGACATCAAGCTATTTTCTGGTGCCGTTGCCGGGGAGGTAAGGTAAAAGGTACTCACATCCTCCTGTGTGAGTGCTCGAAGTTATTTCCTTTAGATTCTGCAATTATATCTTTTTGTTTCTTGTTTTTATTTTCACTAGTTAGGCTTAATGGAAAACAAAGAGTTCTTTAATATTTTTCCTATGTTAGGATATGAAGTGTTTGAAGCGAAAATTGAAAAACCTTTGGAGCTTAATTTGCATGCTAATAGTGTTGTTAGTATGAATGCTTTGAACACCGTTATTGCTAATGCTATAGAAAAGTCTAAGCTTGGGGAAGCTGGTTTTGTTAAGCATGATATTTTTAGTTCCCCGGCTTTAGTGGAGAAAGTTTGCTCTGATAATATTTTATCTCCCATTTGTGATAATTCTTATGATGCTTGTGCTCCTCATCCTTTTAAAATACCTATGAAAATTGTTAATCATGCTATGAATAACTGCTATTTAGGAGATGGAACTGTCCATCCTGGTGATCATTTGCTCTTTATACATGAATTATGTGAGTTGTTCAAGTGTGCATGTATTTCGATAAACCAAGTTAAGAGGAAGCTATTTTCTTTATCACTGAAGGGCAGAGCTGCGGAATGGTATAAAACACTGAAGGATGGCCGATCTATTGATTGGGAGGAAATTGTACCTCTCTTTTATTCTAAATTCTATCCTTCTAGTGAGGTTTATAAAGATAGAAATTATATTTGTAATTTTCATCCGCGTGAGGGAGAAAGCATTGCCCAAGCGTGGGGAAGATTGAAGTCACTAATGCTCAAATGTCCTATTCATGATCTTCCCGTAATATTTTTATTAATAATTTTTATGCAAGGCTTTCAGGATATTACAAGGACTATCTAGATGCATGCTTTGATGGCTCTTTCACAAGCAAGGATGTTGACGTCAAGTGGAATCTGCTTGAAACAATTCAAAACAATATCGAAGATTGGGATAGCAACAAAGGTAAAGGATCATGTATAAATTATGAGTATGATTGCATTAAGTCTTTCACTGAAACTGCTGATTTTCAAGAGCTTAGTGCTAAGTACGGCCTTGATCCTCAAATTATGGTTGATTGTTTTAGAGCCTTTGCTTCTCATATTAATGTTCCTAAGGGAAATGGGGATGTGTATCATGAACCTTTTAAAGACACTTGCATAGAAAGTGATATTGTTGTTGATGATTGCAATAAACATGCTCAAACTTCTGAAAGTCCTATTTCTTATAAGCATGTTAATTTTTGTGGAGTACATAGACCTTGTGAACAAAGTCACAACAAGAAAGATTATTGTATCCACCACGGGAATGAAGAAACCTGAATGTGGCACAAGGCTCTAGATGAGCTCGGTGAAAAGGTTTGTGAGCTTTATCCTTTTCTTTGTGAATTTTGCGATGACATAGGTCATTTTAATTTTCAATGCTCAAGCCCTAATAGTCACCTTTCTAGTACCGCAAGTTTGTATTGTGATGACAAGATTACTCTCAATCAGCATGATGAGCTTACTTTGTTCTTGGGGTGTGAAGAGATATCTAGAAAGACTTCTTTGGTAGATATGAGTGCGCCTGATATTAATAGCACCCTTCGTGGTTGTCATCTCTATTGTGTTAAAGATTGCCTCGCAAATACTTACATACAAAATCTTATAAAACATGATGTTTTGCCAAGCTATGACAGGACTAATAGATGTTTCTATCTTATTAATAGAGAGGATGAATCCTCCAAAGTTTCTTCTGTTGTTCCTGTCAGTAAACCAGATTATGTGGAGAAAATGCCTTTCAAGCCTCTCCCTCCTAAAGGAGAGAGTAAGAAGAGTAAGAAGAAGAAGAAGAAGAAGAGGAGTAAAAGGCGAGAGGAAACGGTATCTTCCCCTAAGCATGTTGCTCCTAGTATAGATTATGATAATTCTGATTTTGTTGATGTTCCTATGCCTGTTACCTATGTTAGTGATCATGATTGGGAAAAACACTCTACTTTGATATTGAAAATCATTTTGGTACCAATTCTAAGGTTAATAATTGTTGTACCATTAGTACTATCCACGTTCCTTCCTATGATGATATGTTTGATGAATATGCTTTGCAAAATAGTTGTTCTCTCGCTTATGATGACGAGTATAATATTTTCAGTTCACCTACTATTGAGGAGAAAATTAGTTATGATTACAATATGCCTCCTGTTTTTGATGATTATGGTGATGAGAATAATTATTCTGTTGAATCTGCTCCTACTACGATTGTTCATGTGGGGAGTATTAATTCTTTTATGCATGTGGCTCATGATAGGGATGTTTTATGTGATTGTTATATTGTTAATTCTATTCATGATGCTACTAAAAGTTACTATGAGAGATGGAAACATGGTTTGATGGATCTCAACAATATTGAGTTTCCACTCTTTATGTTGCAATTCTTGAAGTTGTACTTGTTTTGCCTTCCTATGCTTTTTGCTTTGCGATTTCATGACTTGTCTCTTTACAAGACTATTTTTCATAGGAAGTGGTTTAGATTTAAATGTGTTTCATATTTACTTTTTGATGCTCTCTCTTGCTTTAAGTTCCTATATAGCGCCTTCGTCTTAAGCTCTTTTATGGCGCCTACATGAGCATCTTTGCAAACTACTGCGCCTAGCTCAAAGGCGTTAAAGAATAGCACTCTTGGGAGATAACCCAATGTTTTACTTTCAGTTCTTTTTCTTTTATTTGAGTCTTGGAAGTTATTACTACTGTAATAACCGCTCCTTATCCTTTTTATTTCGTTTTTGTGCCAAGAGAAACCTCTAATTTGAGTGAGGTAAGATTTGGGGAAGTTGCTGTCCTGAAACAGATTTTGGTGATGCACCGTAAAAATTCGTGAAAATTCTCAGAATATCTTTTTGACCTGAGATTTCTTGTGCATATGCCCCAGGTTATATCCAAACTTTCATTGATTATACACTTTTTGATTTGAGCAACATAAAACCCTCAAAAAAATCAACCTTTGTCAGCTATTCTGTTTTGACAGATTTCTGCCACTATTTGTGTTTGCCTCTCGATCGCTTTCTTTTTGAGTTCTTTTGATCACGGAACTTTTGGGGAAGTTGCTACAGTAGTATATGCTTTATATGTGGTGGTTTTGAGTTGAAATCTGAACCAAAAAAGGGGTTGATTCATTATTATGCTTACACTAATGTTGCTAATGGAATTGTGTTTAGTTTTGTATGAAGGAAGTTTTCAAGTGTAGGGATTGGAGAATGATGAGATGAGTTGAAGAATGGACAAAAGCTCAAGCTTGGGGATGCCCATGTCACCCCAAGAAATATCCAAGAGGTACAAGCGTCAAAGCTTGGGGATGCCCCCAAGGCACCCCTTCTTCATCGGCAAAAATCAGGTCACCTTTCAACACACTATATTTTTATTGCTTCATGCATTATGCGTTTTTCTTGGAGCGTTAGTTGTTTTGCTTTCAGTTTTTCTTTTTGCTTTGCTTTCTGCAATAAATGGTTGGATCACATCATGTTTGTTTTGGAGAGAGCTATGCTCCGTTTTTCATTGCCAAGAACACTCTAGTTTTCACTCTTATCGTTCAACGAGTGTTCTCTTTTTCTCGAACTGCGTTTAGCTTTTGTTTTTCGCCTTGATTTTTGTTCAGATCTTATTATATATTTATATCAAGGTGTATTTTGACCTCTGGTCCATGTTGGTTTTCATCAAAAGATTTGCTTCAAAAAGGATCGAATGGTGTTGGAAAAGAGAAAAAGTTTCATGCAAAAAGTGGTACAAAAAGGAGCTTGTTTAGACTGCGGCTTAGGCTTTTGCATGTCGTGCTTGATGTCGTTTTGATAGTATGCTTAGTGGTTTTGCTGTAGTATGACTTGTCTCAAATGACTGTGATTGCTTAATGAGCCTTTGAAAAAAATCATGCATTGTTTTTATTATTTGGAAGCATTAATTTGGTTTTCTCCTTTGATGCTTTATTTGGGTTGACTTGGCACATGCTTACACATGTTAGACTCATACAAAGTCGCCATAAGCCTCTATGATCATTTAGTTTTTGACTTTTGATGCCATCTTATGCTTCTTTTAATGTTGCTTTGTCACTTTGCATGATTATGGCCGTTATTGCTCTCTTAGTTGGTCGCTCCCAGTCTTTTGCTAGCCCTCCTTTTGTACTGAGTATGAGCTATACTCGTGCATCCAACTCCCAAAAACCAAGTTGTTCCAATGTGTCCACCATACATACCTATTAGCAATTTGCTATTCCCAAGTATATTTGACTTGCTTTTATCTATCCTTCAAATTAAACTCTTTTTGGTGTTATGCGGAAATTGGTCAGTAAAGCTCTCATGAACCTGATGGCACACTTTACTTTTCTCATTCTTAAAAATTTGACATTGTGGCTCTCTTATGTTGAGTTGTTATGCTTGCAAGTTGTAAGTTGGAAATTAGCCCAGCCATGCCGTCATGGGGCAAGCTTTCAACATTGCACTTCTTATTTGAGTTGATATCGTGATCTTTTCTTTATGGATACTCGCGATGTGAAATAATTTGGGAATCTTGCGGGATCATGGAGTTTGTATATGTGTTAGAGAAACGCCTAGGCCGCTAATCTAAGCCATGCATAATTCATGGTAGAAATTTACAGCATGCCCATGGTGAACATTCGACGACGCATCTCACAATAAAAAGCTATACCAATGGTAAATAAAAGAGATGTCGAGGTGTTCATTGTCTGTTTGTCCTGTCATTTTGATGTGGGCTTGTTCCATGTCATCGGGCACGGAGGTACCCCATTGGCGGTTTCTCAATGATACGTGTATACTTACAATGACAAGAGCTTGCTTGGGACTCTAAGTCGAGTAGCATGAGGTTTGGGTATTCGTACTTCATGGGACACGAGGTTTTCAACTTATGATTTATCAAGCATATGCATCATAATTGTACTCGCATTAACTTTAACCATTCAAGATGCCTATGATGGGGGCAATGAGAGCTCAAAGCTAGTAAGTACTATAATTTTTGAAGGTTTATAAAACTTGCAATCACTTCTTCCCTTTGCAAAGGCCTTTCTTTTACTTTTATGTTGAGTCACCACCTTCTATCTTTATGCACCGTCTAAGAGAGCATAGTTGTCATTCTGAGTTTAATGTGCATAGTCCCAAAGTTTATCATTGATTGATTCATGATTTTGGTTTCACTCATTCTTAAATTATTTGTATCTAGTCGCCCTCTTAAACTTGAAGGTGTCCTATGCATTTATGTTTTGCTCTCTCATGAAGGACAAGCTGAAAACCATTTGCTATGTTTTTCCATATGATTTGAACACACGTCTGACTTTCATTGTTTCATTTTCATGATCTTTCGTTTGTGTTCTTTTTCATGTTATAATATGGTTGCTAAGTTTCTTCTATCAAGATTATGTCTTTCATGCCCATGATTTAAGTTCTTTTGATCCCAGCACTCAATGCTTTACATAGATGATCAAGATTGTGTTGGTGCATGTCACCTCAAAAATTATTTCTTTTGTTATCACTTACCTACTCGAGGACGAGCAGGAGTTAAGCTTGGGGATGCTGATACGTCTCAAACGTATCTATAATTTTTTATGCTCCATTCTTATTTTTACACCATTTGCCTTGTGTTTCGTTACACTTCGTGGCGTTTTTATGCGATTTCCGGAACTAACCTATTGACAAGATGCCACAGTGCCAGTTCCATGTTTTCTGCTGTTTTTGTGTTTCAGAAAAGCTACAAAGTAAATATTCTCGGAATTGGACGAAACAAGTTCCAGAACTCTTATTTTTCCCGAAAGAGTATCGAATACCGAACGAGAGCCGGAGGGAGGCCAGGGGCCAGCCTCACCATGAGGGGGCGCGGCCCAGCCCCTGGCCGCGCCCCCCTGTGGTGAGACCCGCCTGGTCGCCTCCTGACGACGCCCCTTCGCCTATAAAAAGCCTCCCGACGGAAAACCCTAAAACAATCGGCATTTTTCCCAGAACAGTTCCGCAGCGCCGCCGCCGTCGAAGACAAATTTCGGGGGACAAAAGTCTCTGTTCCGGCACCCTGCCGGGATGGGGAAGTGCCCCCGGAGCCATCTCCATCGGTCTCCATTGCCGTCTCCATCGTCCCCATCGACCTCACCGCCATCTCCATCAATCTTGTTGTCTCCTATGATGAGGAGGGAGTAGTTCTGCCCCGCGCCTGAGGGCTCTACCGGTAGCTATGTGGTTCACCTCTCTCTCCCATGATGTGATCTTTATGTGATCGTGAGCTTTGTATCTAGTTGAATTGGTAGATGTTATTATTCAGATATTATGCTACTCCCGTGCTTATTATTTGTAATCTCCGGAGATACCTTGTATCATGGTGTGAAGGTGACTAGTGTGCGCATCATGTGTATCTTTTTGGTTAATGTCTCTATGAATTGTTGGTGTTTGTTGGAACCATTTAGTGCGTTCACGGTGATAGTGTGGGACAATCTAGTTTAGGTACATACGGACTTTGAGGAGTGCTTCGTAGCCCTACGCATAATTAGTGTTTGTTATCCATTGGAGAATTGTTTTGAGTTGCATATTGATGATAGTATCTATTGGTTCAATTATGTTATATTTGTTGAGAGTGTGTCCACTAGTGAAAGTATGATCCCTAGGCCTTGTTTCCAAGCATTGCACACCGTTTCCTTTCAGTTTTGTTACATGTTTGATTGCAGCGATATTTATTTCAGATTACATTTACTACTTATAATCATCACTACTACTTGTATTTCACTATCTCTTCACCGAACTAGTGCACCTATATATCTAACAAGTGTATTGGGTGTGTTGGGGACACAAGAGACTTTCTGTATCGTAATTGCAGGGTTGTTTGAGAGGGATAGCTTTTACCTCTTCCTCCCTGAGTTCGATAAACCTTGGGTGACCCACTTAAAGGAAACTTGCTGCTCTTCTACAAACCTCTGCACTTGGAGGCCCAACACTATATACAAGTATAGAAGCATGCGTAGACATCAGTTTGCTAGGTTGAGTACTGGATTATTGTTTTCGTCGAATTCTTCTGAGTTGTCTCCTACAATTGCGAGTACTTGATACCGGTTGTCGAACTTGCTGTTGAAGCTTGAGACGATTTTTTCGTCATCCTCATGAAGCTCTAGTCCTGTCTTCCAAGTGTCTGTTGATTTGTCTGAAGCATCGTCATGGCAGATTATGGGGTCTTCGAGTTGATCCTCTAAGTCGAGATTCTCCATGGTTTCGTCGAGTTCCGTGATTTTTTCTTCTACTATTTCTATTGTTGCAAAGCTGACCGGCGAGTTTGCCTCGCTGGAAGAGGCTACCGATGATTCAGATATTGCAACTGTCTGGACTTCGCTTGCCGACGGATCCGGTTTCGTCAGATCTGAAAGGCGAATCGAACCTAAAGATCCGACGTGAAAGTTTAGGTTTCCGATCGTCAGGTCCGTATCTTGATCCAGGCTCTCGAATATTGGAGTAAAGTTTGGTGGATGAGGCTGGAAATCGACGGTTCTGAAGGATATCTGGTTTCCGTCGACTTCTTGACTACTGTTGGCTAAAAGCGAAAAATCCGTCGAATTCATGATTCCAACGCCCAGAGTCCCCACGGTCGGCGCCAATTGACGAGGGTTAACTCGACAAATGTCCTAGATGAAGGACTTAGGATCGGGGGAATAGGGCGTCAGATGAACTCGAAGGTAAAGATCAGTCAAACAAGGTGTGTATCGAGAATAAATGTGGTGGTCCACTTGGCTTACTCTCAATTTGTCCCTAACCGGCCTCTCCTGGCCCCTATATATAGGTGGCCAGGTCTCAAGGATCCGGTCGGGTTCGATACATATTACAATATCGATATACGACATGAACTCGTACTTCGACTATGATTACACTTGGGCCTAGCTTAACGGGCCTCAGGGGTACTCAAGTAACGGGCTCTATTATCTATACCCTTGTCAGTAGGAAAGCCCCGTAAAACATCCAAATAAAGAGAAATAATGTAGAAGTAAAATAGTCTGCTACCACAGATGGTAGCTATACACCGTCATCCAACCATTCACATCATTGTATAGAGCATTGATGTCTATGCACGCGTCTGTTCTTGTAGACAATGTTGGGCCTCCAAGTGCAGAGGTTTGTAGAGCAGCAGCAAGTTTCTCTTAAGTGGATCACCCAAGGTTTATCGAACTCAGGGAGGAAGAGGTCAAAGCTATCCCTCTCAAACAACCCTGCAATTACGATACAGAAAGTCTCTTATGTCCCCAACACACCCAATACACTTGTCAGATGTATAGGTGCACTAGTTCGGCGAAGAGATAGTGAAATACAAGTAGTAGTGATGATTATAAGTAATAAATGTAATCTGAAATAAATATCGCTGCAAGCAAACATGTAACAAAACTGAAAAGAAACGGTGTGCAATGCTTGGAAACAAGGCCTAGGGATCATACTTTCACTAGTGGACACACTCTCAACAAATATAACATAATTGAACCAATAGATACTAACATCAATATGCAACTCAAAACAATTCTCCAATGGAAAACGAACACTAATCATGCATAGGGCTACGAAGCACTCCTTAAAGTCCGTATTTCCCCAAACTAGATTGTCCCACACTGTTACCGTGAACGCACTAGATGGTTCCAACAAACACCAACAATTCATAGAGACATTAACCAAGAAGACACACATGATGCGCACACTGTCATCGTCACACCATGATACAAGGTATATCCGGAGTTTACAAATATAAAGCACGGGAGTAGCATAATATCTGAATAATAACATCTACCAATTCAACTAGATACAAAGCTCACGATCACATAAATATCACATCATGGGAGAGAGAGGTGAACCACATAGCTACCGGTAGAGCCCTCAGCCCCGGGAGAGAACTACTCCCTCCTCATCATAGGAGACGGCAAGGTTGATGGAGATGGCGGTGAGGTCGATGGAGACGGCGGAGACGGCGATGGAGACCGATGGAGATGGCTCCGGGGGCACTTCCCCGTCCCGGCAGGGTGCCGGAACAGAGACTTCTCTCCCCCGAAATTTGTCTTCGACGGCGGCGGCGCTGTGGAACTATTCTGGGAAAAACGTCGATTGTTTTAGGGTTTTCTATCGGGAGGCTTTTTATAGGCGAAGGGGCGTCGTCAGGAGGCGACCAGGGGGGTCTCACCACAGGGGGGCGCGGCCAGGGGCTGGGCCGCGCCCCCTCATGGTGAGGCTAGCCCGTGCCCCCCCTCCGGCTTTCTTTCGGTCCTCGTCCTTTGTCCGGGAAAAATAGGAGTTTGGGAACTTGTTTCGTCCAATTCCGAGAATATTTCCTCTGTAGCTTTTCTGAAACACAAAAACAGCAGAAAACAGGGAACTGGCACTGTGGCATCTTGTCAATAGGTTAGTTTCGGAAATCGCATAAAAACGCCACGAAGTGTAACGAAACACAAGGCAAATGGTGTAAAAATAAGCATGGAGCATAAAAAATTATAGATACGTTTGAGACGTATCAGCATCCCCAAGCTTAACTCCTGCTCGTCCTCAAGTAGGTAAGTGATAACAAAAGAATAATTTTTGAGGTGACATGCACCATCTCAATCTTGAACTTCTATGTAAAGCATTGAGTGCTGGGATCAAAAGAACTTAAAACATGGGCATGAAAGACATAATCTTGATAGAAGAAACTTAGCAACCATGTTATAACATGAAAAAGAACACAAACGAAAGATCATGAAAATGAAACAATGAAAGTCAAACGTGTGTTCAAATCATATGGAAAAACATAGCAAATGGTTTTCAGCTTATCCTTCATGAGAGAGCAAAATATAAATACATAGGACACCTTCAAGTTTAAGAGGGCGACTAGATACAAATAATTTAAGAACAAGTGAAACCAAAATCATGAATCAATCAATGATAAACTTTGGGACTATGCACATTAAACTCAGAATGACAACTATGCTCTCTTAGATGGTGCATAAAGGTAGAAGGTGGTGACTCAACATAAAAGTAAAAGAAAGGCCCTTCGCAGAGGGAAGCAGTGATTGCAAGTTTTATAAACCTTCAAAACTTATGGTACTTACTAGCTTTAAGCTCTCATTGCCCCCATCATAGGCATCTTGAATGGTTAAAGTTAATTCGAATACACTTATGATGCATATGCTTGACAAATCATAAGTTAAAAACCTCGTGTCCCGTAAAATACGAATACCTAAACCTCATGCTACTCGACTTAGAGTCCCAAGCAAGCTCTTGTCATTGTAAGTATACACGTATCATCAAGAACCGCCAGCGGGGTACCTCCGTGCCCGATGACATGGAACAAGCCCACATCAAAATGACTAGACAAACAGACAATGAACACCTCGGCATCTCTTTTATTTACCATTGGTATAGCTTTTTACTGAGATGCATCGTCGAATGTTCACTATGGGCATGCTGTAAATTTCCACCATGAATTATGCATGGCTTAGATTAGCGGCCCAGGCATTTCTCTAACATATATACAAACTCCATGATCCCGCAAGATTCCCAAATTATTTCACATCGCGAGTATCCATAAACAAAAGATCACGATATCAACTCAAATAAGAAGTGCAATATTGAAAGCTTGCCCCATGATGGCATGGCTGGGCTAATTTCCAACTTACAACTTGCAAGCATAACAACTCAACATAAGAGAGCCACAATGTCAAAATTTTAAGAACGAGAAAAGTAAAGTGTGCCATCAGGTTCGTGAGAGCTTTACTGACCAATTTTCGCATTACACCAAAAAGAGTTTAATTTGAAGGATAGATAAAAGCAAGTCAAATATACTTTGGAATAGCAAATTGCTAATAGGTATGTATGGTGGACATATTGGAACAACTTGGTTTTTAGGAGTTGGATGCACGAGTAGAGCTCATACTAAGTACAAAATGAGGGCTAGCAAAAGACTGGGAGCGACCAACTAAGAGAGCAATAACGGCCATAATCATGCAAAGCGACAAAGCAACATTAAAAGAAGCATACGATGGCATCAAAAGTCAAAAAATAAATGATCATAAAGGCTTATGGCGACTTTGTATGAGTCTAACATGTGTGAGCATGCGCCAAGTCAACCCAAAAAAAGCATCAAGGAGAAAACCAAAATAATGCTTCCAAATAATAAAAACAACGCATGATTTTTTCAAAGGCTCATTAAGCAATCTCAGTCATTTGAGACAAGTCATGCTATAGCAAAACCAGTAAGCATACTATCAAAAAAACATCAAGTACGACATGCAAAAGTCTAAACCGCAGTCTACACAAACTCCTTTTTGTACCACTTTTTTGTATGAATTTTTTTCTCTTTTCCAACACCATTCAAAACCTTTTTGGGACAACTCTTTTGATGAATACCAATAAAAGCTAAATGCAGTAGCAGAAAAAGAGAACACTCGTTGAACGATAAGAGTGAAAACTAGAGTATTCTTGGCAATGGAAAACGGAATAAGTCTCTCTCCAAAACAACATGATGTGATCAAACCGTTTATTGCAGCAAACAAAACAAGAGAAAACTGAAAGCAAAAACAAAGACGCTCCAAGAAAAACGCATAGTGCATGAAGCAATAAAAATAAAGTGTCTTAAAAGGTGACCTGATTTTTGCCGATGAAGAAGGGGGTGCCTTGGGGGCATCCCCAAGCTTTGACGCTTGTACTTCTTGATTTTTCTTGGGGTGCGTGGGCATCCCCAAGCTTGAGCTTTTGTCCATTCTTCATCTCATCTCATCATTCTCCAATCCCTACACTTGAAAACTTCCTTCATACAAAACTCAACACAATTCTATTAGCAACGTTAGCATAAGCATGATAGTAAATCAACCTTTTTGGTTCAGGTTTCAACTCAAGCCCACCACATATTAAAGCATATACTACTGTAGCAACTTCCCCAAAATTTCCGTGATCAAAAGATCTCAAAAAGAAAGCGATTGAGAGGCAAACACAAAATAGTGGAAGAAATCTGTCAAAACAGAACAGCTGACAAAGATCGATTTTTTCGAGGGTTTTCTGTAGCTCAAATCAAAAAGTGTAAAACTAATGAAAGTTTGGATATAACCTGGGGCATATGCATAAGAAATCGCAGGTCAAAAAGATATTCTGAGAATTTTCACGAATTTTTATGGTGCAGCACCGAAATCTGTTTCAGGACAACAACTTCCCCAAATCTTACCTCACTCAAATTAGAGGTTTCTCTTGGCACAACAACAAAATAAAAATGATAAGGAGCGGTTATTACAGTAGTAATAACTTCCAAGACTCAAATAAAAGAAAAATAACCGAAATTAAAACAATGTGTTATCTCCCAAGAGTGCTTTTCTTTAACGCCTTTGAGCTAGGCGCAGTAATTTGCAAAGATTCTCATGTAGGCGCCATAAAAGGGCTTAAGGCAAAGGCACTATATAAGAACTTGAAGCAAGAGAGAACATCAAAAAGCAAATATGAAACACATTTAAATCTAAACCACTTCCTATGCATAGGAATCTTGTAAGAAAATAAATCAACGAGGCACACAGTAGCAAACATGGATAGATAAAACAAGTGCAATTTCAAGATTTGCAACATAGAGAGGGGAAACTCAATTTTGAGATCCATCAAACCATGTTTCCCTCTCTCATGATAACTTTCAGTAGCATCATGAATAGAACTAACAATATAATTATGACATAAAGCATCCCTATCATGAGCCACATGCATAAAAGAATTAATACTTCCCACGTGAACAATCGTAGTAGGAGTAGATCCAACATAATAATTATTCTCATCACCATAATCATCAAAAACAGGAGGCATATTGTAATCATAACTAATTTTCTCCTCAAAAGTAGGTGAACTGAAAATATTATACTCATCATTGTAACCTTCATAAACTAGAGGTTCAGTATCATCACAAGCTAGAGAACAGCTATTTTGCAAAGCATATTCATCAAACATATCATCATAAGAGGGAACATGGATAGTACTAATTGTACAACAATTATTAACCTTAGAATTGGTACCAAAAAGATTTTCAATATCAAAAGTAGAGTGCTTTTCCCAATCATGATCGCCAACATAGGTAACAGGCATGGGAACATCATCCCAATCAGAATTATCATAATCTATCATAGGATCAAAATGCTTAGGGGAAGATACTGTTTCCTCTCGCCTTTTACTCTTCTTCTTCTTCATACTCTTCTTACTCTCTCCTTTAGGAGGGAGAGACTTGAAAGGCATTTTCCCCACATAATCTGGTTTGCTGACAGGAACAACAGAAGAAACTTTGGAGGATTCCTCCTCTCTATTAATAAGATGGAAGCATCTATCAGTCCTGTCATAGCTTGGCAAAACATCATGTTTTATAAGATTTTGTATGTAAGTATTTGCGAGGCAATCTTTAACACAATAGAGACGACAACCACGAAGGGTGCTATTAATATCAACATCACTCATGTCTACTAAAGAAATCTTTCTAGATATCTCTTCACACCCCAAGAACAAAGTAAGCTCATCATGCTGATTGAGAGTAATCTTGTCATCACAATACAAACTTGTGGTACTAGAAAGGTAACTATAAGGGCTTGAGCATTAAAAATTAAAATGACCTATGTCATCGCAATGTTTACAAAGAAAAGGATAAAGCTCACAAACCTTTTCACCAAGCTCACCCAGAGCCTTGTGCCACATTCGGGTTTCTTCATTCCCGTGGTGGATACAATAATCTTCCTTGTTGTGACTCTGTTCACAAGGTCTATGTATTCCACAAAAATTAACATGCTTATAAGAAATAGGACTTTCAGAGGTTCGAGCATGTTTATTGCAATCATCAACAACAATATCACTTTCTATGCAAGTGTCTTTAAAAGGTTCATGATACACGTCCACATTTCCTTTAGGAACATTAATATGGGAAGCAAAGGCTCTAAAGCAATTAACCATAATTAGGGGATCAAGACCATATTTAGCACTAAGCTCTTGAAAATCAGCAGTTTCAACAAAAGACTTAATGCAATCATACTCATAATTTATACCTGATCCTTTACCTTTGTTGCTATCCCAATCTTCAATATTGCTTTGAATTGTTTCAAGCAGATTCCACTTGACGTCAACATCCTTGCTTGTGAAAGAGCCATCAAAGCATGCATCTAGATAGTCCTTGTAATATCCTGAAAGCCTTGCATAAAAATTATTAATAACAATATTACGGGGAAGATCATGAATAGGACATTTAAGCATTAGTGACTTCAATCTTCTCCACGCTTGGGCAATGTTTTCTCCCTCATGCGGATGAAAATTATAAATATAATTCCTATCTTTATAAACCTCACTAGAAGGATAGAATTTAGAGTAAAAGAGAGGTACAATTTCCTCCCAATCGACAGGTCGGCCATCCTTCAGTGTTTTATACCATTCCACAGCTCTGCCTTTCAGTGATAAAGAAAATAGCTTCCTCTTAACTTGGTTCATCGAAATACCTGCACACTAGAACAACTCGCATAATTCGTGTATAAAGAGCAAATGATCACCAGGATGGACAGTTCCATCTCCTAAATAGGAGTTATTCATAGCACGATCAACAATTTTCATAGGTATTTTAAAAGGATGTGGAGCACAAGCATCATAAGAATTATCACATATGGGAGATAAAATATCATCAGAGCAAACTTTCTCCACTAAAGCTGGGGAACTAAAAATATCATGCTTAGCAAAACCAGCTTCCCCAAGCTTAGACTTTTCTATAGCAGTAGCAATAACAGTGTTCAAAGCATTCATACTAACAACACTATTAGCATGCAAATTAAGCTCCAAAGGTTTTTTAATTTTATCTTCAAATCTAAACTTAGGAAAAAGACTAAAGAACTCTTTACTTTCCATTAAGCCTAACTAGTGAAAATAAAAACAAGAAATAAAAAGATATAATTGCAGAATCTAAAGGAAATAACTTCGAGCACTCACACAGGAGGATGCGAGTACCTTTTACCTTACCTCCCCGGCAACGGCGCCAGAAAAGAGCTTGATGTCTACGTACGCGTCTGTTCTTATAGACAGTGTTGGGCCTCCAAGTGCAGAGGTTTGTAGAGGAGCAACAAGTTTCCCTTAAGTGGATCACCCAAGGTTTATCGAACTCAGGGAGAAAGAGGTCAAAGCTATCCCTCTAAAAAAACCTTGCAATTACGATATAGAAAGTCTCTTGTGCCCCCAACACACCCAATACACTTGTCAGATGTATAGGTGCACTAGTTCAGCGAAGAGATAGTGAAATACAAGTAGTAGTGATGATTATAAGTAGTAAATGTAATCTGAAATAAATATCGCTGCAAGCAAACATGTAACAAAACTGAAAGAAAACGATGTGCAATGCTTGGAAACAAGGCCTAGGGATCATACTTTCACTAGTGGACACACTCTCAACAAATATAACATAATTGAACCAATAGATACTAACATCAATATGCAACTCAAAACAATTCTCCAATGGAAAACGAATACTAATCATGCGTAGGGCTACGAAGCACTCCTCAAAGTCTGTATTTCCCCAAACTAGATTGTCCCACACTGTCACCGTGAACGCACTAGATGGTTCCAACAAACACCAACAATTCATAGAGACATTAACCAAAAAGACACACATGATGCGCACGCTGTCACCGTCACACCATGATACAAGGTATCTCCGGAGTTTACAAATATAAAGCACGGGAGTAGCATAATATCTGAATAATAACATCTACCAATTCAACTAGATACAAAGCTCACGATCACATAAAGATCACATCATGGGAGAGAGAGGTGAACCACATAGCTACCGGTAGAGCCCTCAGCCCTGGGGGAGAACTACTCCCTCCTTATCATAGGAGACAACAAGGTTGATGGAGATAGCGGTGAGGTCGATGGAGACGGCGGAGACGGCGATGGAGACCGATGGAGATGACTCCGGGGGCACTTCCCCGTCCCGGCAGGGTGCCGAAACAGAGACTTCTGTCCCCCGAAATTTGTCTTCGACGGCGGCGGCGCTGTGGAACTATTCTGGGAAAAACGTCGATTGTTTTAGGGTTTTCCGTTGGGAGGCTTTTTATATGCGAAGAGGCATTGTCAGGAGGCGACCAGGGGGGTCTCATCACAGGTGGGCACGGCCAGGGGCTGGGCCGCGCCCCCTCATGGTGAGGCTGGCCCCTGGCCCCCCTTCGGCTCTCTTTCGGTCCTCGTCCTTTGTCCGGGAAAAATAGGAGTTTGGGAACTTGTTTCGTCCAATTCCGAGAATATTTCCTGTGTAGCTTTTCTGAAACACAAAAACAGCAGAAAACAGGGAACTAGCACTGTGGCATCTTGTCAATAGGTTAGTTCCGGAAATCGCATAAAAATGCCACGAAGTGTAACGAAACACAAGGCAAATGGTGTAAAAACAAGCATGGAGCATCAAAAATTATAGATACGTTTGAGACGTATCAAGCATCATACACCATACATGTAAAGTAACGCCGTTAACGGAGTCATCCATTGTTTCCCCCACTTCGATCGACCATGCACCCACCTCTCCCTTGGCTTTCCCCCACCCCACCCGATTCCCCACCTTGCTGCCTACCACCTCTCGGAACGCCGGTGGCATCCCACGTGCATCCGCGCCTCCGGATCGCCGACGGGAATGCACGCCCATTGTGCCGTCAGGTTGGTGACGGGACACATGCGACGCCAGGACGATGCCGTAACTCCCCCAGCGGTCAAACGGTGGCATCGCCAGCTGCTACTCTCAATGTGGATCCACATACGACATGGGCCTTCACCTGCAGCCATAGGGATTGGCCGTAGCCGTACCTCCTCCACTTGCCGCCATGGGGAAGAGACGACTCATGTGTTCTCATCGAAGTCAAGTTGGCGCTGCCGAGATCCGTCTCTGGGGAAGGCGCGGAGGCGGCCCCTGTGCCAGGGCCTCGAAAAAATGTAGCAGAGCCTGATGGTAGGCCCTAGGCACTGTCAGAGCAAGGCCACGGCCGTGAGGCCGTGCGTTGCAGCGCTCACGCCTGGGGTCTCGGGTGGCCCGGGGCAGCACATGCACGGGAGAGGTGGAGATGCGGGCCGACTGACCCATCTCGCCGCCGCCAAAGATGGTGGTCGCGCTTTGGTCTAGGATGTGGTCCTGTCCGCCGCCTCCTACATCGCACCCCTGCCTGCCGCGATAGGATGCGCCACAGTCTCTTACATCCGGCCCGACGCCACCTTCATCGTGCCTCCCCCCGCCGCCACCGAACGCGGGGAAGAAGTGGAGGAGCTAGGCCAAGTCAGAGCCAGCAGGAATCACGGAAATGATGGTGGAGACCACCGCCCATCTCCGCTCAACGAGATTTGGTGGGGGTGGAGGGGGGAACCGCGTGTGGCTCCACAGAGGGGAGTCTACGGCACCACGCAGTGCCGCATCCACCAAAGGGCCTGTGTTGCTACGGGACAACAACTACGTGCTCCGAACGATGGATGCACACACCCCGATGCCTTCCCTAGCATGGAACAGGAGGCTGACGCCACCGCGGATCATCGTCAAATATGCATGGAACAGGAGGCCGATGTGCGAGCTGCGGGGGAGGAGAGGGCAGCATGCGAGATGAGAAGGGAATGTGCGGTGGTCGAGGCGGCACTGGCGTGGGTGCTTGTTGGGGACAGAGTAGAAGGGGAGGAGCGGTGATGGGGATTGCGTTGGGTGGGGTCTGCGTCTGTGGGGAGAGAGACTGCTAGCCATGCAACACATGGTTAACAAACGCGGTTAACGGACAGGAACGACAACGTGCATCATGAATTACATCGAACGATTCTCCCTGTATGCACGGTGGTAGCATATCCACATTGTAATGTAGAATCAATGTAAATAACATTATAAACTAGCACTATATGATGCAAATATGAGGATATGAAATGCATGTATCAGATGCCCCCCTTTGCGCGACACGTTTCTTCGACTCCACGATGTTCTACTTCGGTGTGAGCTCTTTCTTTGGCTTGAGAAGGGGGGGGGGGGGGAGGGGGGTGGGCGCGGTGATGGAGGCGGGGGCGACCTAGGATGTGGTGGCGGTGGCGTTCATCACTAGCTTAGGGTTTGGGCGAGAGAGGTAGGTTGAACGAGCGGGAGGGTGGTTTGGCAGGAATGAATATTTGTGCCGCTGTTGGGAGGCTCCGCGCTGGACAAGGCACGAGCATAGGACAGAGGAGTTATCACGATGCCTGCACACCAATTTACAAATTCCTAAAATGGTAGATAAGAATATAGCGAATAAAGCCATTGACCCTCGAGCTGTCTGGGAGACTACATTTCTGACCCAAATATAAGGGCGAAATGGATGCGGGCGAACAAATCCGAGCGTCTCGGTTTGTTTGTTGAACCGTGCCACTATTCGTTTAAACATGTTCAGACGCGCAAAATTAGAGGGGGAACCCCAAGCTAGCCACCTAGGACGCGCCAGTCATGTTCTCTGTCACCCACCCTGGGATCAATCATGGCATTGCGTTGAGATGGTACCCGGCCGCCTACCTGTACCCATCAATGGCCAATCATAGCATCACACCTCAGCCCGCCGGAGCAGGAGCAGGAGCAGGAGCAGGGCTGGGTAGGACTCGAGCCGAGTGACACAGGCAGGCAGGAGCCGCGATGGAAATAAAATCTCCGGGAATAATCAGACAGACAGGGACATGGAAACCCGCGAAACCGTCCGAACCCAATCCCCCTCCCGCCGAACCAAACGCAACCCACGCCCCTTCCCTTCACCCTCCTCTCCTTCCGAGCCAGACCCAAACCCTACCCATATATTATTAAACCCATCCCAAGTCTCCCTCTTCCTCTGTCCACCCTCCCCTCCACCTTCCCGCCGCCGCCCCTGTAAACCCTAGCCGCCGCGCCGCCGACTAGGCCCGCGCCCGATCCGATGGCGTCCGCCGAAGACCAGGCCGCGGCCGCCGCGCTGCTGGGCGGCGACCCGGCGGCGTTCGACTCCCTCCTCGCCACGCTCATGTCCGCCTCCAACGCCGACCGCGCCGCCGCCGAGGCCGCCTTCCACCGCCTCCGCGCCTCCCACCCGGAGCCCCTCGCGCTGCGCCTCGCCTCCTCCGTCGCGGCCCCCTCAACCCCCGCCGAGCTCCGCGCCATGGCCGCCGTCCTCCTCCGCAAGCTCCTCTCCCCCACCCCCACCCCCTCCTCCGACGCCTCCACCCCCTCCCCACCCCCGCTCTGGCCCCTCCTCTCCCCCTCCGGCCACAACGCGCTCAAGGCCCATCTCCTCACCGCGCTCCAGTCCGACCCCCCGAAACCCATTGCCAAGAAGGTCTGCGACGCCATCTCCGAGCTCGCCACCGCCCTCCTCCCGGAGAACACCTGGGCCGAGCTCCTCCCCTTCCTCTTCCAGGCCGCCTCCACCCCGGACGCCCCCAACCTCCAGGAATCCGCGCTCCTCATCTTCGCGCGCCTCGCCGACTACATCGCGGAGTCCCTCCTCGACCACCTCATGACCATCCACAACCTCCTGGCCTCCGCCCTTGCCCACCCCACCTCCCCCGACGTCCGCATCGCCGCGCTCAGCGCTGCCGTCAACCTCGTCCAGTGCCTGCCCACCAACTCCGACCGGGACAAGATGCAGGACCTGCTGCCCGCCATGATGAGGGCGCTCACCGACTGCCTCAACTCGTCCCAGGAGGCGTCCGCGCAGGAGGCGCTCGAGCTGCTCGTGGAGCTGGCCGGCGCGGAGCCCAGGTTCCTGCGGCGCCAGATTGCGGACGTGGCGGGAGCCATGCTGCAGATTGCCGAGGCCGCGCAGTTGGAGGACGGAACCAGGCACCTGGCCGTGGAATTCGTTATCACTCTCGCCGAGGCGAGGGAGCGAGCACCCGGGATGATGCGCCGGCTCCCGCAGTTCGTTGGAAGGCTCTTCCAGGTGCTTATGCAGATGCTGCTTGATGTGGAGGACGAGGCTTCCTGGCACACTGCGGAGGCCGAGGATGAGGATGCAGGTGAAGGGAACAACTACGGGGTGGCGCAGGAGTGCCTTGACCGCCTCGCCATTGCCATTGGCGGGAATGCGGTTGTGCCCATTGCGTCTGAGCTGCTTCCACAGTACCTTTCTGCTCCTGAGTGGCAGAAGCACCATGCCGCGCTCATCACGCTTGCACAGATTGCAGAAGGATGTGCAAAGGTTTGCCCCAAATGACTTTGTCCTTTTGATTATGTATATGCAGTAATTTGGTTACTTCAATCCTTGTTGAAATGGTCGCATATATATTGTTGAATACTTATCCCATTTGTCAACACTAGGGAGACGAGATAATGGCTGCCATGCTCTTTCCTTGATCCCTCATTTACAAGCAACATCAGATACCTAATTGCTAGCCACAAAAATTTGTTTTGTTATTTCTTCTAGCAGCTAGGAAATAACTAAAGTAGATAATTTTCTCACTGTTGCTGTTTGTTGCTTCAAATCATTGTTGAAATGGCCAGAGGCATATTGATTATTGAATACTTATCTCATTCAGAAATTGAACACTAGGAAAACGAGATAGTGGCCTGTCATACTTTCACCTTTATCCCTCATTTACAAGCAACTGCAAATACTGAATTGCCATGTCCGCAAGACCTTTTTGCTAGCATTATGCAACAAAAATGTGTTTCTTTTTTTTTCTAGCAGCTAGGAAATAACCAAAGTAGATATTTTCCTCACTGTTGTTGTTTGTTGCTGCCAGGTTATGCTTAAAAATTTGGAGCAGGTGGTTTCAATGATATTGAATGGATTCCAACATCCCCATCCTCGTGTGCGGTGGGCAGCAATCAATGCCATTGGTCAGCTGTCTACAGATTTGGGCCCAGACTTGCAGGTTCAGTTCCACCAGAAGGTGCTGCCTGCATTGGCCAATGCCATGGACGATTTTCAGAATCCACGGGTGCAGGCAAGTGTTGAAATATTAGCATCAAACTTAATCAGTTGATGTCACACCCTTCAGCTCTGAAATCCTTGCTTTTATTTATAATGAGTTTTAAATGGTTTTGAGTGCTGATGTCCTGAGATTGTTTCAGCTGATATTGGACTGATAGGATTTAGCTTGTTCTGTACATGCTGAACTGAAATGTTACAACTAGATAATAGCACATTCATATAGGAGATATGCTTCCTTCGACATGCAGACCTTCTTTGTCCATTTTAGATAAAGAATTCAATCTAATTGTGCTCTAGTTATACTAAACTAGGTATTTTGTTATCAGTGTGGAAATAAGTGAACCAACAACATATATTTTATTCGGGTTTCAAACCCAAAACAGGGAAACTGTTTCTTAGCTACATCAGAAAAATTGTTATGCATTAGCATGCATGCATATGATGTTAACTTACTAAGTCAGGAATTTAATTGTTTACTGTGCTTTTGAAACTGATGCTAATGTTCTGTATGCACCGTGATATCACTTTCCTGATTTTTGCGAATTTTACGACCTTACGTATATTATGCATATTAGGTACTCCCTCTGCCAAAATGTAGTGTGTATGAGTTTTTTTAGAAGTCAAACGATGTCAAGTTTGACCAAATATGTAGAAAAACATATCAACATTTACAACATTAAATCAGTATTAGTATAACCATAATGAAATATACTTTCATATTATATGTATTTGATGTTGTAGATGTTATATTTTTCTACGTACTTGATAAACTTTACATTGTATGACTTTTGATAAAACTTATATGCACTACATTTTGGCATATCGGGAGTATTAACTAGTATCCTTATGTTAATTGTGTTTACTATCTATCTTGACAGGCACATGCTGCGTCTGCTATCTTGAATTTCAGTGAGAATTGCACGCCCGAAATTCTGACACCGTACCTGGATGGAATTGTTGGCAAATTACTTGTTCTTCTTCAGGTATGCATTTAAGTTGCCTAGATTTGTGTTGGTAGAAGATATGTTAACATTTTCATGTTATTTCTCAGAATGGTAAGCAAATGGTGCAAGAGGGAGCATTGACAGCTTTAGCATCAGTAGCTGATTCATCGCAGGTAACTCTTCTTGTGGAAGTCAACAGCTAATATTACCTGCAATGGGCTGTAACACTTTCATGATTTATAATTAGCTGATCGTATTGACTTTATAACATTTATATGATACACTTTGTCTCCCAGGATCACTTCAAGAAATACTATGATGCTGTTATGCCGTACCTGAAAGCTATTTTAATGAATGCAACTGACAAGTCTAATAGGATGCTCCGTGCCAAATCTATGGAGTGTATAAGTCTTGTTGGAATGGCTGTAGGCAAGGACAAATTTAGGGACGATGCCAAACAGGTTAGCCTCCACCCTCTCCTAATTTTGTAACGGACATTTATATCCTACTTGAATTCCTTTTTTAGTCATTATTTTGTATATTTGTGAATCCATTTCAGTGCTCACCTGTTTTTCTCTTTCCATAAGAAATGGATGAACTGATTTTATATTGGCAGAACAATACTTATTGTTCTTTGAGTTTGTCTTATTCCTGCCTTTCTTTGTGTATTATTCGTATTCAGTACTTTATAACGTATATTTGATTGTTTTATAACTGCACTTATGGCTTCCCATCCAGGATGGATATATATTGTTATCGAGATATATTTTTCTGATGTACCTGATAATTTGTAGGTCATGGAAGTACTTATGGCTTTGCAAGGAACTCCAATGGAAACCGATGATCCGATAACCAGCTACATGTTGCAGGTATTCTTTAAAGCATGAAAATTGAGTGTATACTTGCATTTTGATTTTTTATAACCATCTTCATGTATGTGACAGGCTTGGGCCAGGCTATGCAAATGTCTTGGACAGGATTTTCTTCCTTACATGAGTGTTGTTATGCCACCACTGCTTCAGTCTGCTCAGCTGAAGCCTGATGTCACAATCACTTCAGCTGAATCAGATGATGAAATAGAATCAGATGATGATGATAGGTTTGTGTCACCTTCTCAGTAATTCTTTTGTGAAATCCTCTCTGAACAATAATTGGCGCCCTTGATCCTCGAAACCTCTGTGAACTACTGATGTGCTTGGTTTACTCTTCTGGATACTAGTAACAACTCTCTGAACGATAATTGGCGCCCTCAATCCTCAAAAATCTCTCTGTAGACTGCTGATATGCTTGGTTTACTCTTCTGGATACTAGTAACAAGTTATATTCAACCTTGCATCAAATACTACTTACGAAAGCCTTCCCAAAAACTTAATAGTACATGCAAATTGATACTCCTTTTCTCATAATTTACAGAGCCAGGCTTAAGTTTTTTCCACTATTCACCTCCGTTTGCATCGAATACTACTTACGAAAGCCTTCCAAAAAACTTAATAGTACATGCAAATTGATATTCTCCTTTTGTCTCATAACCTACAGAGTCAGGCTTAAGTTTTTTCCACTATTCACCTCCGTTCTGAAATGTAGTATGCTAGAATGTTTACATACTTTGATTTGTTTGTACACCATGTGACCCTGTTAACCCCACCCCTTTCATGTTTGTGTTGGGTAGTCTTGCTTTTGACTGCATGTTAATTTTGCAATAGCACCACTGAAGTTTTATATTTCATACAGCATTGAAACGATCACTCTTGGTGACAAAAGAATAGGGATCCGAACTAGTGTGCTAGAGGAGAAAGCAACAGCTTGCAACATGCTTTGTTGCTATGCTGATGAGCTCAAGGAAGGGTTCTTCCCATGGATTGATCAGGTTTATTATCCCATTCAGTAATCAAATTTCTGTTTTTTACTTCTGATTACCAGCATATGTGATTGGAACGAATTTTCATTTAGGTTGCTCCTACATTGGTTCCTCTGCTTAAGTTTTACTTTCATGAAGAAGTCAGAAGAGCTGCTGTTGCAGGTACATTGATGATCCACAATTATTTATCATGTAGATATTGCATGTTCCTGTTAACATTTTTCGCAACAATTATGCAGCTATGCCTGAACTGTTACGTTCGGCAAAATTGGCTGTTGAGAAGGGGCAGTCTCAAGGACGTGATGAATCTTATGTTAAACAATTGTCTGATTTCATAATTCCAGCCCTTGTTGAAGCGCTGCACAAGGTTGTTGCAGAACCTTTGTCCCTAAATTACATTGATAATTTATTTCACACATTGCCTCCATGCTAACAGCTTGCATCCAACTACCATACAGGAGCCAGAAACTGAAATGTGCTCATCCATGCTGGATGCACTAAATGAGTGCATGCAGGTTTGTGCTGTTTTCTGATCATATTAACGCGCTGTGAATTTTGGCGGGAGTATAATTAGTTCCTAGATTCCAATTACGAACACTTAAGTTGAGTCAGTATGGGCAACCACCCTTACATTCTGTATGGATTATAGTGTGTTTGAGTGAACAGATTTTTTTATCCTGTCCCATCAATCCTGATGAACAGGTGGAGTCACATTATAATACTTGGTGATCTGGTTGGGTTGTGTCACTTGTGCATGTTATAGAGCGTATCTTTAGGTCCTAGATTCTAACTAGTAACCATGTACGCCCCGTCTAATGCACAATGCCTGGGAGGGTTTTTCAATTTTTACATATATGGATGTAGTAATTCCAAACTGATGGGATTAATTGATAACTAACCGTGGCATTCAAATAATTGATTACTAATTGAAGGCTTTCCAAATTAGTAGTGCCGTGATGTCCGACATCACTGGAGCAACTTGGGCCGTTTGATTTAAGCAGTTTGATGACTAGGATCCTCTAGGTCTGCCACAACTCGTGCTTATATATTGCTATAGGTATATAGAAAGAGTTGAGTTCAAATCAGTTTGGGTAACCCATCCTTACATTCTATATGTTTATTGTGCTGTTGTGGGAACAAATTTTTTGGTCTTGTCACAGCAATGCTGGGGAACAGGGCAAGTCACACTACGTACATGTAAATGACAGTCGAAAGATTCACATCTTATAGTCTTCATTAACTTATAGATCGCCATGTAGGTGAAAATTGTTAGTGGTAGTTGTACCATGAAGTTGCTTCTTTCATAAGAAAAGCTTGTTACTACAAGCCAATGCACACTTTGTATAAAAGTATGAAGTCATCACTGTATGTGTAGTACTGTAAAGCAAGAGATTATTTATTTTCCTTATTAATTTCATTCACAGTAGCCTTTTTGCTGAAGCTTGAATGAATGATGTGTTATTCATGAAAAGCTCGTTGACTCATTTTTGTAATTGTTCAACCACTTTGGCTATCATCTGTACCAACTTATAACTCTCTATTCTGTATGGCAACTGTTAAATGTTCGTTGACATCTAGAGAGTTCAGTTGACCAGATTTCTCACTGAACTTTCTTCTGAACAGCTTTCGGGGCGTCTTCTTGATGAGAATCAAGTAAGAGCTATTTCAGATGAGATTAAGAATGTTATTATAGCCAGTGCAACCAGGAAAAGAGACAGGACCGAGAGAACAAAAGCAGAAGATTTTGATGCGGATGAAGGAGAACTACTCAAAGAAGAGAATGAACAGGAGGAGGAAGTGTTTGATCAGGTTATTTTCTTGACATGTTCTGGAATTGCGTCTCTTCTACAAGCTCATCTTTGCATTAATATTTTCTATTTGTGTACATTCAGGTTGGCGAGTGCCTAGGAACTTTGATTAAGACCTTTAAAGCTTCTTTCTTGCCGTTCTTTGATGAGCTCTCTGTGTACGTTACACCGATGTTGGTAAGTTAACTGAATCCTACCTTGTTTGCACATGTTTTTTGTGTTGTGACACATATGTTTGTGTTCAGTTGCAATTCTATTTATATTACTGATGTACTGATTCTTTGTTAGATTTTTATTTAACTTAATTAGCAGAGATTATGTTCAAGGTCACACAAAAGTAGGTACTCCCTCCGACCCATATTACGTGTCGCTAATATGGATGTATATATCTACATCCATATTAGACAAGTAATATGGATCAAAGGAAGTATCAACTATTGTGTTGATGATTTATATGTATTCTTGGCTTGCTTTTGTTTCATTCGATTCCAGGAAGAACTGTAGAAGAGGACCACCTCCTGTTCTGTAATTGAACTGTTTCATTTCTGAAAACCTTAGAACTAAGGTGGCAACTAAATTAGTATGTAAAACTTTTTTTAGCTTGGATGTAAACAACTACTTGTAATCTTTCAGTTTGCCTGCCCCTCTCCTCAGTCTCTTCATTTACAATTTTACATGCTACAAAAGAATAAAGGCTATGACCATTATGTGTATCAGGCCTATTTCTGTTGGGTTGTCTCCATTATATATTGGTATCCCACTAATTGTTGTATCTCATCTTCAATTCCAGGGAAAGGATAAGACAGCCGAGGAGAGAAGGATAGCTATCTGCATATTTGACGACATTGCAGAGCAATGTCGTGAGTCGGCTCTGAAGTATGTTTCTTGACATTAGTTATGTGTAAACTGAGTTAAATTATAACTAATCATGTCTTTTTGCCTGCACAGGTATTACGATACCTATGTTCCTTTCCTTTTGGAGGCATCCAATGATGACAATGCAGATGTTCGGCAGGTCTTTATTTATGTTCTCATGTTGCCTTAACTATTTCTCCCATTTGATGTTTTTTCAAACTTGGCACTGATGCAGCGACAAAATGTTTGTTGTTTAGGCTGCTGTTTATGGCCTGGGAGTATGTGCTGAGTTTGGTGGTCTAACTTTTCGTCCTCTAGTTGGAGGTAAGTTCTGGATCTTGTGGCTCTATACTTATACAAGCCTTTTAAAGTTGATCCACTAATATAATAATGCTTTTCAATTCAGAGGCCCTGTCAAAGCTGAACAACGTTATTAGACATCCAGAAGCACATCATCCAGATAATGTCATGGCATATGACAATGCTGTCTCTGCGCTTGGAAAAATATGCCAATTCCATCGCGATGGTATTGATGCAGCTCAGGTATATGCTTAAATCTCACTTCAAGGTTTAGAAACATTCGGGCCGCTTTGTTTTTAGGATTTAAAATGCAGACATACAAAAAAACGCTGGAAGTGACATGTGAAATCCTACAGGAAAACAGGAATCTGTAATCAAAGTTGTTTTGTTGCGCCACAGGAATAAAGCCTAGAAATTTTATGATGGATCAGGTTTCATGCCATAGTTATCCTTGAAACAAATGTAATTTCAATGGGATTGGAGTCAATGGAGACTACCTTTTGAAATTGCATGCTAAGTAGATAGATTATAGGAAAAATCCTATGGTTCTTGATCTTTACAAACGAAATAAACTCTCTGGGAAAATTTCGTAGGGAATTGAATCCTCCAAAATTCCTACTCCCTCCGATCGGAAATAAGCTAGTACAAACTTGCCGACACTTATTTCCGATCGGAGGGAGTACGAAACAATTTTGTAGCAGAGAGGCTCCAAGGTTGGATGCTATAGTTTTGCAATATTTGATGGTACACATTCCATGCACAAGAGCATGCGGGTTGTCAAGTGAATGCAAGAGAATACTATTGCATTTTTTAAATTCTGAGGAAAAAGTTCTTGTTGTATAGTTCAAAGTTGTAGCTGAGTAGAGCTAGCCTCTAAATTTTCTGTGCATTTTTACTACTCCCTCCGGCCCGAATTAGATGGCCCCCAAGCGGCCCAGCCCATTAAACAGAATATTTGCAAAAACCCCCTCCCTAGACTGTTTCTTCTCCCCGTTGGTCCCAAATTCGAAATCAGGGACGGAGCTGGGCACGCGCCGGAGCTGGGCACGCGCCGGAGCTGGGCTCGCGCACCGGCCGCCCGGCCGCTCCGCTAAATGGAGCGCCACGGCAAAGGGGAGGGAGGGGTCGGCGCACAGGATCGAGACGTGCGGCGGCGGGACAGAGTGCCGGTGGAGAGAATCCGGCGGGCGGCAGCGGCGGCGGTGAGATCGACATGGTTCCGCGCTGCAGCCTCCAAGATGCAAACTTGGGTGGCTAGATCTCCTCAAGGCTCAAGCGAGGGCGTGGCGGCCGATGAGGCGGCGTCGGCGAGCAGCGCGTTTGACGGCGAGCAGCAGCGGTCGACGGCGAGCGGCGTGGTCGACGGTGAGCGAGCGAGGTCAGAAGTTTCAGCGGGGAGCGAGGAGTCCGTCAGTGAGCGAGCGAGCCGAAGGGGAAGGAAAGTTTGTCGGAAATTTGTGGAGGTTATTTTTACAAAACATACAGGGGCCATGTAATTCGGGTCGGAGGGAGTAGATTTTTGTACGGTCTAAACTGAATTTATGTGTGGTTCTCAGGTCATTCCAGCATGGCTTGGTTGCTTGCCTATAAAAGATGACAAGATTGAAGCAAAAGTTGTACATGATCAGCTTTGTTCAATGGTGGAGAGGTATCTGCTCTCTTATCTTAACATTGCAGCATCATTAGTGTTCTTTTTACAATTTATATAACCCGTTTTTATGTGCAGATCGGACGCACAAGTTCTTGGACCTCATAGTCAGTATCTTCCTAAGATAGCTTCTATATTTGCCGAGGTAATTTCTGACTTGTGTGATTGCTTGCGTGGCTGAGTGAAACAGTGACAATGAGACAGATGTCTGTTTTGATGTGTGAATTTATGTGGCAGTGGAGGATTTTTTTGTTAGGAGTTCCTCTTGTTATATTTAAACCTACTTTTCTAGGAATAATTAGCAAATGATTTTGAATTTTGTTTTATATGTAGGTTCTGTGCAATGGAAAGGAGCTTGCAACAGATGAAACAGCCGCCCGGATGATCAGTGTTTTGAAGCGATTTCAGCAGACATTGCCACCTGATTTTCTTGCCTCAACATTTTCCACCTTGCAACCACAGCAGCAGCTTATGCTACAGTCCATGTTATCCACATAGTTTCTCTCTTTTTGTTTTGTGGCTGCAAGGGTCGGGCTTGCTTTTCTTTATATGATTCATCAGTGTTACTGTCAATCAATTTTTTTTGTATGGAATCCTTTTCTGGGGGAGTTAATTTGTGAATGCATTGCCGCTTCAAGGAACTGGAGGTTGCCATTTCATATGGTTTTGATGTAGAGTGTATATGATCTTGTATTGGAACATGATTTTGGGACGTGCTGCGTCAAAGATGTAAGGGAAGGCGAAATTTGTTGGTTGAGTTGAAAACAATGGTGCATAAGTTTTGGTAATGAGATCATTATGTTTTCGTGTGATGTTACCCTTTGTTCTGCATTGGTGGGTGGACATAATGCTTTTGTCTGCTCTTTGTTGCTACCTGAAACTTGTGTATTACCATGCATGTATGCTAACAGCTTTGTGTATGTTTTTAATTATATCTCGTACAAATCAATGACAGATAATATAAATGATACTGTAATTCGACATTAGCTTCTATCAGTTTGTTTTCCATAGTGAAACACCAAATTATATGTTTTGGAGACCTTCAATTGTGTCTTAGAAGGTGTTAACCATTTATTGAAACGAGGTAAGATAGCAATATTCATTATCACGTATAATGGAATTGCCTGATTAATTAGAAGAAAGCTGGGTGAAGACGGAGAAACAGTTACCCAATGTGACAGGGCACATAGGCGACCTGGAGAAGACAAGAAACGGCGAGGTTAAGTACAATCACGTTCTACTCCCTCTGTTCCTATACTGCTGAAACGAGTGAACAAACAAAGTAAAATATCTCTAGAAAGGAAAACTCATGTCACCGCCTTCTTTAGTTGCACCTGAGGGCGACCTTGGAGGGCCGGAACCCTAGCCCACCGACCCCTCCCATCCTAGACCCCTTGGCAGCTGCTGGCAGTGGTGGCGCCGCCTGACCAGCAAAGGCGAAGGGCACGACAAGGCGAGCTCCGTAGGGCCTTCTTCGCGCATCGAGGGCGACACACATAGGAGGAGAGCAGCGACGCATGGTGAAGTCGAAGGAAGAGGTTAGTAGGGTGGTCTGGCAGCTAGCGTGCAACATGAGTTTCAGAGGCGCCATCAACCCAAAGGAGGTTGCAGCGTGGTCCCTGTCTGCGGCATGCCCCCCCTGGGCCATGGAGGTGGAGCTAGGTGGCACCGCGACTGTGCGCCGACGCTGGGGTCCTAAGGCACAAGAGGCTATGGAGGATCAACGCCGATGGCCCGGTTGCTGGCGGCCCAAGCCAGATCTGGGTCGGAGGACTGCTGCTGTAGCACTTTTGTTCGGAGGGGACAACTGCGATGCGGTGGGTCTTCGTCCATGCGGAAGGTGGAAGAAGGGCGGGGGTTGCAGGAAGATGGAATGGATTGGGTTTGGTCGTGCAGGTCGCGGGTGTTCCACGACACTTCAACTACGACGATAAAGTGCTGCGATGGCGGCGGTGTGATCGACATGGACGGCTGACCCAGTCCGTTCAGTAAAGAGAGAGGTGTGCGGCAATACAGACGAAAGTCTTGCCCATCTTCGGTCGGTACTGGCGACGATGGCGCTCGTGGGTATCGTTTCCCTTCTTGGAGGCGTCGCCAAGGTGTGTCGACACTACCATCGCTCTCGGTTTGGTTTGGGAAATGTCTCCAGCGAAAGCCTAGATTCGGAATGGATCAGCGTGATTGCAGCGTCCTCGACATCGTCACTCTGTTGCGAGCATCGATTTTGGAGACACTGCTTGGAGGTAATATGTCGCACTCCTCTGGTGCTTGTCGCCGTCCAAGGTTGAGCTTGAGGGTCGCTATGCACACCGTCGTTGGTGAATCCAAGACGATGCCTTCCTCAGGGCTGACCAAGTCCTGCCATTCACTTGCCACCTCTTTTTCGACATCAAGGGTGGATGGTGCGTCGACAAGGAAAGTTCTTCAAAGGTAACCGACGTCTGTTGAGACGTGGCTTTGTTGCTTAGCTTAGGACAAGCTCTTTTGCATTGGAGTTGTAATATCGGTGGTGGCTGTCTTCGGACTAGTCGGTGTGGAGTTTGTACATGCTTGTTGTTCGCAGCGAGTTGTAGTCGTCTATGTACCTGATTTTTTTCCTTCTATGATACGTCTTTGGCGTACTATTGAAAAAAATATATCTACATAGCTGAGGCCTAAATTCTTTTATTCCTTGATGCTCAATTAAACCCTTCTTTTTAAACTGTGTGAAGCTGGCGTGAGCTTATGTCAGACAGTCGGACACCCATTAAGCGGTGGCGCAGCTTTGATTTCGATGAAGAGCTTTGAAGAGGAGAAATTACGTTGTTACTTTCCCCAAGCCAATAAAGCAAGAAGCAAACTTAGAGATGCATGCACCAAAGGAGAAGAGAGGAATAGACAAAAGAAAATAGCCCAAAGGTACCTTTCAGATAATCTTTTCTGTATCAGGACTTGACATCATAAACTCCATTAGAATTGTTCCTCGGAGAGGATAAACCCTGAGAGCACGCGACTGGAATATCTCCATCACCTCCAAGTTCGTGGCGGCTCCCAGCACAAGACAAATCTGAATCGAATCTGCACCAATAGATGCGAGAAGATGCCTCTCTGGACATTTGTGCTGCAAAAAAGTGGTCTTTTGTCTTGTTTTGGGCGAGTAGTCTACCGGGATCGACAAGGGAACGCACCTTGACAGCGATAAAGAAAGCATCTGCGCTGCTATATAAAACAATGGCCATTAGGATGGACCTCTTTGGAGCCGTCTTTGAGCATTTTAAAAATTCAAATTTGTTATTAGTACCACAGACTGAGTGCTCTAGTCGTATTGCTCAATTAAACCGGAGAAGATAAAATATGGTAACGTGGGAGCTGACAACTTGACAAAACTCGCCTTTTTCGATCGATGAGGTTAGCACGACTTTAAAATGGAGAGAAAACGCCTGCTCCTATCTCTCGTCTCTTCCAGGTCTCTCTCGTCTCTCTCGACCCCTCCGCCTCTGGTCTCTTCCTCAAGCTCTCCGGGCCGGACCGGAGCTCCTCTCGCCGGCGAGGCCGTGCAGAGGCAGCAAAGGGATGGTTCCGGTGGTAGTTTTAGGTTTAGTTTTCGTTCTAAAGTTCCGAGTTGTCGGCGAGTTGCCGTGAAGTGGCGTCATGCCCGGAGTAGCTCTCCAGATCTTGGCCGGATCTGGCGAGATGCGGCGGTCCTATCCCTCGTCGTCGGGCTATGGTGGCAGAGGCCCGAGCTGGCGTGGGAGCTGGGACGCAGCTCCTCCCTAAATAAAGGCCTCTCTTTTCCCCTTTGGAGGCTATGCACACCGGTGTTCTGCTGCATCGCCGGTTGCTCGCTGATGGAGTCTTCCGCCATGCCATCGAGGAGGTGGTGCGGTGAGGGAGGCAAAGTTGACGAAGCCTTCTTCAATAAGCAGCTTCTCCTTCTCTGGAACTGTGGTGTGATACGACGGCGCCCATCTCCTCCTGCCGGCCATGGCGGTTCGAAAGGAGGTGACCTGCTGTTGTTCCATTGCAACCGAAGTGAAGGTTGGGGGAGATCTCATCCCAAGCTGAACCATGTGGCTGGCTGCTGCGCCGCCGCAATCTGCCGTCGAAGCGGCTCTGCTTCAACCTCCATGTTGGAGGCCTTGATCCGGCACCGTCACGGGTGCTCGAACTCTATCTGCTGCGAAGTGATGCGTTCCCCGCAGCGGAGTGGGGGACCGTGGTGGCTGCTAGTCGCCGGCAAGAGGCTCCCGAGCAGTTGGTCTCGGATCCTCGGCGGTTCCGCCTCGAGGACGCCGGCGAAGGGTGACGGAGGCGTCCTAGGACTAGATTGCAAGAATACTTCGTGTTCTAGGGTGATTTTTGTAAAAAATGTGGCCTTATCTATAGATAGGAGATTTCCTAGGGCTAGTTTAGAGAAGGCTGCATTTAATTTTGTACCTGTCGCCGTTCAATGGAAAATCTCGGGGTCCTTCTAGACCCCGACCCCCGTTTGTACAAAAAAAAAGACTTTAAAATGGAGAGGGTGCATCATTTTTGCTCACGACAGAAGCACAAGTTTATTTTGGGTGCACCAGAAAAGGACTCGTTCCATCAGACTAGCAGTGCCGTCCCTTTTGTTGCTGAGGTTGGAGAAGAGCTTTGCTATCAAGGCCTTTTCACATCTAAGTTCTAACCATCTAGAATTATTTTTTGGCGATCTCAAAAGTTTTAAAATACTCTCTCCGTTCCAATATATAAGATGTTTTGGCCAGAAATGCAATTTTGATCTGGGGTGCATATGCTCCTTTTATCCAAAAAAACATATTTCAAAATATAAAAAATTCTGAACTAAAATTTCGGCGTACGTCTCGACATTCTATATGCGCATGACAAAGTTCCATGGTAAACCAATATTTCTAGTGCACTATGTAAAAAAACAAAAGCATGTCACATGTAAACCCTTATTTAGCACCAAATTTATCTTTTTTACCCAACCCACCCAAAAAGTTATTTTTTCGTGAAACAACTTGGTTGCCGTATAGGTTGTGAAGAAGTCCACACAACATATTCTTATTTTTTTTAACAATTCAATATGTTTAAATTGTATTTACAATAAAGGGTATATATACACCGTAGAGCCAAAACGCCGCGTTCATGTTTTAGCCTTTTTCTAACATGTATGTATCTAGACATCTTTTAGTGTGTGGGTTGAAAGCAAAATAAGTGAACCTACACACTAAAAATCATCTAGATAGATGTCTTCTAAAAAAGAGCTAAAACATTTTATATTTTGAAACAGAGAAAGCATAATTATTTCAAGGATGCGGCTAAGACAAGAGCACCCTCCCGTACGAGAGCTCGTGGGACATCGGGCAACGGTCATTCGCCAAGTGGTGAGCATAGGACTTCCTCTTTTTAGTGGGTTTTTCATTTTAGTTTTTTCTATTCAAGAATCACAATATTATTAGAAAATTTATTATATAAAATCCCATGCATTCCAGACTGCATACACATTGCGGTCAAAGGCAGTATAAGGCGGAACATCAAAACACAGTGCATCAAGAGGCATGATAAAACATGCACATGTGGCAGCACATCTCACACTATACATTGAAAGGAAGTGCAGAGCGAGCACTCATGGCAGGACATTAAAACAGAGTGCAAAGAAAGGCATGACATCCAAGCACATTGCATCGAAAGGCAGGGCATACTATGCGCTATGGGCAACACATGACATGATGCACGTAGGAAATCACATCACAACGCAGTGTAATCATGGCATCACATAACATGGAGCTAGGGCAAAACATAGCATGCACTCATGGCAGGATGACGGAAGGCAGCACATAGCATGCACCCTGGGAAGCACATTCAAACCCAGTGCCACAAAAAGGTAGTGTGGTGCAAAATCGACTAGTTTTTAAGAACTCGACACACTAATACAACCATGAAAATGGATCATGATTTGGATGCTCGGTTCAAAGTATTTTACTTTTTTATATATTCAACTTACCAAAGGGAGATAAAACACAAACTCATCCATGCCTCCCCTCATAGGGGACTCTCTCATAGGGTGACAAGTGGCGCATTAGGAGGCACCCGTGGGAGAGAGGACTCCCCACAACACGCCACTTGCTTGGGATACACCCAAAAGTCCCCTCCTATTGTGGGCTCCCTTTTTCCAATTTTTATTATTATTTCAATTCCTGTTTTTCTTTGGTTGCAAACCATATTGTTAACACCGGTTCCCTATGACCTCTCATGAGTATACAGACGATGATTTGGGCAAAAATGGCTTGTCTTTATGATCTTGCAAAAAATGCCAACTATCGCAAATGGCAACACACATGAGTCCCTACTCCCATGTACCATCGTATCGCTCCCATGGGAGGTACTTGGGACAAAACTCTAGATGTCACACAAAATATCATCCCCTCACCTATTTATCTATCAGGAGGTGGAAATGCTTGGTTATTCTCTCCTTTCTATCGATGCCGAACCATTATAATCTAAGGATGCTACACATGTGGCGGTCTTTAGTACTGGATCATGGTGGATCCTCTTTGGTTGGGTTGGTTTTAGTGTTACTCTATCCCTAGGGTTGAGGATGGGAAATATGGTACAAGGGGTAGGAGGGCACACCCTGTAATACTTCTCCACAAGTGGTTATGACACATGTACAATAGGGATGCGCCCGTCGCAGTGCTAGCTGACAGTTCGTCGGGAGATAAATTCCAAGTGGTCTTGTGGTAGATCTGGAGGCACACACACGAATTTAGCCGGTGAAATACTTGTAGTGGTTTGTGGCGACATCCTTCTTGTTGTAAATGAGTGATTCCTCGTGCTCTTGGATGCACTAGAAGCATGCACACAAGTTTAGCCAAACACGATCGGGCTATGGCTTGCGACAACTCCGTTCTCGACCATCTACACATGGTTGTCTTGGCTAGGACCATGCCGGATTTAGTATTCTACCTTTGGAGGGTTCTAGTGGTGGTTTGCCATGGTATGACATATGACAAATCTCGGAGGGGGCACATGGTGATTTTGAGCGGAGGCTAAGTGATGTATGAAAGCGATACATTCTCAATTGATAAGATGGATAGTGAGGATGAATCGAGCATCACTTTGTGGTTTTACATGGTAAAAAACCCATGATATCTTATCTTATGTACTAATTAATGATAACAATGATGCACCTACACCTTCTGCTTGCCTAAGCACGGTCTCCAGGTGTAGCATTATTGATTGAATCTAGTCCTCAGTGAAAGATCATATTGAGCCCCATGTGTGGTTTTGGTAATTAATGACAATCCCTATGGACTAATGGTTGCATTGAGTTATATGTGTAGGACTTGTCGATAGACAATGCTTGAACCATTTGTTGGAGTCAAGGTTGTAAGAAGAAGATTATGTGTTAACCAAGGTGCTATTCAAGAAGTGATCCAAAGATTGGTCTTAAGGGAGTTGAGCTTATGTCAAGTGTGGCTTGAAGAATAAGATTGAGTGAGATCTCATGTGTATCCTCAAGACACCATCATTATGGAGAAAGAAGAATTGATTAGAGGATTGATTAAGTCAAAGCGCAAGTTCAAGATGAGCAACTAGAAGAGAACATATGCTTGAAGCTTGCCATCTATATTGTGTTTATGGATATGTGAAGATATGCTTAAAGAGAGTCTCTTCCATAGTGGAGTATGGGGGAGCAATCCGCAAGACTTCACCAAGCAAGCTCAATCAAGAAAGGTGGTCCAACTTGAGAAGATCAAGATCGTCATTATCCACCTCAAGTGAAATGCTCAAGGCAAAGGTATGATAGTGTTAGGGTTTCTTTCTTACTGGTCTCATGGTGTTAGTTGTGAGACCGGGTTATAGGATCGGTAGCCGTACTATCAAGAGGGGCTCTCGAGTGAGTAACTTAATTGTATCGTTCGGAGAGAGCTCAAACCTTTGCATACTTGGCATCTTCTTTCTTGGTTCTTATTTGAGTTTTATCCATGTGAGGTTCTAGAGCTTGTGGTTATTTCCATGACAAGCTCTAGCTCATCAAAAACGGATTTCGCATGAAGCTCTTATTGCGTTTTTGATGTTTGGAGGTTTTTCTGGTTTGCCTTCCAAGAGAGGTCAAACCTTTTATCATTTGGTTTTATACTCCCTTGTTGGACTATGATGTTTCTATGGATGATGTTTTAGAGCTCGTTGTGGTGATTCCAACGAGCCCAAGATCATCGAAAACGGAGTCCGGATGAAAAAGTTATCACCGTTTTCGTATTGCAATTTCTGCTCGGCGTCACCCAGATACGGGGCCGGAATATCCGGCCCGGGGGGCGGATAATCCGCCCCCCCCCTCGAAGATTTTGTTTCAGAATTTATGCTAAGGACTTTTGGGTGCGTCACCCAGTAGGGGGGGCGGATATTCCGGCCAGGGGGCCGGATAATCCGGCCTGGGACGCTGTAACGGTCATTTTTATGGGAGGGGGTATAAATACCCCTCCCCTTCTTCCTCCTTGGGGCTGGTTGCTTGTCTCTCTCTCCTCCATTGTTTTGACCTTCAAGAGCTTGCAATTACTCTCTATCCCTCCCATATTTCTTGAATCTTGTTGAGGGATTTGAAAGAGAAGATCTAGATCTACAACTCCACCAATCAATCTCTCCTCTAAGTGAGGGGAACATCTTGGGATCTAGATCTTGGAGACTTGTGTGGTTTCCTCCATTTGTTCTTCCTCTCATATCTCTCCATAGCATTAGTTGCTTTGGTAGGATTTGAGTGAGAAGGATTTGAGCACCTTGTGTGCTCTTGCCATTGCATAAGTTGCATCGGTTTGAGTTCTCCCCGGAGATTCGAGTAAGTGAAAGTTTGTGAGCTTATCACTCCTGGGTTCTTGGAACCCTAGACGGCTTTGTGGCTTTGTGGTGCCTTTGTGGCTATTCTTGGGAGCCTCCAATTAAGTTGTGGATGCGTGCCCCAAGCTTTGTGTAAAGGCCCGGTTCCGCCTTGAGGAACCCCTTAGTGGAAGAGTGAGCTAGGCCTTTGTGGCGCAAGCTCACACCGGAGAATAGGGTGAGGCCTTTGTGGCGTTGGTTAGGCCTTTGTGGCGATACCACACCCCTCCAACGAGACGTACTCCCTTTCAAGGGAGGAACTCGGGAATACATCATCGTCTCCGCGTGCCTCGGTTATTCCTATACCCGAGCTCTTTACTTATGCACTTTACATTGTGATAGCCTTCGTGCTTGAAGTTATATATCTTGCTATCACCTTGTTACTTGTATTGCTTAGCATAAGTTGTTGGTGCACATAGGTGAGCCTAGTTTATTTAGGTTTTGTGTGCTTGACAAAATAAACGCTAGTTTAATTCCGCTTTTGTTCAAGCCATTCGTAAAATTTGATATCGCCTATTCACCCCCCCTCTAGGCGACATCTGTGTCCTTTCAATTGGTATCAGAGCCCGGTCTCTCATTTTAGGCTTCACCGCCTTGAGAGCAAAGATGTCGGCTAGGGGATTAGTGCACAATAACACTTCTATATTTGATGGCACAAATTATGATACTTGGAAAATTCACATGCTTAATTATTTTCAGGTCATGGACCCATCTATGGAGCGAATTGTAGATGCGGGTTTTTCTCCTCCAAAGGATACTCAAAATCTATCTTTAGAGGATGAGAAAAACTTGTATCTCAATGCTCAAGCTACTCATGTGATTGTTAATGCTTTGAGCAATGTAGTTACCTTCTCCATCACGCCTTTTCGGAGCGCTCATGAGATATGGACAAAGCTTCAAGAAAAATATGGTGTGTCCAAGATTATTGAGGATGATTGTATTCTTCCACTTCCGGCCGCAATGAACTTTCATCCACTTCACCAAAGTGTGGCAAGACACAAGGTAATGATATGGTGAGTGGTGATAAAACTTGAAATGGTGATAGTATGCTTACTTTTGATGATTCTTCATCTCTATCTCATTGCAATGCTTCATCTTTGGACTTAAACACTTGTAGTCCCATAAATGTTTTACATGCTTGTGTTGATAGTCCTTGCATATCATGTGTAAATTTCTTGAATAAATCTCATGATGATATGCTTGCTTTGTCTTGTTGCCATGATACAAATGCTTCTATTTCCTCTAGTATTTGTGATGCTAACCATATAGAGGAAACCAAAGAGTCTTTGGGCCAAGACAAGGTCTTGAATGGAGCTTCAAGTATTTCTTCATCTTCTTCTTCTCACGGTTCCCACATATGCCTTATGGCTAGGTCTTCAAATAATAATGATGTTGAGGACAATAGTGAGGATGAGGAAAATGAAGAAGACTATATTGAGTATTTAAACAAGAAGGGTAAGGTGGTCTTTGATGCTTTGCATAACCATAAAAATGTTTTGCCCAACTTCTTTGAAATCATGAGTTGTGCTATTGAGAGCACGAAACTCATTGAGATGAAGGAAGAACAAATTGATAAAATGTTTTCTCTTGAGCGTGAGTATGCCAATGATATCCATGATTTAAAATATGCTCTAGAAGAAGAGCAAGAGCTTCGGGTTTCTCTTGAGGAGAAGCTTGAATCCATTGAGGAGTCATGTAATGAAATTATTTCTAAACTCACTAAAGAACGTGACCTCGCTCTTGCCAAGTTGTCTTCTCCTATTCATAATGATAATGATGCATGTGCTACTAACTCTACTTCTTGTGAAGCATCTATTTTGAAGGAGAATGTTGAGCTAAGGGCTCAACTTGAATTGCTAACTAGCAAGTATGGGAAATTGGAAGAAATTCATGAAAAGCTATCTAGCTCTAATGAGGATCTTCTAGTGTCCCATGCTCACCTAAAGTTAGCTCATGAGGATATATCTATAAATGTAACATCTTGTGAGCCTCATGTGGGCACTAGCACTATTTCCCAAAATGCAATATTGCCATGTGCTAGTACTAGTAATTCATCCACTCATACTATTTCTACATCTAGTTATGAATTACCCTCCTTGCCTTGTTGCTCTAACAATGTAGCCTCTACTTCCACTAGTACTTGTGTTGTCACTAACCATGTAGAGGAAATCAAAGAGCTCAAGGCCCAAGTTACTTCATTGAAGAAAGACTTGAAAAAACGTCATGAAGGGAAGTCCACACTCAACAAGATCTTGAGTGTGCAACAATCCCCCAATGACAAGAGTGGACTTAGATTTATCTCTAACAACAAGAAGAAGTCCAAAATATACAAGAAGAAGAAGGGCCAAGAACAAGTCAAGAATTTGGCCAAGATTGTTTGCTTCAAGTGCAAAATTGAAGGGCGCCATGTTAGATCTTGCCCTTTGAAGAAAAAGGCACTTAGTGAGAAGCAACAAGGGAAGCGGCCTCAAGTTCAAGCCCTTGCTCAACCTCAAGTTGAAGAAATGTCACTTCCCAAGAAAAATCAAGCTAATGCTCCCCTTGTGAAGAAATCAAGTGAGAAGAAGGTGAAGAAAAGAACTTGCTACATATGCCATGAGAAGGGTCACCTATCTTCTTCATGCACTAGTGGTAACTCATCCAACCCTATCATAATTGAAGATGCTTATTCACTTTGCAAGGATAAGGTTGGCAATGTGTTTGCCAAATTTGTTGGTGCTCAAAGTGGTGTCAAGAAAAGAACCATTTGGGTTGCCAAACCTATTGTTTCTAACTTCTTAGGACCCAACTTGGTTGGGGACCAACAAGCCATTACTTGAACAATAGGTGTTGGTGGAGGGCATTGGAGACTTGGCTATATCATGAAGAATTAAGGGATCTTCATCAATTATATTTTCTCAAGTCAAGTCATTTGTATTATCTTGTTCTATCATATATCCAATGTCCCTCCTTGCGGTAACATGTATTCAACTTATCTACCTTGAAAGTTACTCGCCCCTTTGCATGTGTTGGGTTTTGTACCTCCCATGTGTTTGTATATGTTGTGCTACCTACTTGCTTAATTTTGAGTAATTAAGTATGTGCATATTGGGTTGCACACCATATACGGTTGTTCTTGTTGAGCCTATTGCATCTCGTTTTATCTTACTTGGCTCTTATGAGAGATTACTGGACCATCCCATTTTGGGGGAGTGATATGCTTTGCACTTCACAATCCTAAAAATGTGTGTACATGAGGAATACCACTTAGTGTTGATATTTAAAGATTATCTAGTCTCTATGTGGTATGTCATTCTCATGAGAAATTCAAATTCTATAATGTCCATTAATCATCTTGTTGGATTTTATTTGCCTCTTGTGAAAAATAAATGTTTTATCACATTATGGGGGAGTAATATGCTTTGTGCATACTACAAACCAATATAATGTGTATATTTGAGGTTATGTCACATAGTGTTGATATTGTAAATTATCTTGCTTCTATGTGGCATGTTTTCTCAAACAAATTCCAATTTGCCAAATTGTTTTATTGCTCTTGTTTTGGATCTTGTTTGTAAGATACTTTCTTGATAGGGTTTTCCTAAAATGTGGAATGCTACATCAAAGTTGGAAAACCATTTGCTTCAAGTTATCTTAATCATTGCTTTGCGTGATTATTTAACTATTTGAGTCTATCAAGAATATCTTCTTTAGCATGGTGATTAATTCTTATCCTTCTCCGTATGCTTCTTTATTGTGAAGATGATCTTGGATTTATATGTAAACTACCACCGAGAAATAAATCCAAATACCTCTTGTTCTTGGACAATTGGTACTATATCATGTGGCACATGTATATTGATCATCTTTACATTGGCTATTGCTTTTAATTGCCTTATCTCTAGCCAAAAATGTATTTGTTTTAGCTCCCATTGTCTTCCATGACTTTTGTTATCCCATTTGATTTCGTTGAACTTGTTTTGTGTTATTTATATGTAGGTAGATGTGATGATCCCACTTGTGTGCATTTTGTATTCAAATGCAAAATCATAAATAATGCACTAATCTTGGGGGAGCTCTCCTATATTTGTTATAACACACTCTTTGTGCTTATTTCAATTGGTATTGGTTTTTTGTTGGAAGACAAATCTTTTCTTTTTGGTACTTAGTGTGCCATCATAAAAAGTGTGGAGAGTTTGGTTTGTTTATTTGAACCTTGCTCTCTTTGGGAGTTGGTGATCTCATTCCTTATTATTTATTTCTTACTCTTAAAATGAGTTATGTCTTTGAGCATGTGTGTGTTTTAGTTATGCTTATGCTCATTGGCTTTTGCTTGTTCACTAGTTGAACTTTGGAGTCAATCTTGTGTTGATTTGATTCTTTGATATAATTTGGACAACCTTTTGTAGCTTCACAATTTTGTGTGCTCGCTTGTCCTTCTTGGTGTTTTGTCCAAATCGTATCTCCTTTGGCTCTTGAAAGTCATGTGCATGCATATTTACTAAATGTATACTTTATGGCATGCTTTGCTTTCTTTGATCAAATATATAGGAGAAGCTCCATCAAATCCTAAATCGTCTAAGATGTGCATGAAATTCAATTTCATATATATATGCACATATTTATGTGGAGTTTGTCCTATATGTTGTAGTTTCTAACTACTTTGGACCCAATGAGTTTGGGGACCATCTTGTACTTGAACTTTGTTTTAGGTACATGGAGATATATTGGTGCTTGTCTCAATAATAAGGATGAAGTGGTGACTAAATGATAATTTGAGGCAAGCTAGGATTATTGAAGAACTCTATCTACTACATCCTACCATTATATCTCGGTAACAAGTATCTTCTTCATGCATACTTCTCTAGTATCCAACCTTGTGTAGGTTGTTTTATGGCATTGAAAATCTTTATTTGCAAATGTTGTGCTTTTTGCAAGGATTCTAATGAAACCTCTTTATTGCAAATATGAGCAAGTTGAGATGAGGACATATTATTGGGAACATATACAAATCATGCTCATGATTCTCCTATCCCATATATGTCAACTTAGCAATCTTTTTGCATATCAATTCCTCAATAAGCTCACATGTGCAAAATTGATGAAATTGCAAATTTATTTCTTCCGTTTGGTATCCTTCATTTTGATACTTGTTGTTTTTATCAAAGCATCCCAACTATCTTCTTTCCCTTGTTGATATTTGTGATGTCTTTGACATGTTTGTGGTTGAAGTTCATCAATATACAATAAGATAAATTGAGCCTTTGGCCATGCTTTAAAAGCAAAAATCTCATTGGTATATTGCATGACTTCATTTTGGATATCTTGTTCTATTCTTAGTATCTATTTTGTGTGTATATGTTTCTTTGTGATAATTATCTTTATGATATTGTCTACTTAGAAACTTATACACATGAGAGATGATATCTCATTATTTGATATCTTATTTGAACCTTATGTGTTGGGATGGAATGCTAAGCAATATCATTCATTGAAGACTACATGGATGCTCTATGCTTATCATTGTGTTAGTCTTATAATATTCTTTGTCATTCCTATCACACATTCCGTTGGTTGAGCCTTTTAATATATTGTCCCTTGCTTGTTGCTCAACCATTTGTTTGATGCAAGTGTAAGCTTAATTTCTTCTCTATGATCTCTTGCAAATGGTTGCGTTTTAAATGTTATTGAGGGAGTGAGGACTCCATGTTGTGCAAATTGTATTCAAATACAAACATTCCAATTTTTGCACGTACCTTGGGGAGCTTCCTCATTTCATTTAAAGCACCATTTTGCGGTTAGCATAGTATTTAATTTCACTTGGTATCATTTTGTTTTGAATAATATTGAGGGAGTGATGATTCCATATGTGTGCACCTTATACTTCAACTCAAATAGAATAATTTGTGCACACACCTTGGGGAGCTTCCTCATATTATTTAGAGCACCTTTTCGATCTTATCATAACATCTTTATTCAATTTGTTCTTTGGATTGTTTGATTGCTCTCTTCATTTGTTGAAGTTTATCCATCATGTTATCTTATTTTTTTTGCAATATTTGATCCTCGATATAGTTTCATTTCCTTCAAAAATTTGCCTTTGTATATGTGCATGTGTTTTCACTCATTTATTTTGGATATGCACACCGTTTTGGAGGAACTCTCACTATATTGGCCTTCTAAGCTTTTTTCGCCCATTTTGGCAATGGATGCCAATGGGGGAGAAGTTTCGAGGGTTTAAAGGGATTGGCTTTTATGCTTTGGTTTGTTCTTAAGCATTTGCCTTGCATGCTTTGCATGGTTGAGTATATAGTGGAAACTCCACCAACAACCTTGGTTGGCAATATATGCAATGAAATCAAGATCATTCACACGTGCATAGATTGTGGGGGAGTTTGCTCTATATATGGTGGTTTTACTAGCATCACATACTTTTGTAGTATTTGATGTTAGTATAACCATTTTAGTTCTTTGAATTCATTATATAAACCCTCTCAAAGAGATTGTCATCAATTACCAAAATGGGGGAGATTGAAAGATCATATTGAGCCCCATGTGTGGTTTTGGTAATTAATGACAATCCCTATGGACTAATGGTTGCATTGAGTTATATGTGTAGGACTTGTCCATAGACAATGCTTGAACCATTTGTTGGAGTCAAGGTTGTAAGAAGAAGATTATGTGTTAACCAAGGTGCTATTCAAGAAGTGATCCAAAGATTGGTCTTAAGGGAGTTGAGCTTATGTCAAGTGTGGCTTGAAGAATAAGATTTAGTGAGCTCTCATGTGTATCCTCAAGACACCATCATTATGGAGAAAGAAGAATTGATTAGAGGATTGATTAAGTCAAAGCGCAAGTTCAAGATGAGCAACTAGAAGAGAACATATGCTTGAAGCTTGCCATCTATATTGTGTTTATGGATATGTGAAGATATGCTTAAAGAGAGTCTCTTCCATAGTGGAGTATGGGGGAGCAATCCGTAAGACTTCACCAAGCAAGATCAATCAAGAAAGGTGGTCCAACTTGAGAAGATCAAGATCGTCATTATCCACCTCAAGTGGAATGCTCAAGGCAAAGGTATGATAGTGTTAGGGTTTCTTTCTTACTGGTCTCATGGTGTTAGTTGTGAGACCGGGTTATAGGATTGGTAGCCGTACTATCAAGAGGGGCTCTCGAGTGAGTAACTTAATTGTATCGTTCAGAGAGAGCTCAAACCTTTGCATACTTGGCATCTTCTTTCTTGGTTCTTATTTGAGTTTTATCCATGTGAGGTTCTAGAGCTTGTGGTTATTTCCATGACAAGCTCTAGCTCATCAAAAACGGATTTCGCATGAAGCTCTTATTGCGTTTTTGATGTTTGGAGGTTTTTCCGGTTTGCCTTCAAAGAGAGGTCAAACCTTTCATCATTTGGTTTTATACTCCCTTGTTGGACTATGATGTTTCTATGGATGATGTTGTAGAGCTCGTTGTGGTGATTCCAACGAGCCCAAGATCATCAAAAACGGAGTCCGGATGAAAAAGTTATCACCGTTTTCGTATTGCAATTTCTGCTCGGCGTCACCCAGATACGGGGCCGGAATATCCGGCCCGGGGGGCGGATTATCCGCCCCCCCCCTCGAAGATTTTGTTTCGGAATTTCTGCTAAGGACTTTTGGGCGCGTCACCCAGTAGGGGGGGCGGATATTCCAGCCAGGGGGCCGGATAATCCGGCCTGGGACGCTGTAACGGTCATTTTTATGGGAGGGGGTATAAATACCCCTCCCCTTCTTCCTCCTTGGGGCTGGTTGCTTGTCTCTCTCTCCTCCATTGTTTTGACCTTCAAGAGCTTGCAATTACTCTCTATCCCTCCCATATTTCTTGAATCTTGTTGAGGGATTTGAAAGAGAAGATCTAGATCTACAACTCCACCAATCAATCTCTCCTCTAAGTGAGGGGAACATCTTGGGATCTAGATCTTGGAGACTTGTGTGGTTTCCTCCATTTGTTCTTCCTCTCATATCTCTCCATAGCATTAGTTGCTTTGGTAGGATTTGAGTGAGAAGGATTTGAGCACCTTGTGTGCTCTTGCCATTGCATAAGTTGCATCGGTTTGAGTTCTCCCCGGAGATTCGAGTAAGTGAAAGTTTGTGAGCTTATCACTCTTGGGTTCTTGGAACCCTAGACGGCTTTGTGGCTTTGTGGTGCCTTTGTGGCTATTCTTGGGAGCCTCCAATTAAGTTGTGGATGCGTGCCCCAAGTTTTGTGTAAAGGCCCGGTTCCGCCTTGAGGAACCCCTTAGTGGAAGAGTGAGCTAGGCCTTTGTGGCGCAAACTCACACCGGAGAATAGGGTGAGGCCTTTGTGGCGTTGGTTAGGCCTTTGTGGCGATACCACACCCCTCCAACGAGACGTACTCCCTTTCAAGGGAGGAACTCGGGGATACATCATCGTCTCCGCGTGCCTCGGTTATTCCTATACCCGAGCTCTTTACTTATGCACTTTACATTATGATAGCCTTCGTGCTTGAAGTTATATATCTTGCTATCACCTTGTTACTTGTATTGCTTAGCATAAGTTGTTGGTGCACATAGGTGAGCCTAGTTTATTTAGGTTTTGTGTGCTTGACAAAATAAACGCTAGTTTAATTCCGCTTTTGTTCAAGCCATTCGTAAAATTTGATATCGCCTATTCACCCCCCCCCCCCTCTAGGCGACATCTGTGTCCTTTCACTCAGGAATGAAAATCCATTATTGTGGGATTTTTTAACCATGGCTCTCTCCAACTGAGATGAGAGTTGTCCCAAGGGCTTAAACTTGGTGATACATATTTGTGTGTTTGCCCCTTTCCAATTTTGGTTATTTATATCATCTTTATTATTTGTGCTTGGATTGCTTCTAACATGTTTACTCATGTATATTGCTTGCTAGTGTAATCATTTATATAGGATTTTTAATTATACCAAATCCTATTTATCTACAAGTCTTCTCTAAATCCAACTAATTCATTAAAATTTGTAGTCGCGTGTTCATCCTCTATAATCCACATCTTCAATTCTTCAGCGGGATTCCTTGTTTCGCCTGACATGTTTCTTTTGACTTACCTAACCATTCAGTTTCCATACCTTAATCGTTATTTGAATAGAACTGGATATTATGTACAACTAGATATAGATGGCGGTAGGATGACCTTTTAGTTGTCTAAAGAATAAAAAACAATTATCAGAGATAAACCATCTGTTGGGAATAGTACCAGTAGGCTAAAGCAAAGCATGTTAAGTGAGGACTTGTTGAGTGTGAATGTAACACTTGGACTACATGCTCAAGCACGAAGAAAGTAGGCCACACAAATCGTATGGTCTAAAAACTTCTACCCTCACCCCAATTATAAAACTCTTTGCTCTCAAAGTCCCAAATAATTACTCCTTCAACCTTCCAAAATTTCCTCGACATGTGGTCCTCCCAATCGAACTTCCCGTGCCTACTCTCATGTTTACCCCTTCTTCCCCTGGCCAGGCCCGCGTGGTCTCGCCCTTGTTTTGACACAATTTTTTATTAGGACCTCACTATCTCGACGCCAATGCAACCATTAGTAGTTTGTGGTGTCTTCTACTCCCTCCATGTATGAGGAAAGTTGCCGTTTTGGACAAGGATAGACTCAATTTTTTATTAATATTTTTACATATAGGTGAACTAGATACTTGAAAATCATGTATCTCTGCTCTCACAATACACAATCGTTTATGGATTTTATATTGTAAACTAAAACGGTCAAAATTTGTATTTTGAACATACCATTATCCTAAACAATAACCTTCAAAGGGCCAGAGGGATTATAGAGCCAAAGAAACATAACATTATTGATTTTGATTTCTTCAATGAGGGCCCCCTCGGTTACAAGGTAGTGTCCTCTTTGAACTCTTAGGATTTTATGATTTCTGCCCTTCTTAACGCAGGGATGATGCCATAATATTCTCATGTGGTGTTTCTCATGTCCCCACTTTTGTAGGAGTTTTAACACGTTCTTCATCATATTACCCCACTCATAGGTGTAGGATCAATAGTTTTGTTCCCCATGTTTTTCTTAATATTCTATAGGAAACACTAATCGTGCATTTTAGCTTAATACATTTGAGTTGCACTTACATTTTTGTAAAATCCCCGTGCTTTGTTTTTTCTGTGCTTTCTTTTACTGGTGTAACATGAGAAGCAGTTTGGGGGCTGCTGCTTGACATGTGTATGCTGTTCCATATGTCACCAAAGAGATGCCCCCATTCAAACCTGAACTAGCCAGTGACACGCCTACCTCATCCAGTGAAGGAGAAAGACTTGGCAGATGGCGAAATTGTCAAGAGGCTCTGCTAAATAAAACAAAAGTCATGCGGCGTGGTTGCTCAAAAGTTGTTTTTCAGCCGTTTGTACTGGCATTGGTCGTCATTATTGCCTCGAAACCCGCCAAGTGGCAGACTCTCCTGCCGCCGACTTGGTCTTTGCAGTGTTTTGACTACGTAAGCACAGATTAAGGACGAACTGGTCCAAATCACTGCCCCAAAAGTTTCTAGTTAAGCTGATGCATGTTAGTTAAGACCTAGTGGTAGTAAATCACCAGGAGATGTAGACCCCTTGACACTTGCATCCAGGTTAACGTGGGGTCATCCCTTCCTGCTAATCACTTTTATAACTTGTTGCTTTGCTTAATTGGTTGCTAACATGTTCAGTGAGTGGCTCAAAAGTTTCTAGTTGGACTTAGCATGTTGGTGATGACCAGGTAAATCCCTATGAGGAGTTCACTCCTTGACTCAAGTAGTTAAGTCAGGGAGGATACTTTTTGTGAAACATTCTCAGGTTTTTTTGTTTGCTTGCTTCCACATACAGTTTCCGAGGAAGAAAGAAATGAAATCTCACTGTTTAAACTCAAACCAGAATGATTCTCTTTTTTTCAGGTAAGCACCAAAATCACACAAAATACATATTCTTGCTCTTGTTCAATTAAGAAGAAAAACCACTTACATAGCGTCAAGTTAGTGGTGATGCACCAATCATTTTGGAAGTTGTGGTGCTGCACTACATACACCAATACCAGGACTTACTGATTCCACCACAACAAGTAACTCGAATACAGAAACAGAAAGCACCACCTTGCCAGTTCGCTCACTGATGAAAATGCCAAAGCGAAGAGAAAAAAAAAGATCCAACAGCAACAAGGCACCTTATGCTAAGCACATACTTCCAGTTCCACGGATGCAGAGTAAAAACATACACATGCCAGACGAAATCGACAAAACTGACCTCTTGAGCAAACTTCAGCACAAAATGAACTCATTCTGAAACTATTTCACAAACTAACCCTTTTTACTAGCGCCCGCAACGGCGGCGCTATGCTCAATTGCATAGCGCCGTGCTCTAGGGTGCTACCCTTCCAGCCACGTGGCACCATGGGGCCCGCATCCGACACCATAGCGCCGGAGCGTAGGGCGCTATGCCCTTAATGGGCCGGCCCATTAGCACTGCGCGTGTGCAGAGCTAACCGAGGTGGGAGTTTAGTCCCACCTCGGAAGTTGATGGTCGTGCGGACCACCTTATAAGGTGGTGTGTGAGAGAGCCCTTGAGCTCCTCTCAACACACACACCCTGCGGTTGGCCCCGTGCCCACCACCTTGGTTGATCTCTGGGCCCTGCCCGAAATCCTATGGCCCCAGCTGGCCAGCTTTTTTTCTTTTTACCTCGGCCGTTTGGGACCCAGGTTTAGGTAGCGCCAAGAACTTGGGTGTTACCCTATAAACCATAGCGCCGGGCACCAGGGTGCTACCCTCCTATGTTTGTCACATCAGAATACGCAATATCGATTTGCTCTGAGACTTAGAAATTTTTGGACACGGTCGTGTGCGTTACAGACCATAGCGCCGGTGACTAGGGTGTTACCCTATAAACCATAGCGCCTCTGCCTATGGCGCTATAGTCCATAGCGCCGGTCTCTAGGGTGCTACCCTCAGATGCATAGCGCCTGAGACGCTGGCGCTACCTAAACCTGGGTCCCACACGGACTAGTTAAAAAAAAAGACCGCCAGAACCGGCTGGGGCCACAGGATTTTGAGCAGGGCCCAGCCGAGCGGGCCCACATGTCAGCCAAGGTGGCGGGCACGGGGCCAACCGCAGGGTGTGAGTGTTGAGAGGAGCTCAAGGGCTCTCTCACACGCCACCTTATAAGATGGTCCGCCGCGGCTCTCAGCTTCCGAGGTGGGACTAAACTCCCACCTCGGTTAGCTCTGCACACGCACAGTGCTAATGGGCCGGCCCATTAAGGGCATAGCGCCCTAGGCTCAGGCGCTATGGTGTCGGATGCGGGCCCCATGGTGCCACGTGGCTGGAAGGGTAGCACCCTAGAGCACGGCGCTATGCAACTGAGCATAGCACCGCTGTTGCGGGCGCTACTAAAAAGGGTTAGTTTGTGAAATAGTTTCAGAATAAGTTTATTTTGTGCTGAAGTTTGCTCCAGAGGTCAGTTTTGTCGATTTGGACCACATGCCACTATCATAACTCTGATTTGACCATGATTGAGTAATCATCCCTGAAAGTAACCTTTACCAGTTTGCTCACTGACAAAAATGCACCTTATGTTGGAGTACATACTTCCAGTTCAGGGATGCAGAGTAACATACAAATCATAGCTCTGATTTGACCATGATTGACTAACCAGCTCTGAAAGTAACCCCACAGGCCCTCCATGGCTCCATCCCTCCTGCCTGAAAAATGAAAATTCAAATCATCCCCAAATCCCCTATAAATCCCCCCTTTGCCAAGCAAGGCAACCAGAGCAAACACTTGACAGACACCTGTCTCCTCCCCTCAGACCTTCCTTCCCCAACTCCAAGAATCCACAGTCTCAAGTCAAGCACAACCTCGTCCCAAATGGAGCTCCACTTCCAGTTGCAGCCCCCAGTTGTCCAGGTGCAGGACTACTGCTACTACTACCAGCACCACCAGGAGCAGGCAGCCGCGGCGCAGGCAGCCCAGCCCACCAAGCCGCGGGGCAGGAAGAAGGGCGGCAGCAGCCACAGCAAGTTCGTCGGCGTCCGGCAGCGGCCGTCGGGCCGGTGGGTGGCCGAGATCAAGGACACCACCCAGAAGATCCGCATGTGGCTCGGCACCTTCGAGACCGCCGACGCCGCCGCGCGCGCCTACGACGAGGCCGCCCGCCTCCTCCGCGGCGCCGAGGCGCGCACCAACTTCGCGCCCCGCATCTCGCCCGACTGCCCGCTCGCCGTCCGCATCCGCGGCCTCCTCCACCACAAGAAGCTCAAGAAGGCCAGGCTGCCCGCCGCCTCCACCAAGGTTGCCTCCGCCTCCTCCTCCATGCCCGCCGCTCTCGCCACGACCACCACCACCACCACCACAAGCAATAGCAATAGCATGGATGGCGCTTGTGGCGGCTCTAGCAGCAGTAGTAGCAGCAGCGCTCTCAGCTGCGACGCACCCATGAAGCAAGGCGCCGGGGAGGTGTACAGGCCGGACTTCGCTCCCGTCGCCGGAGCAGAGGACCAGTTCGAATCTTGGGCGTTCGACTCGGCGCCGTTCGGCCAGTTCCCGGCGCTGGACACCTTCGCCGCCGTCGACGCCTGCACGCCACCAGCGGCGTCCCCCGAGGAGACGAGCGCCGCCCCCACTTCCGGGATGGCGGAGTTCGAGCGGATGAAGGTGGAGCGGCGGATCTCGGCGTCCCTGTACGCCATGAACGGCCTCCAGGAGTACTTCGACAAGGTGTTCGACGCGTCCGCCTGCGACCAGCTGTGGGATCTCTCGCCGCTCTGCCATTAGCTTGGATTCGCGCGCTCCGGCCGCCGGCGGCCGGCGTGTGTGCTCGCCGTTCTTTCTCTTTTCTTTGCCTCCTGGCGTCGGACTGTTGGCCTCTGCCGGGGAAGAAGCGTCAGTGTGTGTCGTGTGCGTGTCAACTTGGTTTTTGCTGGCCAGGCAGTGCAGTGTAAAGAGGAATTACTTGTTCTTAGATTTCCAGTCAATGCAATCGATGCACTTCTATGCAAGAAAAACTTCAATTTTCAGTGCAGTCTAGCAAATTGTTGCACATTCTAAGCTAGACTAACGATGAAATTGTTATTTTGCTTGAAACCTTGCGGCGGCTCATTGCTGCAACGGATCCTCGTGCGTATCAGGATGAAGAAAAGCAAAAAACATGCTGTTGTTAGCTAAGTGCCAACATATAAATTTAAGTAGAACGCACTTGTGGCCTAAACTTCTGCTACTTTTAGAAATTCTATTCTGGACTGTATTCGGCGGACAATTTGTAATGGTTTATCTTAATCAATAAAGTGCGGTTTTTCTCAAACAAAAAAAAAAACTTGCCACGGATGTACATATTAGTCATGTATAAGTCCCAAAATGTTGCTGGCCGGTCACACTGGCATGTGTTCTCTTTGGATTGTAGAATTTTCATAGGATTCTATTTCATTCCGATCAAATTAACTTTCTGTAGATTGGTTTGTTGTGGCCTAGTTCCATAGTAAGACCTCCTTTGATTCAAAGGATTTGCTCAGGATTTTTATAGGATTTGAATCCTGTGGATTTTTTTTTCCTTTCAGAGCTGTTTGATTCATAGAAACTCATACTGTAGGAACTAATCCTGTAGGAATTTCATAGTGCATTTTCGCAAGAAACTTTGCATGAAGTCCGACCTCATGGAAAATTTCCTACGAGAATTCCTGTGTCCATAGGATTTACATGGGCAGGGCGTCCAATCCTTTGTATTTTTTATTCCTTTGATTTCTCTACCCTATGAATCAAAGGAGGCCTAATTGAAATGTACACTACAACCTCTTTTTCGCGGTCATCGTGGTATGATGAAGCTATTTTCTTATGTTCGTTCTAAATGACTATTTCTACAGCTTGTCATCTGTCAATCCTTTATTTTGCACTTGCAATTTGTTGGATTTCTATCTTTTTCCTATATTCGCTTTCACAATTAGACAGTATAAAGGAGCTTTTCTGAACAAGAACTAACATCCATTGGTAGTTTGTCGTTCCATATACAGTTGGTCAAAGCAGCTCGTCAGAGCATTCACTCACTTGCCAAACCTTTTTTTTTTTTTGAAACGGAGGCAAAAGATTTGCCTCAATCTATTAATTAAGAAGAAGAGAATTGCCCAGTTAATTAACGGAAAACCGGGCAAAAACCGTTACAACAACCACCACACACACGGACTACTTCCAAAGCAAGATACTCCCTGGCCATCTTGACCGCCAAGCTCTCCCAACACACCGCAACTACCCATCCCTTACACTTGAACAACCCAACAACACCCTTGTGAGGAACACTTCAACAAAAAGGAAAGACCAACACCAAAGGAACAAGGCAACAAAAACCGAGAGGACGAGAAGAAGTGAGGATCATCTATCAAGTAGCCACGGGTGCCCCTATGTTGACACTCTTGCCAAACCTAACAGTCGTCCAGTCAGCTTTCACTCTTACACGCCTACTATGAGAGGAAAACGTTATAATTATCATGCCCGTCCAAAATCCCAATTCATCGGAGTACAGTAATTTGATGATTCGGTTGCAACCTCTCTAATTTTGAAAGTATACAGTTGCAACTTGAAAGCGTTGAGCTCCACGACAGCAAAACACTGGTGTTAGGTTACGCCAAAATAAGAGGACAAAACACTCATGATAGCTCTCACTCTTAGTTTGCTACTGCTTACGACAATGGCACAAACAGAAAAACACATATCATGACAAGAAGAGGGAGATGGCAGATTAGTTTAGTGCAGTAGGTGGCAACAATATTAGCAGCAAATTAGCCACACAAGACACAACTCAGGGGCAAGTTCACTGTACTCGGGAATGAAGGCAGCAGTTGCGGCTGACTGTTTTGTACTATGTATTACTCTCTCCGTTTGGAAATATAAGATATTTTAGTTTTGTGAAGTGAATGTATCTAGACATCTTTTAGTGTATAGGTTCATTTGAATCTATACATTAAAAGATATCTAAATACACTAGCTTCACAAAACTAAAACATCTTATATTTCTAAATGAAGGGAGTACTTGTTTGCTCAGCTAACTGGTAGTAGTAGTAGTTTGTAAAGCACTCAAGTTTTAGTGCTTAAATTCTGTGATTAGGAGTTGGGAGAGATGCCATTTGGAGCTTGAGACGGGCACTGCTTCTTCTGCTTCTTTGTTGCTTTATCCATTGAAAAGTCAGCAGGCAACGTGACAAAGGGACGGTTGCTCTAACCACCGCAAGTTGGTGTTGCGGTGTCAGCTAATTTTGGGTGTTGCGTATAAAAATCAGCGCGGGAAACGGACGGGTTCCCGCCAAGTTTCTTGATTTTTGGAGGAGCCCGCCAAGACTCTTCTCTTGCAGAACAAGTTTTTTTAGGGAATTTTGTAGCCCAAGTGGTGCACTGCTGGGCAGTAATACGTTCGTAGTCTGGGCCGAAGCAATGGATGTACAACTTGTTACAAAGGACCCCATAAGAAAGAGAAAATACACATAGGTTCCTAGTAAATGCAGAAAAGACCTCACTGAAAAATGGGAAAACGCAACTAGGTCCTTCTCTATCTCCACCATCGAGCCGGAGATCGGAGCTGCCGCGGTCGAGCTCGGATGCGGGGACGAAACCACTTGCCGCCGTGCCGACATTGAGAGCGGTAGCATACTTCAAGAGGGAGCTCACCTGGGAGGTTGAATAAGAGCCGGAGCCCTTCACCAACTTTTGGATAGGCCTAAGATAGACCTTGGAAGTAGGACGACAATCACCTGCCGTTGAAGAGGAGTTTGAAGAAAAGGTCTTCCAACTTCTGAACTGCTGGATGGATATAGCAGGGGAAGGAACTTTGCCGATGCCATCGAGGAAAAACAGCTTGACATCAAACTCACCACTCCTGCCATAGGCGGAAGGAGGCAGGCGAAGAAGAAACCCCCTAGCGGGAGAAGACACACACGTCGCAGCAGGACGAGAGGCGAACACCTTAGATCCTAGGATAGAAGGTAGCACCGGCCCTCTTGCCGGCAAGGTGATAGCCCTGGGAGAAGGAGCTCCCTCAACTCCGGCCACCGATTCTCCAGACGAATAGAGGCGGGTCACTGCAACCCTTTCCCTCGCCACCACGGCAGGACAAAAGGGGAGCATCCGAGCTCGCATGCACTTGGCGAAGAACCAAGGAGGGAGCCGCCATGAACCCTAGATCTAGATCTAGGGTCCGACTGGCCATGAGCTTATTTGGGGGGGCGGCAATTCAAAGTTCTGGAGAGGCGGACGACGGCGCCACGCTGAAGCCACCTCGCAGAACGACTCCATAGCACCTTCGCCACCGCTCGGTGGCGGCCGAGGGTTTTCGCCCAGCGGCATAGCGCCAGACCTTACAAGGAAGAAGACTCCTAGACTACTAAGTATGTACAGGAGCCGACCTTCCTCTCCCCTCCACTCCGGCCGGCGAGGCCGCGGGAGGAGGGGGAGAGGGAAGCCGGAAGCGACGAAACACCTCTCAAGGGTACTGTTGCGGGTCAAGAGGAGGAAGGGGGGATGATCTCGCGAGGGCTGAAAGCAGAGATTGCGCTGGGTTTACTCGTGTTTTCCTTGCAACCTTCTTCACCATGTGCTTTGTCGAAGGTGTGCTGTGCGATTTAGTTTTTTTGATAAAGAACGCTGTATTACTTAAGAGTTTTAAGCTTACACTTGGCCTCTCCATAACTAAGAACAGTACGATTTAGTTAGTGACTAGTACAAAATTGTTCGTGAGTTGCAACGGATCTAAAATAAAACTATCATCTTTGTTTTCAAATTTACCCTTATTTTGGTTGTACCATCATATACCATTACAAAATATGTTAGGTTTCACCCAAATTATAATCTTCTTACATGTCCCATATACAAAAGTCCTCGCATTAGTAAGAAAACTCACCATTTACTTTCAGCTTATTTGTTTGCATTATGGATATCCAAAAGTATAAAATCATCATGCAGAAAATCATTTGTTGTATTGTATGAGAGAACATCAAATAAAAAAAATCTTGTTAAATCACCAGAAAATGGCTCATAGGGGAAATTTTCCAGGTTCCATCTTCAACAAGCGAAAACCGACAAAGGAGGTCTACATTGCACAACCATTAGATGTTTTAGCCTCTACGCTTATGAAAGTTCGCAAGTGGTGAAATAAAATTGGAAGTACATCATATATACACATCTATTCTACGGTACACCCCCCCCTCCCTCTAACTGCAGCACCACTAGCATTTGGCCATGCCAGCTCTTCAAGGTTTTTTGGTTGCTTGATATCAAAATTTTAGCAGCATAGCCATCCTTAATACATTAGATCGCGTATAGAACCATAAAGTTGACCCGTTGACAAATTATTTTATCAATGCACAAAGCCGCGCATAGATCCATTAGGTCTAACCTCTATGCACAAAGTCGCCCAAATCGCGCATAGAGCCATAAAGCTGACACATTGACAAAGGGTAGAAGCACTTAATTGTTTGGATATCACACACATTTGTAGCCAATTATTTTATCCAACCCACAATAAAATTATTTTCAGAGTAAGGAAAATATGTGCGAAAAATCGCTTTGGAGCTCGTCCTTCTTGGAGCCCGTTTTTGAATTTTCTCAAAATCGACATTTAAAAGTTTCAGAAAAAATATAAAAAAAATATCTGGATGTTATCACCTACGTACACTATGAGCGTGCAAAATTTGAATGCGAAATACCTTGTAGTTTAGGCTCAGCAAAAAAGACAAATTGAACAAAATCTGAAAGATTTTGAAAGGGGTACTGTTGATGCGACCAGATCTGCAATTTTGTTATTTTTACCGAGGGTAGAATACATGGTATTTCGTGATGAAAATTTATATACAGGTATACTGATTCATTGACTACACTTTGGTATTTTTTCTGTATTTTTTTGAAACTTCAAATTTGAAAAATTTTGGAGTTTGAAAAAAACGAGCTCCATGGAGCTCGTCCTCCAAAATGACGCACTCAAATATGTGTGCATATCAATCACTGACTGCTGTTGGGAATATTTCGTTGACAAACTACCATTTTTCCTCGACCGGCTATGCCTTGTATGTAGACCTTATGTGCCATCCAAAGTGCAACATGTATATATATTTAGACATCTGAATGTACAAGGATGTCGCCTAGAGGGGGGGGGGGGGTGAATAGGCGATTTAAAACTTTTAATTTGCCAAGCATACAAAACCTAAACAAACTAGGTTCACCTATGTGCACCAACAACTTATGCTAGACAAGATAAGCAACTATGAGATAGCAAGATATATATAACTTCAAGCACGAAGGCTATCACAAAGTAAATTGCATAAGTAAAGGAGCTCGGGTATAGAAATAACCAAGGGACACGGAGACAATGATGTATCCCGAAGTTCACACCCTTGCGAGTGCTAATCTCCATTGGAGCGGTGTGGAGGCACAAGGCTCCCCAAACGCCACGGAGGCTCACCGTAATCTCCTCGAGCCCTCCCACCAAGATGGAAGACCCGACCACTATGGGACACTTGAGGGCGGTCACCGAACCCGTACAAGCTTGGGGCAATCTCCACAACTCAATTGGAGGCTCCCAAGAATCGCCACTGAGGCACCACAAAGCTTGGGAAGATCTCCACAACTTAATTGGAGGTCCCCAAGTAATTGCCACGGAGGCACCACAAAGCTTGGGAAGATCTCCACAACTTAATTGGAGGTCCCCAAGTAACCACTAAGCCACTAAGCCGTCTAGGGTTCTAAGAACCCAAGAGTAAAAAGCTCAACGAACTTTCACTACCGAATCTCCGAGGAGAACTCAAACCGATGCACCAAATGCAATGGCAAGAACACACGAAGTGCTCAAATCCTTCTCTCCCAAATCCTACCAAAGCAACAAATGCTATGGAGGGATATGAGAGGAAGAACAAAGGAAGAAATCTACAAAGAACTCCAAGATCTAGATCCAATGGGTTCCCCTCACAAAGAGGAGGAAGTGATTGGTGGAAATATAGATCTAGATCTCCTCTCTCTTTTCCCTCAAAGATATGCAAGAATCATGGGAGGAATTGAGAGATGGGTAAGCTTTCCAAGGTCAACAATGGAGGGAGAGAGAGGGGAAAAACGAGCTAACCCAAGCTTGAAGAAGGGGAGGGGTATTTATACCCCTCCCGGGATTGTAGCCATTGCAGTACAGCAGGGCCGGATAATCCGGTCCAAGTTTGGACCGGATAATCCGCCCTCCCCCCCAAAACTGCTAAGGACTTCGCGCGCGTCGTCCAGATCCGGGGCCGGATATTTTGGCCGGATATTTCCAAAACTGGGCCGGATAATCCGCCCCCCCTTGAAAATGGCTAAGGACCAGAAGTTGGCAAAGTGCGCGTCACTCAGATTTAAGGCCGGATTTTTGGGCCGGATTTTTCCAAAACTAGGCCGGATAATCCGCCCAGGAAAAGTGAGCAACACGAAAACAACGATAACTTTTGCATCCGGACTCCGTTTTCGATGATCTTGGGCTCGTTGGAATCACCACGATGAGCTCTACACCATCATCCATAGAAACATCATAGTCCAATAAAGGAGGATGAAACCAAATGATAAAAGGTTTGACTTAGCTATAAAGATGAACCGGTAAAACCTCCAAACACTAAAAATGCAATTAGAGTTCCATACGAAATCCGTTTTTGATGAGCTAGAGCTTGTCATGGAAATAACCACAAGCTCTAGAACCTCACATGGATAAAAGCCAAATAAGAACCAAGAAAGATAATGCCAAGTATGCAAAGGTTTGAGCTCTCTCCGAACAATACGAATAAGTTACCCACTCGAGAGCCCCTCTTGATAGTACGGCTATCGATCCTAAAACCCGGTCTCCCAAACACTATGAGACCGGTAAGAAAGAAACCCTATCAAGATTATACCTTTGCCTTGCGCCTTCCACTTGAGCTAGATAGTGATGATCTTGATCTTCTCAAGTTGGACTACCTTTCTTGATTGCGCTTGCTCGGTGAAGTCTTGCGGATTGCTCCCCCATACTTCACTATGGGAGAGACACTAGTAGAAATATCTTCACATGTCCATTAACACCAAATGGACACCGAGCTTCAAGCAAATGATATCCTCTATATGCCTATCTTGAACTTGCGCTTCGACTTGATCAACATTGGACTTCATCTTCTTCCTTCATAATGATGATGTCTTCTATAGGCTCAACTCCCTTGATCATCACATAAACTTCTTTATTTGCATCTTCTTACAACCTTGAAACCAAGATATGGCTCAAGCGTTGTCTACGGACAAGTCCTACAAATATAACTCGATGCAAACATTAGTCCATAGGGATTGTCATTAGTTACCAAAACCACACATGGGGGCAAATGCTCTTTCAATCTCCCCCATTTTGGTAATTGATGACAATCTCTTTGAGAGGGTGTATATAATGAATTTAAAGGACTAAGATGGTTACACTAACATCAAATACTACAAAAGTATGTGATGTTAGTAGAACCATCATATATAGAGCAAACTCCCCCACAATCTATGCACGTGTGAATGAACTTGAATTTCATTGCATATATTGCCAACCAATGTTGTTGGTGGAGTTTCCACTATATATACTCAACCATGCAAAGCATGCAAGGCAAATGCTTAAGAACAAAACAAAGGCGTGAAACCCAATTCCTTTCAAACCCTCGAAACTTCTCCCCCATTGGCATCCATTGCCAAAATGGGTGGAAAGGCTTAGAAGGCCAATATAGTGAGAGTTCCTCCTCAAGGTGTGCATGGCACAAAAAAAAGGTGAAAACACATGCACAAATTCAAGGACAAAAATTTGGAGGAAATCAAACTATATTAAGGATCAAAGATTGCAAACAAAAAAAGGATGACATGATGGTTAAACTTCCAACAAATGAAGATAGCAATCAAAAGATCCAAATAGTGAATCAAATAAAGATATTATGAGAAGACCAAAATAATGCTCTAAATAATATGAAGAAGCTCCCCAAGATTTGTGCACAACATATTCCATTTGAATTAAAGTATAAGGTGCACAAACATGCAATCATCACTCCCTCAATATTATTCAAAACATAATGATACCAAGTGACATCAAATACTATGATAACCACAAAATGGTGCTTTAAAATGAAATGAGGAAGCTCCCCAAGGTACATGCAAAAGATAGAATGTTTGCATTTGAATACAATTTGCACAACATGGAATCCTCACTCCCTCAATACCATTTAAAAGGAACCATTAGCAAGAGACCATAGAAAAGAAATCAAGCTTAACACTTGCATCAAGGAAATGGTTGAGCAACAAATAAGGAACCAACATATTAAACGGCTCAACCAAAGGAATGTGTGATAGGAATGACAAAGCATATTATAAGACTAGTACAAAGATGTACATAGAGCATCCACATAGTCCTCAATGAATGATATTGCTAAGCATTCCATCCCAACACACAAGGTTTAAAAAGATATCAAATAAGGAGATATCATCTCTCATGTGTATAAGTTTCTAAGTAGACAACATCACAAAGATAATTATCACAAAGAAACATGTACACATAAAATAGATACAAAGAATAGAACATGATATCCAAACAAGTTCATGCAATATACCAATGAGATTTTTACTTTTAAAGTATGGCCAAAGGTTCAATTTATCTTATTGCATATTGAAGAACTTCAACCACAAACATGTCAAAGACATCACAAATATCAACAAGGGAAAGAAGATAGTTGGGATGTTTTGAGAAAAGCAACAAGTATCACGAATAAGTATACCAAAAGAAAGAACTAAATTTGCACTTTCATCAATATTGCACATGTGAGGAACTTGAGGAATTGATATGCAATAAAAAAACTAGATAGACATATTTGGGAAGGGTGAATCATGAGCATGATTTTATATATTCCCCAAAATATGCACTCATCTCAAATTACTCATATTTTCAATAGAGAGGTTTCATTAAGATCTTTGCAAATAAAGATTTTCATGCCATGAAATGACCCACACAAGGTTAGATGCTAGAAAAGTATGCATGAATAAGATACTTGTTACCGAGATACCATTAGAAGGATGTAGTAGATAGGAGTTCTTCAATAATCCTAGCTTGCCACAAATTATCAACTAGTCACCTCTTCATGCTTATTATTGAGACAAGCACCAATATATCTCCCATGTACCTAAAACAAATTCAAGTACAATATGGTCCCCAAACTCATTGGGTCCGAAGTAGTTAGACACTACAATATATAGGACAAGCTCCACACAAATATGTGCATATAGATATGAACTTGAATTTCATGCACATCTTAGCCAATTTAGGATTTATTGGAGTTTACCCTATATATTGGATCAAAGAAAGCAAAGCATGCCATAAAGTATACATTTAGTAAGTATGCATGCACAAGACTTTCAAGATCCAAAAGAGATACAATTTGGACAAAACACCAAGAAGACCAAGAAGTCACACAAAGGTGTGAAGAACTAAAGGTTGTCCAAAATTTTATCAAAGAATCAACTCAACACAAAAATGACTCCAAAGTCCACCAAGTGAACAAAGCACACGCCAATGAGCATAAAGGATCACTAAAACACACATGCCCAATGACTTATCTCATTTTAAGAATATAGAGCAAAAACAAGAGAAGAGATAACCATTCTCCCAAAGAGAGCAAGGTTCCAACAAACAAACCAAACTCTCTACTCTTTTATGATGGCACACTAAGTACCAAAAATAAAAAGATTTGTCTTCCAACAAAAACCAATACCAATTGAAATAAGCCGCAAGAGTATGTTATAGAAAATATAGGAGAGCTCCCCCAAGATTAGTGCATTATTTATGATTTTGCATTTAAATACAAAATACACACAAATGGGATCATCATCTTAACCTACATTAAGAATAACACAAAACAAGTTCAACAAAATCAAATGGAATCACAAGAGTTAAGAAAGACAATGGGAATTTAAAACAAATACATTCCTTGGCAAGAGATAAGGTAATTAAAAGCAATAGCCAATAAAAAGATGATCAATATATATATACCACATGATAGAGTACCAATTGTCCAAGGACAAGAGGTATTTGGAGTTATTAATTTCCCGGTGGTATTTTATATATAGATCCAAGATCATCTTCACAACAAGAAGCATATAAAAAGGATAAGAATTAAACACCATGCTAAAGAAGATATTCTTGATAGACTCAAATAGTTAAACAATCATGCAAAGCAATGATTAGGATAACTTGAAGCAAATGGTTTTCTAACTTTGATATAGAATTCCACATTTTAGGAAAACCCTACCAAGAATGTATCTCACAAGAAAGATTCAAAACAAGAGCAATAAAACAATTTGGCAAATTGAAACTTGTTTGAGCAAACATGTCACATAGAAGAAAGATAATTTGCAATATCAACACTATGTGACACAACCTCAAATATACACATTTTATTGGTTTGTAGTATGCACAAAGCATATTTCTCCCCCATAATGTGATAAAGCATTTATTTTCACAAGAGGCAAATAAAATCCAACATGAGATGATTAATGGACATTATAGAATTTGAATTTCTCATGAGCATGACATACCACATAGAGACTAGATAATTTAAAATATAAACACTAAGTGGTATTCCTCATGTGCACACATATTTAGGATTGTGAAGTGCCAAAGCATATCACTCCCCCAAAATGGATAGTCCATTAGTCTCTCAAAAAAGCCAAATAATATAAAAGAAGATGCAATAAGGCTCAAACACAAACACACATACATGGTATGCAAACCCACAAGTACATACTTGATTAATCAAAATAAAACAAGTAGGTAGCACAACATATACCAACACATGTAATGGAACACAATCAACACATGTAAAAGGGGCGAGTAACTTTCAATGTAGATAAGTTGAGTACATGTTACCGCAAAGAGGAACATTGGATATATGATATAAACAAGATAATCCAATTGACTTAACTTGAGACAATATATTGATGAATATCCCTTAATTCTTCATGATATAGCTAAGTCTCCAATGCCCTCCAACAAACACCTATTGATCAAGTTTTGGTGTGATGGTCCCCAACTAAGTTGGGTCCTAAGAGGTTAGTCACAATAGGCTTGGCCACCCAAATGGTTCTTTTCTTGACACCACATGGAGTACCAACAAATTTGGCAAACACATTGCCAACCTTATCCTTGCAAAGGGAATAAGCATCATCAATTATGATAGGGTTGGATGAGTTACCCATAGTGCATGAAGAAGAAAGGTGACCCTTCTCACGGCATATGTAGCAAGTTCTTTTCTTCACCTTCTTCTCACTTGATTTCTCCGCAATGGGAGTATTAGCTTGATTCTTCTTGGGAAGTGGCATTTCTTCAACTCGAGGTTGAGCGTGTCCTTGAACTTGAGGCCGCTTCCCTTGTTGCTTCTCAACAAATGCCTTCTTCTTCAAAGGGCAAGATCTAACATGGTGCCCTTCAATTTTGCACTTGAAGCAAACAATCTTGGCCGGATCTTTGACTTGTCCTTGGCCCTTCTTCTTCTTGTTAACCGTGGACTTCTTGTTGTTGTTGGAGATAAACCCAAGTCCACTCTTGTCATTGGGGGATTTTTGCACACTCAACATATTGTTGAGTTTGGATTTCCCTTCATGACTCTTTACCAAGTCTTTCTTCAAAGAAGAGACTTGGGCCTTGAGCTCTTCGATTTCCTCTACATGGTTAGTAACAACACAAGTACTAGAGGAAGTAGAAGCTTCATTATTAGAGCAACAAGGAAAGGAAAGTAATTCATCACAAGATGTAGCAATGTTATGAGTGGATGAATTACTAAGACTAGCACAAGCCAATATGGCATTTTGAGAAGTAGTGCAAATGTCCACATGAGGCTCACTAGATGTTACCTTTGACATAATAGCCTCATGAGCTAATTTTAGCCTATCATGGGAAGCTAGAAGATCCTCATGGGAGCTAGAGAGCTTTCCATGATTTTCTTCCAATTTCCCATATTTGCTAGTTAGCAAATCAAGTTGAGCCCTTAGCTCAACATTCTCCTTCAAGATGGATGCTTCACAAGAAGTAGAGTTAGTAGCACAAGCATCATCACTAATGGAAAGCGGAGAAGACAATTTAGTAAGCTCATTTGAATTTGAAGCTTTAAGTTGCTCATGCGACTCGGTGAGAATGATGGGCTCACACGAAATGACCCTAGAGTCATTTTTAAGAAGCACAACATTCTCAAGGAGTTTAGCATAAGTAACTACAAGCTCTTCATATTTAGTTTCAAAATCATTTGCCACCACAAGAGTTCTATCATAGGATTTCTTTATTTTAGATAATTCTAAAGTAAAGGTCTCCTCAAGAGATTCCTTGGTGGTTTGTTCTCCTTCTAGAGCTTCTTTTAGATCCGCAATCTCATCCGCGTAATCACGGGCATGACCTTGCATTTTAAAAATGGTATTCTCATGCTCCTCAATAATTTTATTGCTCTCGGTGGCAATGGCCAAAATCTTATAGAAGTAAGAGCAAGCAATTTTATTCTTATGAATAGCATGAAAAAACATTTCACTCTTCTCAAATAAAGAAGCAAGATCATCATATTCTTCTTCATTATCCTCATTCTCATCATCACTAGATATATTGGGTTCCAAAGAAGGAGTTACCTTTGAAGCCCTAGCCATAAGGCAAATGTGGGAAGCAATTGATGATGATGAATAAATACTTGAAGCACCAAGCGAGATCATGTCTTGGCCAATAGAATTTCTGGTTTTCTCTACATTGTTAGACACACAACAACTAGAGGAACTAGAGGCATTTATATCATGGCAACAAGATGAAGTAAGCATATCATTATGAGATGTGTTCAAGGAGCATACACATGATATGCAAGGACTATCAACACAAGCATGTAAAGCATTTATGGTGCTAGAAGTGTTTAAGTCCAAAGATGAAGCATGGCAATGAGATAGAGATGAATGATCATCACAAGTAAGCTTACTATCAACATTGCAATTTCTATCACCATTCACCATAGAGTTACCTTGTGTCTTGCTACACTTTGGTGAAGTGGAAGAGAGTTCATCACGACCGGAAGTGGAGGGAATACAATCATCCTCAATCTTGTTGGACATGTCATATTTGTCTTGAATCTTTGTCCAAAACTCATGAGCGCTTCGGAAAGGCATGATTGCAAGAATAACTGCATTGCTCACAAAATCAACAAGCACATTAGTAGCTCGAGAATTAAGATAAGAGTTTCTCTTCTCCTCTAAAGATAGACTTTGGGAATCCTTAGGAGGAGAGAAACCCATATCTAGAATTCTCTCTATATTTGGGTCCATATCACGAAAATGATTAAGCATGCAAATTTTCCATATATCATAATTTGTGCCATCAAATATAAAGGTGTCATTGTGCACTAATCCCCTAGCCGACATCTTTGCTCTCAAGGCGGTGAAGCCCTAAATGAGAGACCTTGCTCTGATACCAAATGAAAGTACAAGGATGTCGCCTAGAGGGGGGGGGGGTGAATAGGCGATTTAAAACTTTTACGAGTGGCTTGACAAATGCGGAATAAAACTAACGTTTAATTTGCCAAGCATACAAAACCTAAACAAACTAGGTTCACCTATGTGCACCAACAACTTATGCTAGACAAGATAAGCAACTATGAGATAGCAAGATATATATAACTTCAAGCACGAAGGCTATCACAAAGTAAATTGCATAAGTAAAGAAGCTCGGGTATAGAAATAACCAAGGGACGCGGAGACAATGATGTATCCCGAAGTTCACACCCTTGCGAGTGCTAATCTCCGTTGGAGCGGTGTGGAGGCACAAGGCTCCCCAAACGCCACGGAGGCTCACCGTAATCTCCTCGAGCCCTCCCACCAAGATGGAAGACCCGACCACTATGGGACACTTGAGGGCGGTCACCGAACCCGTACAAGCTTGGGGCAATCTCCACAACTCAATTGGAGGCTCCCAAGAATTGCCACTGAGGCACCACAAAGCTTGGGAAGATCTCCACAACTTAATTGGAGGTCCCCAAGTAATTGCCACGGAGGCACCACAAAGCTTGGGAAGATCTCCACAACTTAATTGGAGGTCCCCAAGTAACCACTAAGCCACTAAGCCGTCTAGGGTTCTAAGAACCCAAGAGTAAAAAGCTCAACGAACTTTCACTACCGAATCTCCGAGGAGAACTCAAACCGATGCACCAAATGCAATGGCAAAAACACACGAAGTGCTCAAATCCTTCTCTCCCAAATCCTACCAAAGCAACAAATGCTATGGAGGGATATGAGAGGAAGAACAAAGGAAGAAATCCACAAAGAACTCAAAGATCTAGATCCAATGGGTTCCCCTCACAAAGAGGAGGAAGTGATTGGTGGAAATATAGATCTAGATCTCCTCTCTCTTTTCCCTCAAAGATATGCAAGAATCATGGGAGGAATTGAGAGATGGGCAAGCTTTCCAAGGTCAACAATGGAGGGAGAGAGAGGGGAAAAACGAGCTAACCCAAGCTTGAAGAAGGGGAGGGGTATTTATACCCCTCCCGGGATTGTAGCCGTTGCAGTACAGCAGGGCCGGATAATCCGGTCCAAGTTTGGACTGGATAATCCGCCCTCCCCCCCAAAACTGCTAAGGACTTCACGCGCGTCGTCCAGATCCGGGGCCGGATATTTCGGCCGGATATTTCCAAAACTGGGCCGGATAATCCGCCCCCCCTTGAAAATGGCTAAGGACCAGAAGTTGGCAAAGTGCGCGTCACTCAGATTTAAGGCCGGATTTTTGGGCCGGATTTTTCCAAAACTGGGCCGGATAATCCGCCCAGGAAAAGTGAGCAACACGAAAACAACGATAACTTTTGCATCCGGACTCCGTTTTCGATGATCTTGGGCTCGTTGGAATCACCACAATGAGCTCTACACCATAATCCATAGAAACATCATAGTCCAACAAAGGAGGATGAAACCAAATGATAAAAGGTTTGACTTAGCTATAAAGATGAACCGGTAAAACCTCCAAACACTAAAAATGCAATTAGAGTTCCATACGAAATCCGTTTTTGATGAGCTAGAGCTTGTCATGGAAATAACCACAAGCTCTAGAACCTCACATGGATAAAAGCCAAATAAGAACCAAGAAAGATAATGCCAAGTATGCAAAGGTTTGAGCTCTCTCCAAACAATACGAATAAGTTACTCACTCGAGAGCCCCTCTTGATAGTACGGCTATCGATCCTAAAACCCGGTCTCCCAAACACTATGAGACCGGTAAGAAAGAAACCCTATCAAGATCATACCTTTGCCTTGCGCCTTCCACTTGAGCTAGATAGTGACGATCTTGATCTTCTCAAGTTGGACTACCTTTCTTGATTGCGCTTGCTCGGTGAAGTCTTGCGGATTGCTCCCCCATACTTCACTATGGGAGAGACACTAGTAGAAATATCTTCACATGTCCATTAACACCAAATGGACACCGAGCTTCAAGCAAATGATATCCTCTATATGCCTATCTTGAACTTGCGCTTCGACTTGATCAACATTGGACTTCATCTTCTTCCTTCATAATGATGATGTCTTCTATAGGCTCAACTCCCTTGATCATCACATAAACTTCTTTATTTGCATCTTCTTACAACCTTGAAACCAAGATATGGCTCAAGCGTTGTCTACGGACAAGTCCTACAAATATAACTCGATGCAAACATTAGTCCATAGGGATTGTCATTAGTTACCAAAACCACACATGGGGGCAAATGCTCTTTCAACATCAATTTTGTACTATTGTGCATGGCATCCACAATCAGAGTATGATTTTAGTAAAATAGTATAAGGATTATAGTATGATTTTAGCAAAATAGAATAAGGATTATAAACACGGAAAATCGGTTTGGAGCCTAGGCTCCTTGCAGCCCTTTATTTGAATTTGTTTGAAATTGACATTTTAAAGTTTAAAAAAAATCTAAAAATATATGTGGATGTAGCCAACTACATACACTATGAGCCGATAATTTTTTAATGTCAAATACATTGTATTGTAGCCTTAGCAAAAAAAGACAAATTTGACAAAATTTAGAACATGTTCCTAGATCTAGGATTTTGTTATTTTTGTCAAGAACAAAATACAATGTATTTCATAATAAAAATTTACACACAGATATAATAAATCATGGACTACACTCTCATATTTTTTTTTGTTTTTTTCAAATTTAAAATTTGAAAAAATGAGCTTCATAAAGCTCGTCCTCCAAATCGACGCTCTCTTATAAACATCCATATTATGCAGATTTCAGGGGGCCAAGGATTTACTTAACTGAAAGCATTCATTCGATCTTTTACCAAAAGAGAGCAAAGTAGTGTACCGGAGACACGTTTCTTGCATGCATTCCTTGCCCCGTAAGTCATACATGTTACTATATAGTTTTAAAAACCGGACCAGTTTGGTGGTTCAATCAGAAAAAACTTAAACCGACGTTCTTTTAGGTTTTTAAAGAGTTACTAGTCTAACTAATAAAAAATAGAAAACTGCATTAAAATAATATATTTTCATGAGGATATGATCCTAAAACCTTGCTCCAAATAGCCCGCATAAGGCATAATATCACCTTTACTACATTTAGTTTGTGATATACTATAAAAATAAACAAAAAATATATATAATTCCAAGCTAAATTTGTCCAAAATTAACTTAATTATTTATTAAATTTAATATTTTTTGTTACTATTAAACCAGCTGAGCCACTGGTTGAACCAGTAAACCTATGAATCAGTCACCTCGCCCTGGCCTCGTTTTTTAAACTATGTTACTAACATAATAGTATGCATGTGCGCAAGTGCAACACATGTCTTCAACATTGAAGGAAGAGATCAATGTAGCGTGCATGTGCAACGTGTCTCTCACTCTTAATATAACCCGACACAACGGAAAATTCGCTTTTGATCCCGAGCACAGATGCACTCGGTATCCATACCCTGCAGGGCATGCCAAGATTCGGACATGAGTGTTTTGCCCCAATAGAACAGATAGCTCTAACGGACTTGGATTGGTATATGTTTAGCCCATACTACGGTGATTATCACAGTCAAAGCTCGTCAAGGATCAAAGCCAGGAGAGCGATTCTTTTTTTGATACAAGGGGGTTGGGGTCAAGAAGACCCCAGATTTTTATAAAAACGGTGACAGGTACAAATTCAGAAAAGCCCTTTCTATTCTAGTCCTAGGAAATCTCCTATCTACAGATAGGGCCCTTCTTTTTACACAAACCACCCTGGAACCAAAGAAAATAAAGCAATCCAGTCCCCGGGTGTCTCCGTCACCACTCGCCGGCGTCCTCCAGGCGATGCCGCCGAGGAACCGAAGCCTGCTACTCGGGAGCACCTTTCCGACGATGATCTGCAACAACGGTCCACCTTCAACTCATGGGGAACGCATCACTTCGCGAATTGGAGGCTTCGAGCACCCGCTGCTGGATCGAATCAGGGCCTCCTCACTGGAGGTTGTAACTCCGCCGCCATGCCGGCTGAAGATCGTGGAGGCGAGCTTGCCCCCATCATGGATGAGCTCTTGAACACCCCCGCCTCCTCTATTGTTGCAAAACGTCGCCGGCTTCGAGTTCCTCCCCACACCACCATGGCCAGATGGAGGAAGAAGAAGCAAGAGAGGGAACTGCCAACTCCAGAGAAGGGAGTACCGCTTATTGAAGAAGGTTCGCCAGAATCGCCACCTGCGCCACTCCACCACCGTGATGGCTTGACGAAGCTAGCCGCCGACGAACGACCGGTACTGCGGGAGAGTACCGAGCCGCTTGACCTCCAGAAGACGGGGAAGACAGCCTTATTCAAGGAGATGCCACTCCTCAGCGCCTTCCCGAGCAGCCACTCCTGCCACCGGAGTTGCGCCGCAAAGACGACGAGGACGAGGAAGAGCCAGACCCGGCCGATGGAATCTGGCGAGCTACCTCAATACGCCAAGTAAGGAGGAAGCGCCGCAGCGAAACTACCTTGCATCCGTCGATTGATAATCTTCAATCACAGAGCGTGTGCTTCTGCTGCTTCAAGCAAGCTCCCGATTCACCTCCGGCCGTAGCTCCACCGCCGACACCAGTTCATCCCCAACACCTCCCTAGACGCCCTCCTCCTCGACGCTGGTTGCAGCTCCAACTCCGGTCGCTTCTCTATATGTCGTATGTATGCACCGAGCTTCACAGCATCGCCCACACTTCAGTTTGGCAGTTCGACTCCACTTCTCTAATGATTTATTCCTTGGGTTCCTACTTCAATCACATCCAATCCGTAGACCACAGAGACCCTCCCCCACGGCTTTGCAGATAAAGCATTCCAGATCCACACATGTACCTAGGTCCATGAAGAGTGCGCTTTTATGCTCCAGCAGTCAGAAAACACAGTAAGACCAGCACTAACGAACATGAACTGTGGGCCCACAGGAGCATCTATGCCCGGGCACCAAAACGCCCCTCCCCGGCACAACATGTATCCCGCAAGCTATCCAGTGTGACCTGCATATCGGAATACTTCCATCCATGTCTCTATCCATTTCAAGGTCACATATTAACCTGCCTGCAACTCACACTTAATTTGAGTTGATAACTAAATGATCACATACCCTTCTGTTATTTCTTTGGCTAAAGATTGCCTCTAACTCAAAACTATATGATCATGCAAGTTTATAAATACTCCCTCCGTTACTTGATATAATGTGTGCAGTTTTCTGTGTAAAATTCCATAATATAAGGTGTATGATGAGATTGTGGGATTTTTTTTACATAATTTAGGAGTCAATCTGAATAGGAGAGATATGATACTGAGATTTCCCTATTTTTTCCTCTATTCTCACATCGATTACCTATATGTATTAAGGTCTAAATGTATCGAAATTGGCCCTTTTAGCCCATGCGTTAATATTTGTCCAATAAAATTATACACCTTATATCAAGGAACGGAGAGAGTATAAAAAATTCAAAGTACAACCAAATTTACAATCACGACTATAAATATCATGGTGAGTATGACAGGGTACCCTAACAAAAATGATAAAAAAATTGTCAGCGATGATGCAAAGTTCTCTTCTCACCTTGGAGGTACATGGCAAAAAATTGTACATTTATTATCATCTCATTCAAAATTTCCACTACAAGAAAAGTAAATATTTACACACTTTGTCCTCAAATTCAGCAATTAGACTATCTGAACATTGATTCAAAAACAGTGAAGGAATATAATTTGAAGGTCACTGTTGGAAAGGGCAAAGAGACAAATGTGTTTAGTTTCAATAGCAAGATTCATGATCCTACCAAAAAAACAACAAGATTCATGATGCATAGGGAAATTGTCTGCTAAGATTTTACCTTTTTAGTGCAACCACGTCTAATTCATTCCTCTTAGCTTCTTCTGACTTCTGAGACATTGTATGAGATCAAAATAGAAGGGTGGCTATTTTGGAGAAAACCCAAAGAATATCCCACACTCAAAGAGTTGTAGTAAAAATGGAGCAAACTTAAAATGCAAGTGAATGCGTATTGTCTTATTCTCCATGTCATTTCTAGACGACAATGTAAGGCCACACAAGTTCATGAAGAAAAGCCCTCCAGACCACATCTCGCTAAAATGTTGGACTACGAGTGCTTAGTTTTTCCAATAGATCTAGCATAAGATTAATTTCAATTTTTTGGCAAATAGAAAAACTATTTATTCAATACCGTGACAAGAGTTCATTTCCTTGTATGTAGAAAAGTTGCTTCTCAAATGATGTTAGAGTCTAAACCTGAAAACGCATTGTTCATGACCGCTATGATGATCGGTCAATTGAGTCTTGCGATGTGAGGTGTGATGGTACTGCAATTGTGGGAGTTTAATGCAAAACATGCTTGAAGTTATGGTAGTGGACTAGAGGCTTTGATCGGTATGTTCATACATGATATAGGGGCTAAGAACATGTATTTACAGATTTGCATAGCTTGGCCTTCCCCAAAGTTCCTCCTAGCCTAGACTATAAAATTAGGGGTATTGATATGTCCAATTTGCATCACTATTTTGTGTCATAATTTACTGTTATTCATTGATATATTTCATATTTAGCTAAGTTACTTATGTTATTTCCTTTGTTTTCACATGTTTGATGATCATTGGAGGAGTTGCTGCCGGAGTCAGGATTCTGCTGGAAAAAGGACTATCAAGAGACCATATTTTGAAGATCAGGAAAATTCCAGAAAAATACCCAGAAATTATATTTTCCCAGAAGACTCAGGAAGCCAGAAGGGGGAGTCGAGAGGAGCCAGGGGGGCTCCACACGCCAGGGCGGCGCGGGCCTACCCCTGGCCGTGCCAGCCCTGCGTGGGGCCGCCCTGGCCCACCTCTGGTCTCGCCCCTCCGCGTACATCATCGTCCCCGAAAACCTAAGTCAGAGGGGGGTTCAGAGTTAGACACAGCCGCCTCTGCGGGGCGGAGAACACCAGAGAGAGAAAGCTCTCCGGCAGGGAGAAATCTGCCGGGGAAATTCCTTCCCGGAGAGGGGAGATCGTCGCCATCGTCATCACCATCGCACTGGACTTCATTGGGATCATCATCATCATCATCTCCATCACCAGCACCTTCATCTCCACCATCACCACGCCGTCCTGCTGTAACATCTTGAGTTGGATCTTGTTATATTCATAGGGGAAACTTTCCCGGTGTTGATTACTCTTGTAGTTGATGCTATTGAGTGGAACCGTTGAATTAAGGTTTATGTTCAGATTGTTATTTACCATTATTTCACCTCTGGTCATGATCCATATGATGTCTTGTGAGTAGTTCGTTTAGTTCTTGAGGACATGGGAGAAGTCAAGATGTTAGTAGTGAATTATTGTTGAGAAATATTTAATGGTTTGATATTGTTGTGGTGCTATTTCACTAGTGGTGTCATGTGAACGTCGACTACATGATACTTCACCATTTATGGGCCTAGTGAGATGCATTGTGTATTTGGCTACCGATTGTGGGGTTGCTGGAGTGACAGAAACCTAAACCCCCGTTGGGAAACCATTGCACCAGGGAGCGTAGGATCCTAGAGTTTAAGGCTGTGGTTAGATTTATCTTAATTACTTTCTTGTATTTGCGGATGCTTGCAAGGGGTATAATCACAAGTGTGTATTTATCCTAGTAAGGGTAGTGCGCTAGCACAGGTTCACTCCCATAACACTTACCAAACCAATAAATACTATTGGCTTTATGAAGCGAAAGCTCTTGACAGTGTGTCCTCGAGAACGTTTGGTTATTATAAGTACACAACCGGCTTGTCCTTTGCTGAATAAAGGATTGGGCCACTTGCTGCAATTGTTACTACTGTCTTTTATTTACTCGCACTTAATTTACTCGTATTACCAAATACTCCTGAAAACCTGTTTGCTAGTATTTACAGTGATTCCTTGGTCAAAACTGCTCGTCAACACCTTCTGCTCCTCGTTGGGTTCGACACTCTTATTTATCGAAAGTACTACGATACACCCCCTATACTTGTGGGTCATCAAGACTATTTTCTGGCGCCGTTGCCGGGGAGTGTAGCGCTATTGAAGAGTGAAATTGGTAAAGGTAACCGTCGCTGTGAGTATTGTTTTTATTTTGTCTTTTATTTTTGTTTTACTCTGCTATGGAGAACTCTCCATTTGGTTTCCTATTTGGAAACACTTCCACTGCTGCTGCTGCACATGCGGAGGAACCACCACCGCCACCGCCTGCTGAAATTGATCCTTTTAAAATACCTATGAAAATTGTTGGGCGTATTATGGATAACTGCTATTCAGGAGATGGAACTGTCCATCCGGGTGATCACTTATTATTTATACATGAATTATGCGAGTTGTTCAGATGTGCAGGTATTTCACCAAGCCAGGTTAAGAAGAAATTATTCTCATTATCATTGAAAGGCAAAGCTGAAGAGTGGTATCGACTACTCCAGGATGGTCCATCTATGGCATGGGAGGATATTGTGCCTCTCTTTTATTCCAAGTTTTATCCTCCAAGTGAAATTCATAAAGACCGTAATCGGATATATAATTTTTGGCCTCATGATGGAGAGAGTATTGCCCAAGCGTGGGGGAGATTGAAATTACTAATGCTCAAATGCCCCATTCATGAGCTCCCCAATAATATTGTCATTAATAATTTTTATGCGCGGCTTACTCTTCCTAATAAGGATTATTTGAATGCTTCTTGCTTTGGATCATTTACTCATATGAAAGAAGATGCTAAGTGGAAACTTCTTGACCGTATACAAGAGAATGCTGAAGGTTGGGAAAACGACAAAGGTAGGAAGTCAAGTATAAACTATGATTATGAATGCGTTAAATCTTTTATGTTAACCGATGACTTTCATAGTGTTAGCGCTGCTTATGGTCTTGATTCACAAATACTTGCTAATTGTCTTAAGGCTTTTGCCTCTTATATTGATGTTCCAAAGAAAGATTGGAACAAATATCATGTGCCTTACAAAGATTCTATTAGTCATATTCCTGCTGCAGCTACTGAAGTTTGTACAGTTGATAGCATTGTGCCTGAACCTTATTTTGAGAAGACACCTTTCCCTGCTAAGGTAAAAAAGTATTCTACTTTGGTAAGTGTGTCTAATAAAAGTACTAAGAAAGCTGCAGAACCTGATGAGCAAATTACTATTAAGTCCCCTGTAGCTATATTGAAGGATCTTGTTACTAAAGATGTAGGGGATGAATATATTCTTTTTTGTGAAGATGCTTCTAACATTCTTTCACATCCAAAAAAGCACAGGAAAGCAAGGGTTCCTGTTATTTCTGTCAGGATTGGAGATCATTGCTACTATGGTTTATGTGATATTGGTGCTAGTGCAAGTGCTATTCCCTTAGAGCTTTACAAAGAAATCATGCACGAGATTGGCGCTTGTGAACTTGAAGATATTGATGTGGTTGTTCAGCTTGCTAACAGAGAGACAGTTTGGCCTCTTGGTATTGTCCGAGATGTGGAAGTTCTTTGCGGTAAGACTAAATACCCTACTGATTTTCTAGTACTTGGTAAGGAAGCTAGCAAAACTTGTCCTATTATTTTTGGTAGACCCTTTTTGAACACTTGTGGAGCCGTAATAGATTGTAAGAAGGAGAAATTTTTTACTAAGTTTAATGGAGAGTCTTATGAGTTTAATTTTTCCAAGTTTTCCAAGACTTCTTATGAAAATGACACGCCTAATGAAAATTTTCGAGTTGAGCAGCTTGCTTCTATTGCTCTTGCCCCTAATAATGCCTTGCAGCAATTCATGGAAGATCACGAAAGTGATGTTTTTAGCAAGGAAAGAGAGGAGATTGACGATATTCTCCTTCGTCAACCACCATTACTCAAGCATAATCTACCTGTGGAGGATCTTGGTACCACTTTGCCGCCTAAAGAAGATCCTGTGTTTGAATTAAAGCCTTTGCCTGATGACCTCAAATATGCTTATATTGATGATAAGAAAATATATCCTGTTATTATTAGTTCTAAACTTTCAGGAAAGGAAGAAGAAAGATTATTGGAGATATTGAGGAAACACCGAGGAGCTATGGGATATACTCTGGATGATTTAAAAGGGATTTCTCCTACTTTATGTCAGCATGCCATCAATATGGAGAAAGATGCGAAGCCAGTTGTGGAGCATCAGCGCCGCCTAATTCCGAAGATGAAGGATGTGGTAAGAAATGAGGTATTAAAGCTCCTTGATGCTGGTATTATTTATCCTATTGCTGATAGTAGATGGGTTAGTCCTGTTCATTGTGTTCCTAAGAAAGGAGGTATGACTGTTGTGCCTAATGAGAATAACGACCTTATTCCTCAAAGGGTAGTTGTTGGTTATAGAATGTGCATTGATTATAGGAAGGTAAACAAAGTTACTAAGAAAGATCATTACCCTTTACCGTTTATAGATCAAATGCTAGAAAGGTTGTCTAAGAAGACTCATTTTTGTTTCCTTGATGGTTATTCTGGTTTTTCTCAAATTGCTGTTAAGAAGGATGATCAAGAGAAAACCACTTTTACTTGTCCTTATGGAACTTATGCTTATAGACGTATGCCGTTTGGTTTATGTAATGCTCCTGCTACTTTTCAAAGATGTATGTCTGCTATCTTTCATGGCTTTTGTGAAGAAATTGTGGAGGTCTTCATGGACGATTTCTCCGTCTATGGAACTTCTTTTGATAATTGTTTGCACAACCTTGATAAAGTTTTGCAGAGGTGTGAAGAAACTAACCTTGTTCTTAATTGGGAGAAATGCCACTTTATGGTAAATGAAGGAATTGTCCTAGGACATAAAATTTCTGAAAGAGGTATTGAAGTTGACAGAGCAAAAGTGGAGGCAATTGAGAAAATGCCATGTCCAAGAGATGTTAAAGGTATTCGTAGTATTCTTGGTCATGCTGGTTTCTATAGGAGGTTTATTAAAGATTTCTCTAAGATTTCAAAGCCTCTTACCAATCTTCTTCAAAAGGATGTACCATTTGTCTTTGATGATGATTGTAAGGAAGCTTTTGAAACTCTTAAGAAGGCTTTAACTACTGATCCTATTGTTCAACCACCTGATTGGAATTTACCTTTTGAAATTATGTGCGATGCTAGTGATTTTGCTGTTGGTGCGGTTCTTGGACAGCGCATTGATAATAAGTTGAATGTTATTCATTATGCTAGTAAGACTCTTGATGCTGCTCAGAAGAATTATGCTACTACTGAGAAAGAGTTTCTTGCTGTTGTTTTTGCTTGTGATAAGTTTAGATCTTACATTGTTGATTCTAAAGTTACTATTCATACTGATCACGCTGCTATTAGATATCTTATGACTAAGAAGGATGCTAAGCCTAGGCTTATTAGATGGGTGTTGCTTTTACAAGAGTTTGATTTGCATATCGTAGATAGGAAAGGTGCTGAAAATCCTGTAGCTGACAACTTGTCTAGATTGGAAAACATTTCTTTTGATCCTATTCCTGTTAATGATAGTTTTCCAAATGAACAGTTGGCTGCAATTAATGTAACTTTGCGAGACCTTCCATGGTATGCTGATTATGCTAACTTTATTGTTTCCAAGTATTTGCCTCCGACCTTTACAGCTCAGCAAAGAAGAAAATTCTTCTATGATTTGAGGAATTATTTTTGGGATGACCCACATTTATATAAAGAAGGAGTTGATGGTATCATGAGAAGATGCATACCGGAATATGAACAACAAGAGATATTAAGGAAATGCCATAGCAGTGCTTATGGAGGGCATCATGCTGGAGATAGAACCGCGCAGAAGGTTCTACAATCAGGTTTTTATTGGCCAACCCTCTTTAAGGATGCCAGAAGGTATGTTTTATCTTGCGATGAATGTCAAAGAGTTGGAAATATTTCTAGACGCAATGAGATGCCTATGAGTTACACTCTTGTTATTGAACCGTTTGATTGTTGGGGATTTGACTTTATGGGTCCTTTTCCTCCTTCAAAAGGCTATACCCATATACTTGTTGCTATTGATTATGTTACTAAATGGGTAGAAGCCATACCTACAAAGAGTGCCGATGGTGAGACCTCATTAAAAATGCTTAAGGATGTTATCTTTCCTAGGTTCGGAGTGCTTAGATATCTTATGACTGACGGAGGCTCTCATTTTATTCACGGTAGTTTTAGAAAAACTCTTGCTAAGTATGATGTCAATCATAGAATTGCTTCTGCTTATCATCCCCAAACTAGTGGGCAGGTAGAGCTTTCAAATAGGGAGATCAAGTCTATCTTGCAGAAGACTGTTAATAAATCTAGGAAAAACTGGGCTAGTAAGTTAAACGACGCTTTATGGGCTTATAGAACTGCTTATAAGAATCCCATGGGTATGTCTCCTTATAAGATGGTTTACGGAAAAGCGTGTCACTTGCCCTTAGAATTAGAACACAAAGCTTTTTGGGCAGTGAGAGAGCTTAATAGAGATTTTAAACTAGCCGGTAAGAAGAGGTTGTTAGACTTGAGTTCTCTAGATGAGTGGAGAAACGAAGCGTATGAGAATGCCAGACTTTTCAAAGAGAAAGTCAAGCAATGGCATGATAAGAGAATTCTTAAGAGAGAGTTCCATGCTGGTGAGAAAGTTCTTTTGTATAGGTCTCGTCTCAGATTTTTTGCAAGAAAATTACTCTCTAAATGGGAAGGACCATATGTTATTGTGGAAGTGTACCGCTCAGGTGCTATTAAGATTGCTTCATTGAAAGATGATTCTACACAAGTGGTGAATGGGCAAAGACTCAAACATTATATTTCTGGAGATTCTTATAATGAAGATGTTGATGTTATTGAAACAGTTTCTCCGGAAGATTACATCCAAGACAAACTGCAGGAACCTGCAGAGTTCGCTTTCGAATAGGTAACAGTTCTAGTCAGAAAAGTTTCGTGAAAAGTTCTTCTTTTAATATTTTTGCTCTTTTTACTAAATATTAAAAATCACGAGATGAAAAAAAGGCAGGAAAAAGAGTCCGTGTGCGTCTCACACACAGGTGGCGCGGGCCCACCCCTGGCCGCGCCACCCCTGTGTGAGAACACCCCGGAACTCGTTTCCGTCCCGTTTTCCTCCTGTGATTTCGTTTCGATGTATAATTTTCGTCTATTTAACCCCCCGGAGTCCCCGAGGTATGTATATCGTTTTCTCGTCGTGTTTTGTTTCGAGCTGCTTCTGCCAGGAGTTGATTTTAAGCTTGGGGGAGTCATGGCCTCTTCAAGCGGTGACAAGGAGGAAACACCTCCGGAGGATTACACCAAAGATTTCCGGTTGATAGAAGAGGTTGAAAGTGAAGATGAGGAGGAGAATCAAAGTCCAAGGCCAAACACCGTGATTGCCAGCATAGGGGTGGTGACAGATCAGGACAAGTTCAAGAAGAGTGCTCGCATAAGGACCGGAGGGGGTGTGCCGCGTCACACCTTAGCTCCACGGACATCTCCACCGCGCCAAAATCCTTTCCATACTCTGATTCATGAGCGTCAGTTCCAAAAGGTGCCCAAATCACGATTACCCTCTGGCTGGGATATAGATCGTTCTAACAATGCAGGGACATGAAGCTCCAAGGATGAAGAAGGATGGGGAAATAATTCCAAGAGCTGGGATTCTCTTGCTGACAGGTTTATGAACCGTGTTGAGCACAATTCCGAGATGATTCGTAACCTCGAGTACAAGATTGATGATCTGAAGGATTTGATTGAGAAGCTTATTAGAGATTATCCACCGCCACCACCAAAGGAGTGATTCATCATCGGTATAGGCATCCCCTTGGCTTGTCCCAAGCTTGGGGGAGTGCCGCGGTATCACATCATTACCTTTTGCTCATTTACTTTTCAAGTAGAGTCGTATCATGAATAGAGAAGTTATCATATAGAATAGTTTGCAGTTGGAAGTATCCTCCTTAGTTAGTTATCTATGTATCCCTCGATGTGAGTTGCGGTAATGAAATATTAATGAGAAGTTTTATCGTTACTTTTCGCACACTTTATGTTAGTCTGCAATCTCTCTTATGTGACTAGTCTTGTTGATTGGTATTGGTATCACATTGGGAGCATGAGTAGATTTAGTTGGTTTTGGCAAACCTAGCTTGGTCAGTAGCAACTTTACCTTGAGGTTTGAGTAGAAAAGAATAAAGAAGTGCTTGCAGTTACATCACTTCAGTTTTCCCTTATGTTTGGCTTATAAGCATTGTTATTCTTAAAGTTAAAATCGTTGTACCTTCAAGGGAGTTTGCATGATTGTTCTTATTATATGTATGTTTGTTTGTTTCATGCAACTCTTATGCTTGCTACCCAGACTTGCTAGCCAAAAACCTGTACTGAGAGGGAATACTTCTCGTGCATCCAATTCCCAAAAGCCAAGTCACTTCCAAAGAGTCCACTATAAATTCCTATGCATGGTATTTCAAGCCATTCCAAGTAAATTTTCATGTGCTACCTTTCAAAAACCTTCAAACACTTCTCATTTTGTGCCACTGTTTTTAGCTCATGAGGACGTAGTGGATGGGTTTGTTATCTTCCATACTAAATTAAGTACCCTTCGACTAGACAGCTTCATCTGCTTGTCATTAATTTTGCAAGGGAGCTGGTCAGACCATTATAATCTTAAAAAGAAAAAGAAAGAAAAAGGCACTCCTCCAATGGAATGTGAAAGTTGGTCGGCACCCGATGGAATCGGTTAGCCATGGTTTGAGAAAGGAAAAAGGTGGGGAGGAGTGCCAAGCTATAAAAGAGCACCAAAGTGCCAATTAATCAAACATCTCGGAACTGCTCTCACTTGTTTAGTATGGAAGATATCAAGAACTCCGTTGCTAGTAGTTGACAAAAGCAACCACCTCTCAAAACAACTTTTACCTCTGTTGTACAAATAAAAAGCTCTAGCACATGTTTAATCCCTGCTTCCCTCTGCGAAGGGCCTATCTTTTACTTTTATGTTGAGTCAACCTATTTTCCTCTGTCTCAAGCAAGCATTTGAGTTGTTATGTTTCACTCATCCATATGTTGATCCGTTTAATCATGTTTATTATCTTCCTTGTTTTGTATAATGCTTTTGTCTGAAGGAATATATCTTTGAAAGCTTTCTATGAATGCAAAAGTTTACTTTGTTGAGCATATAGTCTTTGCTATATTAGCTATGTTTTAAAAGGCTCCGTTTAAAAGAGAGAATAGTTTATTCTCCGTTCTTTGACCAAAAGCTAAGGTTTGCCATTGCCAATTATAGTTTACCTTGTGCATCTTTTCATGTGATTCCCTTTTACCTATTGCAAGCCTACATCTTATAAAGGAAAGTTGCTGTCTATTATAATTTGTGCCTTAGTGAATGTGATGCTTCTTGTCCGTATTTTGATTATCGACACTTCACTCCATAAACCTGTGGTCTTGTTTACCGAGTTTAGTTTTCGCTTGGGGACAAGCGAGGTCTAAGCTTGGGGGGGTTGATACGTCCAATTTGCATCACTATTTTGTGTCATAATTTACTGTTATTCATTGATATATTTCATATTTAGCTAAGTTACTTATGTTATTTCCTTTGTTTTCACATGTTTGATGATCATTGGAGGAGTTGCTGCCGGAGTCAGGATTCTGCTGGAAAAAGGACTATCAAGAGACCATATTTTGAAGATCAGGAAAATTCCAGAAAAATACCCAGAAATTATATTTTCCCAGAAGACTCAGGAAGCCAGAAGGGGGAGTCGAGAGGAGCCAGGGGGGCTCCACACGCCAGGGCGGCGCGGGCCTACCCCTGGCCGCGCCAGCCCTGCGTGGGGCCGCCCTGGCCCACCTCTGGTCTCGCGCCTCCACGTACATCATCGTCCCCGAAAACCTAAGTCAGAGGGGGGTTCAGTGTTAGACACAGCCGCCTCTGCGGGGCGGAGAACACCAGAGAGAGAAAGCTCTCCGGCAGGGAGAAATCTGCCGGGGAAATTCCTTCCCGGAGAGGGGAGATCATCGCCATCGTCATCACCATCGCACTGGACTTCATTGGGATCATCATCATCATCATCTCCATCACCAGCACCTTCATCTCCACCATCACCACACCGTCCCGCTGTAACATCTTGAGTTGGATCTTGTTATATTCATAGGGGAAACTTTCCCGGTGTTGATTACTCTTGTAGTTGATGCTATTGAGTGGAACCGTTGAATTAAGGTTTATGTTCAGATTGTTATTTACCATTATTTCACCTCTGGTCATGATCCATATGATGTCTTGTGAGTAGTTCGTTTAGTTCTTGAGGACATGGGAGAAGTCAAGATGTTAGTAGTGAATTATTGTTGAGAAATATTTAATGGTTTGATATTGTTGTGGTGCTATTTCACTAGTGGTGTCATGTGAACGTCGACTACATGATACTTCACCATTTATGGGCCCAGTGAGATGCATTGTGTATTTGGCTACCGATTGTGGGGTTGCTGGAGTGACAAAAACCTAAACCTCCGTTGGGAAACCATTGCACCAGGGAGCGTAGAATCCTAGAGTTTAAGGCTGTGGTTAGATTTATCTTAATTACTTTCTTGTATTTGCGGATGCTTGCAAGGGGTATAATCACAAGTGTGTATTTATCCTAGTAAGGGTAGTGCGCTAGCACAGGTTCACCCCCATAACACTTACCAAACCAATAAATACTATTGGCTTTATGAAGCGAAAGCTCTTGACAGAAAACTCCCGTGTGTCCTCGAGAACGTTTGGTTATTATAAGTACACAACCGGCTTGTCCTTTGCTGAATAAAGGATTGGGCCACTTGCTGCAATTTTTACTACCGTCTTTTATTTACTCGCACTTAATTTACTCGTATTACCAAATACTCCTGAAAACCTGTTTGCTAGTATTTACAGTGATTCCTTGGTCAAAACTGCTCGTCAACACCTTCTGCTCCTCGTTGGGTTCGACACTCTTATTTATCGAAAGTACTACGATACACCCCCTATACTTGTGGGTCATCAGGTATATATGGCGCCAGGGTAGGCTAGCATTGTCCAAAACAAGTTGTCAATTAAGGGAGAGACACATCCACAACAGTGACAAGCGTACCCATTAGTAGCAGTGTTTATTTTTCTTTTTTGGGGGGTGGGATGGGAGGGTCTAGTTTTCTCATCTAATGAAAGGAATATGCTCGATAGACAATAATAAAGTTGTTATTATCTTATTCCATATTTATAATAGATGTTTATTTCTCATGCTAGAATTGTATTAACCGGAAACGTTAATACTTGTGTGTTTAATAAACAAACAAGAGGTTCCTAGTGAAGCCTCTCTTTTCACTAACTCGTTGATTAACCGATGATCAAAAGTTCCTGATCATGAACATTGGATGTTATTAATAACGGGGTCGCGTCATGAGAAGAATGATGTGATGAAGACTTATACCCATAGTAGGTATAGGAATACGATCAAGTCATTAAGTTTTCATTGCTATATCAAGCTCATACGAAGTAGCCCTAATCCTTAGACCATGAGATCATGTCAATCACTAACACCGGAGGAGTGCTTTGATGACATGAAACGTTACACCAAAACAAGGTAACTATAAAGGTGGATTTGGGTACTGTGAAAGTATTAGTTGAGGCTCATGGATCAAGAGTGTGATTTGTCCATCCGGATGACGGAGAGATATACTCTGGGCCCTCTCGGTGATATCACATTGACACCGCTTGCAAGCATGTGACTAGGTCAGGAATGTCATATCACGGAATGAGTAAAGAGTGCTTGTCGGTAACGAGATCAAACCAGGTATGGTTAATACCGATGATCAGATCTTGGACAAGTAATATATTGTGAGACAAAAGGAATTGGGTACGATGTTTATGGTTCACACAATCACAATATTCATTGTTGAGTAAGTGGGAGTCCTTACAGATCTCCAGATCCCGCTGATAATTATTGATCGGAGAGGTGTCTCAACCATGTCCATGTTATTCATAAACCATAGGGTGACACACTTAATGTTTGTTAACATGCTTGAGTAGATACGGAACATCAGAGGAATTATTGGACATCACAGGGGTTGTTTCAAAAAGCACCAAAACTGTTTCAGAATATCAGAATGATTTGAGGGGGTTATTGTTAATGTTTGCTAATTGAATGAATTAACAAATATAGTATTAAATAAGAAAAATTATTAAAGAAAAACTCTTGGATTTAATTGAGTTAAAAGTCCACTCAATTAAATGGATTTGAGTGGGATTTTGAGTGGGTGAGTGGAGCTTCCATTCACTTGAAGAGGGGAGAGGTGGGGGCACCTCCTAGGGGCTGCCCCCTAGGGGCTGCTACCCCCCTCACCTATATAAGGAGGTGGCAATCCTCCTCTTCCTCTTGCTCTTGACACTCCATCCTTCTCATCCTCCTGCTGCACCACCAGCATGGCAAAGGCTTAGTAACAAAGCTCTGTCAAAATAGTTCTTCACCACCATCACTTGGAGAAGTGTAGGAGGAGTTCCGGTGGATCCTCTACTTCTACTGCCCCGTGGTGGCGCGGTGATGATAGTATGAAAGATGTGTAGTAAATGATCGGCCAGTTGGAAAACCCCAAGAGAAGGTTTTGATGAATATAGCAGCAAGTTTTCCCTCAGTTAAGAAACCAAGGTATGTCGATCAGGAGAAGAGCAGACAATACGACTGAAGGTGATGCTTGCAAGCTTCGCGACAGCTCCGGACAATTTATAGGGCGCCTCGTCCAAGCTTTGCTTTGTGAGCAGCAACGTGGAACCTGCACACACACAACCAAGTACTTTGTTCCCAACTTGCGATGAGGTTGTCAATCTCTCCGGTTTGCTTGAAACAAAGGGAATGAGCGTATCGAGTGGAAAGTGATAATAGTATGCGAGTAAAGTAAACAGTGTGAGGTAAAGTAAACAGGTGATAGCAATATGATGGAAATAGGACCAGGGTCCACAGTTCACTAGTGGTGTCTCTCCATAAGATAAATAACACATGCTGGGTAAACAAATTACAGTTGGGGAATTGATAGAATAAAGATAAACGTGATATGTCAAGAAGATCACTATGCGATTTACTCTGGGCATTACAACAAAATACATAGACCGCCATCCAACTGCATCTATGACTAATAATCCACTCGCGGGGATATCATCCGAACACCCCATGAGTATTAAGTTGCGAACAACAGATAATTGCATTAAGCAAAGTGTGTAATGTAAACAAAGCATATGCCCTCGAGCATATGAATGTTGTTTTCTCCCTAGTAGCAACAACACATCTACAACCTTAGAGGTTTCTGTCACTCCCCCAGATTAAATAGAGGCATGAACCCACTATCAAGCAGAAATACCCCCTCTTGGAGTCACTAGCAACTACTCGGCCAAGATAGCTACTAACAACGGAGAGCATGCAAGATCATAAACAACATAGAGATAACAAAAGATATATTTCAGTATAGCAACTCAATCATAACACCAATATTCATCGGATCCCAACAAACCAAACATGTAGAATTACATAACAGTGATCTCAATCATGTAGGGCAGCTCATGAGATCTAAACATGAAGTACATGGTGGAGGAGACAACCATCTAGCTACTGCTATGGACCCAAAGTCCAAGGTAGAATACTCACTCATCGCTCCGGAGGCAAGCATGGCGATGAAGAAGACCTCCAGTGGTGATTCCCCTCTCCGGCAGGGTGCCGGGAAGAGCTTCTGGACCCTCCTGATCTTTGGGTCGATGGCGGCGGCGGATCATGATGCGTTCTGGAAAAGTGATCGGGTTCTTAGGTTTTTTCCGTCGGGGGGTCTTTATAGGCGAAGGGGCATCGTCAGAGATGGACCGAGGCTCCCTCACACATAGGGGGCGCGGCCAGGGGCTGGGCCGCGCTGCCCTGGTGTGTGGGGCCCTCGTGGCCCCCCTCTGACTCCTCTTCGGATCTCTGGAAGCTTCCGGGGAAAATAAGACTTTAGAAACTTGTTTCGTCCAATTCCGAGAATATTTCCTGTGTAGCTTTTCTGAAACACAAAAACAGCAGAAAACAGGGAACTAGCACTGTGGCGACTTGTTAATAGGTTAGTTCCGGAAAATGCATAAAAGTGCCACGAAGTGTAACGAAACAATAGGCAAATGGTGTAAAAACAAGCATGGAGCATCAAAAATTATGGATACGTTTGAGACGTATCAAGCATCCCCAAGCTTAACTCCTACTCGTCCTCGAGTAGGTAAGTGATAACAAAAGAAATAATTTTTGAGGTGACATGCACCTACACAATCTTGATCATATATGTAAGCATTTGTGAGCTGTGATCAAAAGAACTTAAAACATGGGCATGAAAGATATAATCTTGACAATAGAAACTTAGCAACCATGTTATAACATGAAAATGAACACAAACAAAAGATCATGAAAATGAAACAATGAAAGTCAAACATGTGTTCAAATCATAAGGAAAAACATACAAATGGTTTTCAGCTTGTCCTTCATAGAGAGCAAAACATAAATGCATAGGACACCTTCAAGTTTAAGAGGGCGACTAGATACAAATAATTTGAGAACAAGTGAAACCAACAATATGAATCAATCAATGAAAACTTTGGGACAATGCACATCATACTAAGAATGACAACTATGCTCTCTTAATGGTGCATAAAGATAGAAGGTGGTGACTCAACATGAAAGTAAAAGAAAGGCTCTTCGCAGAGGGAAGCATTTTTCAAGAGGTGGTAAATCAAGCATATCATAAATTTTTCTAGGCATGATAGAAATACTAGCACCTAGATCACATAAAGCATGGCAATCAAAACCATTAACATGCATATCAATGATGGGTTCCCAACCATCTTCTAACTTCTTGGGAACAGAAGCTTTTTGCTTCAACTTTTCATCCCTAATTTTCATGAGAGCATTGGTAATATGCTTTGTAAAAGCAATATTTAAAGAACTAGCATTGGGAGTCAAAGCGAGCTTTTGCAAGAACAAAATTACTTCAGATATATTGCAGCCATCAACATCAAAATCATTAAAATAAGTAGAGCTATCATCTCCTACACTCCGAAAAATTTCAGCACTCTTTCGAGAAAAAGTTTTGGCAGTTTTAGGCTTTTTAACACAAGGAGTGGGAGTTTTCTCTACACCAATCAAAGTAAGAGGATTGCTAGCATTAGGAACAACATCATTAGAGGTAGTAATAGTGCAAACTTTCATATTCCTAGCAATCTCATCCTCTCTTTCCCATCTAGCATGCAATTCTGCTAACAATCTAATATTTTTATCTATTCCAACTTGAATAGCATTAGCAGTAGCAAAAACATTGTTCTCTTTCACATCATTAGGCAACACTTTTAATTTCAGAAGTTCAACATCATGAGCAAGGCTATCAACTTTAGAAGCAAGAATATCAATTTTGCCTAACTTTTCCTCAACAGACTTGTTAAAAGCATTTTGCTTACCGATGAAGTCCTTGAGCATTACCTCAAGCTCGGAGGGCGCGACCCTAGTGTTGTTGGAGGAGTTACCATAAGAGTTCCCATAACCATTACCATTAGTAGAAGGATACGGCCTATAATTGTTACTAGCAAAATCGTTCCTATAAGCATTGTTGTTAAAATTATTGTTTCTAATGAAGTTCACATCAACATGCTCTTCTTGAGCAACCAAAGAGGCTAAAGGAACATTATTAGGATCAACATGAGTTCTATCATTAGCAAGCATAGCCATAATGGTATCAATCTTAGCACTCAAGGAAGAGGTTTCCTCAACAGAATTTACCTTCTTACCTTGTGGAGCTCTCTCGGTGTGCCATTCGAAATAATTTACCATCATAGTGTCAAGTAGCTTTGTTGCGACGCCCAAGGTAAGGGACATAAAAGTGCCTCCAGCAACTGAATCAAGTAGGTTCCTCGAAGAAAAATTTAGTCCTGCATAAAAAGTTTGGACAATCATCCAAGTAGTCAGTCCATGAGTGGGGCAATTCTTTATCATAGATTTTATTCTTTCCCAAGCTTGAGCAACATGTTCATTATCAAACTGACTAAACTTCATAATATTGCTACGCAGAGAAATAATCTTAGCAGGAGGATAATATCTACCAATCAAAGCATCCTTACACTTAGCCCATGAATCAATACTATTCTTAGTCAAAGACATCAACCAATCTTTAGCTTTTCCTCTCAAGGAAAAAGGAAACAACTTGAGCTTAATAATATCACTTTCTACATCATTATATTTCTGCATCTCACATAGCTCAACAAAATTGTTGAGATGAGCTACAGCATCTTTAGTACTAGCACCAGAAAATTGCTCTTTCATAACAAGGTTCAATAAAGCAGGCTTAATCTCATAAAAGTTTACAGCAGGAGCAGGTGGCGCAATAGGAGTGCAGATAAAATCACTATTGTTCGTGCTAGTAAAGTCACACAACTTGGTGTTTTCAAGATTAGCCATTTCAGCAAAACTAAGAGTATACAAGTAAAAACAACTATCAAGGATTCTAATTTTTTTGGGTTTTTGATATAAAACAATGCAAGTAAAAATAAATTAAAGCAAAACAATAAAACAAAGTAAAGGATGTGCGTGCGAAAAACTCCCCTTGCAGAGGTCTTCCACTCTTCCCCGGCAACGACGCCAGAAAACTTGTTGGTGGCGCGGTGATGATAGTATGAAAGATGTGTAGTAAATGACCGGCCAGTTGGAAAACCCCAAGAGAAGGTTTTGATGAATATAGCAGCAAGTTTTCCCTCAGTTAAGAAACCAAGGTATGTTGATCAGGAGAACAGCAGACAATATGACTGAAGGTGATGCTTGCAAGCTTCGCGACAGCTCCGGACAATTTATAGGGCGCCTCGTCCAAGCTTTGCTTTGCGAGCAGCAACATGGAACCTTCACACACACAACCAAGTACTTTGTTCCCAACTTGCGATGAGGTTGTCAATCTCACCGGTTTACTTGAAACAAAGGGAATGAGCGTATCGAGTGGAAAGTGATAATAGTATGCGAGTAAAGTAAACAGTGCGAGGTAAAGTAAACAGGTGATAGCAATATGATGGAAATAGGACCGGGGTCCACAGTTCACTAGTGGTGTCTCTCCATAAGATAAATAACACATGCTGGGTAAACAAATTACAGTTGGGCAATTGATAGAATAAAGATAAACGTGATATGTCAAGAAGATCACTATGCGATTTACTCTGGGCATTACAACTAAATACATAGACCGCCATCCAACTGCATCTATGAATAATAATCCACTCGCGGGGATATCATCCGAACACCCCATGAGTATTAAGTTGCGAACAACAGATAATTGCATTAAGCAAAGTGTGTAATGTAAACAAAGCATATGCCCTCGAGCATATGAATGTTGTTTTCTCCCTAGTAGCAACAGCACATCTACAACCTTAGAGGTTTCTGTCACCCCCCTAGATTAAATAGAGACATGAACCCACTATCGAGCATAAATACCCCCTCTTGGAGTCACTAGCAACTACTCGGCCAAGATAGCTACTAACAACGGAGAGCATGCAAGATCATAAACAACATAGAGATAACAAAAGATATATTTCAGTATAGCAACTCAATCATAACACCAATATTCATCGGATCCCAACAAACCAAACATGTAGAATTACATAACGGTGATCTCAATCATGTAGGGCAGCTCATGAGATCTAAACATGAAGCACATGGTGGAGGAGACAACCATCTAGCTACTGCTATGGACCCATAGTCCAAGGTAGACTACTCACTCATCGCTCCGGAAGCAAGCATGGCGATGAAGAAGACCTCCGGTGGCGATTCCCCTCTCCGGCAGGGTGCCGGGAAGAGCTTCTGGACCCTCCCGATCTTCGGGTCGACGGCGGCGGCGGATCGCGATGTGTTCTGGAAAAGTGATCGGGTTCTTAGGTTTTTTTCTGTCGGGGGGTCTTTATAGGCGAAGGCGCATTGTCAGAGGTGGACCGAGGCTCCCTCACACATAGGGGGCACGGCCAGGGGCTGGGCCACGCCGCCCTTGTGTGTGGGGCCCTCGTGACCCCCCTTCGACTCCTCTTCGGATCTCTGGAAGCTTCCGGGAAAAATAAGACTTCAGGAACTCGTTTCTTCCAATTCCGAGAATATTTCCTGTGTAGCTTTTCTGAAACACAAAAACAGCAGAAAACAGGGAACTGGCACTGTGGCGACTTGTTAATAGGTTAGTTCCGGAAAATGCATAAAAGTGCCACGAAGTGTAACGAAACAGTAGGCAAATGGTGTAAAAACAAGCATGGAGCATCAAAAATTATGGATACGTTTGAGACGTATCACCCCGCTGGAACATGGGTACGGAAGTCTTCATCGAGTCGTACGTGTGACCGAGCACGGAAAGCGCTGCCTGTTGCGGCAGTCGTCTTTGTGATCTTGAGATCGATGTGTGGTCGACTACATCTTCATCGGCAATATGTGTGTGGGAACATAATCCCCGCTTTCGGTCTTCAAGGGTAAGTCTTCCTAAGACAACAATTTACTCGTTGCTACCATCTCCTAGATATGATCTTGGCTAGTTAGTGGTTCGCTCGTAGGATATTTTTTCTATGCTACGAACCCATCATCTAAGTCCTTCCAAAAAAAATTATTTACCACTTGATCCAAAGTTGAGGCAGGGGCTACACCCTAACCTAAATTAAGCTTTGCCTCTGGTACCCATCCATCTTCTCGGCTTGAGATATCAGCGTGGATTCCTTCACTAATCACCACTACCCGCAGAGTTCCTCGTTGTCGACGACTTGCCTGGCTGATTGGGAAATTCTATCAGGTTCTGAAGCATCGATGGTTGCGACACTCCACTATAGCAAGGTCATCGAAAATTCCTCGTCGATGATCGACACCCAGGCATTGCTGCCTACACCACCCTCGGAGGCTCCGATACAGCTACTAGTGAGATCATCTACAATTCCCCATCAACGATCGACACCTAGGCACAACCGCATGCGCCGACCCCAAGAACCAGGCTCGAGCACCATCGTCAAAGGGCCAGGCGCCGCCGCCCACCAGTAGAGTGGAGAGGCGTGTCTTAGTTTGCGAGGCCCTTCTTCTTGTGAAGCCGCAATCAGCTTGACGGATTTTCATCGCTGAGTTGCTTGGCTGATGCAATGCTTGTCTAGCGTGAGTTAATTGTTGTATAGATGGTTCTTGGAGTCCTGCAGTTTACTTGTTCATCTTTGTTAGTGAAATGGCTTAACTAGCGTAGAGTTAATTGTGGTATATATGGTTCATACTTGTTCATCTCTGTGATATGAACTGTTATATGTTATTATGTATTTTTGGCTTAAATAAGTGTGGTTATGAAGTTATATATCATGTTCACTTTTCCTAAAGTTCAGCTAGCCTCAAAAGCTCCACCACCATGCTAATTAAGAGGTTGCTCGTTGAACTACTTATGTAGCTCTTTTTGAGGAGTTTTACGGTACCCCTAAACTAACATGGACCGTCAATTTTAGATGATCTGATGGGCAGGGTTCATCCGTACTCCAACGCACCTCTTAGGGAGTACCACCACGAAAAAGTGTGGAGTACTTAGATCTCACAGGTAAAATAGGAATCGCGAAAACAGAATTGTTAATTGCGGAGGCCGTTTTGGAAGGAAAAATAAACCACCACTAATTCTGCCTTCCTTCCCCCGATCTGACGGCCATACTTCATCTTCTACCTTGGTCTAACCTTTATTGGCATCGGCGAGATCCCCTCCCTGTCTTCGGTTGAGAGCAGGTCCCCTACTCCCTCTACTTCCTCTTATCGCTAAGGAGGAGCATGAGGTTGAAGATGAACTACTGCAGCTATCTCATATTGAAATCTTACGTAGTTTAGCGAGTATCAATTCTAGTGAGTCAACGAGCTCCTCCATGAACGATTTCAAACTTGACTTATAATTTGGTAATATGGAAAATGGCGATAGAAGTGCAACTCGTTGTCCATGTCGATGCCAACACGACCACCTCGCGCCATGGGCGCACACGACAATACTGGCTTCCTTGAACCAAATCGATACATACATCAGAAAGAGCAGACCGTCCCCCGTGAATCACCGCTCACCAGCCAGATGAGAAAAACAGAAGGTGAGGTCGACCGTCGACCTGCAACCGCTGCGCGATCACGCTAGTGCAATAGGAAGCGGCCTGTGCAATTAGATGATATTAAGGTTTATAATGCCGAGAATACCCCTAAAAACGAATGGTTAGATTTTATTCGTACTCCAACTTTGCCTATAGGAGTACCGGGTACTGTAAAAATCCTCTTTTTTTTGTCCTCCCGCGTCGTTGATTCATCTACGGTTCATGTATCATTGAGAGAGCGCAACTCTAGGCAACTTCAACTAACTTAGTTGTAGTAGGGTTAAGACCAAACATGCTACTCTAGAAAAACACTTGTTAATATTTTTTGTCAAACTTTTTTAATTGCTATAATTTAATAGACGTTCTAGTCCACTGGTGGAAAAAAGGTCATTAGTCCCAATTTGTAAAGCCCATTAGTCTCGGTTGGAGCAACCAGAACTAACAAAGCGGGACTAAAGCCTCCAGCCTTTAGTCCCGGTTGGTTACGAACAGGGACTAAAGGGCCTCCACGTGGCCCGGGTCATGTGCTGCGGCTGGAGGGCCCTTTAGTCCCGGTTGGTAACACAAACCGGGACTAAAGGTCCGTTCGAAAAAAAATTGAATTTGTTTTTTCAGAATTTATCTATTTTCTTTATTTCTCTAATATCTAATCACCTCTATTCTCATGTCAAATTACATACTTGTGGTCCTCACTTCTCGGTGGGTCATCCATCCTCACACTGCTCCACCCTTAGCACGCTTAATTTCTCCATTCCTTCCATAGTAGCTTCCAAGACTGCGCTCGGGACTTCTTGATAATGCTATGCTACCAATTCTATTAATCTATACACTTTGGTAACATATAATATTACTTTTTTAAATTCCAAATAATTCACAAAATAAACAACAATGATTAAGTAATAATAAGCATCAATGAATTTCAAATAATCTTTATGCATAATTTAATTATTAATTATTAATAATTAAAATATTCAAAAAGGCCAAAAAACTTAAAAAAATTCAAAATTCGAAAATTAATAGACTTGTTAACCGAAACAGAGGGAGTACATTTTTTCAAACATGCTACTCATCCAATAGAATAATAACAAGCGGCACGAGAAATCTCGAAGACTCACACACCACACCACACATCTACGATCATCCACCTAAATGTTGAGACGATCAACATGGCTATTGTAGCCTTGTAGCTTCCAGTGCCTCCTAGCAATCTCGAAGCCCAGGCGAGCGTCTAGAGCGGCATACAACACTTGCTCGAAGCTCAATGAAACTTTGCCCCAACCAAAGATTAGTTCATCATCATCTTCTTCTTCCTCGTCGTCCTTCTTCTCGTCCTTCTTCTTGTCCTTCTTGTCCTTCTTGTTCCTCTTCTTCTTCTCAAGATTTGTCCCTAGAGTAGCATTGGACAAATCATAGAGACTCGGAGTTGGATTCTTGGTGGGGTTCGGGACAATCTTTTGGAGATCGTACACAGATGGAATTTCAATTCCGTATGATCTCAGCATGCGCACATCATTGGCGATAGCCGCGCCACAGAATTTGGTAGTGGTGTCCTTCAAGAATTCCTTGAGCAGCTGCGGCACGCGATTAGCCCAACATATCTGGAAGACGAAAACCTCGGACGCCACTAAGAGTTGAAGGATGGCGGCACGCTGATTGCGCCTACCCTCGCGAGGGCTAGTGAACTCGCAGTCCAAGCCCACACACTTGATCGGTGCGACGTTGAGGAACTGCTGCTTGATGGCGCAGATCCACTTCTCCACCCTTGATGCACGAAGAGTTTCCATGATGGTGAAATGCATCCCTTCGGCGGTGAGATGGTACACCCGAGATCGAGGTAGCATCGTCGGCTCCATTGGAATGAGGGGGAGAGAGAGGCGCCGACGGTGTGTGAAGATGCTATGGGATGTTTTGGGAGGAGATTAGCTAGAGGGTGAAGAAGATGTGCTTATGGATGAAGATGAGTGCATCTTATATAGTAGAGAGAGGGAGATGAAGATGGTCACGAGGTTGAGAGACCGAGAACCTGGTGAGCGCCACATAATTTGGGTCGATCTTGGGCCATCCCGGCACAAGTTGACCAGATTTTGGCGAGTCCTATGACAGAAGGGTTCCGGAGTTTCCTGAAACTTCCCTCCCGCCAACCATATTCTGGTATATAGGGTGCTGTAAAATTTTCCCCTAGAACTAATAATCTAAGGTTCACATGCAAGGATTCTTGGTGCCCTTCAAAAAAATTACGGATCGAGTGAGTTTTACAGGATCTAGAACGGACAATTTTTTCAACAAAACCTGTAAAAAGATTATTATAAGGTTTTGCCATATTTTACGGGATGTGCTAGAGTTGGTCTAACTAGTTTGATTTTTTGGCAAGCAAGGCAAGATGATGACCAATCAAAAATAGCTTGGTTTCATGTCAAAAAAAAGAAGCTTGGCTTGTACCATAGAATTACACATGCAGAAAAATTTACTAATACCTAATATGGCACACCAACCTACTACTATCCAAAATGTTAACCTTGCCACAATTGAGCGCCAATTACTCACCGTGAAAAAGCACGGCATGCCTCTACCCCCCACCCCCACACACAAGCTAGACACGGCCCGCCTGCCATTTGCTAGTCTCTATGTGTAGTGTGTGTACGCTGCCTTGCAGCTGCTCTCCCAGTCCAGGCCATGCCGGGCATGGCAAAGCTTCAGCTCGCAGGCGTCGGATGTGACGCGTGCGGCCGCGATGTGGTTGCCGAAACTTGCAGCCCGCCTCGTGCCTCGTGCCTTTTTTTGACGCTTCGGGCCTCGTGCCTTGGCTAGATGGGAGGGAGGGGGTTTTGGAGACAGAGAGTGTTGGAGCGCTGCCGCTTCCCATTCCCGTCCGTCTCTCTCCCTCACATCACTCCTCTCTCTTCCTCTGCTCACCAGTCAGCACACGACGATAGGGGATCGAGGAGGCTGCGGAAAAGAAAGAGATAGAGAGAGGTGGAGGAGCACGAGGTAGGTTTCTTGCCCGTCCGTCCGTCCGTCTTCTTCCTATTCATCTTTTCTTCTCCCCTCTATAGCCGCCCGGATCCCTTGAGCAATTTCACCAACGATTTTCTTGCTACGTACGGGATTCCATTCTTTCTCGTGTTATTTTCTCCGTCTTCTTTCTCGTGTTATTTTCTCCCCATCTAGCGTATGCTGCTGGCCGATTTGTTCCTTCTCCATTCACGTACGTGGGTGCTCTGCTCGCTTCTTCTCCTCTAATTTCATCTATCGTTTCGCCTTTCTCTTTTGTTCAAGTACCTTGCTTTTTGTTCGTTCGTGTTGGATCTATCTTCTTTTTGTCTATGGTTTATGCCGTCTCTTCATCTTCTCCTCCTTTCTTTCCCTCTCAGCGTCTCTGCCTTTCCCCTTCTGTAATCCTTTCGATCTCAAGGCCGTGTGCGTCTGTCCTTAATAACCATCGTGTATATACTCGAAAATACTAGTTTGATCTCTCAATTCCCAGCTAGCTTCCTTAATCGCCCTTCTGGTTAATCGCAGGTCCGCTTCTTTGATTAATTCCTGCTACGCCGTCGGTTTCAGCGATCTAGCAGAGGGCAACCGAGGATCATCGTCAGATATCATGTATGTATGCAGCAACACCCCCCTTCTCTCTATGTCTGCCATGATTTTTTCTCGTTATGGATTTAAGTAGTTCTGCTTAGGAGATAGATCCAGTGCAAATACAGTATGTCTGTATGTATGATCCCAGTATGTAAGTAGGAGGTGGTCTGCGCTGCACTGTCTGTCTCCTGCGCCGCTCACTACGCTAGATCCATTGCTCCCGCTGCTCAATGGGCTGAATTTGTATGGGTTGGGCCGTTCCGGGCTGGATCTGCGGTGGAGAAACAAAACAGACAGCCAGGGTATTTGCTTCCGGCCCAGCAAAGAACCTAGCGTCTAGTAACAGGTCGTTAGCGGCAGCTGTTCGCCGGCGATGCCCACCTCGCCGCGCCACGGTTTGCCGGGCGGCGTAGCGTCGCGCCGTGCCGCGCGCTCGCTCCCATGTTTTCTGCCGCGGCGGCCCTCCGTTGGTGCCGGGTCTCGTGCGACCGCCCGGTGCTCGGCTGCTGCTGCGTCGCTCGCGAGCGCGACGTGTTTGCGTTAATGCTCCAGAGGGTCTATGGCCGTCGAGGACGAGGTACAGCACGCGGCCGTAATTCTTCTGTTTACGGATGTATGCTCCGGTTGTCTTGGGTGCCTTCTTGTACTCTGTGTGTGCTGTGTATCTATGAGCAGCCAATGGCCTAATAGAGTAATTTATGTACTCATCTTTCTTTCATTTCTGTTCCATATGTGCATTTACTCTTCTTTAGTGCTTCTGCATTGCTGGTTGTTGGTGGGTACCAGGTGTTTCTTCTTAAGGTTGCTGCTCGCTGGTTGTTATCTGAGATTTGAAATCGAGTCGTTTTCTGATCCTATCACACTGCAGTAGATAACAAATCGAACATGCATCAGAGACTTCTTTTGTGTTTCAGACAGGAATGTGAATATTCCGCAACTAGCACTTGCATCCTGGATATTCGGTTGCCTGAGAGCAGTGGTTGCTGTCGTTGTTTTTTACCACAAGTTATATGATACTACAAGTGTGCTGATCTTGGTCTCAAATTTTTATGAGCTGCTTCCTGTGTTTCTTGACTAGTTAGTGATTAACACAAACCTGAAATGCCAATTGTGTCTATGCCATCATGTTTTTTGCTGATCATATGCCTTGCTGTGTGTTACTGTAGTCATGTCTTCTGGATCTGAAAAATTCTTTATTTCAGGTCTGCCATGGACTGCAGTTCGGATGATTCGTCAGAGCTGAGTGATACTGATATTGATGACTATGCTGAGAAGGTGTACATGGACCTGAAGTCGGGCAAGCTTGTGGCTAGACTAGGAGATGACAGGTTTAGATGCCTGTTCTGCCTCGGGAAGAAGAAGCAGGACTACCGTTACAATGAGCTCCTTCAGCATGCCATTGGGGTGGGTGCATCCAACCGCGCTGCCAAGGTGAAGGCAAACCACCAGGCCCTGGCTAATCATCTCAAGAATGATCATGCTGATGCTGCAGGCTCACTGCCGGTGAGACAAGCCGAAGCACTGTTGAACCCTCCGAAGCCTGTGCAAGATCAAGAGCTTTTTGTTTATCCCTGGATGGGCATCCTTGCCAATGTTCCAGAAGAGCAAACAGAGGCAGGTGGAGCCAGTGTGATGCAGAAGCTGGATAACTTAAGACCCTCGCGGTGTAGTGCTGTGCATTCTTCCAATGGGTACACTGGAGTTGTGGTTCTTCACTTTGAGAAGGATTGGATTGGATTTAAGGATGCCCTGGCATTCCATAACTACTATAAATCCCGCCATCTGGGTAAAGTGGACTGGAACGAGGCAGGTCGGCGAGGAAAGTATATTTTTGGTTGGCTGGCAAAAGAAGAGGATTACAGTTCAGATGATCCAGTTGCTAGGTTCTTGTCAGAAAGAGGTGAGCTGAAGACAGTGTCTGAACTGCAACTCGAGCTGTCCCGGAAGACTGAGAGTCTCATAACTAATTTGACAAGCCAGATTAGTGCTAAGAGCAAGTATTTGCTGGAACTTGAGTGCAAATATAACCAGATGGATCTCGCTCTTCTAAGGGCAATGGAAGACATTGACTCTCTGCACCAACGCTACAATGAAGGTACCCCCATGGAACTGCACTAATGGAAAAGCCTTTGTGCTACACCCTTTTGCATTGCTGAAATAATCATGTCTACTGTTTGATGTTTATCTTGTCTTTTCTGCAGAAATGCAAAATATGCAGTCTGCTGACCGTGAACATTCACGGAGAATTGTTCAAGAGACTGATCAGCTGAGAAAGCAGTTGGATGAGAAAGATCGTGACATCAAAAGGAGATCCAAGCAACTATGTGAAATAGTTGCTCAATCTGATATGGAAAGAAGAAAGCTGGAGAATGAGAGGAAAAAGGTAGAAATCTACCATCCCTTTGTTCTGTGTTACTCTTTATTGCCTGCATATAGAAGTATATACGTAAGAATAAGAGATAGTTTGATGCCATGTAAAGGCTATCAGCAAACCAACATTTGTGAGCTACCTCTCTGTTCCTTGCTTTAAGAGTAGCACCTCCAGCTTCTTCTGTCTGATATTCAATGAAGGCATACTCCTTTGATCTTTTCGATATATTGTCCATTATTATCACTGCAATAAATATTCAGTATTCCAAGTGCAAGAGGTAATGGGTAGTTACAACTTAAATATTTCTTTGCTAGTATCAAAAACCTTCAACCACCTCACCAAAAGGCTCAAAGGCTTCCTTGAGAGTTTTATCTAATGTGTAAAAAGAAAGTCCTGTCATATTAGACCAAATCAGCGACTCCACGATCAAAATATAACTGATTTTCAAAAGGATAGGGGTACATCAGTGTCACTGAAGCTTGCAAGGTTCTATTGATATTTTTCTTTCTAAAAGCATCCTAGCATGCTTGTATTGATTTTTTCTAGAGGAAGCTTGCTGACTAAATGTCTTGCTGCTAAACTAATTTCTCTACAGAATGATGGTCAAAATGATTGCCTCCACATGGCCAGGACTGAGCAAAAGAAAGCCAATGAAGGTGTTAGAATTCTTGTTGAGAAACACAACGTATGCATTCCTTACCTCCAATCGTTGGTTTCATTCAAGTGTCTTTTGAACTCTAGAATCTGGAATTTGCTCTAACATGTCAAATACATTCCAGAAAGAGAAGGAAGCTGCTTTGAATAAAATCCTGATGTTAGAGAAGCAGCTGGATGAGAAGCAAAAGCTTGAGCTGGATATAGAACAATTAAGAGGCAAACTGGAGGTGGTGAAACACATGGAGGGAGAGGGTGTTGATGTGAAGAAACGCACTGAAGAGCTGACTAAGGAACTAAATGAAAGAATTGAAGCCATGGACAACTTGAAGGAGCTAAATCAAGTTCTGATCAACAAACAAAGGATGGCAAATGATGAAGTGCAAGATGCAAAGAAAGAGCTGATACAGGTAACAGTATTAGTCTTCTCTCGAGCAAGTTCTGCACAATTATATTTTACTTCCTGAGACATGAGCATGTGTGAATGTGTAACATCTTTGTACAAATCCTCCTGAAACAATCTTGTGAATTAATTGCTATATACAACCAACTAGCAGCCTTTCAAGTTAGAAGCACATCTGTTGACTATATGTCAGCAGTTTTTAGCAGGTGTTAAGCATTGACTGGGATTGCTGCTCTTATTTGCTGCGGTTAGTAGTTAATGGAACAATAATATTTCCCTTGTATGTTTTCTCCGATGTGAACAAAAGATGTCAGTGATGCAATTTCCAAATGTATTTGTCTGCATATTATGACATTGAATCACTTGACTGGTCTTATGTAGGGCTTGGCTGATTTGCTAAACTCTCGTAGCAACATTGGAATCAAGAGGATGGGTGAACTGGATGAAAGGCCATTTCTCAGAGCTTGCAAGGAAAGATTTGGCGCAAAGGCGGAAACAAAAGCACTTGAATTCTGCTCCTTGTGGCAAGATAATCTTAGGGATGCCAATTGGCATCCTTTCAAGGTAGTGACCACAGGTGAAACAGCAAAGGTGCGCCCAATGGAGTGAATGCTGTGCATTTTTGCTGACAAGTACATAATGCAGTGTTAACATGATTTGATGTGTCCCCAGCAAATCGTCAATGAAGGCGACGAAAAGCTGGTTGGCTTGAAGGAGCAGCTCGGAGAAGAGGTCTACAAGGCTGTGACCACTGCACTACTGGAGATCAATGAGTACAACCCCAGCGGCAGCTACGTGGTCTCTGAGCTGTGGAACAACAAAGAGAACAAAAAGGCCAGCATAGGGGAAGTCATGGAGCACATCCTGAAGCAGTGGAAGTTGCAGAAACGAAAGAGGTGATACATGCATCAAACTGGAACATGGCAAGGTGTGCTTTGAAGAAGGTTTGTGTTCCAAAGATGATGATATGTCGTTCGTGTCCCATTGCAGAATAGGAAGACCAGTGTGTTGACCTGCAATGAATTTTATCCATCTGCAGGAGTTTCTTTAAGTATTTTGCACTAACTTGACCATTTTTCTTCTATTCTAAAGTTTAAGTTGTTTGTAGACAAACTTCAGATACGTTTGTCTGTGTGAGGTTTCGTTTGCCACATGTAAAGCATGCATATATTTTTTAATAGTTCACAAGGAAATTAAAATTGTGTGTCCTTCTTTAGTTTGTGTTTTATTGTTGATGTATACAATCAATCACTGATGCTTCTCCCTCCCTTGTGATGTGATGCAGGGTAGGAAGAGCTTGATGCGAGCTTCACTGGAGGACAACGCACTAGTTGCTCTACTCGAAATCCCCACCTGTTGATTAAACGACTGAACTACTTTTACATTTTCCTGTTGGCTGCATTCATATCTGTTCCTTATTATGTCTGTACGGGGACTTGATTATTTTTGCAGGCGTTGTTTGCATTCGCTAGTGTTTTTTGCTTGCTGGCTAGGAACTTTTTGATCCTTCTCAATTAATTAAGAGGAAGAGAATTGCCTGGTTAATTAAAACCTGAAAAACTGATACAATATGCGGAAAAGCCTACACAACACCGTCCAACCAAGATGAGACGATCTCCTACCAAAGCTGGAGAGAAGACACAACCAAGACAAGACAATCTCCTACCAAAGCTAGAGAGAAGATGCCGTGACTTGTATGAAAGTAGCGAATACGGGACACTCCAACAAAGATGAAGAAGTCAACCCTCCAGAAGAGTTGCATCGCACGACGCCGACGATCAGCATTGATACAACCTCATTGCCCATACGATACAAGATCTCGATACACACATCACTTAGACCCTTCAGGGCCGCCGCCCCGACATCCAACTGCTCTCCCCAAACATGATATATTGTCTTTGGCCCTCCCAGCGATAATGATGGTGCTAGGGAATGTATTGGTCCATGTACAACGTCAGTACAGAAAAATGACTAGTACATTGAAACCAGCAACCACAACATCTGCAAAAATACTGGCTTTTATGAAACTTTGCTCACATCCATCCCTCATGGTGCATTCCTTCTAGAAGAAAATTAGAGCAGATCAAAGAAACAGATAGATGTGAGCCATGTGTGGACGAATCGAGGCAACGAAGAGTAGATCAGTTTCTTATCCGTTGAGACTATTTTCTAAATTCCCTGATATCTGCTCAAGAACATTCCTGTGTCACCTGGCAAAATGTGATGGCAGATTTTTGCAGTGATCTTTCTAGAACAATCTGTAATGTCAATTCACTGATATGTTAAGAACATTCCTGGCAGATTTTTACTGCGATCTTTCAAGAACAACGTGTAATGTTAAGTGGAAGGACGAACCGGCTCAAACGCGTGCGTTCGCCAACGCTTGAGTTGAGAGTATTAAACAGGCCAGGAACTGAAACTCTGCTTTGTTCCTCTTCTTGATGAACAGTAGCTGAACTGTGTACTCAACTCACATCCCACCCAACATTGTCTTCCTTCCGCGATCTCGCTGGAGCGAGAGCACCACCGGTGTCCAATCAGCTCCGCTGGCCCGCCGAGGGAGCAGGCGTCGCCTCTTCCGCTCGCCGGGCCGGCGGTGCATGTGCTGCTCTTTCTCGACCCCGGTGGAGGGAGAGATACCCTCCATTATTCAATCAGTTCCACCGGCCCGCCGAGCGAGCAGGCGTCGCCGCCTCCTCCGCTCGCCGGGCCGGCGGTGGCTGTGCTGCTGCTGGGGCCAGGGGGTTGGGCTTGCTCGTCTGCGTACACGGTGCTCTCCGTCCAGTCCTCCTGTTCGCCGCCTCAAGTAGAGCCAACTTGGGTCTCCCTTACCTTCTTCTTTTCCTACCACCGTCGTCCTCACGACTAGCGTTGTTGCTTGGAATTCCTGCAGGTGCGGTGAGGAGGTTGGACATGGATGCAGAGAGGTCCGCGCACGCCGACGAGGTCCCCAGCTCCCCGACCCGCATCAGCCAGTCAGTGCGTGTGGTACGTTCAATTGCCTGACTCATTAGCGATTGGGGATATTTGATCATTTGCCACACTTTTCTCTGAAATAATCAAATTGCAAAGAAAAGTGTGGCAAATTGTTAAATCCCCCTAGCGATTGCCTGCTAGTATCACTGAACACCTAGAACACATAACACCTAGGATTGGATGTGGAAGTTGGGGGAGGAGATCTTTGCTTATGCAGGAGACCCAAGTTGGCTCTACCTCCGAAGCAAAGAAATTCTTCCCCATTGTCCCTGAAAATGAGTACTTCCTCTTGCGCGGTGATTGAAATACTCAATGAAATCACCAGTCATGTTTTAGCATTTACAAGTTAACTTGATTGCAGTGGATACTTATTTCTTTCTATCTCACAATGAAGGATATATTGTCTCTTCGGGGACATCCGATAGAAATAATGTGGTTATAGTGACAGAAAATCATGCCCTATCTGTCACTTGTGGACAGAGCAAATAACTCAATGAAACTCAGGCAATATTTGTCTTGCTTTTAAGCAAGATCCATGCTTATTATTTGTGGGAATGCCCACATGAGCTAAAATACTTAACCTCCCACATGAGCCTAAAAAGGTTAGCGGCATATTGTGGTGGCAAAAGGCATGCTTCAGCATGTGCATGTTGCACTGTGTGCAATTGATGTGCATAGAAAGTTTATTCATGTCAGGTCTGCCCCTTGTGGACAGAGCAAGTTACTCAATGAATTTTGAGCACTATGGGTCTTGCGGTTAAGTGTGATCCACGCTTATTTGTTTGTGGGAATGCCCACATCAACAAAAACAACTAACCACATTATGTGGTTGAAAAATGGATATTTCAGCTTTTACAAACTGAATTTGAACAATTGAATACTTTGTGCTGTTGGTCTTGCAAGGGAGCAAGATATACTTGTTCATGCCTGATAGTGCTTATATGCACTAAAATGATTGACCACATGTTGTGGTTCCAAGAGGTGGCCCTACCACCCAAAGTTTGAACCTCCCTGTCTCACTGAATATGCAAAGAGTAGTTTCTCGTGTTGGAGTGTGAGCGTGTGTGCGTGTGTATGCATGCGCACACGTGTGGTGTGTGTGGGGGACTGAGGTGGGGGGGGGGGGGGGGGGGGGGGGGGGTGGGTAACTCCGCCTATGCTATCATGAGTACTTCATGCTGCGTAGCCGGTCCCAAGCCCGGAAAAAGGAGGAGGGACCAACCATCATAAACTTTAGTTTCTATTTTTTCCTGTGTTAATTTGATTCAGATATCTCTCATTTTTATTCAATTCACTGCTCAAAATTATCATTTATAAACATTCATGCAGGATGATCTCTTAGTTGAGAACACTTGTTTCATCATAATTAGCCTTGTCATCCTTCCTTCTCAAGGTGGTGCTGAATACATTTTCATTCAGTAAGATCACCCAAATTCTATGGATAGTTCAACCAGGTGTTAGCTGTATCAACAAGGAAGCAGTCACCAACTCTTGTTCGATGAGCAGACATAATAAATATCCTAGGCATGGAACCTTTGAAAAAAGAAATAAGTGGCAGCAGGCCTGGAATCAGTGAATGGTAGTTTGAATGACGAAATTGGAGTACTATCAGCTGAAGATGACAAAGAGGATTCTTCTGATGCTGAAAGTAGTGGTATGTCTTCCTTTTTGGGTAAATGAATGCAATTCATAAGGGATTGAATGGAAGGAACCGAGGGGAACAGCACGCAGAAAGAAAAAGTCTGAGCTTTAACTATACTGTTACAGATATAAAGACTGGGTTGGGTATTAGGATAATTATATTGGTTGATAAAGTTGGTGCAGTATTTCATGCCATCTTGATATACATTTATGTTTGTTCTTTTATCTGTAGTGTGCCTTGAAGGCCCTTAGCCATCCATACTGCAAGTTGTGATGGCATTGTACTAGATTGCTATCAGGAAATTGCCATTATATATATTTTTTTTTTGTAAATTTGAACACGTTGAAATCACAGTCTGCATTGTTATCTGGTCAGCTGCTTTCTTTTTCTCTTTTAGATGACCCTGAGCCTGGTTAATCCAATCCTAGGCCTGTAGAGCGATAAAAAAGAAAGGTTTGCTTACTTTGTTTACTTATTAAATAGGGATCCCTATTACATATTGTTCACATGCTAGTTATCTCTCGCCGCATACGTCTAAGTTAACAATTTGGTAATTTTTTGTCCTACTCCCAGGTATTCGAGAGCATCTCGATCTCGACTGAAGAGCAATGGAAACGGCTGGAGTGTGAGGAAGGCACCAGGAAGACTGAGAGCTGATGGATCTGCTGGGAGGGCTGCAAGAGTCCAGTTAGGCGGTGATGAGGGATCCTTTGACATGATGGAGCAGATCGAGGTTCAAAAAAATTCTTATTCAAAAGTTCAAGTCTTTGTAGGCACTAGGCAACAGTTCAGAAATTAACTGAAAATCCATGTAGCATATATGCTAGTCGTTTCTGATAATTAGGGATCATTAATCATGTTCTAAGAGAAATATAACTTCATCATGGTTAGAAAAGAATATTTTCCGTGCCGCACATGACAATGTGTTTTCTATAGGTTTATATCCTTCTATGTAGCTTAACTTATATAAAATTCTGTTATAAACTTACATGATAATTAGGGTTTCTCAAATTGCTGTTTTTACCATCCTGGAACATCATGAGGAGTTCAGGACTATCAAGGATTGCCTGCTTAACATTATTGTGGTATCTGTAAATTTGTAGTCTTTGTACGTATCCCTCGAACTGGATGGACATGTCATCTAAATTTGTAGTCTTTGTACGTATCCCTGCACCATACTTCGGCTTACCCTCCTTCGGTCGACCTCAAGACAAGTGGGAAAACCGATCTATGAGTGGAGTTTTTAATAAAAGTGGTGTTTTGACAAGTGGGAAAACTGATCTATAAGTGGAGTATAAAAGTAGTGTTTTTAATAGAATAGGTTAGGCTTTTGGTAATCGATTTCTTTTTGCTATCCATGTCAATAGAGATTACAACATCTACAATAAATGATCTTCCGCCCTAAATTCGACAACGAGATCTTCTAATATCAATAACGGTGTTGGAAAATTAAATTTATCTAGGTAGATGTTCGGTTCCTTTTAATATAGATGTTGCTAATCTTGTCAATGTTTGTTAATTACTTTACTGGCTGCATCGTGCAGATAACCTTCGTATAGTGGTTTCATAATTATGGAGAACACTCATTGTTATTTATAAGTTAGTGATTTAACATGTATGTTATTTTTTATATGGCTGTTTTCACATAAATACAAGATTCTTGGTAGAAAAAGGAATTGGAAGACATCCAATATTTGTTCGTTTCTCTGAAACTTTATTTGATAGGAAGATAGCTCATATACTCTCTAGCCTATACTATTCTTAAGTATATTATATGATATAGTACTGAATTTTTCAACACGGATACTGATTATAAAAGAACAAGCGTATGAAATATCTGAAGCAACTATACAGGTGGTGTTGGGCAAGCAGTGTACACGGGGAGACCGGGATCACCCGCCTGTTGCGCTTGCGGCTTCTGGCACCGATCTTCAAGGAACTTGATGCCGGCCGCCACAAACCCGCCTGAGGCACCGCCGATGAGAGCGCAGTAGCAGGCGTACTGGAACCCCATGGGCAAGGCAGTTATCCAGCTGGCCCCTCCCATCGCGACGGCACAGTTCAGCACCGGTTCCTCCTTTCCGCGGGCGGAGACCATGGCGGAATCTATGGCCACGACGACGCCGCAGAAAACCGCCGTGGAGAAGCACACAAGGGGCACGTTCTCGTACGCGCCCTGGATGCCGCCAGTGAGGAAGTAGTAGGCGGAGCCGAGCACGACGGCGATGAAGAAGCCGTCGGCCACGCCCTCGCGGATGGCCTGCACGAACGGTTTTCGCGGTCTTGCCGCCGCCGCGTCCATCGTCGTCTTCTCGCCTCGGTTTTGGGTCTCGTTCGCTTGGCTAGCTGGGTTTATTACAATTTTGGCAGGGAAGAGATCACGATCGATTTAAATTGCATCGGTAGGCAAACGTTTCCATGGAGAATACGAGTTGTCTCACGATTGTATTACGTACTTGAATACGAGTTGTACATGTATCGGAACTCGAGTCGTGTCATACTCTAGTCTACAAGTTACACCATCCGCTCGAGGTAGATCAATCTTTTGGTCACGGTTCACAAATTCTACTTCAGTGTTGAACCTCGTGAAGCTCGTCGAGAATCTTGATATCAAAACCTAGCAGCAACGGGATGGCCATGAGATGCAAACGTTTTCAATGTTTCGGCATTTCAGGATTTGAAAATACAAAGGGAGCAGAGTAATGAACTCAAAAATATTCGTTGGTACAAGTCACAGTGCATTAGAGTAGAATATCTGCAATTCAGCTTAGAATGGCATTACACCAAACTTGGGACGAGTAGCATGGAAACCCAAAATGGAGGTATGAACAATCATTGGTCACCAGGGAGACTAACAACACTTTTAGCACATTACATTAAAGTAAACACGCATAAGAGCAATATGCAACACAATGGGACCGTATCGAGTATACAGAACACAAAGCCAATCATTAACCAGCGAACTACTTATTAACCAGCTACTTAATAGTCATCCCCCTCGTCACCCTCATCGTCTGCGCCTTCAGCGCCAACTTCTTCGTAGTCCTTCTCAAGAGCAGCCAAGTCCTCACGAGCTTCTGAGAACTCACCTTCTTCCATACCCTCACCAACATACCAGTGCACGAACGCACGCTTTGCGTACATCAAGTCGAACTTGTGGTCGATGCGAGAGAACACCTCAGCAACAGCAGTGTTGTTGCTGATCATGCACACAGCCCGCTGAACCTTTGCCAAGTCGCCTCCAGGGACAACGGAAGGTGGCTGGTAGTTGATGCCACACTTGAATCCAGTAGGGCACCTTCATAGTGGTAGTATAAATAGGTTAGTTAGGCAATCAAGTGTCAGCTATTTAGTGGATAACTGCTTGTGATAAATGAATTAAGCGCAACTAATATCACGATGAAGACAGCTTACCAGTCGACGAACTGGACAGTTCTCTTGGTTTTGATGGTTGCAACTGCAGCATTGACATCCTTGGGAACAACATCACCACGGTACATCAAGCAGCAAGCCATATATTTCCCATGCCTGGGGTCACACTTGGCCATCATGCTTGAGGGCTCAAATACAGCATTGGTGATTTCAGGAACAGAGAGCTGCTCATGGTAAGCCTTCTCGGCAGAGATAACAGGGGCATACGACGAAAGCATGAAATGGATACGTGGGTAAGGGACAAGGTTGGTCTGGAACTCGGTGACATCCACATTGATGGCACCATCAAACCTCAGGGAGGTGGTAAGTGAAGATATGATCTGTGATATCAGCCTGTTCAAGTTGGTGTAAGTTGGTCTCTCAATGTCAAGGGACCTCCGGCATATGTCATAGATAGCTTCGTTATCTAGGAGGACCGCAACGTCAGTGTGCTCAAGCAAAGAGTGAGTGGAGAGGACACTGTTGTATGGCTCTACAACAGCTGTTGAGACCTGAAATACAGAGTGGCGTAAGATATTAAGATCACGGGATAATGATAGGCTGAACTGAAAATAATGTGACAACTAATAACATATCTACCCATACTGTCCCCGCAACAGCTAAGATGCAGATAACCTACTCACTTGAATAACCTGAATGGTCCACAATCATGCGGACAGACAGGTACAGTACTATAGGATAACTGCTGGCTCATGTGCAGTGCGTTGTTTACGGAATGATGATATAATGAGTGCTCTAAGTTTATTAATTCTACACCAGCATTAGCATTTTAAAAGTTATTACATATTCAACAAATAAAACCCAGAAACGATTGATGAATTAGATCATGCATTGTTTACTTATTTGGTGGATATCAAGACTCAAAACAACATCCTCTCAGAAGACAAAAATATGACCAGATTAAATCCTACACCCAAATTTTCTAAAATCATAGATGCACATAAAGATGACAATGGTTCATGAATAAGATATACCTGCGGGGAAGGGTAAATGGTGAAACCGAGCTTAGATTTCTTTCCATAATCAACTGAGAGGCGCTCCAACAACAGAGAACCCAGTCCTGATCCAGTTCCACCACCGACAGCATTGAACACCAAGAATCCCTGCAGCCCGGTGCAATTGTCGGCCAGCTTGCGTACGCGATCCAGACATAGATCTACGATCTCCTTACCAACTGCATTCAACAGATATAATCAGAATTGGGTACATCCATAATCACAATAACCAAGAATTTCTGTAACAATCACAGAAAGTGAAAGATGGCTTACCAGTGTAGTGGCCGCGGGCGAAGTTGTTGGCAGCATCCTCCTTCCCGGAGATGAGCTGCTCCGGGTGGAAAAGCTGACGGTAGGCACCGGTGCGAACCTCATCAATGACAGTGGGCTCAAGGTCGACGAAGATGGCCCTCGGCACGTGCTTGCCTGCACCGGTCTCACTGAAGAACGTGTTGAACGCATCGTGTGCTACCCCAACCGTGGTATCACTGAATCATCAAGCAAACAGCAGTATTAATACTTCAACTGGAAGAACTCTAACCACTAATCTGTGCGCTCACTTATCTACAGCTTACTATTCCTCCCAGAGTTCCAATTCCAGGTTCCAACCAAGACTTATTTGGGACAGTAGAGATCGGTTTGCACAATTATTTATTCGTCCAGAATAAGTAAATTCACAAAAAGATGCCATTTTTAGTAGCTAGCCAGATTGGACACATCAATCCTTAACCGGTCTGGTAGATATATCCCCTTTTAGGTTGTTAGAACGATTTTATTAAGCACACCCATTGTAAATTTTTCAGATCTAGCGTCTTAAATCATACACTCGAAATTATATCGCGGTAGATGCCTAGGAATTTGAACTTCTAGTACAATCTACAAAAAGAACACGACGTCTGTCCGGCCTGGTTAACGGAGACAGAACAACTGCGCCAAGTAGGAGAGTACAACGGAGAACGGACCTAGGGAAATTCTTAATTATAGACGTCGCGCATCTTGTCCTGTTCTTGCCATTCTCTCAACAAACCAGCGGAAAGAGAATATTTCCCACAAAAGCCCAACCGCAAAGTTCGAACGGGAAATACAAACGAATGTAACACACGATAATGATCCACAAAAGGAAATTTCCATGCAAACTACCACAATCATCCTTATCACACAGGATTTGCGCAGAAAAGGGGGGAAAAGGAGAAATATTAGGGGGAAAGACAAACAATTTAACCTAGCGCGCGCACCAGCCGCCTCATGGCATTAAGGAACGGAATGCATTTGCGGATCAAGATCCAAGGAGGATGAGGACGAACCTGGGCATGGTGCCATCCTGCTGGATGCCGTGCTCGAGGCAGTAGAGCTCCCAGCAGGCGTTACCGACCTGGATCCCGGCCTGGCCGATGTGGATGCTGATGATCTCCCTCATCTTCCCTCTCCCCTCTCGCCTCCTTCCTCACGGATCTTTCCTTGGGTCTGAAGAATGGCCCTCTCGAAACCGCTCTCTCTCCCTTCCCAAAATGTGAGAGATCGGGAGATAAAAGGGGGCGGGGCGGAGGAGGGGAGGAGATCGGGGGTAGTTTCTGGGTGCAGCAGTGGGGAGCGGTTAGCTTTTACATGGGCCGATGCTCCGTGGACGTGATTCACGTGAGCCGGCCAATGCGTCCATCCGTTTCGGTCAGTTACCAATGGCAGTCACGTTTCTAGGAAATAAAATTGGAAACAGATGTGATGAAGGGAAAACGGTTCCAAAATAATTGAGGTTTTAGATTTTTATAATTCCGAAGATTTAAATATAAATATCGATTGTACAAAAGTATGTGTTAACATTAATGTAATGAAACTAAGTTGGTGTTGTGTATGCTGATATGTTTTTATTAACTTGGTCAAACCTAGAATAATACTACATCCGTTCTCAAATGTAAGTCTAAGCTTTCTAAAAAAGCTTATATTTTGAAATGGAGGTTTAATTATTTTGTAGCAGAGAGAGTACCATTCTTTTAACTTATTTGATTCGAAAAGGTTATACAGTACAAAATTCAAATACTTAGCTTGTGTGCAATAACATAGTATAAGAAATCTTATTTATACCCCTGCAAAAAAAAGAAATATTATTCATATGTTACATGTAGCTAGAAAATTTGTTACTGTACAAAATTAGTTTATCTAAACGTAACTTTTAGCAATTAATTTTTGCATGCTCTAAAGGCAAACCACAAATATAATTAAACGAAAAGATGTGTGGGTAAAAGAGAAGACATCTCGTTAAATGGAGAAAAAACTACTACTATGAGACCCTCTTTAAGCTAAGAGACGGCAAAACAATTCTGCTTTTCTCCTCATCAACTCATCAATTGTTGCGTGGTTGGGGACGCAACCCTTGCATGGAAAGTCGTCAAGCCACTAAGATGTGCATGCTAGTACTATACCTAAATCGACTCTACTAAGATGTGCAACTCTTGAGAAATCTTGGTGCAATTTTTTATGTTGTAGGCTTTATGAAGCGATCACGTGAAAAATATATGGTTGAGTGCTCATCGAACTCCTTTTATGAACATGCTGAGTGTTAGAATATAAATTTACTACCTAGCTCTTTCCATCGGTTCGAACTTTTAAAATAGTTGGCGTGATGCAGCTTATCCACACATGGCTTAGGCACTCCATTATGTATCTCTATCTCTACTACTTATAAAGGCAAGAACTTGTGCGGGAAAATAAGATCTCAGCCGTCTATATAGATACATCTAATCTCTATCTCTATCTCTATCTCTACTACTTATCTCTATCTCTACTACTTATAAAGGCAAGAACTTGTGCGGGAAAATAAGATCTCAGCCGTCTATATAGATACATCTAACGCTCCAGATTCGTTTGTTCTCCCCACTCCCACCCCTAATTGCCCTGTCCCCACAACCCCAAATTACGAAACAATACCAAAACTGTCGATTCGGTCTTCAACGCCCTGCTCATGATTTCCTCCACGCCCCGCCCGTGATGCCAAGGTTCAAAAAAAAAGATATGATTCCCGAAATCACGCAAGACTTTCCTTCTATATGCATCCCCGTTGCCGCTTCTGACCGTCAAATCCCCCGGCCCTGGAGGTCGTTTCCTGCTGCCATGGTAATCTCGGCCGAAACCGCAGCCACTATAGCAGGACGCGCCATCCACTCAGCCTGATCCGACACACGCCGTGCAAGAGAAAGAGGCGATTACATTTAGGCTGCTGGTAGGTAGAAGCCATTAGGTACACGATCCGTGGGTTTTCCGCTTCAGCTCTTTGCATGCGGAGACGGCCGCCGTCCAAAGCGCCCGCGCCATCACGTGTGGCATCGTCGCTGTCTCACCAACGCCGAGTTCGCGCACTCACGGTAAGTCAGTTAGTCAGTACATGGCCACCTTTGGCGCTTAGTACATTCTGAACAAGAAGCATGTTTCATACTGAACGGTTTCTGCACAGAGATAAGAGTTTGACAGAATTCTAATTAATGGTGTAATTTTCTTACTGTTACGAATTCAGGCGCAGCGGAGGTGCAAAGTGTTCTTTTACACACAAGTAGCTTTGGACATATGTTGTATGTGTCTGTTCATCTTTCTCACAGATGTCTACTTATACACTCAAACATTGACAGAACATACAGTGTCATTTCATAGCTTGTAAGCAAAAGTGAAGATAAATCTGCTGCCAGTAAGATTTACGGGCTGATGTTGATGTGAATTTTCCTAATGTTGTGGAGGTATGTCAAAACCTATTTATCTTTTTTATTTTGAATTTGCTTAGCAAGGTTATTTCACTTCATGTGGTACATCACACGCATGCTATTTTTTACCTCTAAGGAGATGCATTAATTGGTGTGATTAGATGAGCATTTGGGGCACAACCAAGGTCAATGGACATCTCCCCAGTGATTCCCATGATTTCTGTATGCAGATGCAAGCTGTGAATGTCCTTGCCTTCTCGATTATATTGGCTACAAAATGGATAAGAAATATTTTAATGATTTGTTGTATTATGGTGATCCTCAGGGGGTATGATATATAAGAAATTTGCTTGCCTAAGATCTCTTTCTTTAGTTTTCTGATTTATTTGGTATATTATGTTTGTTGAACTTAATTCCTGAACGTTTAGCATTTTCAGGCATAGGCTTTTGGTTGGCGGCAGCACCCACATTTTGAGCATATTTTGATTGTAAAGTCTAGCACCCACGTCGCAAATAAATAAGGATGGAGAAGAGAGGAGGTATTTGGATGGCAAGATTGATGTGGGAAACTACCTTAAATTATTTGATGGCAACAATATAATTTGTAAATTTTTACCATTTGTATAAACTAAAAATCATGCGTTGCACGTGCCTACTTACTAGTTTTAGACAAAACCATTTGCCACCATCTCGTGGGATTTGCGTTGCCGGCGGCGTTGTTTATCCCGCGAATACCGGGTGCAGGATCGAAGAAAACAGTGGAGCCGGCCAAGGTGTCCGTCCGGCGCCGGCACGTGGGGAAGCGGCTGTGATGACCTGTTTCCCGTGCAAACGCCAGCGCGGCTCCGCCGGCTCGACTCGCTCGGGGCCGGCATTTCCCGCCGGTACAGCAGCCGATCCAAGATCCCAGATTCGCGCTACAAGTCGCCAAGTCAGGAAGAAAATGGCGCCTTCTGGTGGAAATTGACTTTGCATTGCTACTAGCTAGCATGAACAGCTCAGGTTCTACTACCGTTGCTACTCTCGGATCACGGTACATCAGAGATCAGCATGAACGGATCCACCCTAACCGTCGCAGATCGATCGATGCGGATGTTTTATCTTGCGAGGTGGTGAGCTAGCAGCTAGTCCATCTTTCTTTCTTTCAAAAGAGAAAGGTTGTTTCGATCGGCTTTTGAGCTGGTACGGATGGCGAGCTACTACCCACCGCAAGCACCTAGCTAGATCAATCATCACACACACGATCCACCCGAGCACCGTAACAAGACGGTCGACGGCCGGGCCAGCACGGACAGCGGCGATCCAGCCGATCGAGAGAAATCGCGCGACTGACGACACAAGCGACCGATCAAGAGGTTCATTCATCGGCCGGCGCGGCGGCGCCGGAGGACATTTCAGTGATCGATCTATCCCATGGCCGGGCCGGATACAAGATGTCGACGACGACGGCTCGGTTAATTTCAGAAAACACACGAGAATTTACTGTGTCCGGAAGACCAGCTTCTGCCGTTCTGAGCACAAGATCTGAAGCTGTACTATACTACGCGCCACTGGGATCAGTTAACAAGCTGCACTAAACTATTAGCATGTTGCGATTGCGATAATATTTAACTCTGATGGTTATCTGACCAGTGAGTCGATCAGTGCTGGCTCTTTCCGATCAGTGTAGTACGGCTGACAGTGAGGCTGCCACCGGTGACAGCACGGAGGCTTCAATCCCAAGCCTGCTTAATCAATCTACTCCGAATATTATTCCCCCGGGCCAGCCGGCCGGCTAGCCGGACGGATCATTGCGTTTGCAGCGCTGTTTGCTGCTGCCTCTGCAACTTGGCGGTATTTAAGCCAGCCAAAAAGTTCGTTTGGTGACTATTATTGTACACTACATCCACCAGAGGAGGCTTGACCGAGCAAATTTGAGGCGGCAGATTCCTTCCTCGCGAGCACTTGATCAAGCGGAAGGAGCACTTGATCGGCCACTCTGCTGCGGTGGATTTCTCTCGCTTGCTGCACTGGCCGTGCTCCTCCTGTAGCAGGGTCGATCGATGGAAGTTACCGAGAGAGGAGACTCGCATCTTGCAATTTGGGCAACCATGGCCCACGGCTGCGTACTCTCTGGCTTGATAGATCTCTACAGTAAATCGAGTGCCGCTTGCTGCTCCTGTTCGGGATAATGTATAGTACTGTATTTGTTTCTCAGTGGATGCATATGCTTTTTTTCTTTTCTTTCAAAACTAGTCAAGAGCTCTGCCTATCCGTTAATTATGAAGGAAGATGCTCTGTTGTAAATGAAATGAAATGAAAGTAGCATCATTTCATTGTTCAAATTGAATTCCATGCTTAAAAATCATGTCTGCCTGCCACATGCATGGGTTTATGAAATCTAGGGGAACGATGGGGGTACCAAGCGGAATTGAGTTAGGCGTGAGATGGCTTCTACGGATATCTCAAATGAATTCCGTGTCCAGTTCTAGGGCAGCCAAAACAAGTTGATTTCTGGAATGCTAAATGAATTCCGCGATTCAAAGCCCAAATAATGGGAGCCAAACGACTTAAAAAACTCTAGGGACACATTCTTATTTCACTCTCGCCACTCTTGTGAAACTAATACGTTTAAAACAAATGTTACTTTAAAACAAACCAGCTAACACATAACAGTGCGAGTGAAAATATCAATCTTGACCTTCAGTCAATTTCATTCTCACAAATTTTATGGCTCGGACGATTTTGTGCACCTACGCGCAAGACATACGAGCAAATCCGGCGTGATCATCTTTCATCTTGCACCCTATAAATTCTACCGCTTTGAAGTAAAAATTAGATGGGGAGTCTTTCCCTCCATGCAGTGACCCTTCAAATAAAAAAACCTTCTATCAATTTCCTTTTCAATAATAAGAATATAACAGTCGGAACAAATATTACAAGAACAATCCTGTTCGTGGCAACTATGGAAAAGTCCAAAATTAAGCGAGACAATTTTCCCTTGTTTTTTTTAGACAAACAATTTCCCCTTGTTGTAGCTCCGAATTGATATTTGGTTCATATTCTGGCCCCAATTCGGCCTACCTTGAGGCCTTCCATCCAATCATGGCATGGGCTAACGAAACTGGAAACTGGAACTCGATCGGGATGGGCCCATAGATGAAATTAGTATAGCTCAAGCTTTCCTGCTTCCTGATTCTTTTTTTTTTCCTTTTGGAGTTTTGAAAGGTTTGTCTGCGTCCAACACGAGTCACAACCGAGTCCTTATCCAACCAGCACGGACATGTCCAAAGTTCCAGACACGTCCGATAGAATCTGTTTCCCCTGCGACGGCGCACACAACCTATATATACTTTCCCAGTTTCCCTTGGGCCGAAAGAAAACCTCCGATCATCACATCGTCGATCGTCTTCTCCGCAGCCGGTCGATCGAGATGGATTCGCCCGATCGAGAGATGGAGGAGGCGGACGAGTTCGTGCTTGTGCCGGACGCCGCGGACCTCCAGTCGTACCAGCTCGACGAGGACGCCGGCGAGCACGAGGCGCGCTTTCTCGCCGGCAACAGCGAGAAGACGATCGACGTGAACTACTTCGCCACCAACCCCGCGGCGCAGTGCGGCACGACGGAGGCAACGGCAACGGCAACGGCGGCGGCTGGCGCGGAGAGCGACGGTTCAGTTGACGACAACGTGGAAGATGTCGACGGCCTATCCGATGAGGATGAGGAGGGGTTGCAGACAGAGGAAGTGGAAGTGGAAGCTGCAGAGGAACCGGGGTGCAAGGTCAGGGAAGGTGATCACGGGTGGCAGCAGCACGCCGTCGGGGTGATCTGCTCCGTGGGGCTGGCGGCGGCGGCCACCGGCCTGGCACTGCTCCTCGGCGGCCAGCAGCAGACACCTCACAGAGTCCACTTCCGGGGCTCCGGTGGTAGCAAGGTATGAATTTTCGACCTCAGATTAACTTACGATATGACTACTTGTATGTGGAAAACTGCTTCGATCGCAGAAAAATTTCATGATCTTGCTTTGTTTTTTTCCCTGCAGGCGGCTAAGGTTTCAGCGACAAGGAGAGACGCGAGGGTAGAGCAGGGGATATCGGTGCCACGATTTGAGCATGCGCCGGCCATCATCTCGTTCGGGGGCTCCTATGGCGGGTTTAGGTTTTGATGATGGGATCGTATCGTGCCAGTGCAGAATTCTGGTCCATACGATAAGTGCGTGCAACTAGCATGTAGTAGTAGAACTGGAAATCAAACTCGTCGACTTTACCAACAAAGAGAAATTTCAGTTAGGTCTGTATTTTTCGGGTTTACATGTGACCTGTAGTCACTTTTACAGCCAGACAATGTGTGTGTTAACTTAATGGTGCACAACAGCTAATGTAGCAACATATGCGACACCGAAACAATGTGAGAGGAGAGATGAGAAAGGTAATGCGATCCTAGGCGGCTAGGGTTTCTGCCCCCTTGGCCCCTCCCCCAGGCCGCAGCTGGTCTGTCCTGACCCCGATAGCCTGGCAGGGCTTGGACGTGTGCTAGACCCTGCCTCTCGTTGGTGGAGAATTTACATTTCTTGTTTTAGTTAAAATTTATGTATCTTCATCTAAATGTACTAGAATAAGGCCCTCCACCCTCTATCCTCGATCCGGTGGTGCATTTACTGCCTAAGGAGGGTGTGTGGAGTTCACTACATCAGGCTCTACCCTCACAAAAAAGGCCCTAATGTGACAGACTTTGCCTGACTCCAATGAGGGATCCAAGGGTGAGGACAACGGCATGCCCTTGGCTCGTTGTAGTGTTTGCAGTCGTCGTTCAATGGTCATAGGATATATTTGTATTTTTATTACTCTTGGTCCCTTTTAGTGTTGTTGATGATTATTAATAGGTCGGTGGACACTTTTGGAAAAAATCTTGATACACGGTAAAAACAATGCACATTGGTGAAACCATATTGCATATCAGAACGACACACATGCAAACAAAATTAGGCAAACATCAATGATGCAAGAACCTTGGAAGTCAACAAAATTGACACAACATTTGAAGATAATCGAGTTAATGCGACTGGGTTTAGGGTTTTCACTAGGAACTGAGCGAGGAGGGGAAGCCACAAAGGCACATTTAGGAGGAGAGTGTGAACACAACGACCCTAGATATGTCGAGGTAGGCTTCTATATCGGGGATAGGATGGTCGTAGACTACCACACGCGACATTGTCCTACAATGCACTCACGTTGTCTAGCAATCGAACCTTCGCCACGAATTCTTTGTGAATTTCCCACTGGCCGGGTCCGATGCTAAGTCAAAGCCTGACACAAAAACCAAATTTAATGAAAACTAAAAGATATAGATCGCTTAATAGAAACATTAGAATACGGGATGATAGAAAATCTGCTACAAATCTAACACGAATGCAAAGAGCCAACGCGAAGCCTAGGCAAGGAATATGATCTCCTCCTCGTCTTCCAGCTCAATGGCGGTAGGCGTCGTCCAGCCTATGACACGGGTGCCACGAAAGCTCGGAACAAAGACGCCCCCACAAGGTCCTCCTGCAGCGGTGGGCACCATTTCGTAGTAGTAATCCATCAAGGTCTGCATCCTGTCGGTTCTCCTCATGGTGCGGGTCAGCCTGCGCCCTTCTCGGTCCACCAGCACGGGGGAGACGAACACCGAAGTGAAGAACTGGATCTCGTCGCCATCCTTCATCGCGCAGTCCTCCGGCGTCTCCTCAAGTTTGATCCACCTGCCGCGGTGCAGGAAAACCCCCCATTCGAGAAGGGGATCGTCTCTGGGCACCATGTCGTAATAGAAGCGCATGAGATCCAACAGCTTGTCGGTGCGTCGCATGGTTTGGGTCAGCCTCCGCCCGTGATTGTCCTTCAGCACGGGGGTGACGAACGATGCAGCGGCCGCCGTCGTCTTCGACTCCATATCGGTCATCGGAGATGATCAATTGTTATGCGAGTTGTTAGATTTGTGGAGGTTTGCGGGTGGGGCGCCTGGTCTGTGCTTTATACACGGGATTTGTGCCTTGCGGTTAGCAAGAAGTAGGGTTTTTGATTTTTTTTAGGGGAAGCCAGAAGCAGGTTTATGAATGGTACGGACAATTTTCGCTCCATCGGTGCATCAACATCTGTTTTGGAGGATATAGACATATAGTATGGACTTCTAGGAATCCGATGTGGATACAGTGAGGAGCATATGCTCCCGATTTTTGAAATATGTTTTAAAACAAAGTTTAAAATGTTAAAAAAAATCAACGAAAAATTTCACATGTAGTTCTCGACATTCTATGTTCTCAGAAAGTTGTTTCACGAAAAACGAAATTTTTATGTTGTGTGTAAAAAAGATAAATTTTGATGCAAAAATAGGCATTGCACAAAACATTTTTCTTTTGTTTTTTACATAAGACATAAAAATTATCAGTTTTCCGCGAAACTTGAAGCGTGCACATACAATGTCGAGATGTACGTGCCAAACTTTTGTTCGGAAGTTTGATATTTTGAAAATAGTTTTTCCATTGATGGGAGCATATGCTCCCATGTCTCAAATTGAATTTCCGTGAGTATTGATAATATCCAACGGATATGAATTATTGGATATTTTTAACAGATAAAATTAGCCCAACCCTAAATACTCACACACCTCAGTTAGTTCATCAACGGCTTAACTATACATGTTATCTCCCCTCGTCGTGTCTTGCTATTATACAATATTATTGTTTGTCATTATTAATACGGTGGGATGCCTTTGGATTATCATGATCTTATGCTAGCACGTAAGGGGATGTTTTGTATCAAACAAGTGTGCAGGTTTGGTTTAATGTTACACGCTTTATTCTCACCTCATTTAAATCAAAGATCAAACTTCTAACTTTATGTGTGTATAAGTTTGAATATCCGTCTCCGGTGCAAGTCCCCTCCATATCAGCAATCTTTTATAATCTGCATTTGAATACGCATCCAATCATTATCCGATCTAATATGCGAAACAAATGTGGTAAATAATATGGAAATAGCAATATACGATTTGATCCGTTTACACAACTAGCCAGAAGCTATTTTTTGAAATATAAATGTATTGCCTAGTCTCTTCCATCAGATTGGTCTTTTGGTTGCATTGGTTATACTGGTGGAAAAAAGGCCTTCAATCCCGGTTTGTAAAGGCCATTAATCCCGGTTTCCGCAACCGGGACTAACCATGCGGGACTAAAGGCTCCAGCCTTTAGTCCCGGTTGCTTACGAGCCGGGACCAATGGTCCTCCACGTGGCCCGGGGTATGTGCAGCGGCTGGAGGACCTTTGGTCCCGGTTCGTAACAGGGACCGGGACTAAAGGTCCATTCGGAATAAAATTGTATTTTCTGTTTCGGAATTTCTCTATTATCTTTATTTCTTTATTTCTCTATATCTCTATATCTCTATTATCTAATCTTCTCTATTCTCATATCTCATATCAAATTAGATACTTATAGCTCTCACTCTATATCTCAAATCAATTACAAATACTTGTGGTCCTCACTTCTCGGTCGGTCACCCATCCTCACACTGCTCCACCCTTAGCACGCTTAACATCTTCATTCCTTCCCTACTAGCTTTCAAGACTGCGCTCGCGACTTGTTGATAGTTGTATGCTACCAATTCTATTAACCTATACACTTTGGTAATATATAATATTACTTTTTTAAATTCCAAATAAATTCACAAAATAAGAAACAATGATTACGAATAATAAGCACCAATGAATTTCAAATAATCTTTATATATAATTTAATTATTAATTTTTAGATGATTACAATATTCAAAAAAGCCAAAATACTTGAAAAATCACAAATTCGAAAATTAATAGACTTTGTTAACCGAAACAAAGGGAGTGCATTTTTCCAAACATACTCATCCAATATGGCTCAAATGAAGTACATTTTCCAATTGGTCATCCAACATTTTTCCATACATAATCATCCACCTAATTATTAAGGTTAAGACGATCAACATTGCTATTGTAGCCCTTTAGCTTCCAGAATCACCTAGCTATCTCAAAGCCTAAGCGAGCGTCTAAAGCGGCATATTTTAGTTGGTTCAAGCTCAATGGAACTTTTTCCCAACCAAAAATTAGTTCATCTTCTTCATCATCATCATCATCTTCTTCTTCTTCTTCTTCTTCTCCCTTCTTCTTGTACTTCTTCTCCTTCTTCTTCTTGTCCTTCTTCTTCTTGTTGTCCCTCTTCTTCTTCTTCTCAAGATGTGTCCCAATAGTAGCATTGGCCAAATCATAGAGACTCGGTGTTGGCTTGCTAGTGGGGTTTGGGACAACTTGTTGAAGATCATACGCGGACGGAATGACAATTCCGTATGGCCTTAGCTTGCGCAGATCGTTGTCGATAGCCGCACCACAAAACTTGATGGTGGTGTCCTTCAAGAAGTCCTTGAGTAGTTGTGGCACGCCATTGGCCTTGCAAATTTGAAAGACCAATATCTCGGACTCCACCGAGAGTTGAAGGACGGCGACACGTTGAGGGTGCGCGTGAGTGGTGAACTCACAGTCCAAGCCCACGCACTTGACCGGTGCGTCGTCGAGGAACCGGCGCTTGACCATGCGGATCCACTTCTCCACCCTCGAAGCACGGAGAGTCTCCGTGATGGTGAAGTTCATCTCTTCGATGACCACGTAGTAGATCCGAGACCGGGGCCAATGTTGCTCCTCCATTGTCGTCGAGGGAGAGAGAGCTCTCGCGGGCGCCGGCGGTATGGTGGTGATGTGTGGGAGAGATGTTTTGGGGAAGAAGAAGGCTAATGGTGTGCTTTAGATGATCAAATATGAGTGCTTTATATAGTGAGAGAGAGGGAAGATGGGCACGCCGGTGATGAGATGTGAATGCAGGCGAGTTTGTGCGCCGGCGCCGGTTCCCGATCACGCGCGCGATATCGAAGCGTCGTCGTAATGTCGATCGATATCGAAGCGTCGTCGATCGATAACTGGCGCGAAGTGGGCGGTTCGTTTGAACGGGTCATTGGTCCCGGCTCGTGGCACGAACCGGGACTAAAGAGTAACCTTTAGTCCCGGTTTGTGCCACGAGCCGGGACTAAAGGGCCATGGGGCATTAGTCCCGGCTGTTAGATGAAACCGGGACTGAAGGTCCCTTTTGAACCGGGACTAATGCCCCCTGGCCCACATTTTCAAATGAACCGGGACTGATGGACCATTTAGCCGCGGATCGAATTTGATCCGAGACAAATGGGACGAATGGAAGCCCGTTTTTCCACTAGTGTTAGAGCATGCAGTTCTACATAGTATCAGAGCTAAGAGGTCTTGAGTTCAAAACTTGGCTGGCTGCAATATAAAATATAAATATTGCAGCCCACCTTCGGTCCACGTTTAGGCCTAAGGAAGTCACACGTGAGGGGAAGTGTTGAAGTATAAATGTATTGCCTAGTAGATAAGGTTTTCTGGCCCCAGTAAAGGCATTTTGTGAGGAGTTTGAACTCTTTCAAGCAATGTTTCCATTACACGACAAAAATGACCCTTCCTCAAAAGTTCAGCACAAAATAGACTAACTTTGAAAAGATTTCATAAATTGACCCTTTCGTATGACGCCCACATGTGGGGCGTTACATCAGATAGAACTACGCCCCAGTCAAAGGCGTTATAGAATCGAGTTGGCATTGCCACGTCGGTTTAGCCGGACCCATGATTTGTAAGTATGACGCCTCGATCTGGAGCGTCGTACATGCTACCAAGACGCCTTGGGCCTGGGCGCCATGCACATTCACATGCACAGCCACATTCCACCCGTCGATTTGATAGAGCTGGTACAACTTCAAAACAGCGAGCTGCTCACCATCTAGTACATCAACGACCGCATGATTGCTTGGCCGGCTATCAGGCCATGCATATTGTGTGTGGCAGATAGCAGGACAACACTCACACGTCCTAGGTTCATTTTTTCATATGTTTTCTAACTCTATCATTCATGTTAAGACAATTAAACTTATCGCAAATATGTTAATACAGTGTCATAATATGTACCTCATCTGTCAAAAAATATACTCCCTCCATACCAGATTACTGTACCTCATCTGTCAAAAACTATACTCCATCCATACCAGATTACAGGGCAATTACGCATTTTGAGACAAACTTTGACCTTTAATTTTAATTAAGAAAATAAAAGACATAGTATACAAAAATTATATGGATTCATATTCAAAAGAACTTCCCAATGATATAATTTTTATGTTAAATATCTTATATTTTCTTAACTAAAATTAATTGTTAAAGTTTATCTTAAAATACATAATTGCCCACTAATCCGGTATGGAGAGAGTACTTCTACTTGTCTTGATTTGCGTTTTTATAATTTTGACATTTTATAAAAAATAGCAAAATATGTGCTGTTAAATTAGTATATTATGAGATTACATTGCAATGTGGGTACAGTGTCATAAATGTTGCGACATAAAGTTAGTGAAATTTTAAATTATTTGATAAGGTTAGTTGTGACGTGTTACCACAACACATTTTCTTCTTCCTCTCGACCCCTGCATCTCTATTCCCGCTAGCCATGGATTGAACGTACTCCAATTCTAGGGCTTCGGTTTTATACCGGTACTAGTGCTATTAAGTTTCTTGCATCTCAACCCCTGCATCTCAATTACTCCCTTCGATCACTATTATCTAGTAGGATTTACTTCTACTTCATCCTCTTTGATCCGCTAAGTCACTGGATCCTTGTACTGCTGTTAAGTTCAGCTCTCTAAACTTCCATGTTGATTGTTTGTTTAGTAATCTGATTATTGGTGATTCAGGTAATGACTAGATTGGTGCCTATTATAGGGCCCACACTTTCGGATCCAGCCCTGATTGTCAGTCGTGTCGACATCGTCTCCTTTAGGTACCTCTGTTGTAGTAGACGCAGGCATGACACAACATGCATACATAATGTCACGGTGATCGACACATATGCTTGCTAATTGCATCTCTATGGTTCCAAACAAAAAGAGACTAATTAAATTAACTAGCTAATTGTGCACGGTGGCAGGGAGGAGATACACGCGCAAGTGCACGTATGGCGCCCATGTGCTAGGCGTCATTCTAATGAGCACGACGCCCCATGTCAGGGCGCCATACGTGAAAATCGCGGGCTCAGCTAGGTCGACGTGGCGTAGTCAACCGAGTGGAACGTGTTAGGATGATCTCCAACGTTTAAGGACCGAGTCCAACGACTCGATCCGTTTCCCCTCTCACACGCCCTGATCGGGGGCGTCCAACCTCATCTGGTTGGTGGGCCCCTGTCACCTGCGTATATAAAGAGGTGGGAGCCGGCGGCACACGACACGAGGTTCATCGTGCGTCATTCTCCTCACCGACACTCCCTCACGATCTAGGGTTCCACGCAGTAGTGACAGGAAGCACCACCGCCGCCACCCTCTCTCACCCACGTTCTCGCCACCACCCATCGCCATGGCCAGCGGCTCGAGTTCATCGGGCCAAGGAGCAGGTTACCTCTCTCTCTGATCCCTCTCTCTCTCTCTCTCTCAGATACTTGCCAACTCTTTACAGTAAAGGTCACTACCAAATTAGTTTAGACTAGATGATTCAGATGGAAAAGCAAACAATGGTATCAGAGCGGTCTAGTGCTAGATTGTTTCGGTAGAAAAGGAAAAGGGGAAAAGAAACCCTAGTTCATCCCTCCCAGTAGAAATTCGAAAGGCAATATCCCCAAAAGCAAATCAAAGAAAAGAGATAGAAAACTTACCGGATGACCTCGAGGTCGCCGGCAAAGCTGCGCCGCCATCTTCGGCCGCGCCGTTCCTCTCGATCCAGTGCGCATCGGCAAGTCGAGGCACTGGAGGAAGAACTCGGGCAGTGGAGGGGGCACCGAGCCTCCACCACGGCCGAAAGGAAAGGTCCCCTTCGGGGGCAAAGGCTCGGCGCCACCCAAGCCCTCCTCTGCTGGCCGACCTTGCCTCCATGGGTGAGAGATGTGGGCAGAGGGAGAAAGGATTAGGAGGGGAAAAGGTGGGGAAAGGCTCGCCGGCCACGTGCTCGTCGCCGGTCGCCGGCGGGGAGACTTTCGGCACCGTCTTCTCTGCAGGCTGTCCAGCCGCCGTCGGGGACTGGCCACTGTCGGGCGAGAGAGAGTGACGGGGACGGGAGCAAGTGAGGGCTAGGGTTTTCTGCCTAACCGGTACATGCTGGTTTTGTCCCAGCGAAGAGCCCGCTCGGCCGTCGGATCTCATCCGACGGTCGGGGGTTAGCGGTGACTGCTTGCAGGGCCTTGGGCCGTCTCGGAGCTAGGCCGCAAGAGGGAGCTGCGGCTAGTTTCTACCGCACAGGGCACTGATACGTCTCAAACGTATCTATAATTTTTGATGCTCCATGCTTGTTTTTACACCATTTGCCTATTGTTTCGTTACACTTAGTGGCACTTTTATGCATTTTCCGGAACTAACCTATTAACAAGTGCCACAGTGCCAGTTTCCTGTTTTCTGCTGTTTTTGTGTTTCAGAAGTGATACACAGGAAATATTCTCGGAATTGCACGAAACAAGTTCCTGAAGTCTTATTTTACCCGGAGTAGGAGGTGGGCCACTAGGGGCTGGCCGCGACACCGTGGTGTGAGGCCACCTGGCCCCACCTCTGACGACGCCCCTTCGCCTATAAAGACCCCCCGACGGAAAAAACCTAAGTACCCGATCAGATTTCCAGAACACATCGCGATCCGCCGCCACCGTCGACCCGAAGATCGGGAGGGTCCAGAAGCTCTTCCCGGCACCCTGCCGGAGAGGGGAATCGCCACCGGAGGTCTTCTTCATCGGCATGCTTGCCTCCGGAGCGATGAGTGAGTAGTCTACCTTGGACTATGGGTCCATAGCAGTAGCTAGATGGTTGTCTTCTCCACCATGTGCTTCATGTTTAGATCTCATGAGTTGCCCTACATGATTGAGATCACCGTTATGTAATTCTACATGTTTGGTTTGTTGGGATCCGATGAATATTGGTGTTTATGATTAAGTTGTTGTACTGAATTATATCTTTTGTTATCTCTATGTTGTTTATGATCTTGCATGCTCTCCGTTGTTAGTGGCTATCTTGGCCGAGTAGTTGCTAGTGACTCCAAGAGGGGGTATTTATGCTCGATAGTGGGTTCATGCCTCTATTTCACCTGGGGGAGTGACAGAAACCTCTAAGGTGGTAGATGTGCTGTTGCTACTAGGGAGAAAACAACATTCATATGCTCAAGGGCATATGCTTTGTTTACATTACACACTTTGCTTAATGCAATTATCTGTTGTTCGCAACTTAATACTTTTGGGGTGTTTGGATTGATATCCCCGGGGGTGGATTATTAGTCATAGATGCAGTTGGATGGCGGTCTATGTATTTTGTTGTAATGCCCAGAGTAAATCTCATAGTGATCTTCTTGACATATCACGTTTATCTTTATTCTATCAATTGCCCAACTGTAATTTGTTTACCCAGCATGTGCTATTTTATCTATGGAGAGACACCACTAGTGAACTGTAGACCCCGGTCCTATTTCCATCATATTGCTATCACCTATTTACTTTACTCGTACTGTTTACTTTACTCGCATATTATTACTGTTTTCCACTCGATACACTCATAACCTTTGTTTCAAGCAAACCGGTGAGATTGACAACCTCATCGTAAGTTGGGAGCAAAGTACTTGTTTGTGTGTGTGCAGGTTCCACGTTGCAGCTAGCAAGCAAAGCTTGGACGAGGCGCCATATATAAATTGTCCGCTGTTGTCGCAAACTAGCAAGCATCACCTTCAGTCGTCATTGTCTCTCCTCTCCTGAACGATATTAAACCTTGGTTTCTTAACTGAGGGAAAACTAGCTGCTATACTCATCACACCTTCCTCTTGGGGTTCCCAACGGGCTGGTCATTCACCACGCATCAAGCTAATTTTCTGGCGCCGTTGCCGAGGAGGAAGAGAAGACTTCTGCGAGGGGAGTTCTTCGCACACACATTCTTTACTTTGTTATTGTTTTGCTTTACTTTATTTATTTTACCTGCATTGCTTTATATCAAAAACCCAAAAAAATTAGAATCCTTGGTAGTTGTTATTTCTTTACTTTAGTTTATCATGCTGTTCCCTGAGTTCGTTCTGGAGGACCTCTCTGTAGGTAGTGGTTCGATTATTGGCAAAAGTAACATTGAGGAGTTCTTTAATCACATTAGTATGCATGAGGAAGATGAGGAAAAGTCTTGGGTTGAGCTTGCTCCTAGTATTGAAGTTGCTTCTGTTATATTAATTGACATGTTGGAAACTAGGTTTGCTAGTCTTAATCCTTTTATGCAATATATGTTCCTTAAGCTTCGTGAAATTGAGGATCCCGAAAAGAAAGCTTTTATCTTTGAAACTTTGCGCCTAGAATTTAAGGATGTCGTTGTTGAAGCTAGGAAAGTTCTTAAACGTTTTAATAAACTCGGTTCACCTATAAAGGTTATTGATACTAATGATGAGGGGACCGAGATACCTATACCTTGCAAGCTTTTGGGATTGAGTGAAGCCTTCGAAAATAATTTTGCCTGGATTTGTCCTGAAAATCTTTTTGATGAGAATAGTGTACCCAAGCATGATCACAAAGGGTCTTCTAAAACTTATGTGGATGAAATACAATGCCTTATTGACAAGACCTCTTCTGTTGATCTTAGCACTTCATCACTTGAAAATACTTGATTCGCAATTTTCTGCGCCTAGCTCAAAGGCGTTAAAGAAAAGCACTTTTGGGCGATAACCCAATGTTTTATTTTCAGTACTTTTTCTTTTATTTAAGTCTTGGAAGTCATTACTACTGTAATGACCGCTCCTTATCTTGTTTATTTCGTTTTTGTGCCAAGAGAAGCCTCTAATTTGAGTGAGGTAAAGATTTGGGGATGTTGCTGTCCTAAAACTGTTTTCGGTGCTGCACCGTAAAAATTCGTGAAAATTCTCTGTTTATCTTTTGTACCTGCGATTTCTTGTGCATATGACCCAGGTTATATCCAAACTTTTCTTAGTTGAACACTTTTTGATTTGAGCAACAGAAAATCCCTCAAAAATTCGACCTTTGTCAGCTGTTCAGTTTTGACAGATTTCTGCCAATATTTGTGTTTGCCACTTTATCGCTTTCTTTTGAGTTCTTTTGATCATGGAACTTTTGGGGAAGTTGCTACAGTAGTATTTGCTATATATGTGGTGGTTTTGAGTTGAAACCTGAAGCAAATAAAGGATTGATTATATGTTATGCTTGCACTAATGTTGCTAATAGATTTGTGTTTAGTTTTGTATGAAGGAAGTTTTTAAGTGTAGGGATTGGAGAATGATGAGATGAGTTGAAGAATGGACAAAAGCTCAAGCTTGGGGATGCCCATGCATCACCCCAAGAAATATCCAAGAAGTACAAGCGTCAAAGCTTGGGGATGCCCCCGAGGCACCCCTTCTTCATCGGCAAAAATCAGGTCACCTTTCAAGACACTATATTTTTATTGCTTCATGCACTATGTGTTTTTCTTGGAGCGTCAGTTGTTTTAGTTTTCTTAGTTGGTTTAGTTTGTTTGTTTTCTGCAATAAATGGTTGGACCCCAACAAATTTCCTTTGGAGGAGATGTACTCGTTTTCATTTGCCAAAGAACGCTCTAGTTTTCACTCTTATCGTTCATCGAGCGTTCTTCTTTTTCTGCTACTGCTTTTGGTTTTCGTTTTCGCCTTGATTTGCGTTCAGATCTTGTCATATCTTTTCATCAAGGTGTATTTTTGCCTCTGATCTTTATTGGTTTTCATCAAAAGAGGTGTTTATAAAAGTTTCAAATGGTGTTGGAAAAGAGAAAAAGCTTTGTGCAAAATAGTGGTACAAGAAGGAGCTTGTGTAGACTGCGGCTTAGGCTTTTTCATGTCATGCTTGATGTCTTTTTGATAGTATGCTTAGTGGTTTTGCTGTAGCATGACTTGTCTCAAATAACTGAGATTGCTTAATGAGCCTTTGAAAAAATCATGCGTTGTTTTTATTGTATGGAAGCATTATTTTGGTTTTCTCCTTGATGCTTTATTTGGGTTGACTTGGCGCATGCTCACACATGTTGGACTCTTACAAAGTCGCCAATAGCCTTCATGATCATTTAGTTTTTGACTTTTGATGCCATCTTATGCTTCTTTTAATGTCGCTTTGTCGCTTTGCATGATTATGGCCGTTATTGCTCTCTTAGTTGGTCGCTCCCAGTCTTTTGCTAGCCCTCGCCTTGTACTGAGTATGAGCTCTACTCGTGCATCCAACTCCTAAAAGCCAAAGTTTTCCAAAGTGTCCACCATACATACCTACTAGCAATTTGCTATTCCAAGTAAATTTGACTTGCTTTTATTTTCTCTTCAAATTAAACTCTTACCAGTGTTATGCGAAATTCGGTCAGTAAAGCTCTCACGAACAGGAAGGCAGACTTTACTTTTTCCTATTCTTAAAAATTTTACATTGTGGTCTCTTATGTTGAGTTGTTATGCTTGCAAGTTGTAAGTTGGATTCTAGCCCATCCATGCTGTCATGGGCAAGCTTTCAACATTGCACTTCTTATTTGAGTTGATATCGTGATCTTTTGTTTATGGATGCCCGCGGTGTGAAATGAGTTGGGAATCTTGTGAGGATCATGGAGTTTGTATATGTGTTAGGGAAACGCCGGGCCGCTAATCTAAGCCATGCATAATTCATGGTGGAAATTTGCAGCATACCCATGGTGAACATTCGACGACGCATCTCATAATAAAAAGCTAAACAAAAGGCAAATAAAAGAGATGTCGAGGTGTTCATTGTCTGCTTGTCCTGTCATTTTGGTGTGGGCTTGTTCCATGTCATCGGGCACGGAGGTACCCCATTGGCGGTTCTCAATGATATGCATATACTTACAATGACAAGAGCCTTGCTTGGGACTCTAAGTAAAGTAGCATGAGGTTTGGGTACTCGTATTCACGGGACACGAGGTTTTCAACTTATGATTTGTCAAGCATATGCATCATAATTGTTCTCGCATTAACTTTAACCATTCAAGATGCTTATGATGGGGGCAATGAGAGCTCAAAGCCGGTAAGTACCATAATTTTTGAAGGTTATAAAACTTGCAATCACTGCTTCCCTCTACGAAGGGCCTTTCTTTTACTTTTATGTTGAGTCACCACCTTCTTTCTTTATGCACCATTAAGAGAGCATAGTTGTCATTCTTAGTGTGATATGCATTGTCCCAAAGTTCATTGATTGATTCATATTGTTGGTTTCACTTGTTCTTAAATTTTTTGTATCTAGTCGCCCTCTTAAACTTTGAGGTGTCCTATGCATTTATGTTTTGCTCTCTTTGAAGGACAAGCTGAAAACCATTTGTATGTTTTTCCTTATGATTTGAACACACGTTTGACTTTCATTGTTTCATTATCATGATCTTTTGTTTGTGTTCATTTACATGTTTACAACATGGTTGTTAAGTTCTTATTGTCATGATTATATCTTCATGCCCATGTTTTAAGTTCTATTGATCCCAGCTCACCAATGCTTACATATATGATCAAGATTGTGTAGGTGCATGTCACCTCAAAAATTATTCTTTTGTTATCACTTACCTACTTGAGGACGAGCAGGAGTTAAGCTTGGGGATGCTTGATACGTCTCAAACGTATCTATAATTTTTGATGCTCCATGCTTGTTTTTACACCATTTGCCTATTGTTTCGTTACACTTAGTGGCACTTTTATGCATTTTCCGGAACTAACCTATTAACAAGTGCCACAGTGCCAGTTTCCTGTTTTCTGCTGTTTTTGTGTTTCAGAAGTGATACACAGGAAATATTCTCGGAATTGCACGAAACAAGTTCCTGAAGTCTTATTTTACCCGGAAGCTTCCAGAGATCCAAAGAGGAGTAGGAGGTGGGCCACCAGGGGCCCACACACACAGGTGGCGCGGCCAGCCCTTGGCCCGCGCCACCGTGGTGTGAGGCCACCTGGCCCCACCTCTGACGACGCCCCTTCGCCTATAAAGACCCCCCGACGGAAAAAACCTAAGTACCCGATCAGATTTCCAGAACACATCGCGATCCGCCACCACCGTCGACCCGAAGATCGGGAGGGTCCAGAAGCTCTTCCCGGCACCCTGCCGGAGAGGGGAATCGCCACCGGAGGTCTTCTTCATCGGCATGCTTGCCTCCGGAGCGATGAGTGAGTAGTCTACCTTGGACTATGGGTCCATAGCAGTAGCTAGATGGTTGTCTTCTCCACCATGTGCTTCATGTTTAGATCTCATGAGCTGCCCTACATGATTGAGATCACCGTTATGTAATTCTACATGTTTGGTTTGTTGGGATCCGATGAATATTGGTGTTTATGATTAAGTTGTTGTACTGAATTATATCTTTTGTTATCTCTATGTTGTTTATGATCTTGCATGCTCTCCGTTGTTAGTGGCTATCTTGGCCGAGTAGTTGCTAGTGACTCCAAGAGGGGGTATTTATGCTCGATAGTGGGTTCATGCCTCTATTTCACCTGGGGGAGTGACAGAAACCTCTAAGGTGGTAGATGTGCTGTTGCTACTAGGGAGAAAACAACATTCATATGCTCAAGGGCATATGCTTTGTTTACATTACACACTTTGCTTAATGCAATTATCTGTTGTTCGCAACTTAATACTTTTGGGGTGTTTGGATTGATATCCCCGGGGGTGGATTATTAGTCATAGATGCAGTTGGATGGCGGTCTATGTATTTTGTTGTAATGCCCAGAGTAAATCTCATAGTGATCTTCTTGACATATCACGTTTATCTTTATTCTATCAATTGCCCAACTGTAATTTGTTTACCCAGCATGTGCTATTTTATCTATGGAGAGACACCACTAGTGAACTGTAGACCCCGGTCCTATTTCCATCATATTGCTATCACCTATTTACTTTACTCGTACTGTTTACTTTACTCGCATATTATTACTGTTTTCCACTCGATACACTCATAACCTTTGTTTCAAGCAAACCGGTGAGATTGACAACCTCATCGTAAGTTGGGAGCAAAGTACTTGTTTGTGTGTGTGCAGGTTCCACATTGCAGCTAGCAAGCAAAGCTTGGACGAGGCGCCATATATAAATTGTCCGCTGCTGTCGCAAACTAGCAAGCATCACCTTCAGTCGTCATTGTCTCTCCTCTCCTGAACGATATTAAACCTTGGTTTCTTAACCGAGGGAAAACTACCTGCTATACTCATCACACCTTCCTCTTGGGGTTCCCAACGGGCTGGTCATTCACCACGCATCAGGCACCACATGCGCAAAGCAGGCCGTGGGCCGCGTCAGGCTGCGGGCTAAATTGGCTTTTCTGTTATTTTTTATATAGAAACACAGTTTTAATTGATTTTGTTCAGTTTTTGGGCAAATTTCACATAGTTTCTTCTATTCAAATTATTCCAACGAAAAAAAAATTTAGAGAATTCAAAAGTTACAGAAACTTTTCTAAAAGGTTCAAAGTTAATGAATTTCTTAATTCATATTTCCGCTGCAAATAATTAAAGTAATTGCTTAAAAGAATAAAGTGATGTTTGATTTTTTTGAAAGATGTGATAAAGTGAATTTAAAAGTGATTATGATTCAGTTATTTTATGACCAACGTCGTTAATAGCATGATCATAATTTATTTGTTATATGTTAAAAGGTGCATTTATCTCTATTTTTGCCCAATGGTGAAATAGTTTTAATTGCACGAACAGTTGTATGTGTTGATTTATACCAATGTTGGATTAATGCATGCAATTGTTTTGTTATCTCACATCTTTGTGGATTTTAGGAGGTTACAATTTGATGAGTTGCCTCAAAGGCGTTCCGACGCTCAGGGGTGACAACTACACTGAGTGGAGGAAGAAAGTTGACCTGGCTTTTGTCTGCGGTGAAGTCCACTGGGTTGTGGACACTCCACAACCAGTCAAGCTGATAGGGCCAGTCAGAGATGCAAAGGATGATGATGCTGCATGGGACAAAAAGGAAAAGGACCATGCTCCAGTGGAGATGGCATATGTGCTAGAGAACCAAAAGTGGGTCAATGCAAAAAAAAGTGCATGGCCTTTATAAAGAACACGATTGAGAACGCCATTGCGGGCTCAATCGCAGAGTGCACTTCTGTTGGGGAGTTTCTGGAAAAGATAAAGAGCCAGTTCACTGGCTCTTCAAAGGTGTATGCTACCCAACTGCTCAAACAGCTGGTCACGGAAAAGTACACAGGAGGTGCACATGGCATCAGGGAGCAGATCCTGAGGATGAGCAACATGACTTCTAAACTGAAGCCCATGGATGCTGATCTGGAACTAAAGCCTGCTCTGCTTGTTCACCTTGTCATGGCTTCATTGCCTAAAGAGTTTGATAACTTTGTTATCAACTACAACATGTCTCTCGATAAATGGGACTTAGACAAAATGATTGCCATGTGTGTGCAAGAGGAAGATAGGCTTAAAGCCTCAAATGGTGGTTCAATAAACTACGTCAAGGACAATAGGAAAAGGAACTACCAGAACAGCAATCAAGGTTCTCCCTCCAAGCCATATGGCAAAAGTCCCCAACAGTATCATCAGCCTACTCTCCCAGTGGATAAAGACCAGTGTCTCCACTACAAGAAGACTGGGCACTTCAAGAAAGACTGTCCAGAATGGCTCAAGTCCATAATGGCAAAGAAAGGTAAAGATACAGTTTCTTTTGTAAATGAATCCATGTATTCATAGTTTTCAAAATCTACTTGGTGGATTGACTCAGATGCAACTGTTCATGTTGCAAATTCTTTACAGGGATTCCATTCGACAAGGACTATGCAAAGAAGCGAAAGATGCATTGAAGTCGCGAATGGAGTTCAAGCAGACGTTGAAGCTGTTGGCGACATCTCCTTGGAGTTAGCTAATGGCTTTTTGATTCTGCTTAGAGATTTTTTATTTGCTCCTTCGCTTCACAGAAACTTATTAATAAGTGTATCACTTTTGGATAAAGATAGTTATGAGTGTTTGTGATGCCCCCGAATTTATAGCAAATTCGAAGTGCCCGTTATGTAATCCATCACAATCCCAGAATCAATGTTGTGATTTACATAACGTAGTTGATATCACAGTCATAGACATTAATAGTAAATAAAAGGGATTACATAGGTGGTCGTACAGACCAAACCTTACAATTCATCAATATGCAGCGGAATAACACTTTGGGTCCATATTGTCAAGCTTCAACCGCACAGGCAAAGCGGACAGTAGGAAACGAGCCTAATTCGCAAAGTCGTCAATGAGTCCTTCCTTCTTGATCTTGCTCCTTCAAGTCTGGCCAAGTTAATAGCCAGGGACACAGCCGTGAGTACATTGGATGCACTCGCAAACCATCTTATAAACAAAGTGATGAGAGAGATATGCATGGTTGATATGGTGGACTAAGCACTAAGTTTATTTGCAGAAATGCTGGTTTTATTTCCCAAGAATGTTTATTGGTAGAAAAGAAGTTTAGTTCTCTAAGTTCAATCTAAAGAGGAACTTCAAGTGTGTCAATATCATGGTCAAGTCAAGTCAAGTCAATTCAGTTCATGTCATTCACCAAGTTCACCATAAGTTATTTTCATTATTGACAAAAGCCAGGTAGAGTTTGCCAACCGTCCATGACCGAGGACTCGGCTATTCGAATAGTTTGAAAACCTCTGCAGAGGGGTACACTTTACCCACAAGATTCGATACATCTGCCGGGAGAAATCCACGGTTCGCCATACACAAAGGTATGCGGGGTTCAGATAATCAAACAAAACCTTTCACTTGCTCATCCTAGTATAGGATCCTTCCCTAGAGCCCGGGATACGGAACTCCGCTCCGGCGCCTCTAGTTCTGCCCATCCCGGGTACCGGGTTAGTGGAATCCACCTGGTCAAGAAGTATCCGCCCGTGGAGTCCTTCCATGAAGATTTGATGCAAGACCTCCCATACTAAGATAAACAAGCTACGGATTAAGCCCCTTCCCATATAGGGGTAACGTGGTTGTACGGTATAATTGGCACCCATGTACATCACTCGTTGTCAATTGAGAAATACATTTCATAGTTCTTAGTCAAGATTATTTTCTTTCATAAAGCCATCAAGTAGGAGAAACCTCCAATTCAAATTTCAAGTTCAAGTCACCAAATTTCAACTAGGGTTCCCCGAATAGATGACCTCAATTTTATTAGCGACTAAGCAACTACATGGAGTGATGATTCCACTAGATATGGTTGGATAAACTCAGCGTGATGCTCTTGATAAGCAAGATATCACTACACATCTATCATTCTACTCTAGCAATTCAATCATGCAATTTACTTAAAATAGGTAGAATGCAATAGTAAAACTAGGCATTTGGAGTATGATTCAAAAGATGGCTTGCCTGGCTTGGCAAAGTTAAAATAGTCTTCATCTTCATCTTGGATTGATTGATCTCCATCTCCATTTCTTGGTGGACTTCAGGATCCATTCTCCTTACTCTCGTTATCGTCTAATCGTCGCAAATCAAATAAGCATACAATCACCACACAATTCACAAACAATACATATCTACTCAAATACACATGCTGGGGTAAGGGAAGTGATCTAGGAAGTCTATGGAGAGGGGTTTCGAAGATCATTGAGTTCCGATGGATGAGATGATTGAGTTGTTGTATCTAAGTAGGGTTTATTTATTTTAGATTATGAAAATATCTCCTGCAAGTCCTTTTTGACCAAGGTCATGGACAATGTAGATACTCAAGATCATGATTCAACCAAAGAGGCTTCGTAGAATTTATAGTATTTCTCTTTTATTGAAGCCATTTCTAGTTTGCAACTATTTAGTAATCAAATTTGAATCTGCAAGTAGGGTCTATAGATCCTAGTTAAATGGGATCAAAGGTTATAGATCAATATTTAGAAATGTGGTTGATTCGAATTGGTTTCATATCATTTCCATTTATTTTGATATAGGTGTGCAAGTTTGAGTTTCTACTTACTATCATGTAGGATTAAATTTCCAAATACTTCCCACAAGTACACATGGACTAAGATCAATACCTACAGATGGTATTTGGAAATATGATTTAACAATAAGAGTTCCATAAAAATTTTGATCATAGCTTTGAGTTTAATAAGATCCTATAAGGCAAATGATTATTTAACCATATAGGTAAATAGAATTTATTTTAAAAGGTTCAAAAATGGGATCTAATGCCATAGACAGATGGGTATCACTAATTGTGAATTTCCAAAGTTGGATTTATATTTTTAGGAATTTTATTCGAATTGATATGAATTTTCTAAGGTGAAAAAGCTCCTGTTTTGTTATTTTTACTGCAACCACTCTGTAAATCTAATTGTGTTGAAACCACTTTTATTGGATAGCTTATGTTCTAAGGTTTCCAGAACATTTTCATTTGCTAAATTTGGATCGGTAGATCTCCGGGAAAATTAAATATACTAAAGCATCTGAATGTGTTTTTCAAGAATCGGAAAAATCGAAGATCCCTTTTTTTTTCATCCGGGCCGGACACACAGACTGCTCTGGGCCGGCCCACTAGGCTAAAGCTGGGCGGGTGGCAAGGAAAAAAAAAAGAAACCGGCCTGACCAATGGGCCCGGCTTGCCAGAACTTAATGGACCGAAGGGGTATCGGGTTCTTCTTCCCCGGGCGCTACAGGAACGTAAACGAGAAGGAGTACTGGGAGGAGGGCTGCGCACGGGGAGCTCACCGGCGGCGAGGGGGAGCGGCGGCGAGGATGTCTAGGCGGCGGAGGAGCTTCTCCTCCTCCACCTCGTCCAGGCGGCAGCTCGCGGGAGGCCCTAGAACGCCGGGAACGGGAGGTGCTCTGCGGAGCGGCGTCGACGGGGGAGCTCGAACGAGAGAGAGAGGAAGCTGGAGATGTTGTCTAGGAGGTTCCTGGGGATGGCGGGGTTCTTTTCAGGGAAGAGAGGAGGTCCTTTTATAGTCGGGAGAGGGAGCACGGGGCGAGTGGATCTGGGGAGAGAGCGCGGCCGGTGTCGGCTGTGGGAGGGAAGAGGGGCGGCGTTGGCGGGTGCTGCGGGCTGCGGTGTGCTGCAGGAGCATCCTGGCGCGATGGGAGAGGTTGGGACGGTCTGGTTCAGAGGGGGACATGGGAGGGGTCCGGGCGGTGGTTCTCCTCTAATGCTTCTATTGGTTGAGTTTGAATTAACTAAACATTGCACAACAAATTAAAACCCACATGAAATCATAGCAACTTGTATTGAAAATACTATGTATGCATGCAATATGAAGTGCAAGGGTTTTAATTGGTCTAAAAGTGTTGGTTTTCTTGGAGATGAGATGGAGTTGGGAATGACCTCTTATTTGAATTCAAACTTTGGTAGAAGTTTGAATAGGGTTCCAAGTTGATTTTTGTTTCAACCTTTATTGTATTTGATTCTTTGTAACTTGTTCTTAGTTGTGGTGGAGAGATGCACGAGGGTCTAGTTCAGATTTTTCTTAATATATAAGGGCAAAGTAGTGTAATCATTAATTTCTTTAAGATCACTACTTCCTCTTTTCTTACTTAGGTTTTTGTGTTGCGGTTTATTTTCTTGATTCCTTTCTATTTGTTTGTGATTGCTTGACTTAATTTTGGGTTTGGCAATTGACCCAAATGGGTTTAGCATGTAACCACGCACAAAATTTAATAGTTAGAAAACTATTTCAATTTAACAAAAACATTTTACAGGTATAATTATTTGTTTTAAAACCCTTCCCATACTCTTTTTATTTGAAGCATGGGAGCAAATGCTCAAATTCAGAAGTTTCGAAAAGGCAAGAAATTAATCTTATATTCAAAATAAAAGTTTTTGTTGGCTCCAAAATTTGGGATTTTTAATAAATCCATTTATTTCTATTTCCCAAAAATTTGGGTTGTTACAATCTTCCCCCCTTAAAAAGAATCTCGTCCCGAGATTCACAAGTTAAGATTGAGATAGATTGGGAAATGAGATTACCAGATAAGAGATAGAGTGTATATTGATTCCTATAGAGATGGAAAGATTGGGTACACCCAAAATGTGATAAGGCCATACGGGCCAAAAACACATCGTCATCAATCACATAGCAATTTCAACAATCAATCCCACTTTCCAAAAACCAAAATCTTCTAGATTTAACCATAGTCTTTCATTAAAAAGGGTCTTGCGATCTCGTTCTTGTTTTACAAAGAGATCAACTAGCCTACTTGTACCAAACTAAGCCGACTAAGGGTTCTTCTTACCCCAAAAAAAATGGCTTCTTCTTGATTGGTGCTCCAACAACTTGATCCAACTTGTTCATACTAACTTTATAGCTACTAGCAACTTGTACCTTGTGGCTAATCCTAGATGTTTGATTTTTCTTCTCTTCATGCCTTCTGGTTGGAAGAGTTGCTTCAGGGTATTCCGGAAAAGTTTCTTCCTTCTCATGGAGATGTTGAGGTTATCTTCAATAGTAATGGGTTTTCGATTACGGGTCGTAGATGACAGGGAAAGTTTTCAAAATGTTTCTCACATGGGGTTGGTATTTTTCAGAGTTTATGTTGGGCCAGAAAGACCAAAAACATTTTTGAGCAAACAAGTTTTCAAAGGGGTTGCTACAGGTTGCCGGATGGCATATGAGCAACACACCTCAAAACAAATCAATCATTCAAACACACAAGGCACTAAGCACACTTAATAATCGTGAGGTAAGGGCAGCTCAATGAAATCAACTGAGCATTTCCTATAAATCCTATGGGTCAAAAGGTTTGCTGGGTCTTCATCATTTTTGATCAATCTTTCTTTGCTCTTGAAGTCTTTGTCTCACAGGGTTGACTCTTGTTGGAAGATTTCTGGATCAGGTGAAGAGACTCACTTTCGATGGTAGCAGTCGTAGTTGACATCCAAGGTTGAAGCTTTGAAAAATATTGAGTCCCTCATCTTTTGATTCAAAAAGTCCTTCGGTCTTAGGTTGGTATATCGTCCATAGTATACATTTGAAGTAGATGAGGAATAGAGTAAAACAAATCTTTGAAAAGACTTTGTAATTAAAGAGGTAAATAAATTCTTTGTCAAAATCTCTTGAGAGTATAAGTTGAGAGTGTAAGATATTTGAAGTGAATAAGATGAGAGTATAAGATTGGCTTTGGATTCCAAAGCAAATAAATTTCTTTTGTAGAAATAAGGTTTTGTCAACATATCACTTTCTTAGCTAACGACCATGCTAACTAAGGTCTCCTAAGGTCATGATAGTCCTGATACCAAACTTGTGATATCAGAGATATCATTTTCTAACGACCATGCTAACTAGGGTTTCCTAGAGTCAGCCTAGGCTCTGATACCAACTTGTGACGCCCCCGAATTTATAGCAAATTCGAAGTGCCCGTTATGTAATCCATCACAATCCCAGAATCAATGTTGTGATTTACATAACGTAGTTGATATCACAGTCATAGACATTAATAGTAAATAAAAGGGATTACATAGGTGGTCGTACAGACCAAACCTTACAATTCATCAATATGCAGCGGAATAACACTTTGGGTCCATATTGTCAAGCTTCAACCGCACAGGCAAAGCGGACAGTAGGAAACGAGCCTAATTCGCAAAGTCGTCAATGAGTCCTTCCTTCTTGATCTTGCTCCTTCAAGTCTGGCCAAGTTAATAGCCAGGGACACAGCCGTGAGTACATTGGATGCACTCGCAAACCATCTTATAAACAAAGTGATGAGAGAGATATGCATGGTTGATATGGTGGACTAAGCACTAAGTTTATTTGCAGAAATGCTGGTTTTATTTCCCAAGAATGTTTATTGGTAGAAAAGAAGTTTAGTTCTCTAAGTTCAATCTAAAGAGGAACTTCAAGTGTGTCAATATCATGGTCAAGTCAAGTCAAGTCAATTCAGTTCATGTCATTCACCAAGTTCACCATAAGTTATTTTCATTATTGACAAAAGCCAGGTAGAGTTTGCCAACCGTCCATGACCGAGGACTCGGCTATTCGAATAGTTTGAAAACCTCTGCAGAGGGGTACACTTTACCCACAAGATTCGATACATCTGCCGGGAGAAATCCACGGTTCGCCATACACAAAGGTATGCGGGGTTCAGATAATCAAACAAAACCTTTCACTTGCTCATCCTAGTATAGGATCCTTCCCTAGAGCCCGGGATACGGAACTCCGCTCCGGCGCCTCTAGTTCTGCCCATCCCGGGTACCGGGTTAGTGGAATCCACCTGGTCAAGAAGTATCCGCCCGTGGAGTCCTTCCATGAAGATTTGATGCAAGACCTCCCATACTAAGATAAACAAGCTACGGATTAAGCCCCTTCCCATATAGGGGTAACGTGGTTGTACGGTATAATTGGCACCCATGTACATCACTCGTTGTCAATTGAGAAATACATTTCATAGTTCTTAGTCAAGATTATTTTCTTTCATAAAGCCATCAAGTAGGAGAAACCTCCAATTCAAATTTCAAGTTCAAGTCACCAAATTTCAACTAGGGTTCCCCGAATAGATGACCTCAATTTTATTAGCGACTAAGCAACTACATGGAGTGATGATTCCACTAGATATGGTTGGATAAACTCAGCGTGATGCTCTTGATAAGCAAGATATCACTACACATCTATCATTCTACTCTAGCAATTCAATCATGCAATTTACTTAAAATAGGTAGAATGCAATAGTAAAACTAGGCATTTGGAGTATGATTCAAAAGATGGCTTGCCTGGCTTGGCAAAGTTAAAATAGTCTTCATCTTCATCTTGGATTGATTGATCTCCATCTCCATTTCTTGGTGGACTTCGGGATCCATTCTCCTTACTCTCGTTATCGTCTAATCGTCGCAAATCAAATAAGCATACAATCACCACACAATTCACAAACAATACATATCTACTCAAATACACATGCTGGGGTAAGGGAAGTGATCTAGGAAGTCTATGGAGAGGGGTTTCGAAGATCATTGAGTTCCGATGGATGAGATGATTGAGTTGTTGTATCTAAGTAGGGTTTATTTATTTTAGATTATGAAAATATCTCCTGCAAGTCCTTTTTGACCAAGGTCATGGACAATGTAGATACTCAAGATCATGATTCAACCAAAGAGGCTTCGTAGAATTTATAGTATTTCTCTTTTATTGAAGCCATTTCTAGTTTGCAACTATTTAGTAATCAAATTTGAATCTGCAAGTAGGGTCTATAGATCCTAGTTAAATGGGATCAAAGGTTATAGATCAATATTTAGAAATGTGGTTGATTCGAATTGGTTTCATATCATTTCCATTTATTTTGAAATAGGTGTGCAAGTTTGAGTTTCTACTTACTATCATGTAGGATTAAATTTCCAAATACTTCCCGCAAGTACACATGGACTAAGATCAATACCTACAGATGGTATTTGGAAATATGATTTAACAATAAGAGTTCCATAAAAATTTTGATCATAGCTTTGAGTTTAATAAGATCCTATAAGGCAAATGATTATTTAACCATATAGGTAAATAGAATTTATTTTAAAAGGTTCAAAAATGGGATCTAATGCCATAGACAGATGGGTATCACTAATTGTGAATTTCCAAAGTTGGATTTATATTTTTAGGAATTTTATTCGAATTGATATGAATTTTCTAAGGTGAAAAAGCTCCTGTTTTGTTATTTTTACTGCAACCACTCTGTAAATCTAATTGTGTTGAAACCACTTTTATTGGATAGCTTATGTTCTAAGGTTTCCAGAACATTTTCATTTGCTAAATTTGGATCGGTAGATCTCCGGGAAAATTAAATATACTAAAGCATCTGAATGTGTTTTTCAAGAATCGGAAAAATCGAAGATCCCTTTTTTTTTCATCCGGGCCGGACACACAGACTGCTCTGGGCCGGCCCACTAGGCTAAAGCTGGGCGGGTGGCAAGGAAAAAAAAAAGAAACCGGCCTGACCAATGGGCCCGGCTTGCCAGAACTTAATGGACCGAAGGGGTATCAGGTTCTTCTTCCCCGGGCGCTACAGGAACGTAAACGAGAAGGAGTACTGGGAGGAGGGCTGCGCACGGGGAGCTCACCGGCGGCGAGGGGGAGCGGCGGCGAGGATGTCTAGGCGGCGGAGGAGCTTCTCCTCCTCCACCTCGTCCAGGCGGCAGCTCGCGGGAGGCCCTAGAACGCCGGGAACGGGAGGTGCTCTGCGGAGCGGCGTCGACGGGGGAGCTCGAACGAGAGAGAGAGGAAGCTGGAGATGTTGTCTAGGAGGTTCCTGGGGATGGCGGGGTTCTTTTCAGGGAAGAGAGGAGGTCCTTTTATAGTCGGGAGAGGGAGCACGGGGCGAGTGGATCTGGGGAGAGAGCGCGGCCGGTGTCGGCTGTGGGAGGGAAGAGGGGCGGCGTTGGCGGGTGCTGCGGGCTGCGGTGTGCTGCAGGAGCATCCTGGCGCGATGGGAGAGGTTGGGACGGTCTGGTTCAGAGGGGGACATGGGAGGGGTCCGGGCGGTGGTTCTCCTCTAATGCTTCTATTGGTTGAGTTTGAATTAACTAAACATTGCACAACAAATTAAAACCCACATGAAATCATAGCAACTTGTATTGAAAATACTATGTATGCATGCAATATGAAGTGCAAGGGTTTTAATTGGTCTAAAAGTGTTGGTTTTCTTGGAGATGAGATGGAGTTGGGAATGACCTCTTATTTGAATTCAAACTTTGGTAGAAGTTTGAATAGGGTTCCAAGTTGATTTTTGTTTCAACCTTTATTGTATTTGATTCTTTGTAACTTGTTCTTAGTTGTGGTGGAGAGATGCACGAGGGTCTAGTTCAGATTTTTCTTAATATATAAGGGCAAAGTAGTGTAATCATTAATTTCTTTAAGATCACTACTTCCTCTTTTCTTACTTAGGTTTTTGTGTTGCGGTTTATTTTCTTGATTCCTTTCTATTTGTTTGTGATTGCTTGACTTAATTTTGGGTTTGGCAATTGACCCAAATGGGTTTAGCATGTAACCACGCACAAAATTTAATAGTTAGAAAACTATTTCAATTTAACAAAAACATTTTACAGGTATAATTATTTGTTTTAAAACCCTTCCCATACTCTTTTTATTTGAAGCATGGGAGCAAATGCTCAAATTCAGAAGTTTCGAAAAGGCAAGAAATTAATCTTATATTCAAAATAAAAGTTTTTGTTGGCTCCAAAATTTGGGATTTTTAATAAATCCATTTATTTCTATTTCCCAAAAATTTGGGTTGTTACAGTGTTATTTTGCACATGGCAAGTGTGCCATATGGTTTAAAGATGCTTGTGTGGGTGTTGCTTTACTTCACAACGAGCTTTATTTGTTATCCTTACGTGAAAAGGTGCATTCTGTGTGTAATGTGAATGAACAAACTTCCTTGTCGAATAAAGAACAAAAGAAAAGAAAAAGAACTCATGACTCATCGAAGTTATGGCACTGTCGATTAGGCCATATTTTGAGGGGAAGAATCGAAAACCTCGTTAAAAATGATATTCTTCCTCCGTTAGAGTTCTCTGATATAGAACAATGCATAGATTGCATAAAAGGAAAGTATGTAAAGCAAATTAAAAAGGGTGCAAACCGAAGCACAGCGACACTAAAAATCATTCACACTGATATTTGTGGACCGTTTTCTGTGAAAAGTGTAAATGGTTATGACTCGTTCATAACATTCACAGATGATTACTCCCGATATGGTTATATTTATCCAATTAAAGAAAGGTCTGAAGCATTGGATAAATTTAAAATATTCAAAGCAGAAGTTGAAAATACATGATAAAAGAATTAAAATAGTCCGGTCCGACAGTGGAGGGGAGTACTACGGTCGGCACACTCCATATGGTCAAGTACTTGGACCTTTTGCAAGGTTCTTACAGGAAAATGGAATAGTCGCCCAGTATTCTATGCCGGACGAACCTCAGCAAAATAGAGTAGCTGAAAGGCGCAACCGTACTCTTATGGATATGGTGCGCAATATGATGAGCTATTCCACCCTGCCATTGGGATTTTGGATGGAGGCACTTAAAACCGCCATTCACATTCTAAACATAGTACCAAGCAAGTCGGTGCCCAAAACACCGAAGAGTTGTGGACAGGGAGAGTACCCTCTCTGCACCACTTGAGGGTCTAGGGGAGCCCAGCTGAGGCAAAAGTATTTAATCCAAATATTGCAAAGTTAGACCCCAAAACAGTAACTTGCCACTTTATTGGCTATCCTGACAGATCAAAAGGTTATCATTTCTACTGTCTAGACAAATAAACAAAGTTTGTAGAAACGAGACATGCAGTCTTCTTGGAGGACGAATTGATGAGGGGGAGCATGGTAGCTCAGAAAATTGATCTTGAGGAGAAGAGGGTGCACGCACCTAATCCGATGATTCAGGAGCCATTTTTCTTGCTACCTGTTGTACCTGCATCGGCAATCCCTGAGGTTGCGGTGCAAGCACCTGTTGTAACTCCACCCGTGACAACAAGGAGTGAAGTTTCAGAACCTGTCCGTCAGGAGCCGACTGAACCCTTTGTTGAGCATGAAAGGGAGCTACAACAGCCACCTCTAATAGATGTACCAGAAGTTAAGGTACATAATGAGCCAGAGAATGAGGCCCTTAGAAGGTCCGAAAGAGTTAAGAAATCAGCTATTTCTACTGATTATAAAGTTTATAACACAGAAACACTTCATATGGAAGGTGATCCCACTTCATATGAAGAAGCTATGTGATGACCCACAAGTATAGGGGGTTGATGAAGCCGAGTAAATTACCGGCCAGTTGGAAAACCCCAAGAGCAAGGTGTGATGAATATAGCAGCAAGCTTTTCCCTCAGTAAGAAACCAAGGTTTAATCGTCCAGGAGGAGGTCGAAATACGACTGAAGGTGATGCCCACTAGCTGCGTGATGCTCTAACAAGGGCGCCGTTAACGATTTCTTGTTAGCGCATCTTCAACCAGTAGCAACGTGGAACCTGCACACACACAACCAAATACTTTGTTCCCAACTTACGATGAGGTTGTCAATCTCACCGGTTTGCTTGAAACAAAGGGTATGAGCGTATCGAGTGGAAAGTGATAATAGTATGCGAGTAAAGTAAACAGTGCGAGTAAAGTAAACAGGTGATAGCAATATAAAGGAAATAGGACCGGGGTCCACAGTTCACTAGTGGTGTCTCTCCATAAGATAAAATAACACATGCTGGGTAAACAAATTACAGTTGGGCAATTGATAGAATAAAGACAACGTGCATATGATGAGAGGATCACTATGAGATTTACTCTGGGCATTACAACAAGATACATAGACCGCCATCCAACTGCATCTATGACTAATAATCCACTTGTGACGAATCAATCCGAGAACTCCACAAGTATTAAGTTGCGAACAACAGATAATTGCATTAAGCAAAGTGTGTAATGTAAACAAAGCATATGCCCTCGAGCATATGAATATTGTTTTCCCCCTAGTAGCAACAGCACATCTACAACCTTAGAGGTTTCTGTCACTCCCCCAAATTAAATAGAGGCATGAACCCACTATCGAGCATAAATACCCCCTCTTGGAGTCACTAGCAACTACTCGGCCAAGATAGCTACTAACAACGGAGAGCATGCAAGATCATAAACAACATAGAGATAACATAAGATAAATTTCAGTACATCAACTCAAGCATAACACCAATATTCATCGGATCCCAACAAACCAAACTTGTAGAATTACATAACGGTGATCTCAATCATGTAGGGCAGCTCATGAGATCTAAACATGAAGCACATGGTGGAGAAGACAACCATCTAGCTACTGCTATGGACCCATAGTCCAAGGTAGACTACTCACTCATCGCTCCGGAGGCAAGCATGGCGATGAAGAAGACCTCTAGTGGTGATTCCCCTCTCCAGCAGGGTGCCGGGAAGAGCTTCTGGACCCTCCCGATCTTCGGGTTGACGGCGGTGGCGGATCGCGATGTGTTCTGGAAAAGTGATCGGGTCTTTAGGTTTTTCTCGTCGGGGGGTCTTTATAGGCAAAGGGGCATCGTCAGAAGTGGACCGAGGCGGTCTCACACATAGGGGGCGCGGCCTACCCCTGGGCGACTGGCTTTGGTTTCATCCAATTTCGAGAATATTTCATGTGTAGCTTTTCTGAAACACAAAAATAGCAGAAAACAGGGAACTGGCACTGTGGCGACTTGTTAATAGGTTAGTTCCAGAAAATGCATAAAAGTGCCACGAAGTGTAACGAAACACTAAGCAAATGGTGTAAAAACAAGCATGGAGCATCAAAAATTATGGATACGTTGGAGACGTATCAGGGGTGTATCGTAGTACTTTCGATAAATAAGAGTGTCGAATCCAACGAGGAGCAGAAGGTGTTGACAAGTGGTTTTGATCAAGGATTCACCGTAAATACTAGCAAACGGGTTTTCAGGGGTATTTGGTAATGCAAGTAAATAAAGTATGAGTAAATAAAAGATAATAGTAATAATTGCTGCAAGTGGCCCAATCCTTTTTAGAACAAAGGACAAGCCGGTTGTGTAACTTATGATGACCAAACATTCTCGAGGACACACGGGAGTTTCTGTCAAGTGGTTTCGCTTCATACCGCTAAATAATCTTTACTGGTTTGATAAGTGTTATGGGGGTGAACCTGTGCTAGCGCACTACCCTTACTAGGATAAATACACACTTGTGATTATACCCCTTGCAAGCATCCTCAAATACAAGAAAGTAATTAAGATAAATCTAACCACAACCTTAAACTCTAAGATCCTATGCTCCCTGGTGTAATAGTTTCCCAACGGAGGTTTAGGTTTCTGTCACTCTAGCAACCCCACAATTGGTAGCCAAATACACAATGCATCTCACTAGGCCCATAAATGGTGAAGTATCATGTAGTCGACGTTCACATGACACCACTAGTGAAATAGCACCACAACAAATAAATATCAAACCATTAAATATTACTCAACATAATTCCACTACTAACGACTTGACTTCTCCCATGTCCTCAAGAACTAAACGAACTACTCACAAGACATCATATGGATCATGATCAGAGGTGAAATAATGGTAAATAACAATCTGAACATAAACCTTAATTCAACGGTTCCACTCAATAGCATCAACCACAAGAGTAATCAACACCGGGAAAGTTTCCCCTAAGAATTTGACAAGATTCAACTCAAGATGTTACAGCGGGATGGCGTGGTGATGATGGAGATGAAGGTGCTGGTGATGGAGATGATGATGATGATCCCGATGAAGTCCGGCGCGATGATGATGACGATGGCGATGATCTCCCCTCTCCGGGAAGGAATTTACCTGGCAGATTTCTGCCTGCCAGAGAGCTTTTCTCTCTCTGATGTTTTCCACCCCGTGATATCCCACAAGTATAGGGGATCGTGTGTAGCCTTTTCGATAAATAAGAGTGTCGAACCCAACGAGGAGCAGAAGGTGTTGACAGGTGGTTTTGATCAAGGTTTCACTGTAAATACTAGCAAACGGGTTTTCAGGGTTATTTGATAATGCAAATAAATAAAGTGCGAGTAAATAAAAGACAGTAGTAATAATTGCAGCAAGTGGCCCAATCCTTTCTTTAGCAAAGGACAAGCCGGTTGTGTAACTTATGATGATCAAACGTTCTCGAGGACACATGGGAGTTTCTGTCAAGTGCTTTCGCTTCATTCCGCTAAATAATCTTTACTGGTTTGATAAGTGTTATGGGGGTGAACCTGTGCTAGCGTGCTAGCGCGTGGTTGACGTGGGAGAATGTAATTGATGTAGGAGCTTCTTATTCTTCAAGTCCTTGTCAACAGCACTAGAAGATTCCTTGTGCGTGGTGAATGACCAGCCAGTTGGGAACCCCAAGAGGAAGGTATGATGAGTATAGCAGCAAATTTTCCCTCAGTTAAGAAACCAAGGTTTATCGATCAGGAGAAAAGCAGACAATAACGACTGAAGGTGATGCTTGCTAGTTTGCGACAGCTTCGGACAATTTATATATGGCGCCTCGTCCAAGCTTTGCTTGCTAGCTGCAACACGGAACCTGCACACAACACAACCAAGTACTTTGTTCCCAGCTTGCGATGAGGTTGTCAATCTCACCGGTTTGCTTGAAACAAAGGTTATGAGCGTATCGAGTGGAAAACAGTAGAAGTATGCGAGTAAAGTAAACAGTGCGAGTAAAGTAAACAGTGCGAGTAAAGTAAACAGGTGATAGCAATATGATGGAAATAGGACCGGGGTCCACAGTTCACTAGTGGTGTCTCTCCATAAGATAAATAACACATGCTGGGTAAACAAATTACAGTTGGGCAATTGATAGAATAAAGATAAACGTGATATGTCAAGAAGATCACTACGAGATTTACAATGGGCATTACAACAAAATACATAGACCGCCATCCAACTGCATCTATGACTAATAATCCACTTGTGGCGAATCAATCCGAGAACTCCACAAGTATTAAGTTGCGAACAACAGATAATTGCATTAAGCAAAGTGTGTAATGTAAACAAAGCATATGCCCTTGAGCATATGAATGTTGTTTTCTCCCTAGTAGCAACAACATATCTACAACCTTAGAGGTTTCTGTCACTCCCCCAGGTTAAATAGAGGCATGAACCCACTATCGAGCATAAATACCCCCTCTTGGAGTCACTAGCAACTACTCGGCCAAGATAGCTACTAACAACGGAGAGCATGCAAGATCATAAACAACATAGAGATAACAAAAGATATAATTCAGTACAGCAACTTAATCATAACACCAATATTCACCGGATCCCAACAAACCAAACATGTAGAATTACATAACGGTGTTCTCAATCATGTAGGGCAGCTCATGAGATCTAAACATGAAGCACATGGTGGAGAAGACAACCATCTAGCTACTGCTATGGACCCATAGTCCAAGGTAGACTACTCACTCATCGCTCCGGAGGCAAGCATGGCGATGAAGAAGACCTCCGGTGGCGATTCCCCTCTCCGGCAGGGTGCCGGGAAGAGCTTCTGGACCCTCCCGATCTTTGGGTCGACGGCGGCGGCGGATCGCGATGTGTTCTGGAAAAGTGATCGGGTACTTAGGTTTTTTCCGTCGGGGGGTCTTTATAGGCGAAGGGGCGATGTCAGAGGTGGAGCCAGGCGGCCTCACACCAGGGCGGCACGGGCCAGGCCCTGGCCGCGCCGGCCTGGCGTGTGGGGCCCCTGTGGCACCCCTCCTACTCACCTTTGGATCTCTAGAAGCTCCCGGACAAAATAAGACTTTAGGAACTTGTTTCGTCCAATTTCGAGAATATTTCCCGTGTATTACTTCTGAAACACAAAAATAGCAGAAAACAGGGAACTGGCACTGTGGCAACTTGTTAGTAGGTTAGTTCCGGAAAATGCATAAAAGTGCCACGAAGTGTAACGAAACAGTAGGCAAATGGTGTAAAAACAAGCATGGAGCATCAAAAATTATAGATACGTTGGAGACGTATCATAGCGCACTACCCTTACTAGGATAAATACACACTTGTGATTATACCCCTTGCAAGCATCCGCAAATACAAGGAAGTAATTAAGATAAATCTAACCACAGCCTTAAACTCTAAGATCCTACGCTCCCTGGTGCAATGGTTTCCCAACAGAGGTTTATGTTTCTGTCACTCCAGCAACCCCACAATTGGTAGCCAAATACACAATGCATCTCACTAGGCCCATAAATGGTGAAGTATCATGTAGTCGATGTTCACATGACACCACTAGTGAAATAGCACCACAACAAATAAATATCAAACCATTAAATATTACTCAATATAATTCCACTACTAACGACTTGACTTCTCCCATGTCCTCAAGAACTAAACGAACTACTCACAAGACATCATATGGATCATGATCAGAGGTGAAATAATGGTAAATAACAATCTGAACATAAACCTTAATTCAACGGTTCCACTCAATAGCATCAACCACAAGAGTAATCAACACCGGGAAAGTTTCCCCTAAGAATTTAACAAGATTCAACTCAAGATGTTACAGCGGGATGGCGTGGTGATGGTGGAGATGAAGGTGCTGGTGATGGAGATGATGATGATGATCCCGATGAAGTCCGGTGCGATGGTGATGACGATGGCGACGATCTCCCCTCTCCGGGAAGGAATTTCCCCGGCAGATTTCTCTCTGCCGGAGAGCTTTTCTCTCTCTGGTGTTTTCCGCCCCGCAGAGGCGGCGGTGTCTATCTCTAAGCCCCCCCCCCTTGACTTAGGTTTTCGGGGACGATGAAGTACGCGAAGAGGCGAGACCTGAAGTGGGCCAGGGTGGCCTCACACTAGGGCGGCGCGGCCAGGGGCCAGGCCGCGCCCCCTATGTGTGAGCCTACCCCCTGGCTCCTCTCGACTCCTCCTTCTGGCTTCCGGAGTCTTTTGGTAAAATATAATTTTCTGGTATTTTTCTGGAATTTTCCTGCTCTTCCGAAATATGGTGTCTTGACGATCCTTTCCAGCAGAATCCTGACTCCGGCAGCAAATCCTCCAATGATCATCAAACATGTAAAAACAGAGGAAACAACATAAGTATCATCTCTAAATATGAAATATATCAATGAATAACAGCAAATTATGATACAAAATAGTGATGCAAAATGGACGTATCAACCCCCCCAAGCTTAGACCTCGCTTGTCCCCAAGCAAAAACTCAACTCGGTAAACATGACCATAGGTTTATGGAGTGAAGTGTCGATAATCAAAATACGGACAAGAAGCATCACATTCACCAAGGCACAAGTTATAATAGACAGCAACTTCCCTTTATATAATATAGACTTGCAATAAGTAAAGGGAATCACATATAAAGATGCACAATGTAAACTATAATTGGTGGTGGCAAACCTTAGTTCTTGGTCAGAGAACAATGAACAAACTATACTAGCCTTTGAATGGAGCCTTTTTAAAACAGAGCTAATATAGCAAAAACCATATGCTCAATGAGACAAACTTTTTGCATTCATAGAAAGCTTTCAAAGATATATTCCTTCAGATAAAAGCGTTATGCAAAGCAAGGAAGATAGTAAACATGATTAAACGGATCAACATATGGATGAGTGAAACATAACAACTCAAATGCTTGCTTGAGATAGAAGGGAATAGGTTGACTCAATGTAAAAGTAAAAGATAGGCCCTTCGCAGAGGGAAGCTGGGATTAAACATGTGCTAGAGCTTTTCATTTGTAAAACAGAGGTAAAAATTGTTTTGAGAGGTGGTTGCTTTTGTCAACGACTAGCAACGGAGTTCTTGATATCTTCCATACTAAACAAGTGAGAGCGGTTCCGAGATGTTTGATTAATTGGCACATTGGTGCTCTTTTATAGCTTGGCACTCCTCCCCACCATTTTTCCTTTCTCAAACCATGGCTAACCGATTCCATCGGGTGCCGACCAACTTTCACATACCTTGGAGGAGTGCCTTTTTCTTTTCTTTTTGAGATTATAATGGTCTGACCAGCTCCCTTGCAAAATTAGTGACGAGCAGATGAAGCTGCCTAGTCGAGGGGTACTTAATTTAGTATGGAAGATAACAAACCCATCCACTACGTCCTCATGAGCTAAAAACAGTGGCACAAAATGAGAAGTATTTGAAGGTTTTTGAAAGGTAGCACATGAAAATTTATTTCAAATGGCTTGAAATACCATGCATAGGAATTTATAGTGGACTCTTTGGAAGTGACTTGGTTTTTAGGAGTTGGATGCACGAGAAGTATTTCCTCTCAGTACAGGTCTTTGGCTAGCAAGGCTGGGTAGCAAGCATAAGAGTTGCATGAAACAAACAAACATACATATAATAAGAACAATCATGCAAACTTCCTTGAAGGTACAACGATTTTAACTTTGAGAATAAAAATGCTTATAAGCCAATCATAAGGAAAATGGAAGTGATGTAACTACAAGCACTTCTTTCTTCTTTTCTACTCAAACCTCAAGGTAATGTTGCTACGGACCAAGGTAAGTTTGCCAAAACCAACTAAATTTACTCATGCTCCCAAGGTGATACCAATACTAATCAACAAGGCTAATCATATAAGAAACATTGCAAACTAAAATAAAATATGCGGAAAGTAAACGATAAAACTTCTCATTAATATTTCATTACCGCAACTGACACCAAGGGATACATAGATAACCAACTAAGGAGGATACTTCCAAACTGCAAACTATTCTATAGGATAATTTCTCTATTCATGATATGACTCTACTTGAAAAGTAAATGAGTAAAAGGTGATGATGTGATACAGCGGCACTCCCCCAAGCTTGGAACAAGCCAAGGGGATGCCAATACCGATGACGAATTACTCTTTTGGTGGTAATGGAATCAGCCTTGGATTAATAAAATATTCCAGCATCCGGCGAAGCCTGAGATTCTCCTCTTGAAGCATCTCTACCTCCTTCTCCAGAACTCGAAATTGAGCGCAAAACTCGTCAGTGACCAGCATACCCTCTTTTATCACAGGCATGGAGTTTAGATCCAAAACGTGTAGTGTTGGTCCCTGCATATCATGAGAAAAGATACGTCTAGCTTTCGTTGGTCCTTCAAAAGTAGGGTTTCTTGCCCTCGATCTTCCAACCTCCTGCTCCTTCTTCCACTTGGGGTCTTGGTGATCATCTTCCCAGGGCCTTTTGCCCTTGTCGTCGCTTGAAGAGGCCATGGTGCTCCTAGATCTGAGATCAACTCCTGACAGAAACAGCTCAAAACAAAACACGACGAGAAAACGATATACAGACCTCGGGGACTCCAGGGGGTTATATAGGCGAAAATTATACATCGAAGCGAAATCACAGGAGGAAACCGGGATGGAAACAAGTTCCGAGGTGTTCTCACACCAGGGCGGCGTAGCCAGGGGTGGACCCGCGCCCCCTGTGTGTGAGGAGCACCCGGACTCCTTTTCCTGCCCGTTTTCGTCTCATGATTTTTCATATTTAGTAAAAATAGCAAAAATAATAAAGGAAGAGTTTTTCACAAACCTTTTCTGACTAGAACTGTTACCTATTCGAAAACGAACTCTGCAGGTTTCTGCAAATTGTTCTGGATGAATTCTTCCGGAGAAACTGTTTCAATAACATCAACATCTTCATTATAAGAATCTCCAGCAATATAATGTTTGAGTCTTTGCCCATTCACCACTTGTGTAGTGTCATCTTTCAACGAAGCAATCTTTATCGCACCTGAGTGGTACACTTCAACAATAACATAGAGTCCTTCCCATTTAGAGAGTAATTTTCCTGCAAAAAATCTGAGACGGGACCTATACAACAAAACTTTCTCACCAACATGAAACTCTCTTTTAAGAATTCTCTTATCATGCCACTGCTTGACTTTTTCTTTGAAAAGTCTGGCATTCTCATAAGCTTCGTTTCTCCACTCATCTAGAGAACTCAAATCTAACAACCTTTTCTTACAGACGAGTTTAAAATCCCTATTAAGCTCTCTCACTGCCCAAAAAGCTTTGTGTTCTAATTCTAAAGGCAAGTGACACGCTTTTCCATAAACCATTTTGTAAGGAGACATGCCCATGGGGTTCTTATAAGCAGTTCTATAAGCCTATAAAGCATCATTTAACTTGCTAGCCCAGTTTTTCCTAGATCTATTGACAATCTTCTGCAAGATAGACTTGATCTCTCTATTTGAAAGCTCTACTTGCCCACTAGTTTGGGGATGATAAGCAGAAGCAATTCTATGATTAACATCATATCTAGCAAGAGGTTTTCTAAAACCACCGTGAATAAAATGAGAACCTCCATCAGTCATAAGATATCTAGGCACACCAAACCTAGGAAAAATAACGTCCTTAAGCATTTTTTACGAGGTCTCACCATCGACACTCTTTGTAGGTATGGCTTCTACCCATTTAGTAACATAATCAACAGCAAAAAGTATGTGGGTATAGCCTTTTGAAGGAGGAAAAGGACCCATAAAGTCAAATCCCCAACAATCAAACGGTTCAATAACAAGAGTGTAATTCATAGGTATTTCATTGCGTCTAGAAATATTACCAACTCTTTGACATTCATCGCAACATAAAACATACCTTCTAGCATCTTTAAAGAGGGTTGGCCAATAAAAACCTGATTGTAGAACCTTTTGTGCGGTTCTATCTCCAGCATGGTGTCCTCCATAAGCGCTTTCATGGCACTTCCTCAATATTTCTTGTTGCTCATATTCTGGTACGCATCTTCGCATAATACCATCAACTCCTTCTTTATATAAGTGTGGGTCATCCCAAAAATAATGCCTCAAATTATAAAAGAATTTTCTTCTTTGCTGAGCTGTAAAGGTTGGAGGCAAATACTTGGAAACAATAAAGTTAGCATAATCAGCATACCAAGGAAGGTCTCGTGAAGTTACGTTTATTGCAGCCAACTGCTCATTTGGAAAACTATCATTAACAGGAATAGGATCAAAAGAAATGTTTTCCAATCTAGACAAATTGTCAGCCACAGGATTTTCAGCACCTTTCCTATCTACGATATGCAAATCAAACTCTTGTAAAAGTAACACCCATCTAATAAGCCTAGGCTTAGCATCCTTCTTAGTCATAAGATATCTAATAGCAGTGTGATCAGTATGAAAAGTAACTTTAGAATCAACAATGTAAGATCTAAACTTATCACATGCAAAAACAACAGTAAGAAACTCTTTCTCAGTGGTAGCATAATTCTTCTGAGCAGCATCAAGAGTCTTACTAGCATAATGAATAACATTCAACTTATTATCTACGCGCTGTCCAAGAACAGCACCAACAGCAAAATCACTAGCATCACACATAATTTCAAATGGTAAATTCCAATTAGGTGGTTGAACAATAGGAGCAGTAGTTAAAGCCTTCTTAAGAGTTTCAAAAGCTTCCTTACAATCATCATCAAAGACAAATGGTACATCTTTTTGAAGAAGATTAGTAAGAGGCTTTGAAATCATAGAGAAATCTTTAATAAACCTCATATAGAAACCAGCATGACCAAGAATACTACGAATACCTTTAACATCTCTGGGACAGGGCATTTTCTCGATTGCCTCAACTTTTGCTCTGTCAACTTCAATACCTCTTTCAGAAATTTTATGTCCAAGGACAATTCCTTCATTTATCATAAAGTGGCATTTCTCCCAATTCAGAACAAGATTAGTTTCTTCACATCTCTGCAAAACTTTATCAAGATTGTGCAAACAATTATCAAAAGAAGTTCCATAGACGGAGAAGTCGTCCATGAAAACCTCCACAATTTCTTCACAAAAGCCATGAAAAATAGCAGACATGCATCTTTGAAAAGTAGCAGGAGCATTACATAAACCAAAAGGCATGCCTCTATAAGCATAAGTTCCATAAGGACAAGTAAAAGTGGTTTTCTCTTGATCTTCCTTCCTAACAGCAATCTGAGAGAAACCGGAATAACCATCAAGAAAACAAAAAATGTGACTTCTTAGACAACCTTTCTAGCATCTGATCTATAAACGGTAAAGGATAATGATCTTTCTTAGTAACCTTGTTAACTTTTCTATAGTCAATGCACATCCTATAACCAACTACTACCCTTTGAGGAATAAGCTCGTTATTCTCATTAGGCACAATAGTCATACCTCCTTTCTTAGGTACACAATGAACAGGACTAACCCATTGACTATCAGCAATAGGATAAATAATACCAGCATCAAGGAGCTTTAATACCTCATTTCTTACCACATCCTTCATCTTGGGAATTAGGCGGCGTTGATGCTCCACAACCGGCTTCGCGTCTTTCTCCATGTTAATAGCATGTTGACATAAAGTGGGACAAATTCCTTTTAAATCATCAAGAGTATATCCCATAGCTCCTCGGTGTTTCCTCAATATCTCCAATAATCTTTCTTCTTTCTTTCCTGAAAGCTTAGAACTAATAATAACAAGATATATTTTCTTACCATCTATATAAGCATATTTAAGATCATCAGGTAAAGGTTATAATTCAAAAACATGATCTTCCTTAGGTGGCAAAGTGGTACCAAGATCCTCCACAGGTAAATTGTGCTTGATTAATGGTTGTTGACGAAGGAAAATATCATCAATCTCTTCTCTTTCCTTACTGAAAACATCACTTTCATGATCTTTCATGAATTGCTGCAAAGCATTATTAGGAGCAAGAGCAATAGAAGCAAGCTGTTCAACTCAAAAAATTTCATTAGGCATGTTATTTTCATAAGAAGTCTTAGCAAACTTGAAAAAATTGAACTCATAAGACTCTCCATTAAACTTAGTGAAAATTTTCTCCTTCTTACAGTCTATCACGGCGCCACAAGTATTCAAAAAGGGTCTACCAAAAATAATAGGACAAGTTTTACTTGCCTCCTTACCAAGTACTAGAAAATCAGTAGGGTATTTAATCTTACCGCATAAAACTTCCACACCTCGGACAATACCAAGAGGCCAAACGGTCTCTCTGTTAGCAAGCTGAACAACCACATCAATATCTTCAAGTTCACAAGCGCCAATCTCATGCATGATTTCTTTGTAAAGCTCTAAAGGAATGGCAGTTGCACTAGCACCAATGTCACATAAACCATAATAGCAATGATCTCCAATCCTGACAGAAATAACAGGAACACTTATTTTCCTATGCTTTTTAGGATGAGAGATAATGTTAGAAGCATCTTCACAAAAAAGAATATATTCATCCCCTACATCTTTAGTAACAATATCCTTCAATATAGCTACAGGAGACTTAATAGTAATTTGCTCATCAGGCTCTACAGCTTTCTTAGTGCTTTTATTAGACACACTTACCAAAGTAGAATACTTTTTTACCTTAGCAGGGAAAGGTGTCTTCTCAAAATAAGGCTCAGGCACAATGCTATCAACAGTACAAACTTCAGTAGCTGCAGCAGGAATACGACTAATAGAATCTTATAAGGCGCATGATATTTATTCCAATCTTTCTTTGGAACATCAAGATAAGAGGCAAAAGCCTTAAGACAATTAGCAAGTATTTGAGAATCAAGACCATAAGCAATGCTAACACTATGAAAGTCATCGGTTCCCATAAAAGTTTTAATGCATTCATAATCATAATTTATACCTGACTTCCTACCTTTGTCGGTTTCCCATCCTTCATCATTTTCTTGGATACGGTCAAGGATATTCCACTTAGCATCTTCCTTCATATGAGTAAATGATCCAAAACAAGAAGCATCCAAATAATCCTTATCAGGAAGTGTAAGCCGCGCATAAAAATGATCAATAACAATATTATTGGGGAGCTCATGAATGGGACATTTGAGCATTAGTAACTTCAATCTCCCCCACGCTTGGGCAATACTCTCTCCATCGTGAGGCCAAAAGTTATATATCCGATTATGGTCTTTATGAATTTCACTTGGAGGATAAAACTTGGAATAAAAGAGAGGCACAATTTCCTCCCATGCAATAGATGGACCATCTTTAAGCAGCCAATACCACTCCTCAGCTCTGCCTTTCAATGATAAAGAGAATAGCTTCCTCTTGACCTGGCTCGGTGAAATACCTGCACACTTGAACAACTCACATAATTCATGTATAAAAAGTAAGTGATCACCCGGATGGACAGTTCCATCTCCTGAATAGCAGTTATCCATAACACGCTCAACAATTTTCATAGGTATTTTAAAAGGATCAAATTGAGCGGGTGGTGGTGGTGGTGGTTCATCCACATGTGCAGTAGTGGTAGAAGTGTTCCCAAATAGGAAACCAAATGGAGAATTCTCCATAGCAAAATAAAATAAAAGTAAAAGACAAAAATAAAAACAATACTCACAGCGACGGTTACCTTTACTAATTCCACTCTTCAATAGCGCTTCACTCCCCGGCAACGGCGCCAGAAAAGGTCTTGATATCCCACAAGTATAGGGGATCGTGTGTAGCCTTTTCGATAAATAAGAGTGTTGAACCCAACGAGGAGCAGAAGGTGTTGACAAGTGGTTTTGATCAAGGTTTCACTGTAAATACTAGCAAACGGGTTTTCAGGGGTATTTGGTAATGCAAATAAATAAAGTGCGAGTAAATAAAAGACAGTAGTAATAATTGCAGCAAGTGGCCCAATCCTTTCTTTAGCAAAGGACAAGCCGGTTGTGTAACTTATGATGATCAAACGTTCTCGAGGACACACAGGAGTTTCTGTCAAGTGCTTTCGCTTCATTCCGCTAAATAATCTTTACTGGTTTGATAAGTGTTATGGGGGTGAACCTGTGCTAGCGCACTACCCTTACTAGGATAAATACACACTTGTGATTATACCCCTTGCAAGCATCCGCAAATACAAGAAAGTAATTAAGATAAATCTAACCACAGCCTTAAACTCTAAGATCCTACGCTTCCTGGTGCAATGGTTTCCCAACAGAGGTTTATGTTTCTGTCACTCCAGCAACCCCACAATTGGTAGCCAAATACACAATGCATCTCACTAGGCCCATAAATGGTGAAGTATCATGTAGTCGACGTTCACATGACACCACTAGTGAAATAGCACCACAACAAATAAATATCAAACCATTAAATATTACTCAACACAATTCCACTACTAACGACTTGACTTCTCCCATGTCCTCAAGAACTAAACGAACTACTCACAAGACATCATATGGATCATGATCAGAGGTGAAATAATGGTAAATAACAATCTGAACATAAACATTAATTCAACGGTTCCACTCAATAGCATCAACCACAAGAGTAATCAACACCGGGAAAGTTTCCCCTAAGAATTTAACAAGATTCAACTCAAGATGTTACAGCGGGCTGGCGTGGTGATGGTGGATATGAAGGTGCTGGTGATGGAGATGATGATGATGATGATGATCCCGATGAAGTCCGGTGCGATGGTGATGACGATGGCTACGATCTCCCCTCTCCGGGAAGGAATTTCCCCGGCAGATTTCTCTCTGCCGGAGAGCTTTTCTCTCTCTGGTGTTTTTCGCCCCGCAGAGGCGGCGGTGTCTATCTCTAAGCCCCCCCTTGACTTAGGTTTTTGGGAACGATGAAGTACGCGAAGAGGCGAGACCTGAAGTGGGCCAGGGTGGCCTCACACTAGGGCGGCGCGGCCAGGGGCCAGGCCGCGCCCCCTATGTGTGAGCCTACCCCCTGGCTCCTCTCGACTCCTCCTTCTGGCTTCCGGAGTCTTTTGGTAAAATATAATTTCTGGTATTTTTCTGGAATTTTCCTGATCTTCCGAAATATGGTGTCTTGACGATCCTTTCCAGCAGAATCCTGACTCCGGCAGCAAATCCTCCAACGATCATCAAACATGTAAAAACAGAGGAAACAACATAAGTATCATATCTAAATATGAAATATATCAATGAATAACAGCAAATTATGATACAAAATAGTGATGCAAAATGGACGTATCACCCCGCAGAGGCGGCGGTGTCTATCTTTGAGCCCCCCCTTTACTTAGGTTTTCGGGGACGATGAAATACGCGAAGGGGCGATGGCAGAAGTGGGCCTGGGTGGCCTCACCACAGGGCGGCGCGGCCAGGGGCTGGGCCGCGCCCCCTGGTGGTGAGGCTGCCCTGTGGCCCCTCTCGCCTTCTCCTTCTGGCTTCTTCAGTCTTCTGATAAAATATAATTTTCTAGTATTTTTCTGGAATTTTCCTGATCTTCGAAATATGGTGTCTTGATGGTCCTTTTTCCAGCAGAATCCTGACTCCGGCAGCAAATCCTCCAATGATCACCAAACATGTAAAAACAGAGGAAATAACATAAGTATCATCTCTAAATGTGAAATATATCAATGAATAACAGTAAATTATAATACAAAATAGTGATGCAAAATGGACGTATCAACCCCCCAAGCTTAGACCTCGCTTGTCCCCAAGCGAAAACTAAACTCGGTAAACATGACCACAGGTTTATGGAGTGAAGTGTCGATAATCAAAATACGGACAGGAAGCATCACATTTACCAAGGCACGAGTTATAATAGACAACAACTTCCCTTTATATGATATAGGCTTGCAATAAGTAAAAGGGAATCACAAATAAAGATGCACAAGGTAAACTATAATTGGTGGTGGCAAACCTTAGTTCTTGGTCAGAGAACAATGAACAAACTATACTAGCTTTTGAATGGAGCCTTTTTTTAAACAGAGCTAATATAGCAAAAACCATATGCTCAATGAAACAAACTTTTTGCGTTCATAGAAAGCTTTCAAAGATATATTCCTTCAGACAAAAGCATTGTACTAACAAAAGAAATTAGTAAACATGATTAAGTGGATCAACATATGGATGAGTGAAACATAACAACTCAAATTCTTGCTTGAGATAGAAGGGAATAGGTTGACTCAACATGAAAGTAAAAGACAGGCCCTTCTCAGAGGGAAGCAGGGATTAAACATGTGCTAGAGCTTTTCATTTATAAAATAGAGGTAAAAATTGTTTTGAGAGGTGGTTGCTTTTGTCAACGACTAGCAACGGAGTTCTTGATATCTTCCATACTAAAAAAGTGAGAGCGGTTCTGAGATGTTTGATTAATGGCACATTGGTGCTCTTTTATAGCTTGGCACTCCTCCCCACCTTTTCCTTTCTCAAACCATGGCTAACCGATTCCATCGGCTGCCGACCAACTTTCACATACCATGGAGGAGTACCTTTTTCTTTTCTTTTTGAGATTATAATGGTCTGACCAGCTCCCTTGCAAAATTAATGACGAGCAGATGAAGCTGCCTAGTCGATGGGTACTTAATTTAGTATGGAAGATAACAAACCCATCCACTACGTCCTCATGAGCTAAAAACAGTGGCACAAAATGAGAAATGTTTGAAGGTTTTTGAAAGGTAGCACATGAAAATTTACTTGAAATGGCTTGAAATACCATGCATAGGAATTTATAGTGGACTCTTTAGAAGTGACTTGGTTTTTAGGAGTTGGATGCACGAAAAGTATTTCCTCTCAGTACAGGTCTTTGGCTAGCAAGGCTGGGTAGCAAGCATAAGAGTTGCATGAAACAAACAAACATACATATAATAAGAACAATCATGCAAACTTTTTTGAAGGTACAATGATTTTAACTTTGAGAATAATAATGCTTATAAGCCAAACATGAAGGAAAACTAAAATGATGTAACTACAAGCACTTCTTCTTTTCTACTCAAACCTCAAGGTAATGTTGCTACTGACCAAGTTAAGTTTGCCAAAACCAACTAAATTTACTCATGCTCCCAAAGTGATACCAGTACTAATCAACAAGACTAATCATATAAGAAACATTGCAAACTAAAATAAAGTGTGCGGAAAGTAAACGATAAAACTTCTCATTAATATTTCATTACCGCAACTCACACCAAGGGCTACATAGATAACCAACTAAGGGGGATACTTCCACGCTGCAAACTATTCTATAAGATAACTGTAACACCCCAGATATCAACCCTACCTGGCAGTGCTACACCTAATTTAAGCACCTCCCAAAAAGGGATTATCGTATAAAATTCAGCAAAGTTTCCTCCATTTATGGGGACAGACAAGAAAATAAACATAAGCATACACCTCCAATAAAAGCCATACACACAACTACCAGATTAAACAAGACCAAGTTATATATCACATCCAAGACGGTCTCAGATTGCCCAACACAGTAGCCATATAATATACATACGACAAGACTCATAGTAATAATAAGTGCAAGTTTGATCATAGCAAAACTATTCTAGCTATAAATAAAAGGTTCTAATGGGTGAAAGTAGTGTGTGGAATCATTTAGAGGTGCTACTCCCAATCCCATGCATGTCGTCCTCAATAGTACCTAAAAACATAGAAGCCACAAGGGTGAGTACAAAGTACTCAACAAGTACATAACAAAATAATAAGCATTTGCAAAAATACACAACACCAACAATTATCCTTTACCACTTGTCAATGCACAACGATGTTCCTGTATGCCTACATGTCTTTGCTTTCACTGTATCTTTGCGTATACCGGTATCACTTGAGTGAACACCCGTCGGCATCCACTCACTCCAACTTGTGGAGATTGCCCACAATGTGGGGACCTGATCCATCATCGATGGTCTCAACGTGCCTACCTCAGTAGGACACACCACTATGCAGATGCTATGCAAATGCAAGCATAACTGTAAACTTTGCTATTTTCACTTTGTCTTCACACATATAAACAATATTCATCCAATAGCATAAATCACAAGTGATAGAAAATAAAAGTCAAGTGAAGGGGATCATGCAAAGTATTATCCCGTTATGAACTTGCCTTAATCGCTGACACACTCTTTGAATTGTATGTTCCCAAACTAGGAGTACCAACACATGTTATCGAAACATATATCACTCAATACAGAGCAACATTACATAAGCACACAAGCAAATATAGCATCACTCCAACTAGCAGTCTGTCGCTAACCTTCACAAACATATTCATGGAACACTTCAAAAAATTTGAATATCACAAATGGTAAAATTGAATTTCAATATGATAGAACTAGGTACTTGTTCTGACCGAACAAGGAACATTTGATTTCTTTGTACTGAAATTACTAGCAGCTATGACAAGTACGAACAAAGCTGGCTTCCTCTCATGAGGAATTAAAACAGAGCATAGACTCCATGGTACTACACGGTTGTGATAAAGCAGACCGTATCATGGTGATCAAATTTCATTTGTGTTTGCTACCAGGAAACAACTAGCCAGAGCAATTAATCACCTAAGAAGTATCAGGTTACTAAGTACTAGTGCCGACAGACTCCTGCCTTAGTGAACAAAAACTTTGCTTGATCAAAAATAGCCGACTACTCTACAGCTGCTAAAACCAGCACAACAGCTAGCCCTTGCTAGCATCGTACCTGAACTGGAACTTGACCAACGCACAAGAAACAAAGGCAATAACGGATGGCTTTGTGTACCTATTCAAGCCGACAGAGGATTGGTGGTGATGATCCCTGATGAGACATGGAAGCTGCAGGTGGCAACTTCTACCATCGACCAGCCTACACGGTGGCTGCGGCGATGGTGGCAGCGGAGCAACCAGACAACGACTTGACGGACGGACGCAGCCAGCTACACAGCAGCGACACCGCAGATTAGGATCCAGCGGCGGCGACGAACTGGGGTACTAGTGCTGGGAAGCATTAGGTTAGAGAGGTGGCCGCGCCGTGCTCCTCTCTCGACTATTCTAAACGGCCACGATAACTAGGCAGTACAAGTGCGGCTACGGTACAAAAGGCCCAGCCCAGTCCGTCTACTAATTGGGTATCTAGCTAGCAATACTAATCAAAATTAAATGAGCAGTTTTTATATTTAACAGCAACAAGTGTTCGAGCACTAGCACTATTTTTCTATACCTTAGTCTTTTATTTCCTAGTAATACTTACTGCCAGACTATATTACTACCATCATATATACATAATACTAATAATTTTTTTTATAAGAATAAATTAGCACATAAAAAGTTTGGGGTATTACAATAACTTCTCTATTCATGATATGACTCTACTTAAAAAGTAAATGAGTAAAAGGTGATGATGTGATACCGCGGCACTCCCCCAAGCTTGGAACAAGCCAAGGGGATGCCAATACCGATGATGAATTACTCCTTCGGCGGTGATGGGTGGTCTTTAATAAGCTTCTCAATCAAATCTTTTAGATCATCAATCTTGTGACTGAGGTTACGAATCATCTCTGAATTGTGCTCAACACGGCCCATGAACCTGTCAGCTAGAGAATCCTAGCTCTTGGAATTATTTCCCCATCCTTCTTCACTCTTGGAACTTTCTTCCCCTGCACTGTTAGAACGGTCTATATCCCTTGTCATCGCTTGAAGAAGCCATGGTGCTCTCAAAACTTAAGATCAACTCCTGACAGTAATAGCTCGAAACAAAACACGACGATAAAACGATATACAGACCTCGGGGACTCCGGGGGGTTATATAGGTGAAAATTATACATCGAGATGAAATCACAGGAGGAAACCGGGATGGAAACGAGCTCCGGGGTGGTCTCACCACAGGGCGGCGCGGCCTGGGGTGGGCCCACGCCCCCTGGTGGTGAGGAGCCACCGGACTTCGTCTCCTGCCCGTTTTCGTCTCGTGATTTTTCATATTTAGTAAAAACAATAAAAATATTAATGGAAATTTTTTTCGCGAACCTTTTATGACTAGAACTGTTACCTATTCAAAAACGAACTCTGCAGTTCCTGCAAATTGTCCTGGATGAATTCTTCCGGAGAAACTGTTTCAATTACATCAACATCTTCATTATAAGAATCTCCAGCAATATAGTGTTTGAGTCTTTGCCCATTCACCACTTGTGTAGTGTCATCTTTCAACAAAGCAATCTTTATCGCACCTGAGCGGTACACTTCAACAATAACATATGGTCCTTCCCATTTAGAGAGTAATTTCCCTGCAAAAAATCTGAGACGAGACCTATACAATAGAACTTTCTCACCAACATGAAACTCTCTTTTAAGAATTCTCTTATCATGCCATTGCTTGACTTTCTCTTTGAAAAGTCTGGCATTCTTATAGGCTTCGTTTCTCCACTCATCTAGAGAACTCAAATCTAACAACCTTTTCTTATCGGCAAGTTTAAAATCCCTATTAAGCTCTTTCACTGCCCAAAAAGCTTTGTGTTCTAATTCTTATAAGCAGTTCAATAAGCCCATAAAGCATCATTTAACTTGCTGGCCTAGTTTTTCCTAGATCTATTGACAGTCTTCTGCAAGATAGACTTGATCTCTCTATTTGAAAGCTCTACCTGCCCACTAGTTTGGGGATGATAAGCTGAAGCAATTCTATGGTTAACGTCATATCTAGCAAGAGTTTTTCTAAAACCACCATGAATAAAATGAGAACCTCCGTCTGTCATAAGATATCTAGGCACACCAAACCTAGGAAAAATAATGTCTTTAAGCATTTTTAACGAGGTCTCACCATCAGCACTCTTTGTAGGTATGGCTTCTACCCACTTGGTAACATAATCAACCGCAACAAGTATGTGAGTATAGCCTTTTGAAGGAGGAAAAGGACCCATAAAGTCAAATCCCCAACAATCAAATGGTTCAATAACAAGAGTGTAACTCATAGGCATTTCATTACGTCTAGAAATATTACCAACTCTTTGACATTCATCGCAAGATAAAACATACCTTCTAGCATCTTTAAAGAGGGTTGGCCAATAAAAACCTTATTGTAGAACCTTTTGTGCGGTTCTATCTCCAGCATGATGTCCTCCATAAGCGCTTCCATGGCATTTCCTCAATATTTCTTGTTGCTCATACTCTGGTACGCATCTTCGCATAATACCATCAACTCCTTCTTTATATAAGTGTGGGTCATCCCAAAAGTAATGCCTCAAATCATAAAAGAATTTTCTTCTTTGCTGAGCTATAAAGGTTAGAGGCAAATACTTGGAAACAATAAAGTTAGCATAATCAGCATACCAAGGAAGGTCTAGCGAAGTTACATTTATTGAAGCCAACTGTTCATTTGGAAAACTATCATTAACAGGAATAGGATCAAAAGAAATGTTTTCCAATCTAGACAAGTTGTCAGCCACAGGATTTTCAGCACCTTTCCTATCTACGATATGCAAATCAAACTCTTGTAAAAGCAACACCCATCTCATAAGCCTAGGCTTAGCGTCCTTCTTAGTCATAAGATATCTAATAGCAGCGTGATCAGTATGAATAGTAACTTTAGAATCAACAATGTAAGGTCTAAACTTATCACATGCAAAAACAACAGCAAGAAACTCTTTCTCGGTGGTAGCATAATTCTTCTGAGCAGCATCAAGAGTCTTACTAGCATAATGAATAACATTCAATTATTATATACGCGTTGTCCAAGAATAGCACCAACAGCAAAATCACTAGCATCACACATAATTTCAAAGGGTAAATTCCAATCAGGTGGTTGAATAATAGGAGCAGTAGTTAAAGCCTTCTTAAGAGTTTCAAAAGCTTCCTTACAATCATCATCAAAGACAAATGGTACATCTTTTTGAAGAAGATTAGTAAGAGGCTTTGAAATCTTAGAGAAATCTTTAATAAACCTCCTATAGAAACCAGCATGACCAAGAACACTACGAATACCTTTAACATCTCTGGGACAAGGCATTTTCTCAATTGCCTCAACTTTTGCTCTGTCAACTTCAATACCTCTTTCAGAAATTTTATGTCCAAGGACAATTCCTTGATTCACCATAAAATGGCATTTCTCCCAATTAAGAACAAGATTAGTTTCTTCACACCTCTGCAAAACTTTATCAAGATTGTGCAAACAATTATCAAAAGAAGTTCCATAGACGGAGAAATCGTCCATGAAAACCTCCACAATTTCTTCACAAAAACCATGAAAAATAGCAGACATGCATCTTTGAAAAGTAGCAGGAGCATTGCATAAACCAAACGGCATACGTCTATAAGCATAAGTTCCATAAGGACAAGTAAAAGTGGTTTTCTCCTGATCTTCCTTTTTAACAGCAATCTGAGAGAAACCGGAATAACCATCAAGAAAATAAAAGTGCGTCTTCTTAGACAACCTCTCTAGCATTTGATCTATAAACGGTAAAGGATAATGATTTTTCTTGGTAACTTTGTTTACCTTTCTAAAATCAATGCACATTCTATAACCAACTACTACCCTTTGAGGAATAAGCTCGTTATTCTCATTAGGCACAACAGTCATACCTCCTTTCTTAGGAACACAATGAACAGGACTAACCCATCTACTATCAGCAATAGGATAAATAATACCAGCATCAAGGAGCTTCAATACCTCATTTCTTACCACTTCCTTCATCTTGGGAATTAAGCGGTGTTGATGTTCGACAACTGGCTTTGCATCTTCCTCCATATTAATAGCATGCTGACAAAAAGTGGGAGAAATCCCTTTTAAATCATCGAGAGTATATCCCATAGCTCCTCGATGTTTCCTCAATATCTCCAATAACCTTTCTTCTTCCTTTCCTGAAAGTTTAGAACTGATAATAACAGGATATATTTTCTTATCATCTATATAAGCATATTTAAGATCATCAGGTAAAGGTTTTAATTCAAAATCAGGATCTTCCTTAGGTGGCAAAGTGGTACCAAGATCCTCCACAGGTAAATTGTGCTTGATCAACGGGTGTTGACGAAAGAAAATATCGTCAATCTCTTCTCTTTCCTTCCTAAAAACATCACTTTCATGGTCCTCCATGAATTGCCGCAAAGCATTATTAGGGGCAAGAGCAATAGAAGCAAGCTGTTCAACTCGAAAATTTTCACCAGGCATGTCATTTTCATAAGAAGTCTTAGCAAACTTAGAAAAATTAAACTCATAAGACTCTCCATTAAACTTAGTGAAAATTTTCTCCTCCTTACAGTCTATCACAGCACCACAAGTATTCAAAAAGGATCTACCAAAAATAATAGGACAAGTTTTACTAGCCTCCTTACCAAGTACTAGGAAATCAGTGGGATATTTGGTCTTACCGCAAAGAACTTCCACATCTCGAACAATACCCAGAGGCCAAACAGTCTCTCTGTTAGCAAGCTGAACAACCACATCAATATATTCAAGTTCACAAGCGCCAATCTCATGCATAATTTCTCTGTAAAGCTCTAAAGGAATGACACTTGAACTAGCACCAATGTCGCATAAACCATAATAGCAATGATCGCCAATCCTGACAGAAATAACAGGAACACTTCCTTTCCTATGCCTTTTAGGATGTGAGATAATGTTAGAAGCATCTTCACAAAAGAGAATATATTCATCCCCTACATCTTTAGTAACAAGGTCCTTCAATATAGCCACAGGAGACTTAATAGTAATTTGCTCATCAGGCTCTACAGCTTTCTTAGTACTTTTATTAGACACACTTACCAAAGTAGAATACTCTTTTACCTTAGCAAGGAAAGGTGTCTTCTCAAAATAAGGTTCAGGCACAATGCTATCAACAGTACAAACTTCAGTAGCTGCAGCAGGAATATGACTAATAGAATCTTTATAAGGCGCATGATACTTGTTCCAATCTTTCTTTGGAACATCAAGATAAGAGGCAAAAGCCTTAAGACAATTAGCAAGTATTTGAGAATCAAGACCATAAGCAATCCTAACACTATGAAAGTCATCGGTTCCCATAAAAGTTTTAGGGCTTGTTTGGATGCAGGCTTTCCCGAGGGGTTCCCTGCGTTTTCCCCGGCCTACCATTCCGCGGGTCCAATCGCCCCGGTTTAGCCCACCTAGCCATTTGGATGCCCGCGAGGTGGGCTTTCCGCGTCATTTCCGCGTTTCTCCCCGGGAGAGCGTTCCACTACTCGAGAGGTGGGGAACGAGTTCCCCGACTCGGTCTCGCGACAGGAGGCGACGACGCTGGGAGCGACGCTCGCGATCTCCTTCCTCCGGCGACGAGAGCTCAGAGCGGAGCGAGTCCTCCTCCCCTTCGCCTCCCCAACCCTCTCCTATCCCCTCTCCCATCTCCCCTCTCCGTCGGGTGGCCTTCAATTTTCAAATCTGGTCGAGTCAATCTCATGCCCCTCCGGTAAAGACGACGGCAGGCGGTCGCGCTCGTCTTCCTCGTCCGACATTGCAGGTTTGCCCCTTCCTGCTTCTCCCTAATTCCCCTCGTTTTTTCCCCACCCCGACGATGGGCCGACATTGGTGCTAATTAGTTAGTACATCTTTAGATCTCGCAGTTGTGGTGGGGAAGAAACGACGAAGAGATCGATCACTGGGTATGTTTTTCAAGTTGCATCTCCTAGTACAAGCTAGCTAGTGTGTTTCTGATAGATGGATTGAAGCTCCTAAGCCTAGACGTGTATGTCCTTGTGACATCTCACTTTACATAATGTGATTCTTCTTTTGTGATGAGCGACTGTTTGGTGTTGATTTCGCCGGGAATTAGTTGTATCGAGAAAGTAGCAGTAGTACTTTGGCATAGCTAGGTGTTTTCACCGGTATGGCTAGCTGAAATTCTCAATAGCTGAATTATTTCACATATACTCCTAATGCTCCATGTCTGCTAACACAAATATAAACTTTCCTGCAAATGTGCATCTCATTGTGTGCTAATTAAATAAACTGCAACGTTTTCTTCCTGTTCTGTATTGGGTAGATCATATATACTTTGCAGATATGTAGTATAGTTTCAAAATCACTTGTTATATATGCTAGCATATAGATAGTTCATCGAATAGTTTGGCACCCAAAAGATCTAGAGGGTGGAGCTGTACAAGTATGTTACTCCCTCCGTCCGGATTTAACTGACATGGGGGCAATTTAAAAAAACGTCCTTTAGATGATTCTGACAAGCGCCAAACTCCCTTCGTCCCCAACGCTCTGTGCTCCTCGCTCTCTTCATCGCCGCTCAACACCAGGTGACTGCCACCTTCCTCCCACATGCCACCGCCGCCTTCCTCCCGCCCCACGCCTTTCAGTTATTTTTAATCTAGTGCCAACCTGGAGATATATTCTTGGTGTAGTCCATCTGGTCGTGATTGTGAGTCAGCCTGGAGCATCTATATGGTCTGGTTCTAGTAGCAAATATTAGCTCTTGCAGTCTATTTTAGTATCATGCTATTTTAGGAGGAATTATGTTTCTATTGTCCACCCTTCCACTTGTTAGGGTTGCTAGTCTAGCGATAGTTGGCTGCCTATTACTTTTTTTGATTTACACGAGCTTGCAAGCAAAAAAAAATTATTTAGTTTGCACCTTTCTTAACTAGAGTTTAGATGCAATTCTGGAAATTGAGTTGTATATGAGACAACTATTGGGCATGTGAAATAAATTGACATGCTTCGAGACACGCCTCGTTTATGTTTTGTTTGGCTTGTTTCTGATACTAGCTCGTAAGCCTAGAAATTAGATTGGGTTTGTCAATATGAATGTCTCAACATGATTAAGTTGTTTGATAATGACATGCCCAAGTTGCTTTTTTCTTGATGTCCTAATTATGTTTTTCTTTTGGAAACATATCCAGGAGGAATTACAAGCTCTTGTTGGCGCGGTGTGCCCATATGCTCTCCTCTGAAATCATGTAAAACCGGTAGTTGGCTTTGCCCTTTTGGGACATGGACTAGCAGTAATATGTTTGTCACTTGTGAGCTGTATGCTTCAGTGCCAATCGTGTCTTGATAAAATGTTCTCATTATCCGCGTGCTATTGTGATTACTGCAATGTAGTGCCCGTTGCGCAAAAGTTGATGGTGTATTATTTGACTGACATGAGATGTAAATTGATGTATGCATATGTTTGCATACTTCTGTGTTAATCTATATTGCTAAAAAAATCCTTGAAATTTCTGCATGAACTTGTATCATTGGGTTTCCTTGATTTTTTTTGGTATTAATATGTATCCCAGGATTCCCTAATATTTTGTGAGAAAACGTTCTATTTAATCTCGTGAAATTGGCAACAAATTATATGAAAAAACGGAATGATTTGTACTGAATAATGATGCATTTTCGGATTTTGTATTTTCCCTTACTTTCCATTCCCTTACGTATCCAAATGGCAGGGTGGAATGGTGAGTTTTCCCCATCTCACGGAGGGGATCCCGAGTTGTCAGGGAAATACGTGTTGGGGGTTACGTTCCCGGGGTGTTTTGCCCACTGCAACCAAACAAGCCCTTAATGCATTCATAATCATAATTTATACCTGACTTCCTACCTTTGTCGTTTTCCCATCCTTCAGCATTTTCTTGGATACGGTCAATGAGATTCCACTTAGCATCTTCCTTCATATGAGTAAATGATCCAAAACAGGAGGCATCCAAATAATCCTTATCATGAAGAGCAAGCCTCGCATAAAAATTATCAATAACAATATTATTGGGGAGCTCATGAATGGTACATTTGATCATTAGTAACTTCAATCTCCCCCACGCTTGGGCAATACTTTCTCCATCATGAGGCCAAAAGTTATATATTCGATTACGATCTTTATGAATTTCACTTGGAGGATAAAACTTGGAATAAAAGAGAAGCACAATTTCCTCCCATGCAATAGATGGACCATCTTTAAGCAACCGATACCACTCCTCAGCTCTGCCTTTTAGTGATAAAGAGAATAACTTCCTCTTGACCTGGCTCGGTGAAATACCTGCACACTTGAACAACTCGCATAATTCATGTATAAAAAGTAAGTGATCACCCGGATGGACAGTTCCATCTCCTGATAGCAGTTATCCATAACACGTTCAACAATTTTCATAGGTATTTTAAAAGGATCTAATTGAGCAGGTGGTGGTGGTGGCGGTTCATCCACATGTGCAGCAGTGGTAGAAGTGTTCCCAAATAGGAAACCAAATGGAGAATTCTCCATAGCAAAATAAAATAAAAGTAAAAGACAAAAATAAAAATAAAAACAATACTCATAGCGACGGTTACCTTTACCAAATCCACTCTTCAATAGCGCTTCACTCCCCGGCAACGGCGCCAGAAAATAGTCTTGATGACCCACAAGTATAGGGGGTGTATCATAGTACTTTCGATAAATAAGAGTGTCGAACCCAACGAGGAGCAGAAGATGTTGACAAGTGGTTTTGATCAAGAATTCACTGTAAATACTAGCAAACGGGTTTTTAGGGGTATTTGGTAATGCAAGTAAATAAAGTATGAGTAAATAAAAGACAATAGTAATAATTTCTGCAAGTGGCCCAATCCTTTTTAGAGTAAAGGACAAGCCGGCTGTGTAACTTATGATGACCAAACGTTCTCGAGGACACACGGGAGTTTCTGTCAAGTGCTTTCGCTTCATACCGCTAAATAATCTTTACTGGTTTGATAAGTGTTATGAGGGTGAACCTGTGCTAGCGCACTACCCTTACTAGAAAAAATACACACTTGTGATTATACCCCTTGCAAGCATCCACAAATACAAGAAAGTAATTAAGATAAATCTAACCACAGCCTTAAACTCTAAAATCCTACGCTCCCTGGTGTAATGGTTTCCCAACGGAGGTTTAGGTTTCTGTCACTCCAGCAACCCCACAATTGGTAGCCAAATACACAATGCATCTCACTAGGCCCATATGAAAGGACACGGATGTCGCCTAGAGGGGGGGGTGAATAGGCAATTAAAAACTTTTACGAGTGGCTTGACAAATGCGGAATAAAACTAACGTTTAATTTGCCAAGCATACAAGACCTAAATAAACTAGGCTTACCTATGTGCACCAACAACTTATGCTAAACAAGATAAGCAACTATGTGATAGCAAGATATATAAGACTTCAAGCACGATGGCTATCACAAAGTAAATTGCATAAGTAAGGGAGCTCGGGTAAAGAAATAACCGAGGCACGCGGAGACGATGATGTATCCCGAAGTTCACACCCTTGCGGGTGCTAATCTCCGTTGGAGCGGTGTGGAGGCACAAGGCTCCCCAAATGCCACGGAGGCTCACCGTAATCTCCTCGAGCCCTCCCACCAAGATGGAAGACCCGATCCACTATGGGACCCTTGAGGGCGGTCACCGAACCCGCACAAAGCTTGGGGCAACTCCACAACTTAATTGGAGGCTCCCAAATACACAAAGCCACTAAGATTGGGGCACACTCCACAACTCAATTGGAGGCTCCCAATAATCGCCACGGAGGCACCACAAAGCTTGGAAAGATCTCCACAACCTAATTAGAGCTCCCCAAGAAATCCACTAAGCCGTCTAGGGTTCCAAGAACCCAAGAGGAAATAAGCTTCGTGCTTTCACCACCGAATCTCCGAGGAGAACTCAAATCGATGCAACCGATGCAATGGCAAGAACACACAAAGTGATCAAATCCTTCTCTCACAAATTCTACCAAAGCAACAAATGCTATGGAGGAAAATGAGAGGAAGAACAAGGAGGAAATCCACAAAGAACTCCAAGATCTAGATCCAAAGGTTTCCCTCACAAAGAGGAGAAAGTGATTGGTGGAAATGTAGATCTAGATCTCCTCTCTCTTTTCCCTCAAAAAGATTCAAGAAGCATGGGAGGAATGGAGGAGGGAGGGCAAGCTACTCAAGGTCAACAATGGAGGAGAGAGAGAAGGAGTAGCCACAGCCCAAGGAGGAAGAAGGGGGCCTTTTATAGGTCTCCCCACGAAAATAGCCGTTGCAGGCCACTTTCTCCGGAGTCTCCGGCCTTTGGAGGGCGGAGACTCCGGGCATGGGCTAAAAAGCCTCCGCCCCCATCTCTGCGCTGAGCGACACCTCGAGTTTTCGAGGTTCGGAGACTTGGGCTGGAGTCTCCGGTCCCTAGGGGCCAGAGACTTTGGCCTGGAAAAGTACCCGGAGGTTCCGAGCCAAAACTCCGGACGAAAAATAGCGAAAACACATTTTGGGCCGGAGTTTCCGGCCCTACGAGGCCGGAGTCTCCGGCCCTGGAAAAGGCAGAAACAGCTGAAACCAAAATGACCATAACTTGAGCATCCGGACTCCGTTTTCGATGAACTTGGGCTCATTGGAATCACAACAACGAGCTCTACAAGTATATGCATAGAAACATCATAGTCCAACCAAGGAAGGTAAAACCAAATGAGGAAAGGTTTGACCTCTCTTCAAAGACAAACCGGTAAAACCTCCAAACAAAAAAAATGCAATAAGAATTTCATGCGAAATCCATTTTTGATGAGCTAGAGCTTGTCATGGAACTAACCACAAGCTCTAAACATCATTTGGATAAAACCCAAATAAGAACCAAGAAAGATATGCCGAATATGCAAAGGTTTGAGCTCTCCGAACGATATGATTAAGTTACTCACTCAAGAGCCCCTCTTGATAGTACGGCTACCGATCCTAAAACCCGGTCTCCCAAACACTATGAGACCAGAAAGAAAGAAACCCTATCAAGATCATACCTTTGCCTTGCGCAATCCACTTGAGCTAGATAATGACGATCTTGATCTTCTCAAGTTGCACCACCTTTCTTGAATGCTCTTGCTCGGTGAAGTCTTGCGGATTGCTCCCCCATAATCCACTATGGGAGAGACTCTCTTTAAGCATAACTTCACTTATCCATGATCACAATATATATGTCAAGCTTCAAGCATATGAACTCTTCTAGATTCCATCTTGAACTTGCGCTTCGGCTTGATCAATTCTCGAACCACTTCTTCTTTTTCCACAATGGTGATGTCTTGAAGATTCACATGAGGGCATACTCAATCTTATTCTTCAAGACACACTTGATATAGGCTCAACTCCCTTATGACCAATCTTCGGATCACTCCTTGAATAACACCTTGATCATCACATAATCTTCTTTATATCCAACTTCTTACAACCTTGAACCCAACATATGGATCAAGCGTTGTCTACGGACAAGTCCTACAAATATAACTCAATGCAAACATTAGTCCATAGGGATTGTCATTAATTACCAAAACCACACATGAGGGCACATGCTCTTTCAATCTCCCCCATTTTGGTAATTGATGACAATCTCTTTGAGAGGGTTTATATAATGAATTTAAAGAACTAAGATGGTTACACTAACATCAATTACTACAAAAGTAAGTGATGCTAGTAGAACCATCATATATAGAGCAAACTCCCCCACAATCTATGCACGTGTGAATGAACTTGAATTTCATTGCATAGATTGCCAACCAATGTTGTTGGTGGAGTTTACACTATATATACTCACCCATGCAAAGCATGGAAGGCAAATGCTTAAGAACAAAACCAAAGCATGAAACCCAATTCCCTTCAAACCCTCAAAACTTCTCCCCCATTGGCATCCATTGCCAAAATGGGCGGAAAGGCTTAGAAGGTCAATATAGTGAGAGTTCCTCCTCAAGGTGTGCATGGCCCCAAAAGAGTAAAAACACATGCACAAATCCAAGGACAATTTTTTTGAGGAAATCAACCTATATTAAGGATCAAAGATTGGAAACAAAAGGATGACATGATGGTAAAACTTCCAACAAATGAAGGTAGCAATCAAAAGATCAAAAAAAAGTCAAATAAAGATATTATGATAAGACCAAAACAATGCTCTAAATAATATGAAGAAGCTCCCCAAGGTTTGTGCACAAGATATTCCATTTGAATTGAAGTATAAGGTGCACAAACATGGAATCATCACTCCCTCGATATTATTCAAAACAAAATGATACAAAGAGACATCAAATACTATGATAACCGCTAAATGGTGCTTTAAAATGAAATGAGGAAGTTCCCCAAGGTACGTGCACATGATAGAATGTTTGCATTTGAATACAATTTGCACAACATGGAATCCTCACTTCCTCACTACCATTTAAAAGCAACCATTAGCAAGAGATCATAGAAAAGACAATATGCTTAACACTTGTATCAAAGAAATGGTTGAGCAACAAGTAAGGAACCGACATATTAAATGGCTCAACCAAAGGAATGTCTGATAGGAATGACAAAGCATATTATAAGACTAGTACAAGGATGCACAAAGAGTATCCACATAGTCCTCAATAAATGAAATTGCTTAGCATTCCATCCCAACACACAAGGAAAAATAAGATATCAATTAAGGAGATATCATCTCTCATGTGTATAAGTTTCTAAGTAGACAACATCACAAAGATAATTATCACAAAGAAACATATACACATAAAATAGATACAAAGAATAGAACATGATATCTAAACAAGTTCATGCAATATACCAATGAGATTTTTGCTTTTAAAGCATGGCCAAAGGCTCAATTTATCTTATTGCATATTGAAGAACTTCAACCACAAACATGTCAAAGACATCACAAATATCAACAAGGGAAAGAAGATAGTTGGGATGTTTTGAGAAAAGCAACAAGTATCACGAATAAGTATACCAAAAGAAAGAACTAAATTTGCACTTTCATCAATATTGCACATGTGAGGAACTTGAAAAAATGATATGCAATAAAATTGCTAGATAGACATATTTGGGAAGGGTTCCCCAAAATATGCACTCATCTCAAATTACTCACATTTACAATAAAGAGGTTTCATTAAGATCATTGCAAATAAAGATTTTCATGCCATGAAATGACCCACACAAGGTTAGATGCTAGAAGAGTATGCATGAAAAAGATACTTGTTACCGAGATATCATTGGAAGGATGTAGTAGATAGGAGTTCTTCAATAATCCTAGCTTGCCACAATTTATCAACTAGTCACTGCTTCATCCTTATTATTGAGACAAGCACCAATATATCTCCCATGTACCTAAAACATATTCAAGTACAATATGGTCCCCAAACTCATTGGGTCCGAAGTAGTTAGAGACACTGCAATATATAGGACAAGCTCCACATAAATATGTGCATATAGATATGAACTTGAATTTCATGCACATCTTAGGCGATTTAGGATTTATTGGAGTTTACCCTATATATTGGATCAAAGAAAGCAAAGCATGCCATAAAAATGTAGTAAGTAAATATGCATGCTAAAAACTTTCAAGAGCCAAAGGGAGATACAATTTGGACGAAACACCAAGAAGACCAAAGAGTCACACGAAGGTGTGAAAACCCAAAAGTTGTCCAAATTATATCAAAGAATCAATTCAACATAAGATTGACTCCAAAGTCCACCAAGTGGACAAAGCAAATACCAATGAGCATAAAGAATCATTAAAAGACACATGCCCAAAGACTTATCTCATTTAAGAAAAAGAGCAAAATCAAGAAAAAGAGATAGCCATTCTCCCAAAGAGAGCAAGGTTCCAACAAACAAACCAAACTCTCCACTCTTTTATGATGGCACACTAAGTACCAAAAACAAAAAGATTTGTCTTCCAACAATAACCAATACCAATTGAAATAAGCCGCAAGAGTATGTTATAGAAAATATAGGAGAGCTCCCCCAAGATTAGTGCATTATTTATGATTTTGCATTTGAATACAAAATACACACAAATGGGATCATCATCTCTACCTACATTAAAAATAACACAAAACAAGTTCAACAAAATCAAATGGACTCACAAGAGTCAAGGAAGACAATGGCAAATAAAACAAATACATTTCTTGGCAAGAGATAAGGTAATTAAAAGCAATAGCCAATGTAAAGATGATCAATATATATATATATACCACAAGACAAAGTACCAATTGTTCAAGGACAAGAGGTATTTGGAGTTATTAATTTCCCGGTGGTATTTTACACATAAATCCAAGATCATCTTCACAACAAGAAGCATATGAAAAGGATAAGAATTAAACACCATGCTAAAGAAGATATTCTTGATAGACTCAAATAGTTAAACAATCACGCAAAGCAATGATTAGGATAACTTGAAGTAAATAGTTTTCCAATTTTGATGTAGAATTCTACGTTTTAGGAAAACCCTACCAAGAATGTATCTCACAAACAAGATCCAAAACAAGAGCAATAAAACAATTTGGCAAATTGAAACTTGTTTGAGCAAATATGTCACATAGAAGAAAGATAATTTGCAATATCAAAACTATGTGACACAACCTCAAATATACACATTTTATTGGTTTGTAGTATGCACAAAGCATATTACTCCCCCATAATGTGATAAAGCATTTAATTTCACAATAGGCAAATAAAATCCAACATGAGATGATTAATGGACATTATAGAATTTGAATTTCTCATGAGCATGACATACCACATAGAGACTAGATAATTTAAAATATAAACACTAAGTGGTATTCCTCATGTACACACATTTTTAGGGTTGTGAAATGCCAAAGCATATCACTCCCCCAAGATGGGATGATCCATTAATCTCTTACAAGAGCCAACAAGATACAAACAATATGCAAAGGGCTCAACAAGAACACCCATACATGGTGTGCAACCAACAAGCACACACTTGATTACTCAAAATAAAGCAAGTAGGAAGCACAACATATACAAACTCATGCAACGGAACAAAACCGACACATGCAAAGGGGTGAGTAACTTTCAATGTATAGAGGTTGAGAATATGTTACCGCAAGAAGGAACAATGGATATAGGATGTAAACATTATAATCCAATTGACTTGACTCGATACAATATAAATGATGAAGATCCCTTAATTCTTCATGATATAGCCAAATCTCCAATGTCCTCCAACAAACACCTATTGATCAAGTTTTGGCTTGTTGGTCCCCAACCAAGTTGGGTCCTAAGACATTAGTCACAATAGGTTTGGCAACCCAAATGGTTCTTTTCTTGACACCACTTTGAGAACCAACATATTTGGCAAACACATTGCCAACCTTATCCTTGCAAAGTGAATAAGCATCATCAATTATGATAGGGTTGGATGAGTTACCCATAGTGCATGAAGAAGATAGGTGGCCCTTCTCACGGCATGTGTAGCATGTTCTTTTCTTCTCCTTCTTCTCACTTGATTTCTCCACAATGGGAGCATTAGCTTGATTCTTCTTGGGAAGTGGCCTTTCTTCAACCCGAGGTTGAGCATGACCTTGACCTTGAGGCCGCTTCCCTTGTTGCTTCTCAACTAGTGCCTTCTTCTTCAAAGGGCAAGATCTAACATGGTGCCCTTCAATTTTGCACTTGAAGCAAACAATCTTGGCCGGATCTTTGACTTGTCCTTGGCCCTTCTTCTTCTTGTTAACCGTGGACTTCTTGTTGTTGTTGGAGATAAACCCAAGTCCACTCTTGTCATTGGGGGATTTTTGCACACTCAACATATTGTCGAGTTTGGATTTCCCTTCATGACTCTTTACCAAGTCTTTCTTCAAAGAAGAGACTTGGGCCTTGAGCTCTTCGATTTCCTCTACATGGTTAGTAACAACACAAGCACTAGAGGAAATAGAAGCTTCATTGTTAGAGCAACAAGGCAAGGAAAGTAATTCATCACAAGATGTAGCAATATTATGAGTGGATGAATTACTAGGACTAGCACATGGCAATATGGCATTTTGAGAAGTAGTGCAAATGGCCACATGAGGCTCACTAGATGTTACCTTTGACATAATAGCCTCATGAGCTAATTTTAGCCTATCATGGGAAGTTAGAAGATCCTCATGGAAGCTAGAGAGCTTTCCATGATTTTCTTCCAATTTCCCATAGTTGCTAGTTAGCAAGTCAAGTTGAGCCCTTAGCTCAACATTCTCCTTCAAGATGGATGCTTCAGAAGAAGTAGAGTTAGTAGCACAAGCATCATCACTATTGGAAAGCGGAGAAGGCAATTTAGTAAGTTCATTTGAATTTGAAGCTTTAAGTTGCTCATGCGACTCGGTGAGAATGATGGGCTCACACGAAATGACCCTAGAGTCATTTTTAAGAAGCACAACATTCTCAAGGAGTTTAGCATAAGTAACTACAAGCTCTTCATATTTAGTTTCAAAATCATTTGCCACCACAAGAGTTCTATCATAGGATTTCTTTATTTTAGATAACTCTAAAGTAAAGGTCTCCTCAAGAGATTCCTTGGTGGTTTGTTCTTCTTCAAGAGCTTCTTTTAGATCCGCGATCTCATCCGCGTAATCACGGGCATGACCTTGCATTTTAGAAATGGTATTCTCATGCTCCTCAATAATTTTATTGCTCTCGGTGGCAATAGCCAAAATCTTATAGAAGTAAGAGCAAGCAATTTTATTCTTACGAATAGCATGAAAAAACATTTCACTCTTCTCAAATAAAGAGGCAAAGTCATCATCCTCTTCTTCATTATCCTCATCATCATCACTAGATATATTGGGTTCCAAAGTAGGAGTTACCTTTGAAGACCTAGCCATAAGGCACATGTGGGAACCAAGAGATGATGAAGAAGAATCACTTGAAGCTCTAATTAAAATCTTGTCTTGGCCCATGGAATAATTGTTTTCCTCTACATTGTTAGACACACAACAACTAGAGGAAGTAGATATAATTGTATCATGGAAACAAGACAAATCAAGCATATCATCATGAGATTTATTCATGCAACTTGCACATGATATGCAAGGACTATCAACACAAGCATGTAAAGCATTTATGGTGCTAGAAGTGTTTAAGTCCAAAGATGAAGCATTGCAATGAGATAGAGATGAATGGTCATCACAAGTAAGCTTACTATCAACATTGCAATATTCATCACCACTCACCATATCGTTACCTTGTGTCTTGCCACACATTGGTGAGGTGGATGAGAGTTCATCACGGCCGGAAGTGGAGGGAATACAATCATCCTCAATCTTGTTGGACATATCATATTTGTCTTGAATCTTTGTCCAAAACTCATGAGCGCTACGGAAAGGCATGATTGCAAGAATAACTGCATTGCTCACAAAATCAACAAGCACATTAGAAGCTCAAGAATTAAGATAAGAGTTTCTCTTCTCCTCTAAAGATAGACTTTGGGAATCCTTAGGAGGAGAGAAACCCATATCTAAAATTCTCTCTATATTTGGGTCCATATCACGAAAAAGATTAAGCATGCAAATTTTCCATATATCATAATTAGTGCCATCAAATATAAAGGTGTCATTGTGCACTAATCCCCTAGCCGACATCTTTGCTCTCAAGGCGGTGAATCCTAAAAATGAGAGACCTTGCTCTGATACCAATTGAAAGGACACGGATGTCGCCTAGAGGGGGGGTGAATAGGCGATTAAAAACTTTTACGAGTGGCTTGACAAATGCGGAATAAAACTAACGTTTAATTTGCCAAGCATATAAGACCTAAATAAACTAGGCTTACCTATGTGCACCAACAACTTATGCTAAACAAGATAAGTAACTATGTGATAGCAAGATATATAAGACTTCAAGCACGATGGCTATCACAAAGTAAATTGCATAAGTAAGGGAGCTCGGGTAAAGAAATAACCGAGGCACGCGGAGACGATGATGTATCCCGAAGTTCACACCCTTGCGGGTGCTAATCTCCGTTGGAGCGGTGTGGAGGAACAAGGCTCCCCAAATGCCACGGAGGCTCACCGTAATCTCCTCGAGCCCTCCCACCAAGATGGAAGACCCGATCCACTATGGGACCCTTGAGGGCGGTCACCGAACCCGCACAAAGCTTGGGGCAACTCCACAACTTAATTGGAGGCTCCCAAATACACAAAGCCACTAAGATTGGGGCACACTCCACAACTCAATTGGAGGCTCCCAATAATCACCACGGAGGCACCACAAAGCTTGGAAAGATCTCCACAACCTAATTGGAGCTCCCCAAGAAATCCACTAAGCCGTCTAGGGTTCCAAGAACCCAAGAGGAAATAAGCTTCTTGCTTTCACCACCGAATCTCCGAGGAGAACTCAAACCGATGCAACCGATGCAATGGCAAGAACACACAAAGTGATCAAATCCTTCTCTCACAAATTCTACCAAAGCAACAAATGCTATAGAGGAAAATGAGAGGAAGAACAAGAAGGAAATCCACAAGGAACTCCAAGATCTAGATCCAAAGGTTTCCCTCACAAAGAGGAGAAAGTGATTGGTGGAAATGTAGATCTAGATCTCCTCTCTCTTTTCCCTCAAAAAGATTCAAGAAGCATGGGAGGAATGGAGGAGGGAGGGAAAGCTACTCAAGGTCAACAATGGAGGAGAGAGAGAAGGAGTAGCCACAGCCCAAGGAGGAAGAAGGGGGCCTTTTATAGGTCTCCCCGCGAAAATAGCCGTTGCAGGCCACTTTCTCCGGAGTATCCGGCCTTTGGAGGGCGGAGACTCCGGGCAGGGGCTAAAAAGCCTCCGCCCCCATCTCTGCGCTGAGCGACACCTCGAGTTTTCGAGGTCCGGAGACTTGGGCCGGAGTCTCCGGTCCCTAGGGGCCGGAGACTTTGGCCTAGAAAAGTACCCGGAGGTTCCGAGCCAAAACTCCAGACGAAAAACAGCGAAAACACATTTTGGGCCGGAGTCTCCGGCCCTACGAGGCCGGAGTCTCCGGCCCTGAAAAAGGCAGAAACAGCTAAAACCAAAACGACCATAACTTGAGCATCCGGACTCCGTTTTTGATGAACTTGGGCTCGTTGGAATCAAAACAACGAGCTCTAAAAGTCTATGCATAGAAACATCATAGTCCAACCAAGGAAGGTAAAACCAAATGAGGAAAGGTTTGACCTCTCTTCAAAGACAAACCGGTAAAACCTCCAAACATAAAAAATGCAATAAGAGTTTCATGCGAAATATATTTTTGATGAGCTAGAGCTTGTCATGGAACTAACCACAAGCTCTAAACATCATTTGGATAAAACCCAAATAAGAACCAAGAAAGATATGCCGAATATGCAAAGGTTTGAGCTCTCCGAACGATATGATTAAGTTACTCACTCGAGAGCCCCTCTTGATAGTACGGCTACCGATCCTAAAACCCGGTCTCCCAAACACTATGAGACCGGAAAGAAAGAAACCCTATCAAGATCATACCTTTGCCTTGCGCAATTCACTTGAGCTAGATAATGACGATCTTGATCTTCTCAAGTTGCACCACCTTTCTTGAATGCGCTTGCTCGGTGAAGTCTTGCGGATTGCTCCCCCATACTCCACTATGGGAGAGACTCTCTTTAAGCATAACTTCACTTATCCATGATCACAATATATATGTCAAGCTTCAAGCATATGAACTCTTCTAGATTCCATCTTGAACTTGCGCTTCGGCTTGATCAATTCTCGAACCACTTCTTCTTTTTCCACAATGGTGATGTCTTGAAGATTCACATGAGGGCATACTCAATCTTATTCTTCAAGACACACTTGATATAGGCTCAACTCCCTTATGACCAATCTTCGGATCACTCCTTGAATAACACCTTGATCATCACATAATCTTCTTTATATCCAACTTCTTACAACCTTGAACCCAACATATGGATCAAGCGTTGTCTACGGACAAGTCCTACAAATATAACTCAATGCAAACATTAGTCCATAGGGATTGTCATTAATTACCAAAACCACACATGAGGGCACATGCTCTTTCACCATAAATGGTGAAGTATCATGTAGTCGACGTTCACATGACACCACTAGTGAAATAGCACCACAACAAATAAATATCAAACCATTAAATATTACTCAACATAATTCCACTACTAACGACTTGACTTCTCCCATGTCCTCAAGAACTAAACGAACTACTCACAAGACATTATATGGATCATGATCAGAGGTGAAATAATGGTAAATAACAATCTGAACATAAACCTTAATTCAACGGTTCCACTCAATAGCATCAACCACAAGAGTAATCAACACCGGGAAAGTTTCCCTTAAGAATTTGACAAGATTCAACTCAATATGTTACAGCGGGATGGCGTGGTGATGATGGAGATGAAGGTGCTGGTGATGGAGATGATGATGATGATCCCGATGAAGTCCGGCGCGATGATGATTACGATGGCGATGATCTCCCCTCTCCGGGAAGGAATTTCCCTGGCAGATTTCTGCCTGCCGGAGAGCTTTTTCTCTCTCTAATGTTTTCCGCCCCGCAGAGGCGGTGGTGTCTATCTCTGAGCCCCCCCTTGACTTAGGTTTTCGGGGACGATGAAATACGCGAAGGGGCGATGGCAAAAGTGGGCCTGGGTGGCCTCACCATAGGGCGGCGTGGCCAGGGGCTGGGCCGCGCCCCCTGGTGGTGAGGCTGCCCTGTGGCCCCTCTCGCCTTCTCCTTCTGGCTTCTTCAGTCTTCTGATAAAATATAATTTTCTGGTATTTTTCTGGAATTTTCCTGATCTTCGAAATATGGTGTCTTGATGGTCCTTTTTTCAGCAGAATCCTGACTCCGACAGCAAATCCTCCAATGATCACCAAACATGTAAAAATAGAGGAAATAACATAAGTATCATCTCTAAATGTGAAATATATCAATGAATAACAGTAAATTATAATACAAAATAGTGATGCAAAATGGACGTATCAACCCCCCCAAGCTTAGACCTCGCTTGTCCCCAAGCGAAAACTAAACTCGGTAAACATGACCACAGGTTTATGGAGTGAAGTGTCGATAATCAAAATACAAACAGGAAGCATCACATTTACCAAGGCACGAGTTATAATAGACAGCAACTTCCCTTTATATGATATAGGCTTGCAATAAGTAAAAGGGAATCACAAATAAAGATGCACAAGGTAAACTATAATTGGTGGTGGCAAACCTTAGTTCTTGGTCAGAGAATAATGAACAAACTATACTAGCTTTTGAATAGAGCCTTTTTTAAAACAGAGCTAATATAGCAAAAACCATATGCTCAACGAAACAAACTTTTTGCGTTCATAGAAAGCTTTCAAAGATATATTCCTTCAGACAAAAGCATTGTACTAACAAAAGAAATTAGTAAACATGATTAAGCGGATCAACATATGGATGAGTGAAACATAACAACTCAAATGCTTGCTTGAGATAGAAGGGAATAGGTTGACTCAACATGAAAGTAAAAGACAGGCCCTTCGCAGAGGGAAGTAGGGATTAAACATGTGCTAGAGCTTTTCATTTGTAAAACATAGGTAAAAATTGTTTTGAGAGGTGGTTGCTTTTGTCAACGACTAGCAACGGAGTTCTTGATATCTTCCATACTAAACAAGTGAGAGAGGTTCCGAGATGTTTGATTAATGGCACATTGGTGCTCTTTTATAGCTTGGCACTCCTCCCCACCTTTTCCTTTCTCAAACCATGGCTAACCAATTCCATCGGGTGCCGACCAACTTTCACATACCATGGAGGAGTGCCTTTTTCTTTTCTTTTTGAGATTATAATGGTCTGACCAGCTCCCTTGCAAAATTAATGACGAGCAGATGAAGCTGCCTAGTCGAGGGGTACTTAATTTAGTATGGAAGATAACAAACCCATCCACTACGTCCTCATGAGCTAAAAACAGTGGCACAAAATGAGAAATGTTTGAAGGTTTTTGAAAGGTAGCACATGAAAATTTACTTGGAATGGCTTGAAATACCATGCATAGGAATTTATAGTGGACTCTTTGGAAGTGACTTGGTTTTTAGGAGTTGGATGCACGAGAAGTATTTCCTCTCAGTACAGGTCTTTGGCTAGCAAGGCTGGGTAGCAAGCATAAGAGTTGCATGAAACAAACAAACATACATATAATAAGAACAATCATGCAAACTTTTTTGAAGGTACAACGATTTTAACTTTGAGAATAATAATGCTTATAAGCCAAACATGAAGGAAAACTGAAATGATGTAACTACAAGCACTTCTTCTTCTTTTCTACTCAAACCTCAAGGTAATGTTGCTACTGACCAAGTTAAGTTTGCCAAAAGCAACTAAATTTACTCATGCTTCCAAAGTGATACCAGTACTAATCAACAAGACTAATCATATCAGAAACATTGCAAACTAAAATAAAGTGTGCGGAAAGTAAACGATAAAACTTCTCATTAATATTCCATTACCGCAACTCACACCAAGGGATACATAGATAGCCAACTAAGGGGGATACTTCCACGCTGTAAACTATTCTATAAGATAACTTCTCTATTCATGATATGACTCTACTTGAAAAGTAAATGAGTAAAAGGTGATGATGTGATACCGCGGCACTCCCCCAAGCTTGGAACAAGCCAAGGGGATGCCAATACCGATGACGAATTACTCCTTCGGCGGTGGTGGGTGGTCTTTAATAAGCTTCTCAATCAAATCTTTCAGATCATCAATCTTGTGACTGAGGTTACGAATAATCTCTGAATTGTGCTCAACACGGCCCATGAACCTGTCAGCTAGAGAATCCCAGCTCTTGGAATTATTTCCCCATCCTTCCTCACTCTTGGAACTTTCTTTCCCTGCACTGTTAGAACGGTCTATATCCCTTGTCGTCGCTTGAAGAAGCCATGGTGCTCTCAAAACTTAAGATCAACTCCTGACAGAAATAGCTCGAAACAAAACACGATGAGAAAATGATATACAGACCTCGGGGACTCCGGGGGGTTATATAGGCGAAAATTATACATCGAGATGAAATCACAGGAGGAAACTGGGATGGAAACGAGCTCCGGGGTGGTCTCACCACAGGGCGGCGTGGCCTGGGGTGGGCCCGCGCCCCAGGTGGTGAGGAGCCACCGGACTTCGTCTCCTGCCCGTTTTCGTCTCGAGATTTTTCATATTTAGTAAAAACAATAAAAATATTAATGGAAATTTTTTCGTGAACCTTTTCTGACTAGAACTGTTACCTATTCGAAAACAAACTCTGCAGGTTCCTGCAAATTGTCCTGGATGAATTCTTCCGGAGAAACTGTTTCAATTACATCAATGCTACCGGTTGATGGCGCCAGAAAATAAGCTAATGGCGTGTGGTTGACGTGGGAGCAGACGGTCCTTGTGCGTGGTGAATAACCAGCCCGTTGGGAACCCCAAGAGGAAGGTATGATGAGTATAGCAGCTAGTTTTCCCTCAGTTAAGAAACCAAGGTTTAATGTCGGTCAGGAGAGGAGAGACAATGACGACTGAAGGTGATGCGGAACCTGCACACACACAAACAAATACTTTGTCCCCAACTTGCGATGAGGTTGTCAATCTCACCTGTTTGCTTGAAACAAAGGTTATGAGCGTATCGAGTGGAAAACAATATAGTATGCGAGTAAAATAAACAGTACGAGAAAGTAAACAGTACGAGTAAGTAAACAGGTGATAGCAATATGATGTAAATAGGACCGGGGTCCACAGTTCACTAGTGGTGTCTCTCCATAAGATAAATAACACATGCTGGGTAAACAAATTACAGTTGGGCAATTGATAGAATAGAGATAAACGTGATATGTCAAGAAGATCACTATGAGATTTACTCTGGGCATTACAACAAAATACATAGACCGCCATCCAACTGCATCTATGACTAATAATCCACTCCCGGGGATATCAATCCGAACACCCTAGAAGTATTAAGTTGCGAACAACAGATAATTGCATTAAGCAAAGTGTGTAATGTAAACAAAGCATATGCCCTTGAGCATATGAATGTTGTTTTCTCCCTAGTAGCAACAGCACATCTACCACCTTAGAGGTTTCTGTCACTCCCCCAGGTGAAATAGAGGCATGAACCCACTATCGAGCATAAATACCCCCTCTTGGAGTCACTAGATACTACTCGGCCAAGATAGCTACTAACAACGGAGAGCATGCAAGATCATAAACAACATAGAGATAACAAAAGATATAATTCAGTACATCAACTTAATCATAAACACCAATATTCATCGGATCCCAACAAACCTATAGCGTACCTGTGCTTTATTCGTGCTAGTCCCGGATCGACTGCTAGCACACACAGTTACAAGATGAAATATCAAGATTACAAAGGTCTTTATTACAACGCTTGATCCACAAATAACATAGTCTTTTACAACTCAATAAGGCACAAAGCCACAATCTATTACAACTCTAGAAAATGACTAAGTAAAATAAACTACAAGTCTTCTTCTCTTCATAGCTCCACAAGCAGACGTGTTGGACGAAGACTCATGACCGTAGCGCAGCAACCTTCAATCTTCTTAGTAGCCACCTGCAACATGATACGTTGCAGCCACAGAGGGTCAATACTTTGAATGTATTGGCAAATGTCACTTTGGTGGACTCAATGGCACCTACACGTGTATGCTCTTTGGCCAGGTGGAGTTTAACTTAGCAAAAGCAAGCCTTTTTCCTATCTTTGTAATACTCAAATTTTCCTTAGCAAAATTTTGTCCAGAAGGACCTTTTATTACCCAAGTTCACCCATCAAGTTTTAACTTAGAGAAATTAGGGTGAGGAGATTCTTGAACAGCTTCAAAGTCATGTCACTCAGAATTGTCCGTAACCGGGGACACGGCTAAGTACTTAGTTCTAAACACTCTGCAGAGGTGGTGCACTTTTCCCACAGGACTTAGTTAACCCGTTTTGCCGTGAGACTCATTTTGCCTCAAACGGCCAAGTGAAAACTAAGACGAGGCCTTTCAGAAGCATTCCCTCAGACCAAACGGACGCGCTCCCAAAAACCACCCTCTGTCCGCCTGGCTTGAGTTCTTGCAGCTTAATTGACCAAGACAGAGCCCATATTGTCTTGTGGTTGCACTGGAAGCTTTACGACTTGAACGTCTCCAATCTCCGTTGCTCCTGGGTGGCCTTCCACAAGTGAGATACACCTGGTGGTTCAGAGGTTCGACGACATGACCCCAGGGAACCACTCAACACAATCCAAACAAGCCACATCCACCCAGGTGGTTCATTAACTTAGTTGTTTTCTTAGTTTTTGCAAAACAAGGTTTTCAACACTTAGCCAAAAATTAATGTGTAATCCCTTCCCACAACAAGAACAAGAGTAAAGCCCTATAGCAGCAGCAATTCAACTAGGAGATGCAAAACTAGCTAGCTTAGACAAAACTTAGCACAACTAGCAAGTTAGAAATAAGAATCATAAAAACACCTAGTCATGCATCTTCTACTAGAAAAGCTACAAGACAAAACATGGTGACACTTTGATTGTTGTTCCCGCTAAAACACTCCTCGCAATCACAGGGTTCGCAGTCCGGGCAATCTATCGTGGCAAACAATTTCCAATCAATACACAGCAGTACAAAACATAGCAATACAATATGCATGCATGACAGAAACGAAAATAAGCATTAAAGCCTTTATGAATCATTTTCCATAATAGAAAAGAGACATATACATGCATTAATGCATTCTGCAAACTTTTAGTATGAAAATAGTTTATAAAATTGTGAAACAGGTGTCCATAGATATAAAAAGTAAATAGCTTTCAAATGCCGCTGGAATCATAATTTTATAAGTTACAGAAATAAAAATATGCTCAAAATACACTTTATAAGAGTTTTAAATTAGATAAAAAAAATTGTACTGTAACAAATAAAACTAATGGTACGGAAAAATAGCTCGCATTTTTATGAATCCAACGGTATATTATTTGCAAAATTCCGAGTTACGAAACTTAAGATATGAATTTTGCAAGTTTCATACGTAATCTGACTATAAAACGGAAATTCGGAAAATAACTGGTAAAGTCAGCGCGACGTGGCGAGATCTGATTGGCCGATACCCCTTCGCGCAGATCAGCGTTATAAGCCGTTGGATCTGATGGCAATCGGACGGCTGAGAACATCACCTGGGAGCTTCACGTAGGTCTCAACTCCGGCGATGGCTGCGGCGGTGCGGGGCTCGTGGCGGCGGTCCGGCGATATTCCGGCGTTACGAAGTAAACGACGGCGTTCCTCTTCTCCTTCTGATCACCGCGGTATCTTTGGCGCCGTCTCCCGCTTCGCAGAACAACGGCTACGGATGGATGGAGGTGACGGTCTCCGGTGATACTCCGGCGAGGAATTACTTCCTTCTGGGGCTCTGCAAGAGCGGGCAAAAGGTTTAGGGCGACGTTGTACTGAGAGGGGAAGATCATAGAAGGAAAATAAGGATCAGGGGCAGTATGAATCGGCGAAGACCTCGAGCTCCCGAAGCTCCAACAATGGCGGCGGCGGCGAGATCGAAATTGGGCAGCCTGGGGGCGGAATTCGTTAGGGTTTTTGAGGGGAAAAGAGTGCGAGGTCGAGGGCTATTTATAAGCGGAAGACTTGGCCGAGGGGTCAAGAAATCGGTGCGAATCGGAGATATTTCCGACAAGCGGGTCCCACCGGTCAGAAAAGAAAGAGAGAAAAAAATGATAAAGAAGGTGCATGCAGGGTTGCGCTATGCACGGAACATGGGCCGGCCTGGCTGCTGCGCACAGGACGCGCACGCTCGCGTGCATGGCTGGGTCGGCTGGCCTGGTCTCCTTTGTTTTTTTTTCCTTTTCCTATTTTCTGATTTTTTTTACAGAAAGAGTTTTAGACATCTAAATCGAGTGAAACGAATTTCTGCAAATTTGTAAGATCATAAATAATGTTTTAGGACGTTGTGAGACTACTTCTCTGTCCGAACAAAATATTAAAATAATTTTTGTAGGCTATTGCCTAATAGCTATTTAGACGATTTGAATTGAACATTGATTTTTTTTTCAAGAATAATTTTCAAAATATGGATGAATGCATGATGAAATTCCCAAATCTAAAATCCGGGATGTTACAAAACCAAACATGTAGAATTACATAACGGTGATCTCAATCATGTAGGGCAGCTCATGAGATCTAAACATGAAGCACATGGTGAAAAAGACAACCATCTAGCTACTGCTATGGACCCATAGTCCAAGGTAGACTACTCACTCATCGCTCCGGAGGCAAGCATGGCGATGAAGAAGACCTACGGTGGCGATTCCCCTCTCTGGCAGGGTGCCGGGAAGAGCTTCTGGACCCTCCCGATCTTCGGGTCAACGGCGGCGGCGGATCGCGATGTGTTCTGGAAAAGTGATCGGGGGCCTTAGGTTTTTCTCGTCGGGGGGTCTTTATAGGCGAAGGGGCGATGTCAGAGGAGGGGCCAGGTGCCCTCACGCGGGCCCGGCGCGGCCAGGGGGCTGGCCGCACCACCCCTGCGTGTGGGGCCCTGGTGGCCCCCCTCCTACTCCTCTTCGGATCTCTGGAAGCTTCCGGGTAAAATAAGACTTCAGGATGTGGTTTCGTCCAATTCCGAGAATATTTCCTGTGTATCACTCTGAAACACAAAAACAGCAGAAAACAGGGAACTGACACTGTGGCAACTCGTTAATAGGTTAGTTCCGGAAAATGCATAAAAGTACCACTAAGTGTAACGAAACAATAGGCAAATGGTGTAAAAACAAGCATGGAGCATCAAAAATTATAGATACGTTTGAAGGAGGAAAAGGACCCATAAAGTCAACTCCCCAATAATCAAATGGTACAATAACAAGAGTGTAACTCATAGGCATTTCATTACCTCTAGAAATATTATCAACACTTTGACATTCATCGCAAGATAAAACATACCTTCTAGCATCTTTAAAGAGGGTTGGCCAATAAAAACCTAATTGTAGAACCTTTTGTGTGGTTCTATCTCCAGCATGATGTCCTCCATAAGCGCTTCCATGGCATTTCCTCAATATTTCTTGTTGCTCATACTCTAGTACGCATCTTCGCATAATACCATCAACTCCTTCTTTATATAAGTGTGGGTCATCCCAAAAGTAATGCCTCAAATCATAAAAGAATTTTCTTCTTTGCTGAGCTGTAAAGGTTAGAGGCAAATACTTGGAAACAATAAAGTTAGCATAATCAACATACCAAGGAAGGTCTCGCGAAGTTACATTTATTGAAGCCAACTGTTCATTTGGAAAACTATCATTAACAGGAATAGGATCAAAAGAAATGTTTTCCAATCTAGACAAGTTGTCAGCCACAGGATTTTCAGCACCTTTCCTATCTACGATATGCAAATCAAACTCTTGTAAAAGCAACACCCGTCTAATAAGCCTAGGCTTAGCGTCCTTCTTAGTCATAAGATATCTAATAGCAGCGTGATGAGTATGAATAGTAACTTTAGAATCAACAATGTAAGGTCTAAACTTATCACATGCAAAAACAACAGCAAGAAACTCTTTCTCGGTGGTAGCATAATTCTTCTGAGCAGCATCAAGAGTCTTACTAGCATAATGAATAACATTCAACTTATTATATACGCGCTGTCCAAGAACAGCACCAACAGCAAAATCACTAGCATCACACATAATTTCAAAGGGTAAATTCCAATCAGGTGGTTGAACAATAGGAGCAGTAGTTAAAGCCTTCTTAAGAGTTTCAAAAGCTTCCTTACAATCATCATCAAAGACAAATGGTACATCTTTTTGAAGAAGATTAGTAAGAGGCTTTGAAATCTTAGAGAAATCTTTAATAAACCTCCTATAGAAACCAGCATGACCAAGAACACTACGAATACCTTTAACATCTCTGGGACAAGGCATTTTCTCAATTGCCTCAACTTTTGCTCTGTCAACTTCAATACCTCTTTCAGAAATTTTATGTCCAAGGACAATTCCTTCATTCACCATAAAATGGCATTTCTCTCAATTAAGAACAAGATTAGTTTCTTCACACCTCTGCAAAACTTTATCAAGATTGTGCAAACAATTATCAAAAGAAGTTCCATAGACGGAGAAATCGTCCATGAAAACCTCCACAATTTCTTCACAAAAACCATGAAAAATAGCAGACATGCATCTTTGAAAAGTAGCAGGAGCATTGCATAACCCAAACGTCATACGTCTATAAGCATAAGTTCCATAAGGACAAGTAAAAGTGGTTTTCTCCTGATCTTCCTTTTTAACAGTAATCTGAGAGAAACCGGAATAACCATCAAGAAAATAAAAGTGCGTCTTCTTAGACAACCTCTCTAGCATTTGATCTATAAATGGTAAAGGATAATGATTTTTCTTGGGAACTTTGTTTACCTTTCTAAAATCAATGCACATTCTATAACCAACTACTACCCTTTGAGGAATAAGCTCGTTATTCTCATTAGGCACAACAGTCATACCTCCTTTCTTAGGAACACAATGAATAGGACTAACCCATCTACTATCAGCAATAGGATAAATAATACCAGCATAAAGGAGCTTCAATACCTCATTTCTTACCACTTCCTTCATCTTGGGAATTAAGCGGTGTTGATGTTCGACATCTGGCTTTGCGTCTTCCTCCATATTAATAGCATGCTGACATAAAGTGGGAGAAATCCCTTTTAAATCATCGAGAGTATATCCCATAGCTCCTCGATGTTTCCTCAATATCTCCAATAACCTTTCTTCTTCCTTTCCTGAAAGTTTAGAACTGATAATAACCGGATATATTTTCTTATCATCTATATAAGCATATTTAAGATCATCAGGTAAAGGTTTTAATTCAAAAACAGGATCTTCCTTAGGTGGCAAAGTGGTACCAAGATCCTCCATAGGTAAATTGTGCTTGATCAATGGTTGTTGACGAAAGAAAATATCGTCAATCTCTTCTCTTTCCTTCCTAAAAACATCACTTTCATGGTCCTCCATGAATTGCCACAAAGCATTATTAGGGGAAGAGCAATAGAAGCAAGCTGTTCAACTCGAAAATTTTCATCAGGCATGTCATTTTCATAAGAAGTCTTAGCAAACTTAGAAAAATTAAACTCATCAGACTCTCCATTAAACTTAGTGAAAATTTTCTCCTTCTTACAGTCTATCACAGCACCACAAGTATTCAAAAAGGGTCTACCAAAAATAATAGGACAAGTTTTACTAGCCTCCTTACCAAGTACTAGGAAATCAGTGGGATATTTGGTCTTACCGCAAAGAACTTCCACATCTCGAACAATACCCAGAGGCCAAACAGTCTCTCTGTTAGCAAGATGAACAACCACATCAGTATATTCAAGTTCACAAGCGCCAATCTCATGCATAATTTCTCTATAAAGCTCTAAAGGAATGGCACTTGAACTAGCAACAATGTCGCATAAACCATAATAGCAATGATCGCCAATCCTGACAGAAATAACAGGAATACTTGCTTTCCTATGCCTTTTAGGATGTGAGATAATGTTAGAAGCATCTTCACAAAAGAGAATATATTCATCCCCTACATCTTTAGTAACAAGGTCCTTCAATATAGCCACAGGAGACTTAATAGTAATTTGCTCATCAGGCTCTACAGCTTTCTTAGTACTTTTATTAGACACACTTACCAAAGTAGAATACTCTTTTACCTTAGCAGGGAAAGGTGTCTTCTCAAAATAAGGTTCAGGCACAATGCTATCAATAGTACAAACTTCAGTAGCTACAGCAGGAATATGACTAATAGAATCTTTATAAGGCGCTTAATACTTGTTCCAATCTTTCTTTGGAACATCAAGATAAGAGGCAAAAGCCTTAAGACAATTAGCAAGTATTTGAGAATCAAGACCATAAGCAATGCTAACACTATGAAAGTCATCGGTTCCCATAAAAGTTTTAATGCATTCATAATCATAATTTATACCTGACTTCCTACCTTTGTCATTTTCCCATCCTTCAGCATTTTCTTGGATACGGTGAAGGAGATTCCACTTAGCATCTTGCTTCATATGAGTAAATGATCCAAAACAGGAGGCATCCAAATAATCCTTATCATGAAGAGCAAGCCTCGCATAAAAATTATCAATAACAATATTATTGGGGAGCTCATGAATGGGACATTTGAGCATTAGTAACTTCAATCTCCCCCACGCTTGGGCAATACTTTCTCCATCATGAGGCCAAAAGTTATATATTCGATTACGATCTTTATGAATTTCACTTGGAGGATAAAACTTGGAATAAAAGAGAAGCACAATTTCCTCCCATGCAATAGATGGACCATCTTTAAGCAACCGATACCACGCCTCAGCTCTGCCTTTCAGTGATAAAGAGAATAACTTCCTCTTGACCCGGCTTGGTGAAATACCTGCACACTTGAACAACTCGCATAATTCATGTATAAAAAGTAAGTGATCACCCGGATGGACAGTTCCATCTCCTGAATAGCAGTTATCCATAACACGTTCAACAATTTTCATAGGTATTTTAAAAGGATCTAATTGAGCAGGTGGTGGTGGTGGCGGTTCATCCACATGTGCAGCAGTGGTAGAAGTGTTCCCAAATAGGAAACCAAATGGAGAATTATCCATAGCAAAATAAAATAAAAGTAAAAGACAAAAATAAAAACAATACTCACAGCGACGGTTACCTTTACCAAATCCACTCTTCAATAGCGCTTCACTCCCCGGCAACGGCGCCAGAAAATAGTCTTGATGACCCACAAGTATAGGGGGTGTATCGTAGTACTTTCGATAAATAAGAGTGTCGAACCCAACGAGGAGCAGAAGATGTTGACAAGTGGTTTTGATCAAGGATTCACTGTAAATAGTAGCAAACGGGTTTTCAGGGGTATTTGGTAATGCAAGTAAATAAAGTATGAGTAAATAAAAGACAATAGTAATAATTGCTGCAAGTGTCCCAATCCTTTTTAGAGCAAAGGACAAGCCGGTTGTGTAACTTATGATGACCAAACGTTCTCGAGGACACACGGGAGTTTCTGTCAAGTGCTTTCGCTTCATACCGCTAAATAATCTTTACTGGTTTGATAAGTGTTATGAGGGTGAACCTGTGCTAGCTAGGGCTGCAAGGCGGGCGGGATACGGGACGAGTGATTGACTTAGCTCCGCTTTAATTAGCCTTGTCAGCAGATCATGTGTTTGCCTAAAACTTGGTTTTGCGGGACGACGCGGGACGCCGCTCTGCATCCCTAGTGCTAGCGCACTACCCTTACTAGGATAAATACACACTTGTGATTATACCCCTTGCAAGCATCCGCAAATACAAGAAAGTAATTAAGATAAATCTAACCACAGCCTTAAACTCTAAGATCCTACGCTCCCTGGTGTAATGGTTTCCCAACGGAGGTTTAGGTTTCTGTCACTCCAGCAACCCCACAATTGGTAGCCAAATACACAATGCATCTCACTAGGCCCATAAATGGTGAAGTATCATGTAGTCGACGTTCACATGACACCACTAGTGAAATAGCACCACAACAAATAAATATCAAACCATTAAATATTACTCAACATAATTCCATTACTAACGACTTGACTTCTCCCATGTCCTCAAGAAGTAAACGAACTACTCACAAGACATCATATGGAATGATCAGAGGTGAAATAATGGTAAATAACAATCTGAACATAAACCTTAATTCAATGGTTCCACTCAATAGCATCAACCACAAGAGTAATCAACACCGGGAAAGTTTCCCCCTACGAATTTGACAAGATTCAACTCAAGATGTTACAGCAGGATGGCGTGGTGATGATGGAGATGAAGGTGCTGGTGATGGAGATGATGATGATGATCCCGATGAAGTCCGGCGCGATGATGATTACGATGGCGATGATCTCCCCTCTCGGGGAAGGAATTTCCCCGGCAGATTTCTGCCTGCCGGAGAGCTTTTTCTCTCTCTGATGTTTTCCGCCCCGCGGAGGCGGCGGTGTCTATCTCTGAGCCCCCCTTGACTTAGGTTTTCGGGGATGATGAAATACGCGAAGGGGCGATGGCATAAGTGGGCCTGGGTGGCCTCACCACAGGGCGGCGTGGCCAGGGGCTAGGCCGCGCCCCCTGGTGGTGAGGCTGCCCTGTGGCCCCTCTCGCCTTCTCCTTCTGGCTTCTTCAGTCTTCTGATAAAATATAATTTTCTGGTATTTTTCTGGAATTTTCCTGATCTTCGAAATATGGTGTCTTGATGGTCCTTTTTCAGCAGAATCCTGACTCCGGCAGCAAATCCTCTAATGATCACCAAACATGTAAAAATAGAGGAAATAACATAAGTATCATCTCTAAATGTGAAATATATCAATGAATAACAGTAAATTATAATACAAAATAGTGATGCAAAATGGACGTATCAACCCCCCCAAGCTTAAACCTCGCTTGTCCCCAAGCGAAAACTAAACTCGGTAAACATGACCACAGGTTTATGGAGTGAAGTGTCGATAATCAAAATACAAACATGAAGCATCACATTTACCAAGGCACGAGTTATAATAGACAGCAACTTCCCTTTATATGATATAGGCTTGCAATAAGTAAAAGGGAATCACAAATAAAGATGCACAAGGTAAACTATAATTGGTGGTGGCAAACCTTAGTTCTTGGTCAGAGAACAATGAACAAACTATACTAGCTTTTGAATGGAGCCTTTTTAAAACAGAGCTAATATAGCAAAAACCATATGCTCAACGAAACAAACTTTTTGCATTCATAGAAAGCTTTCAAAGATATATTCCTTCAGACAAAAGCATTGTACTAACAAAAGAAATTAGTAAACATGATTAAGCGGATCAACATATGGATGAGTGAAACATAACAACTCAAATGCTTGCTTGAGATAGAAGGGAATATGTTGACTCAACATGAAAGTAAAAGACATGCCCTTCGCAGAGGGAAGCAGGGATTAAACATGTGCTAGAGCTTTTCATTTGTAAAACAGAGGTAAAAATTGTTTTGAGAGGTGGTTGCTTTTGTCAACGACTAGCAACGGAGTTCTTAATATCTTCCACACTAAACAAGTGAGAGTGGTTCCGAGATGTTTGATTAATGGCACATTGGTGCTCTTTTATAGCTTGGCACTCCTCCCCACCTTTTCCTTTCTCAAACTATGGCTAACTGATTCCATCGGGTGCCGACCAACTTTCATATACCATGGAGGAGTGCCTTTTTCTTTTCTTTTTGATATTATAATGGTCTGACCAGCCCCCTTGCAAAATTAATGACAAGCAGATGAAGCTGCCTAGTCGAGGGGTACTTAATTTAGTATGGAAGATAACAAACCCATCCACTACGTCCTCATGAGCTAAAAAGAGTGGCACAAAATGAGAAATGTTTGAAGGTTTTTTAAAGGTAGGACATAAAAATTTACTTGGAATGGCTTGAAATACCATGCATAGGAATTTATAGTGGACTCTTTGGAAGTGACTTGGTTTTTAGGAGTTGGATGCACGAGAAGTATTTCCTCTTAGTACAGGTCTTTGGCTAGCAAGGCTGGGTAGCAAGCATAAGAGTTGCATGAAACAAACAAACATACATATAATAAGAACGATCATGCAAACTTTTTTGAAGGTACAATGATTTTAACTTTGAGAATAATAATGCTTATAAGCCAAACATGAAGGAAAACTGAAATGATGTAACTACAAGCACTTCTTCTTCTTTTCTACTCAAACCTCAAGGTAATGTTGCTACCGACCAAGTTAAGTTTGCCAAAACCAACTAAATTTACTCATGCTCCCAAAGTGATACCAGTACTAATCAACAAGACTAATCATATAAGAAACATTGCAAACTAAAATAAAGTGTGCGGAAAGTAAATGATAAAACTTCTCATTAATATTTCATTACCGCAACTTACACCAAGGGATACATAGAAAACCAACTAAGGGGGATACTTCCACGCTGTAAACTATTCTATAAGATAACTTCTCTATTCATGATATGACTCTACTTGAAAAGTAAATGTGTAAAAGGTGATGATGTGATACCGCGACACTCCCCCAAGCATGGAACAAGCCAAGGGGATGCCAATTCCGATGACGAATTACTCCTTCGGCGGTGGTGGGTGGTCTTTAATAAGCTTCTCAATCAAATCTTTTAGATCATCAATCTTGTGACTGATGTTACGAATCATCTCTGAATTGTGCTCAACATGGCTCATGAACCTGTCAGCTAGAGAATCCCAGCTCTTGGAATTATTTCCCCATCCTTCCTCACTCTTGGAACTTTCTTTCCCTGCACTGTTAGAACGGTCTATATCCCTTGTCGTCGCTTGAAGAAGCCATGGTGCTCTCAAAACTTAAGATCAACTCCTGACAGAAATAGCTCGAAACAAAACACGACGAGAAAACGATATACAGACCTCGGGGACTCCGGGGGGTTATATATGCAAAAATTATACATCAAGACAAAATCACAGGAGGAAACCGGGACGGAAATGAGTTCCGGGGTGGTCTCACCACAGGGCGCCGTGGCCTGGGGTGGGCCCGCGCCCCCTGGTGGTGAGGAGCCATCGGACTTTGTCTCCTGCCCATTTTCGTCTCGAGATTTTTCATATTTAGTAAAAACAATAAAAATATTAATGGAAAAGTTTTTCGCGAACCTTTTCTGACTAGAACTGTTACCTATTTGAAAACGAACTCTGCAGGTTCCTGCAAATTGTCCTGGATGAATTCTTCCGGAGAAACTGTTTCAATTACATCAACATCTTCATTATAAGAATCTCAAGCAATATAATGTTTGAGTCTTTGCCCATTCACCACTTGTGTAGTGTCATCTTTCAACGAAGCAATCTTTATCGCACCTGAGCGGTACACTTCAACAATAACATATGGTCCTTCCCATTTAGAGAGTAATTTCCCGGCAAAAAATCTGAGACAAGACCTATACAATAGAACTTTCTCACCAACATGAAACTCTCTTTTAAGAATTCTCTTATCATGCCATTGCTTGACTTTCTCTTTGAAAAGTCTGGCATTCTCATAGGCTTCGTTTCTCCACTCATCTAGAGAACTCAAATCTAACAACCTTTTCTTACCAGCAAGTTTAAAATCCCTATTAAGCGCTTTCACTGCCCAAAAAGCTTTGTGTTCTAATTCTAAGGGCAAGTGACATGCTTTTCCGTAAACCATCTTGTAAGGAGACATGCCCATGGGGTTCTTATAAGCAGTTCTATAAGCCCATAAAGCATCATTTAACTTGTTGGCCTAGTTTTTCCTAGATCTATTGACAGTCTTCTGCAAGATAGACTTGATCTCTCTATTTGAAAGCTCTACCTGCCCACTAGTTTGGGGATGATAAGCTGAAGCAATTCTATGGTTAACGTCATATCTAGCAAGAGTTTTTCTAGAACCACCGAGAATAAAATGAGAACCTCTGTCTGTCATAAGATATCTAGGCACACCAAACCTAGGAAAAATAACGTCTTTAAGCATTTTTAACAAGGTCTCACCATCGGCACTCTTTGTAGGTATGGCTTCTACCCACTTGGTAACATAATCAACCGCAACAAGTATGTGAGTATAGCCTTTTGAAGGAGGAAAAGGACCCATAAAGTCAACTCCCCAACAATCAAATGGTTCAATAACAAGAGTGTAACTCATAGGCATTTCATTATGTCTAGAAATATTACCAACTCTTTGACATCCATCGCAAGATAAAACATACCTTCTAGCATCTTTAAAGAGGGTTGGCCAATAAAAACCTTACTGTAGAACCTTTTGTGCGGTTCTATCTCCAGCATGATGTCCTCCATAAGCGCTTCCATGGCATTTCCTCAATATTTCTTGTTGCTCATACTCTGGTACGCATCTTTGCATAATACCATCAACTCCTTCTTTATATAAGTGTGGGTCATCCCAAAAGTAATGCCTCAAATCATAAAAGAATTTTCTTCTTTGCTGAGCTGTAAAGGTTAGAGGCAAATACTTGGAAACAATAAAGTTAGCATAATCAACATACCAAGGAAGGTCTCGCGAAGTTACATTTATTGAAGCCAACTGTTCATTTGGAAAACTATCATTAACAGGAATAGGATCAAAAGAAATGTTTTCCAATCTAGACAAGTTGTCAGCCACAGGATTTTCAGCACCTTTCCTATCTACGATATGCAAATCAAACTCTTGTAAAAGCAACACTCATCTAATAAGCCTAGGCTTAGCGTCCTTCTTAGTCATAAGATATCTAATAGCAGCGTGATTAGTATGAATAGTAACTTTAGAATCAACAATGTAAGGTCTAAACTTATCACATGCAAAAACAACAGCAAGAAACTCTTTCTCGGTGGTAGCATAATTCTTCTGAGCAGCATCAATAGTCTTACTAGCATAATGAATAACATTCAACTCATTATATACGCGCTGTCCAAGAACAGCACCAACAGCAAAATCACTAGCATCACACATAATTTCAAAGGGTAAATTCCAATCAGGTGGTTGAATAATAGGAGCAGTAGTTAAAGCCTTCTTAAGAGTTTCAAAAGCTTCCTTACAATCATCATCAAAGACAAATGGTATATCTTTTTGAAGAAGATTAGTAAGAGGGTTTGAAATCTTAGAGAAATCTTTAATAAACCTCCTATAGAAACCAGCATGACCAAGAACACTACGAATACCTTTAACATCTCTGGGACAAGGCATTTTCTCAATTGCCTCAACTTTTGCTCTGTCAACTTCAATACCTCTTTCAGAAATTTTATGTCCAAGGACAATTCCTTCATTCACCATAAAATGGCATTTCTCCCAATTAAGAACAAGATTAGTTTCTTCACACCTCTGCAAAACTTTATCAAGATTGTGCAAACAATTATCAAAAGAAGTTCCATAGACGGAGAAATCGTCCATGAAAACCTCCACAATTTCTTCACAAAAACCATGAAAAATAGCAGACATGCATCTTTGAAAAGTAGCAGGAGCATTGCATAAACCAAACGGCATACGTCTATAAGCATAAGTTCCATAAGGACAAGTAAAAGTGGTTTTCTCCTGATCTTCCTTTTTAACAGTAATCTGAGAGAAACCGGAATAACCATCAAGAAAATAAAAGTGTGTCTTCTTAGACAACCTCTCTAGCATTTGATCTATAAACGGTAAAGGATAATGATTTTTCTTGGTAACTTTGTTTACCTTTCTAAAATCAATGCACATTCCATAACCAACTACTACCCTTTGAGGAATAAGCTCGTTATTCTCATTAGGCACAACAGTCATACCTCCTTTCTTAGGAACACAATGAACAGGACTAACCCATCTACTATCAGCAATAGGATAAATAATACCAGCATCAAGGAGCTTCAATACCTCATTTCTTACCACTTCCTTCATCTTGGGAATTAAGCGGCGTTGATGTTCGACAACTGGCTTTGCGTCTTCCTCCATATTAATAGCATGCTGACATAAAGTGGGAGAAATCCCTTTTAAATCATTGAGAGTATATCCCATAGCTCCTCGATGTTTCCTCAATATCTCCAATAACCTTTCTTCTTCCTTTCCTGAAAGTTTAGAACTGATAATAACCGGATATATTTTCTTATCATCTATATAAGCATATTTAAGATCATCAGGTAAAGGTTTTAATTCAAAAACATGATCTTCCTTAGGTGGCAAAGTGGTACCAAGATCCTCCACAGGTAAATTGTGCTTGATCAACGGTTGTTGACGAAAGAAAATAGCGTCAATCTCTTCTCTTTCCTTCCTGAAAACATCACTTTCATGGTCCTCCATGAATTGCCGCAAAGCATTATTAGGGGCAAGAGCAATAGAAGCAAGCTGTTCAACTCAAAAATTTTCATCAGGCATGTCATTTTCATAAGAAGTCTTAGCAAACTTAGAAAAATTAAACTCATAAGACTCTCCATTAAACTTAGTGAAAATTTTCTCCTTCTTACAGTCTATCACAGCACCACAAGTATTCAAAAAGGGTCTACCAAAAATAATAGGACAAGTTTTACTAGCCTCCTTACCAAGTACTAGGAAATCAGTGGGATATTTGGTCTTACCGCAAAGAACTTCCACATCTCGAACAATACCCAGAGGCCAAACAGTCTCTCTGTTAGCAAGCTGAACAACCACATCAATATATTCAAGTTCACAAGCGCCAATCTCATGCATAATTTCTCTGTAAAGCTCTAAAGGAATGGCACTTGAACTAGCACCAATGTCGCATAAACCATAATAGCAATGATCGCCAATCCTGACAGAAATAACAGGAACACTTGCTTTCCTATGCCTTTTAGGATGTGAGATAATGTTAGAAGCATTTTCACAAAAGAGAATATATTCATCCCCTACATCTTTAGTAACAAGGTCCTTCCATATAGCCACAGGACACTTAATAGTAATTTGCTCATCAGGCTCTATAGCTTTCTTAGTACTTATATTAGACACACTAACCAAAGTAGAATACTATTTTACCTTAGCAGGGAAAGGTGTCTTCTCAAAATAAGGTTCAGGCACAATGCTATCAACAGTACAAACTTCAGTAGCTGCAGCAGGAATATGACTAATAGAATCTTTATAAGGCGCATGATACTTGTTCCAATCTTTCTTTGGAACATCAACATAAGAGGCAAAAGCCTTAAGACAATCTATTATATTATTAAAACAACTAACAATGAATGGCTATGATTCAACGTGAGGCAACGCTAGAAAAGGAGCGGCTAGGATTTTAAAGAATAAATAAAAAGGCGGCTAGGATTTTAAAGAATAAATAAAAAGGATCCGAGTCTATATTTAGATGCGTAAGTAGATTCCTAGAGCTAATACAGATTGAGTACGTAAGAGATTGTGCAGACAAGGTTGTGTAATTCAGTTGGTTTCTCATCGGACGTGACTTTTGCAATGACAATTGTGCACCGTGTGCAATAAGAACTTCAACAAAAAGATGGATCCTGTTTTGTCTAGAAGAACTCTTATCTCTACCAAAAAAGGCTCCTATCTCTTTTCCTCATATAAGGCGTGACTGGGATTGCTCCGCTCTGATCAACTTGGCGGTGATTTCAGCCTGGGAGTTGTAGATGACGAAACTAGCTCGAGCGGATCAGCAATCGCGCCCCAGCTAAGTGACCATGTAGGTCAAGGAGGCGTTTTGGATTGCTGGCGACACCAAGGAGCAAACACCACTGCCACGGCTGTTTGCATGAGCTATGCTTGATTATGTTGTTATCACGCCCATGGACTCAAGCAGTCTAGAGCGGCTGAGATTTAAAGAGAAAAGAAGCGTGAACTTCGATGTTCCAAGGGATCCCTTGATCTTTAGTTTGCAGTCAAAAGCCACAAAGCTAAATCAGAATCACGTTGGGAAATCTTGATCATACTGGAATATGTGAGCGCAAAAATTTGACCATATTGTAAGATCTGATTAAGACGAACAGACGAATATTCCATGGTAGTCACCCTGTGCAGTTCGGCGTATAAATTATAGCAACTGATAGCAAGCCTTCCATCGCGGCGAAGGACCAGGCACTGCCTGCCACAGACACCGCTGATGCTGCCAAGCAGAAGGCCAGCGAGACAGCGCAGTTTATCCAAGACAAGGCCGCCGACGCGGTGCAGTACGCCAAGGGCCCCGCTGCCGCCGACAAGGATGCCACCACCGGCAACGTCTGCAGCGAGCATGGTAGATTTGCCGCACATCGTGCACCATCAAAATTGAAGAACTGCTTTTTTTTCAAAGACGAACTGAAGAACTATGGCAGTTGACATATAATGGCAATGTCCATCAGCCAAAGGATGATGCCAGCGTCTTCATGACATCGGGGCTCAATGGCTGAGAGATAAGCACATCACGACGGACATAGCTAGAGGCGAAAGGACCATTGCGAGTGCCCATGAATTTTTTAGATGATTCACGCTCATTTGGAGACCAATCGACTTATGTCAATCCATATCATCTCACACAAGAATACTGTGGATGATTAGTTAATCTTCTTGCATAAACTATATTACATTCAGCATTATCTTGGGAGGTTCGACAATGTTTCTTTTTAAATTAGTACCGTATAAGTATAATTAGGAATCATATAATAGATTAATAGATATAATTTGTAGTAGGTTGATAATTAACAAGCAAGCTTTCTATGTGAAACTGAAACATGAAGGCAAACAATGAATTATATATTTCAATTAGAACTCTATAAAATCCATAGATTGACACATTTGCGTGCAAATTATATACCTATTAGTAGTTAAATTCACTTACTGAAATATTTAAACAACTTCATACAAAAGCATATATATATACTTGATCAAAGTTCCTCGGGACTAGCCGCACATATGCGCGGGTTATCCAGCTAGTTAGCAAGTATTTGAGAATCAAGACCATAAGCAATGCTAACACTATGAAAGTCATCGGTTCCCATAAAAGTTTTAATGCATTCATAATCATAATTTATACCTGACTTCCTACCTTTGTCGTTTTCCCATCCTTCAGCATTTTCTTGGATACGGTCAATGAGATTCCACTTAGCATCTTCCTTCATATGAGTAAATGATCCAAAACATGAGGCATCCAAATAATCCTTATCATGAAGAGCAAGCCTCGCATAAAAATTATCAATAACAATATTATTGGGGAGCTCATGAATGGGACATTTGAGCATTAGAAACTTCAATCTCCCCCACGCTTGGGCAATACTTTCTCCATCATGAGGCCAAAAGTTATATATTTGGTTACGATCTTTATGAATTTCACTTGGAGGATAAAACTTGGAATAAAAGAGAAGCACAATTTCCTCCCATGCAATAGATGGACCATCTTTAAGCAGCCGATACCACTCCTCAGCTCTGCCTTTCAGTGATAAAGAGAATAACTTCCTCTTGACCTGGCTCGGTGAAATACCTGCACACTTGAACAACTCGCATAATTCATGTATAAAAAGTAAGTGATCACCCGGATGGACAGTTCCATCTCCTGATAGCAGTTATCCATAACACGTTCAACAATTTTCATAGGTATTTTAAAAGGATCTAATTGAGCAGGTGGTGGTGGTGGTGGTTCATCCACATGTGCAGCAGTGGTAGAAGTGTTCCCAAATAGGAAACCAAATGGAGAATTATCCATAGCAAAATAAAATAAAAGTAAAAGACAAAAATAAAAACAATACTCACAACGACGGTTACCTTTACCAAATCCACTCTTCAATAGCGCTTCACTCCCCGACAACGGCACCAGAAAATAGTCTTGATGACCCACAAGTATAGGGGGTGTATCATAGTACTTTCGATAAATAAGAGTGTCGAACCCAATGAGGAGCAGAAGGTGTTGACAAGTGGTTTTGATCAAGGATTCACTATAAATACTAGCAAACGGGTTTTCAGGGGTATTTGGTAATGCAAGTAAATAAAGTATGAGTAAATAAAAGACAATAGTAATAATTGCTGCAAGTGGCCCAATCCTTTTTAGAGCAAAGGACAAGCCGGCTGTGTAACTTATGTTGACTTACGTTCTCGAGGACACACGGGAGTTTCTATCAAGTGCTTTCGCTTCATACCGCTAAATAATCTTTACTGGTTTGATAAGTGTTATGGGGGTGAACCTGTGCTAGCGCACTACCCTTACTAGGATAAATACACACTTGTGATTATACCCCTTGCAAGCATCCGCAAATACAAGAACATAATTAAGATAAATCTAACCACAGCCTTAAACTCTAAGATCCTACACTCCCTGGTGTAATGGTTTCCCAACTGACGTTTATGTTTCTGTCACTCCAGCAACCCCACAATTGGTAGCCAAATACACAATGCATCTCACTAGGCCCATAAATGGTGAAGTATCATGTAGTCGACGTTCACATGACACCACTAGTGAAATAGCACCACAACAAATAAATATCAAACCATTAAATATTACTCAACATAATTCCACTACTAACGACTTGACTTCTCCCATGTCCTCAAGAACTAAACGAACTACTCACAAGACATCATATGGATCATGATCAGAGGTGAAATAATGGTAAATAACAATATGAACATAAACCTTAATTCAACGGTTCCACTCAATAGCATCAACCTCAAGAGTAATCAACACCGGGAAAGTTTCCTCTAAGAATTTGACAAGATTCAACTCAAGATGTTGCAGTGGGATGGCATGGTGATGATGGAGATGAAGGTGCTGGTGATGGAGATGATGATCCCGATGAAGTCCGACGCGATGATGATGACGATGGCGACGATCTCCCCTCTTCGGGAAGGAATTTCCCCGGCAGATTTCTGCCTGCCGGAGAGCTTTTCTCTCTCTGATGTTTTCCGCCCCGCAGAGGCGGCGGTGTCTATCTCTGAGCCCCCCCTTGACTTAGGTTTTCGGGGACGATGAAATACGCAAAGGGGCGATGGTAGAAGTGGGCCTGGGTGGCCTCACCACAGGGCGGCGCGGCCAGGGGCTGGGCCACGCCCCCTGGTGGTGAGGCTGCCCTGTGGCCCCTCTCGCCTTCTCCTTCTGGCTTCTTCAGTCTTCTGATAAAATATTATTTTCTGGTATTTTTCTGGAATTTTGCTGATCTTTGAAATATGGTGTCTTGATGGTCCTTTTTCAGCAGAATCCTGACTCCGGCAGCAAATCCTCCAATGATCACCAAACATGTAAAAACAGAGGAAATAACATAAGTATCATCTCTAAATGTGAAATATATCAATGAATAACAGTAAATTATAATACAAAATAGTGATGCAAAATGGACGTATCAACCCCGCCAAGCTTAGACCTCGCTTGTCCCCAAGCGAAAACTAAACTCGGTAAACATGATCACAGGTTTATGGAGTGAAGTGTCGATAATCAAAATACAAACAGGAAGCTTCACATTTACCAAGGCACGAGTTATAATAGACAGCAACTTCCCTTTATATGATATAGACTTGCAATAAGTAAAAGGGAATCACAAATAAAGATGCACAAGGGAAACTATAATTGGTGGTGGCAAACCTTAGTTCTTGGTCAGAGAACAATGAACAAACTATACTAGCTTTTGAATGGAGCCTTTTTTAAAACAGAGCTAATATAGCAAAAACCATATGCTCAACGAAACAAAATTTTTGCGTTCATAGAAAGCTTTCAAAGATATATTCCTTCAGACAAAAGCATTGTACTAACAAAAGAAATTAGTAAACATGATTAAGCGGATCAACATATGGATGAGTGAAACATAACAACTCAAATGCTTGCTTGAGATAGAAGGGAATAGGTTGACTCAACATGAAAGTAAAAGACAGGCCCTTCGCAGAGGGAAGCAGGGATTAAACATGTGCTAGAGCTTTTCATTTGTAAAACAGAGGTAAAAATTGTTTTGAGAGGTGGTTGCTTTTGTCAACGACTAGCAATGGAGTTCTTGATATCTTCCATACTAAACAAGTGAGAGCGGTTCCGAGATGTTTGATTAATGGCACATTGGTGCTCTTTTATAGCTTGGCACTCCTCCCCACCTTTTCCTTTCTCAAACCATGGCTAACCGATTCCATCGGGTGCCGACCAACTTTCACATACCATGGAGGAGTGCCTTTTTCTTTTCTTTTTGAGATTATAATGGTCTGACCAGATCCCTTGCAAAATTAATGACGAGCAGATGAAGCTGCCTAGTCGAGGGGTACTTAATTTAGTATGGAAGATAACAAACCCATCCACTACGTCCTCATGAGCTAAAAACAGTGGCACAAAATGAGAAATGTTTGAAGGTTTTTGAAAGGTAGCACATGAAAATTTACTTGGAATGGCTTGAAATACCATGCATAGGAATTTATAGTGGACTCTTTGGAAGTGACTTGGTTTTTAGGAGTTGGATGCACGAGAAGTATTTCCTCTCAGTACAGGTCTTTGGCTAGCAAGGCTGGGTAGCAAGCATAAGAGTTGCATGAAACAAACAAACATACATATAATAAGAACAATCATGCAAACTTTTTTGAAGGTACAACGATTTTAACTTTGAGAATAATAATGCTTATAAGCCAAACATGAAGGAAAACTGAAATGATGTAACTATAAGCACTTCTTCTTTTCTACTCAAACCTCAAGGTAATGTTGCTACTGACCAAGTTAAGTTTGCCAAAACCAACTAAATTTACTCATGCTCCCAAAGTGATACCAGTACTAATCAACAAGACTAATCATATAAGAAACATTGCAAACTAAAATAAAGTGTGCGGAAAGTAAACGATAAAACTTCACATTAATATTTCATTACCACAACTCACACCAAGGGATACATAGATAACCAACTAAGGGGGATACTTCCACGCTGCAAACTATTCTATAAGATAACTTCTCTATTCATGATATGACTCTACTTGAAAAGTAAATGAGTAAAAGGTGATGATGTGATACCGCGGCACTCCCCCAAGCTTGGAACAAGCCAAGGGGATGCCAATACCGATGACGAATTACTCCTTCGGTGGTGGTGGGTGGTCTTTAATAAGCTTCTCAATCAAATCTTTCAGATCATCAATCTTATGACTGAGGTTACGAATCATCTCTGAATTGTGCTCAACACGGCTCATGAACCTGTCAGCTAGAGAATCCCAGCTCTTGGAATTATTTCCCCATCCTTCCTCACTCTTGGAACTTTCTTTCCCTGCACTGTTAGAACGGTCTATATCCCTTGTCATCGCTTGAAGAAGCCATGGTGCTCTCAAAACTTAAGATCAACTCCTGACAGAAACAGCTTGAAACAAAACACGACGAGAAAATGATATACAGACCTCGGGGACTCCGGGGGGTTATATAGGCAAAAATTATACATCGAGACAAAATCACAAGAGGAAATCGGGACGGAAACGAGCTCCAGGGTGGTCTCACCACAGGGCGGCGTGGCCTGGGGTGGGCCCGCGCCCCCTGGTGGTGAGGAGCCATCGGACTTCGTCTCCTGCCCGTTTTCGTCTCGAGATTTTTCATATTTAGTAAAAACAATAAAAATATTAATGGAAAAGTTTTTCGCGAACCTTTTCTGACTAGAACTGTTACCTATTCGAAAACGAACTCTGCAGGTTCCTGCAAATTGTCCTGGATGAATTCTTCCGGAGAAACTGTTTCAATTACATCAACATCTTCATTATAAGAATCTCCAGCAATATAATGTTTGAGTCTTTGCCCATTCACCACTTGTGTAGTGTCATCTTTCAAACGAAGCAATCTTTATCGCACCTGAGCGGTACACTTCAACAATAACATATGGTCCTTCCCATTTAGAGAGTAATTTCCCTGCAAAAAATCTGAGACGAGACCTATACAATAGAACTTTCTCACCAACATGAAACTCTCTTTTAAGAATTCTCTTATCATGCCATTGCTTGACTTTCTCTTTGAAAAGTCTGACATTCTCATAGGCTTCGTTTCTCCACTCATCTAGAGAACTCAAATCTAACAACCTTTTCTTACCGACAAGTTTAAAATCCCTATTAAGCTCTTTCACTGCCCAAAAAGCTTTGTGTTCTAATTCTAAGGGCAAGTGACACGCTTTTCCATAAACCATCTTGTAAGCAGACATGCCCATGGGGTTCTTATAAGCAGTTCTATAAGCCCATAAAGCATCATTTAACTTGCTGGCCTAGTTTTTCCTATATCTATTGACAGTCTTCTGCAAGATAGACTTGATCTCTCTATTTGTAAGCTCTACCTGCCCACTAGTTTGGGGATGATAAGCTGAAACAATTCTATGGTTAACGTCATATCTAGCAAGAGTTTTTCTAAAACCATCGTGAACAAAATGAGAACCTTCGTCTGTCATAAGATATCTAGGCACACCAAACCTAGGAAAAATAACGCCTTTAAGCATTTTTAACGAGGTCTCACCATCGGCACTCTTTGTAGGTATGGCTTCTACCCACTTGGTAACATAATCAACCGCAACAAGTATGTGAGTATAGCCTTTTGAAGGAGGAAAAGGACCCATAAAGTCAAATCCCCAACAATCAAATGGTTCAATAACAAGAGTGTAAACTCATAGGCATTTCATTACGTCTAGAAATATTACCAACTCTTTGACATTCATCGCAAGATAAAATATACCTTCTAGCATCTTTAAAGAGGGTTGGCCAATAAAAACCTTATTGTAGAACCTTTTGTGCGGTTCTGTCTCCAACATGATGTCCTCCATAAGCGCTTCCATGGCATTTCCTCAATATTTATTGTTGCTCATACTCTGGTACGCATCTTCGCATAATACCATCAACTCCTTCTTTATATAAGTGTGGGTCATCCCAAAAGTAATGCCTCAAATCATAAAAGAATTTTCTTCTTTGCTGAGCTGTAAAGGTTAGAGGCAAATACTTGGAAACAATAAAGTTAGCATAATCACCATACCAAGGAAGGTCTCGCGAAGTTACATTAATTGAAGCCAACTGTTCATTTGGAAAACTATCATTAACAGGAATAGGATCAAAAGAAATGTTTTCCAATCTAGACAAGTTGTCAGCCACAGGATTTTCAGCACCTTTCCTATCTACGATATGCAAATCAAACTCTTGTAAAAGCAACACCCATCTAATAAGCCTAGGCTTAGCGTCCTTCTTAGTCATAAGATATCTAATAGCAGCGTGATCAATATGAATAGTAACTTTAGAATCAACAATGTAAGGTCTAAACTTATCACATGCAAAAACAACAGCAAGAAACTCTTTCTCGGTGGTAGCATAATTTTTTTGAGCAGCATCAAGAGTCTTATTAGCATAATGAATAACATTCAACTTATTATCTACGCGTTGTCCAAGAACAGCGCCAACAGCAAAATCACTAGCATCACACATAATTTCAAAGGGTAAATTCCAATCAGGTGGTTGAACAATAGGAGCAGCAGTTAAAACCTTCTTAAGAGTTTCAAAAGCTTCCTTACAATCATCATCAAAGACAAATGGTGCATCTTTTTGAAGAAGATTAGTAAGAGGCTTTGAAATCTTAGAGAAATCTTTAATAAACCTCCTATAGAAACCAGCATGACCAAGAACACATAATTTTATGTCCAAGGACAATTCCTTCATTCACCATAAAATGGCATTTCTCCCAATTAAGAACAAGATTAGTTTCTTCACACCTCTGCAAAACTTTATCAAGATTGTGCAAACAATTATCAAAAGAAGTTCCATAGACGGAGAAATCGTCCATGAAAACCTCCACAATTTCTTCACAAAAACCATGAAAAATAGCAGACATGCATCTTTGAAAAGTAGCAGGAGCATTGCATAACCCAAACGGCATACGTCTATAAGCATAAGTTCCATAAGGACAAGTAAAAGTGGTTTTCTCCTGATCTTCCTTTTTAACAGTAATCTGAGAGAAACCGGAATAACCATCAAGAAAATAAAAGTGCGTCTTCTTAGACAACCTCTCTAGCATTTGATCTATAAATGGTAAAGGATAATGATTTTTCTTGGTAACTTTGTTTACCTTTCTAAAATCAATGCACATTCTATAACCAACTACTACCCTTTGAGGAATAAGCTCGTTATTCTCATTAGGCACAACAGTCATACCTCCTTTCTTAGGAACACAATGAACATGACTAACCCATCTACAATCAGCAATAGGATAAATAATACCAGCATCAAGGAGCTTCAATACCTCATTTCTTACTACTTCCTTCATCTTGGGAATTAAGCGGCGTTGATGTTTGATTACTGGCTTTGCGTCTTCCTCCATATTAATAGCATGCTGACATAAAGTGGGAGAAATCCCTTTTAAATCATCGAGAGTATATCCCATAGCTCCTCGATGTTTCCTCAATATCTCCAATAACCTTTCTTCTTCCTTTTCTGAAAGTTTAGAACTGATAATAACAGGATATATTTTCTTATCATCTATATAAGCATATTGAAGATCATCAGGTAAAGGTTTTAATTCAAAAACAGGATCTTCCTTAGGTGGCAAAGTGGTACCAAGATCCTCCATAGGTAAATTGTGCTTGATCAACGGTTGTTGACGAAAGAAAATATCGTCAATCTCTTCTCTTTCCTTCCTAAAAACATCACTTTCATGGTCCTCCATGAATTGCTGCAAAGCATTATTAGGGGCAAGAGCAATAGAAGCAAGCTCTTCAACTCGAAAATTTTCATCAGGCATGTCATTTTCATAAGAAGTCTTAGCAAACTTAGAAAAATTAAACTCATAAGACTCTCCATTAAACTTAGTGAAAATTTTCTCCTTCTTACAATCTATCACAGCACCACAAGTATTCAAAAAGGGTCTACCAAAAATAATAGGACAAATTTTACTAGCCTCCTTACCAAGTACTAGGAAATCAGTGGGATATTTGGTCTTACCGCAAAGAACTTCCACATCTCGAACAATACCCAGAGGCCAAACAGTCTCTCTGTTAGCAAGCTGAACAACCACATCGATATCTTCAAGTTGACAAGCGCCAATCTCATGCATAATTTCTCTGTAAAGCTCTAAAGGAATGGCACTTGAACTAGCACCAATGTCGCAGAAACCATAATAGCAATGATCGCCAATCCTGGCAGAAATAACAGGAACACTTGCTTTCCTATGCCTTTTAGGATGCGAGATAATGTTAGAAGCATCTTCACAAAAGAGAATATATTCATCCTCTACATCTTTAGTAACAAGGTCCTTCAATATAGCCACAGGAGACTTAATAGTAATTTGCTCATCAGGCTCTACAGCTTTCTTAGTACTTTTATTAGACACACTTACCAAAGTAGAATACTCTTTTACCTTAGCAGGGAAAGGTGTCTTCTCAAAATAAGGTTTAGGCACAATGCTATCAATAGTACAAACTTCAGTAGCTGCAGCAGGAATATGACTAATAGAATCTTTATAAGGCACGTGATACTTGTTCCAATATTTATTTGGAACATCAAGATAAGATGCAAAAGCCTTAAGACAATTAGCAAGTATTTGAGAATCAAGACCATAAGCAATGCTAACACTATGAAAGTCATCGGTTCCCATAAAAGTTTTAATGCATTCATAATCATAATTTATACCTGACTTCCTACCTTTGTCGTTTTCCCATCCTTCAGCATTTTCTTGAATACGGTCAAGGAGATTCCACTTAGCATCTTCCTTCATATGAGTAAATGATCCAAAACATGAGGCATCCAAATAATCCTTATCATGAAGAGCAAGCCTCGCATAAAAATTATCAATAACAATATTATTGGGGAGCTCATGAATGGGACATTTGAGCATTAGTAACTTCAATCTCCCCCACGCTTGGGCAATACTTTCTCCATCATGAGGCCAAAAGTTATATATTCGATTACGATCTTTATGAATTTCACTTGGAGGATAAAACTTGGAATAAAAGAGAAGCACAATTTCCTCCCATGCAATAGATGGACCATCTTTAAGCAACCGATACCACGCCTCAGCTCTGCCTTTCAGTGATAAAGAGAATAACTTCCTCTTGACCTGGCTTGGTGAAATACCTGCACACTTGAACAACTCGCATAATTCATGTATAAAAAGTAAGTGATCACCCGGATGGACAGTTCCATCTCCTGAATAGCAGTTATCCATAACACGTTCAACAATTTTCATAGGTATTTTAAAAGGATCTAATTGAGCAGGTGGTGGTGGTGGCGGTTCATCCACATGTGCAGCAGTGGTAGAAGTGTTCCCAAATAGGAAACCAAATGGAGAATTCTCCATAGCAAAATAAAATAAAAGTAAAAGACAAAAATAAAAACAATACTCATAGCGACGGTTACCTTTACCAAATCCACTCTTCAATAGCGCTTCACTCCCCGGCAACGGCGCCAGAAAATAGTCTTGATGACCCACAAGTATAGGGGGTGTATCGTAGTACTTTCGATAAATAAGAGTGTCGAACCCAACGAGGAGCAGAAGATGTTGACAAGTGGTTTTGATCAAGGATTCACTGTAAATAGTAGCAAACGGGTTTTCAGGGGTATTTGGTAATGCAAGTAAATAAAGTATGAGTAAATAAAAGACAATAGTAATAATTGCTGCAAGTGTCCCAATCCTTTTTAGAGCAAAGGACAAGCCGGTTGTGTAACTTATGATGACCAAACGTTCTCGAGGACACACGGGAGTTTCTGTCAAGTGCTTTCGCTTCATACCGCTAAATAATCTTTACTGGTTTGATAAGTGTTATGAGGGTGAACCTGTGCTAGCTAGGGATGCAAGGCGGGCGGGATACGGGACGAGTGATTGACTTAGCTCCGCTTTAATTAGCCTTGTCAGCAGATCATGTGTTTGCCTAAAACTTGGTTTTGCGGGACGACGCGGGACGCCGCTCTGCATCCCTAGTGCTAGCGCACTACCCTTACTAGGATAAATACACACTTGTGATTATACCCCTTGCAAGCATCCGCAAATACAAGAAAGTAATTAAGATAAATCTAACCACAGCCTTAAACTCTAAGATCCTACGCTCCCTGGTGTAATGGTTTCCCAACGGAGGTTTAGGTTTCTGTCACTCCAGCAACCCCACAATTGGTAGCCAAATACACAATGCATCTCACTAGGCCCATAAATGGTGAAGTATCATGTAGTCGACGTTCACATGACACCACTAGTGAAATAGCACCACAACAAATAAATATCAAACCATTAAATATTACTCAACATAATTCCACTACTAACGACTTGACTTCTCCCATGTCCTCAAGAACTAAACGAACTACTCACAAGACATCATATGGATCATGATCAGAGGTGAAATAATGGTAAATAACAATCTGAACATAAACCTTAATTCAATGGTTCCACTCAATAGCATCAACCACAAGAGTAATCAACATCGGGAAAGTTCCCCCCTAAGAATTTGACAAGATTCAACTCAAGATGTTACAGCGGGATGGCGTGGTGATGATGGAGATGAAGGTGCTGGTGATGGAGATGATGATGATGATCCCGATGAAGTCCGGCGCGATGATGATTACGATGGCGATGATCTCCCCTCTCGGGGAAGGAATTTCCCCGGCAGATTTCTGCCTGCCGGAGAGCTTTTTCTCTCTCTGATGTTTTCCGCCCCGCGGAGGCGGCGGTGTCTATCTCTGAGCCCCCCTTGACTTAGGTTTTCGGGGACGATGAAATACGCGAAGGGGCGATGGCAGAAGTGGGCCTGGGTGGCCTCACCACAGGGCGGCGTGGCCAGGGGCTGGGCCGCGCCCCCTGGTGGTGAGGCTGCCCTGTGGCCCCTCTCGCCTTCTCCTTCTGGCTTCTTCAGTCTTCTGATAAAATATAATTTTCTGGTATTTTTCTGGAATTTTCCTGATCTTCGAAATATGGTGTCTTGATGGTCCTTTTTCAGCAGAATCCTGACTCCGGCAGCAAATCCTCCAATGATCACCAAACATGTAAAAACAGAGGAAATAACATAAGTATCATCTCTAAATGTGAAATATATCAATGAATAACAGTAAATTATAATACAAAATAGTGATGCAAAATGGACGTATCAACCCCCCCAAGCTTAAACCTCGCTTGTCCCCAAGCGAAAACTAAACTCGGTAAACATGACCACTGGTTTATGGAGTGAAGTGTCGATAATCAAAATACAAACATGAAGCATCACATTTACCAAGGCACGAGTTATAATAGACAGCAACTTCCCTTTATATGATATAGGCTTGCAATAAGGAAAAGGGAATCACAAATAAAGATGCACAAGGTAAACTATAATTGGTGGTGGCAAACCTTAGTTCTTGGTCAGAGAACAATGAACAAACTATACTAGCTTTTGAATGGAGCCTTTTTTAAAACAGAGCTAATATAGCAAAAACCATATGCTCAACGAAACAAACTTTTTGCATTCATAGAAAGCTTTCAAAGATATATTCCTTCAGACAAAAGCATTGTACTAACAAAAGAAATTAGTAAACATGATTAAGCGGATCAACATATGGATGAGTGAAACATAACAACTCAAATGCTTGCTTGAGATAGAAGGGAATATGTTGACTCAACATGAAAGTAAAAGACAGGCCCTTCGCAGAGGGAAGCAGGGATTAAACATGTGCTAGAGCTTTTCATTTGTAAAACAGAGGTAAAAATTGTTTTGAGAGGTGGTTGCTTTTGTCAACGACTAGCAACGGAGTTCTTAATATCTTCCACACTAAACAAGTGAGAGTGGTTCCGAGATGTTTGATTAATGGCACATTGGTGCTCTTTTATAGCTTGGCACTCCTCCCCACCTTTTCCTTTCTCAAACTATGGCTAACTGATTCCATCGGGTGCCGACCAACTTTCATATACCATCGAGGAGTGCCTTTTTCTTTTCTTTTTGATATTATAATGGTCTGACCAGCCCCCTTGCAAAATTAATGACAAGCAGATGAAGCTGCCTAGTTGAGGGGTACTTAATTTAGTATGGAAGATAACAAACCCATCCACTACGTCCTCATGAGCTAAAAACAGTGGCACAAAATGAGAAATGTTTGAAGGTTTTTTAAAGGTAGGACATAAAAATTTACTTGGAATGGCTTGAAATACCATGCATAGGAATTTATAGTGGACTCTTTGGAAGTGACTTGGTTTTTAGGAGTTGGATGCACGAGAAGTATTTCCTCTTAGTACAGGTCTTTGGCTAGCAAGGCTGGGTAGCAAGCATAAGAGTTGCATGAAACAAACAAACATACATATAATAAGAACAATCATGCAAACTTTTTTGAAGGTACAATGATTTTAACTTTGAGAATAATAATGCTTATAAGCCAAACATGAAGGAAAACTGAAATGATGTAACTACAAGCACTTCTTCTTCTTTTCTACTCAAACCTCAAGGTAATGTTGCTACCGACCAAGTTAAGTTTGCCAAAACCAACTAAATTTACTCATGCTCCCAAAGTGATACCAGTACTAATCAACAAGACTAATCATATAAGAAACATTGCAAACTAAAATAAAGTGTGCGGAAAGTAAATGATAAAACTTCTCATTAATATTTCATTACCGCAACTTACACCAAGGGATACATAGAAAACCAACTAAGGGGGATACTTCCACGCTGTAAACTATTCTATAAGATAACTTCTCTATTCATGATATGACTCTACTTGAAAAGTAAATGAGTAAAAGGTGATGATGTGATACCGCGGCACTCCCCAAGCATGGAACAAGCCAAGGGGATGCCAATTCCGATGACGAATTACTCCTTCGGCGGTGGTGGGTGGTCTTTAATAAGCTTCTCAATCAAATCTTTTAGATCATCAATCTTGTGACTGATGTTACGAATCATCTCTGAATTGTGCTCAACATGGCTCATGAACCTGTCAGCTAGAGAATCCCAGCTCTTGGAATTATTTCCCCATCCTTCCTCACTCTTGGAACTTTCTTTCCCTGCACTGTTAGAACGGTCTATATCCCTTGTCGTCGCTTGAAGAAGCCATGGTGCTCTCAAAACTTAAGATCAACTCCTGACAGAAATAGCTCGAAACAAAACACGACGAGAAAACGATATACAGACCTCGGGGACTCCGGGGGGTTATATATGCAAAAATTATACATCAAGACAAAATCACAGGAGGAAACCGGGACGGAAATGAGCTCCGGGGTGGTCTCACCACAGGGCGCCGTGGCCTGGGGTGGGCCCGCGCCCCCTGGTGGTGAGGAGCCATCGGACTTTGTCTCCTGCCCGTTTTCGTCTCGAGATTTTTCATATTTAGTAAAAACAATAAAAATATTAATGGAAAAGTTTTTCGTGAACCTTTTCTGACTAGAACTGTTACCTATTTGAAAACAAACTCTGCAGGTTCCTGCAAATTGTCCTGGATGAATTCTTCCGGAGAAACTGTTTCAATTACATCAACATCTTCATTATAAGAATCTCAAGCAATATAATGTTTGAGTCTTTGCCCATTCACCACTTGTGTAGTGTCATCTTTCAACGAAGCAATCTTTATCGCACCTGAGCGGTACACTTCAACAATAACATATGGTCCTTCCCATTTAGAGAGTAATTTCCCGGCAAAAAATCTGAGACAAGACCTATACAATAGAACTTTCTCACCAACATGAAACTCTCTTTTAAGAATTCTCTTATCATGCCATTGCTTGACTTTCTCTTTGAAAAGTCTGGCATTCTCATAGGCTTCGTTTCTCCACTCATCTAGAGAACTCAAATCTAACAACCTTTTCTTACCAGCAAGTTTAAAATCCCTATTAAGCGCTTTCACTGCCCAAAAAGCTTTGTGTTCTAATTCTAAGGGCAAGTGACATGCTTTTCCGTAAACCATCTTGTAAGGAGACATGCCCATGGGGTTCTTATAAGCAGTTCTATAAGCCCATAAAGCATCATTTAACTTGTTGGCCTAGTTTTTCCTAGATCTATTGACAGTCTTCTGCAAGATAGACTTGATCTCTCTATTTGAAAGCTCTACCTGCCCACTAGTTTGGGGATGATAAGCTGAAGCAATTCTATGGTTAACGTCATATCTAGCAAGAGTTTTTCTAGAACCACCGTGAATAAAATGAGAACCTCTGTCTGTCATAAGATATCTAGGCACACCAAACCTAGGAAAAATAACGTCTTTAAGCATTTTTAACAAGGTCTCACCATCGGCACTCTTTGTAGGTATGGCTTCTACCCACTTGGTAACATAATCAACCGCAACAAGTATGTGAGTATAGCCTTTTGAAGGAGGAAAAGGACCCATAAAGTCAACTCCCCAACAATCAAATGGTTCAATAACAAGAGTGTAACTCATAGGCATTTCATTATGTCTAGAAATATTACCAACTCTTTGACATTCATCGCAAGATAAAACATACCTTCTAGCATCTTTAAAGAGGGTTGGCCAATAAAAACCTTACTGTAGAACCTTTTGTGCGGTTCTATCTCCAGCATGATGTCCTCCATAAGCGCTTCCATGGCATTTCCTCAATATTTCTTGTTGCTCATACTCTGGTACGCATCTTTGCATAATACCATCAACTCCTTCTTTATATAAGTGTGGGTCATCCCAAAAGTAATGCCTCAAATCATAAAAGAATTTTCTTCTTTGCTGAGCTGTAAAGGTTAGAGGCAAATACTTGGAAACAATAAAGTTAGCATAATCAACATACCAAGGAAGGTCTCGCGAAGTTACATTAATTGAAGCCAACTGTTCATTTGGAAAACTATCATTAACAGGAATAGGATCAAAAGAAATGTTTTCCAATCTAGACAAGTTGTCAGCCACAGGATTTTCAGCACCTTTCCTATCTACGATATGCAAATCAAACTCTTGTAAAAGCAACACTCATCTAATAAGCCTAGGCTTAGCGTCCTTCTTAGTCATAAGATATCTAATAGCAGCGTGATTAGTATGAATAGTAACTTTAGAATCAACAATGTAAGGTCTAAACTTATCACATGCAAAAACAACAGCAAGAAACTCTTTCTCGGTGGTAGCATAATTCTTCTGAGCAACATCAATAGTCTTACTAGCATAATGAATAACATTCAACTCATTATATACGCGCTGTCCAAGAACAGCACCAACAGCAAAATCACTAGCATCACACATAATTTCAAAGGGTAAATTCCAATCAGGTGGTTGAATAATAGGAGCAGTAGTTAAAGCCTTCTTAAGAGTTTCAAAAGCTTCCTTACAATCATCATCAAAGACAAATGGTATATCTTTTGAAGAAGATTAGTAAGAGGGTTTGAAATCTTAGAGAAATCTTTAATAAACCTCCTATAGAAACTAGCATGACCAAGAACACTACGAATACCTTTAACATCTCTGGGACAAGGCATTTTCTCAATTGCCTCAACTTTTGCTCTGTCAACTTCAATACCTCTTTCAGAAATTTTATGTCCAAGGACAATTCCTTCATTCACCATAAAATGGCATTTCTCCCAATTAAGAACAAGATTAGTTTCTTCACACCTCTGCAAAACTTTATCAAGATTGTGCAAACAATTATCAAAAGAAGTTCCATAGACGGAGAAATCGTCCATGAAAACCTCCACAATTTCTTCACAAAAACCATGAAAAATAGCAGACATGCATCTTTGAAAAGTAGCAGGAGCATTGCATAAACCAAACGGCATACGTCTATAAGCATAAGTTCCATAAGGACAAGTAAAAGTGGTTTTCTCCTGATCTTCCTTTTTAACAGTAATCTGAGAGAAACCGGAATAACCATCAAGAAATAAAAGTGCGTCTTCTTAGACAACCTCTCTAGCATTTGATCTATAAACGGTAAAGGATAATGATTTTTCTTGGTAACTTTGTTTACCTTTCTAAAATCAATGCACATTCCATAACCAACTACTACCCTTTGAGGAATAAGCTCGTTATTCTCATTAGGCACAACAGTCATACCTCCTTTCTTAGGAACATAATGAACAGGACTAACCCATCTACTATCAGCAATAGGATAAATAATACCAGCATCAAGGAGCTTCAATACCTCATTTCTTACCACTTCCTTCATCTTGGGAATTAAGCGGCGTTGATGTTCGACAAACTGGCTTTGCGTCTTCCTCCATATTAATAGCATGCTGACATAAAGTGGGAGAAATCCCTTTTAAAATCATTGAGAGTATATCCCATAGCTCCTCGATGTTCTCCTCAATATCTCCAATAACCTTTCTTCTTCTTCCTTTCCTGAAAGTTTAGAACTGATAATAACCGGATATATTTTCTTATCATCTATATAAGCATATTTAAGATCATCAGGTAAAGGTTTTAATTCAAAAACAGGATCTTCCTTAGGTGGCAAAGTGGTACAAGATCCTCCACAGGTAAATTGTGCTTGATCAACGGTTGTTGACGAAAGAAAATAGCGTCAATCTCTTCTCTTTCCTTCCTGAAAACATCACTTTCATGGTCCTCCATGAATTGCCGCAAAGCATTATTAGGGGCAAGAGCAATAGAAGCAAGCTGTTCAACTCGAAAATTTTCATCAGGCATGTCATTTTCATAAGAAGTCTTAGCAAACTTAGAAAAATTAAACTCATAAGACTCTCCATTAAACTTAGTGAAAATTTTCTCCTTCTTACAGTCTATCACAGCACCACAAGTATTCAAAAAGGGTCTACCAAAATAATAGGACAAGTTTTACTAGCCTCCTTACCAAGTACTAGGAAATCAATGGGATATTGGTCTTACCGCAAAGAACTTCCTCCACATCTCGAACAATACCCAGAGGCCAAACAGTCTCTCTGTTAGCAAGCTGAACAACCACATCAATATATTCAAGTTCACAAGCGCCAATCTCATGCATAATTTCTCTGTAAAGCTCTAAAGAATGTCACTTGAACTAGCACCAATGTCGCATAAACCATAATAGCAATGATCGCCAATCCTGACAGAAATAACAGGAACACTTTGCTTTCCTATGCCTTTTAGGATGTGAGATAATGTTAGAAGCATCTTCACAAAAGAGAATATATTCATCCCCTACATCTTAGTAACAAGGTCCTTCCATATAGCCACAGGACACTTAATAGTAATTTGCTCATCAGGCTCTATAGCTTTCTTAGTACTTTTATTAGACACACTAACCAAGTAGAATACTATTTTACCTTAGCAGGGAAAGGTGTCTTCTCAAAATAAGGTTCAGGCACAATGCTATCAACAGTACAAACTTCAGTAGCTGCAGCAGGAATATGACTAATAGAATCTTTATAAGGCGCATGATACTTGTTCCAATCTTTCTTTGGAACATCAACATAAGAGGCAAAAGCCTTAAGACAATCTATTATATTATTAAACAACTAACAATGAATGGCTATGATTCAACGTGAGGCAACGCTAGAAAAGGAGCGGCTAGGATTTTAAAGAATAAATAAAAAGGCGGCTAGGATTTTAAAGAATAAATAAAAAGGATCCGAGTCTATATTTAGATGCGTAAGTAGATTCCTAGAGCTAATACAGATTGAGTACGTAAGAGATTGTGCAGACAAGGTTGTGTAATTCAGTTGGTTTCTCATCGGACGTGACTTTTGCAATGACAATTGTGCACCGTGTGCAATAAGAACTTCAACAAAAAGATGGATCCTGTTTTGTCTAGAAGAACTCTTATCTCTACCAAAAAAGGCTCCTATCTCTTTTCCTCATATAAGGCGTGACTGGGATTGCTCCGCTCTGATCAACTTGGCGGTGATTTCAGCCTGGGAGTTGTAGATGACGAAACTAGCTCGAGCGGATCATCAATCGCGCCCCAGCTAAGTGACCATGTAGGTCAAGGAGGCGTTTTGGATTGCTGGCGACACCAAGGAGCAAACACCACTGCCACGGCTGTTTGCATGAGCTATGCTTGATTATGTTGTTATCACGCCCATGGACTCAAGCAGTCTGGAGCGGCTGAGATTTAAAGAGAAAAGAAGCGTGAACTTCGATGTTCCAAGGGATCCCTTGATCTTTAGTTTGCAGTCAAAAGCCACAAAGCTAAATCAGAATCACGTTGGGAATCTTGATCATACTGGAATATGTGAGCGCAAAAATTTGACCATATTGTAAGATCTGATTAAGACGAACAGACGAATATTCCATGGTAGTCACCCTGTGCAGTTCGGCATATAAATTATAGCAACTGATAGCAAGCCTTCCATCGCGGCGAAGGACCAGGCACTGCCTGCCACAGACAACCCGCTGATGCTGCCAAGCAGAAGGCCGGCGAGACAGCGGAGTTTATCCAAGACAAGGCCGCCGACGCGGTGCAGTACGCCAAGGGCCCCGCTGCCGCCGACAAGGATGCCACCACCGCAACGTCTGCAGCGAGCATGGTAGATTTGCCGCACATCGTGCACCATCAAAATTGAAGAACTGCTTTTTTTTCAAAGACGAACTGAAGAACTATGGCAGTTGACATATAATGGCAATGTCCATCAGCCAAAGGATGATGCCAGCGTCTTCATGACATCGGGGCTCAATGGCTGAGAGATAAGCACGTCACGACGGACATAGCTAGAGGCGAAAGGACCATTGCGAGTGCCCATGAATTTTTTAGATGATTCACGCTCATTTGGAGACCAATCGACTTATGTCAATCCATATCATCTCACACAAGAATACTGTGGATGATTAGTTAATCTTCTTGCATAAACTATATTACATTCAGCATTATCTTGGGAGGTTCGACAATGTTTCTTTTTAAATTAGTACCGTATAAGTATAATTAGGAATCATATAATAGATTAATAGATATAATTGTAGTAGGTTGATAATTAACAAGCAAGCTTTCTATGTGAAACGGAAACATGAAGGCAAACAATGAATTATATATTTCAATTAGAACTCTATAAATCCATAGATTGACATATTTGCGTGCAAATTATATACCTATTAGTAGTTAAATTCACTTACTGAAATATTTAAACAACTTCATACAAAAGCATATATATATACTTGATCAAAGTTCCTCGGGACTAGCCGCGCATATGCGCGGGTTATCCAGCTAGTTAGCAAGTATTTGAGAATCAAGACCATAAGCAATGCTAACACTATGAAAGTCATCGGTTCCCATAAAAGTTTAATGCATTCATAATCATAATTTATACCTGACTTCCTACCTTTGTCGTTTTCCCATCCTTCAGCATTTTCTTGGATACGGTCAATGAGATTCCACTTAGCATCTTCCTTCATATGAGTAAATGATCCAAAACATGAGGCATCCAAATATCCTTATCATGAAGAGCAAGCCTCGCATAAAAATTATCAATAACAATATTATTGGGGAGCTCATGAATGGGACATTTGAGCATTAGAAACTTCAATCTCCCCCACGCTTGGGCAATACTTTCTCCATCATGAGGCCAAAAGTTATATATTTGATTACGATCTTTATGAATTTCACTTGGAGGATAAAACTTGGAATAAAGAGAAGCACAATTTCCTCCCATGCAATAGATGGACCATCTTTAAGCAGCCGATACCACTCCTCAGCTCTGCCTTTCAGTGATAAAGAGAATAACTTCCTCTTGACCTGGCTCGGTGAAATACCTGCACACTTGAACCAACTCGCATAATTCATGTATAAAAAGTAAGTGATCACCCGGATGGACAGTTCCATCTCCTGATAGCAGTTATCCATAACACGTTCAACAATTTTCATAGGTATTTTAAAAGGATCTAATTGAGCAGGTGGTGGTGGTGGTGGTTCATCCACATGTGCAGCAGTGGTAGAAGTGTTCCCAAATAGGAAACCAAATGGAGAATTATCCATAGCAAAATAAAATAAAAGTAAAAGACAAAAATAAAAACAATACTCACAACGACGGTTACCTTTACCAAATCCACTCTTCAATAGCGCTTCACTCCCCGACAACGGCACCAGAAAATAGTCTTGATGACCCACAAGTATAGGGGGTGTATCATAGTACTTTCGATAAATAAGAGTGTCCGAACCCAATGAGGAGCAGAAGGTGTTGACAAGTGGTTTTGATCAAGGATTCACTATAAATACTAGCAAACGGGTTTTCAGGGGTATTTGGTAATGCAAGTAAATAAAGTATGAGTAAATAAAAGACAATAGTAATAATTGCTGCAAGTGGCCAATCCTTTTAGAGCAAAGGACAAGCCGGCTGTGTAACTTATGATGACTTACGTTCTCGAGGACACACGGGAGTTTCTATCAAGTGCTTTCGCTTCATACCGCTAAATAATCTTTACTGGTTTGATAAGTGTTATGGGGGTGAACCTGTGCTAGCGCACTACCCTTACTAGGATAAATACACACTTGTTATTATACCCCTTGCAAGCATCCGCAAATACAAGAACATAATTAAGATAAATCTAACCACAGCCTTAAACTCTAAGATCCTACACTCCCTGGTGTAATGGTTTCCCAACTGACGTTTATGTTTCTGTCACTCCAGCAACCCCACAATTGGTAGCCAAATACACAATGCATCTCACTAGGCCCATAATGGTGAAGTATCATGTAGTCGACGTTCACATGACACCACTAGTGAAATAGCACCACAACAAATAAATATCAAACCATTAAATATTACTCAACATAATTCCACTACTAACGACTTGACTTCTCCCATGTCCTCAAGAACTAAACGAACTACTCACAAGACATCATATGGATCATGATCAGAGGTGAAATAATGGTAAATAACAAGAACATAAACCTTAATTCAACGGTTCCACTCAATAGCATCAACCTCAAGAGTAATCAACACCGGGAAAGTTTCCTCTAAGAATTTGACAAGATTCAACTCAAGATGTTGCAGTGGATGGCATGGGATGATGGAGATGAAGTGCTGGTGATGGAGATGATGATCCCGATGAAGTCCGACGCGATGATGATGACGATGGCGACGATCTCCCCTCTTCGGGAAGGAATTTCCCCGGCAGATTTCTGCCTGCCGGAGAGCTTTTCTCTCTCTGATGTTTTCCGCCCCGCAGAGGCGGCGGTGTCTATCTCTGAGCCCCCCTTGACTTAGGTTTCGGGGACGATGAAATACGCAAAGGGGCGATGGTAGAAGTGGTCCTGGGTGGCCTCACCACAGGGCGGCGCGGCCAGGGGCTGGGCCACGCCCCCTGGTGTGAGGCTGCCCTGTGGCCCCTCTCGCCTTCTCCTTCTGGCTTCTTCAGTCTTCTGATAAAATATTATTTTCTGGTATTTTTCTGGAATTTTGCTGATCTTTGAAATATGGTGTCTTGATGGTCCTTTTTCAGCAGAATCCTGACTCCGGCAAGCAAAATCCTCCAATGATCACCAAACATGTAAAAACAGAGGAAAATAACATAAGTATCATCTCTAAATGTGAAATATATCAATGAATAACAGTAAATTATAATACAAAATAGTGATGCAAAATGGACGTATCAACCCCGCCAAGCTTAGACCTCGCTTGTCCCCAAGCGAAAACTAAACTCGGTAAACATGATCACAGGTTTATGGAGTGAAGTGTCGATAATCAAAATACAAACAGGAAGCTTCACATTTACCAAGGCACGAGTTATAATAGACAGCAACTTCCCTTTATATGATATAGACTTGCAATAAGTAAAAGGGAATCACAAATAAAGATGCACAAGGGAAACTATAATTGGTGGTGGCAAACCTTAGTTCTTGGTCAGAGAACAATGAACAAACTATACTAGCTTTTGAATGGAGCCTTTTTTAAAACAGAGCTAATATAGCAAAAACCATATGCTCAACGAAACAAAATTTTTGCGTTCATAGAAAGCTTTCAAAGATATATTCCTTCAGACAAAAGCATTGTACTAACAAAAGAAATTAGTAAACATGATTAAGCGGATCAACATATGGATGAGTGAAACATAACAACTCAAATGCTTGCTTGAGATAGAAGGGAATAGGTTGACTCAACATGAAAGTAAAAGACAGGCCCTTCGCAGAGGGAAGCAGGGATTAAACATGTGCTAGAGCTTTTCATTTGTAAAACAGAGGTAAAAATTGTTTTGAGAGGTGGTTGCTTTTGTCAACGACTAGCAATGGAGTTCTTGATATCTTCCATACTAAACAAGTGAGAGCGGTTCCGAGATGTTTGATTAATGGCACATTGGTGCTCTTTTATAGCTTGGCACTCCTCCCCACCTTTTCCTTTCTCAAACCATGGCTAACCGATTCCATCGGGTGCCGACCAACTTTCACATACCATGGAGGAGTGCCTTTTTCTTTTCTTTTTGAGATTATAATGGTCTGACCAGATCCCTTGCAAAATTAATGACGAGCAGATGAAGCTGCCTAGTCGAGGGGTACTTAATTTAGTATGGAAGATAACAAACCCATCCACTACGTCCTCATGAGCTAAAAACAGTGGCACAAAATGAGAAATGTTTGAAGGTTTTTGAAAGGTAGCACATGAAAATTTACTTGGAATGGCTTGAAATACCATGCATAGGAATTTATAGTGGACTCTTTGGAAGTGACTTGGTTTTTAGGAGTTGGATGCACGAGAAGTATTTCCTCTCAGTACAGGTCTTTGGCTAGCAAGGCTGGGTAGCAAGCATAAGAGTTGCATGAAACAAACAAACATACATATAATAAGAACAATCATGCAAACTTTTTTGAAGGTACAACGATTTTAACTTTGAGAATAATAATGCTTATAAGCCAAACATGAAGGAAAACTGAAATGATGTAACTATAAGCACTTCTTCTTTTCTACTCAAACCTCAAGGTAATGTTGCTACTGACCAAGTTAAGTTTGCCAAAACCAACTAAATTTACTCATGCTCCCAAAGTGATACCAGTACTAATCAACAAGACTAATCATATAAGAAACATTGCAAACTAAAATAAAGTGTGCGGAAAGTAAACGATAAAACTTCACATTAATATTTCATTACCACAACTCACACCAAGGGATACATAGATAACCAACTAAGGGGGATACTTCCACGCTGCAAACTATTCTATAAGATAACTTCTCTATTCATGATATGACTCTACTTGAAAAGTAAATGAGTAAAAGGTGATGATGTGATACCGCGGCACTCCCCCAAGCTTGGAACAAGCCAAGGGGATGCCAATACCGATGACGAATTACTCCTTCGGTGGTGGTGGGTGGTCTTTAATAAGCTTCTCAATCAAATCTTTCAGATCATCAATCTTATGACTGAGGTTACGAATCATCTCTGAATTGTGCTCAACACGGCTCATGAACCTGTCAGCTAGAGAATCCCAGCTCTTGGAATTATTTCCCCATCCTTCCTCACTCTTGGAACTTTCTTTCCCTGCACTGTTAGAACGGTCTATATCCCTTGTCATCGCTTGAAGAAGCCATGGTGCTCTCAAAACTTAAGATCAACTCCTGACAGAAACAGCTTGAAACAAAACACGACGAGAAAATGATATACAGACCTCGGGGACTCCGGGGGTTATATAGGCAAAAATTATACATCGAGACAAAATCACAAGAGGAAATCGGGACGGAAACGAGCTCCAGGGTGGTCTCACCACAGGGCGGCGTGGCCTGGGGTGGGCCCGCGCCCCCTGGTGGTGAGGAGCCATCGGACTTCGTCTCCTGCCCGTTTCGTCTCGAGATTTTTCATATTTAGTAAAAACAATAAAATATTAATGGAAAAGTTTTTCGCGAACCTTTTCTGACTAGAACTGTTACCTATTCGAAAACGAACTCTGCAGGTTCCTGCAAATTGTCCTGGATGAATTCTTCCGGAGAAACTGTTTCAATTACATCAACATCTTCATTATAAGAATCTCCAGCAATATAATGTTTGAGTCTTTGCCCATTCACCACTTGTGTAGTGTCATCTTTCAAACGAAGCAATCTTTATCGCACCTGAGCGGTACACTTCAACAATAACATATGGTCCTTCCCATTTAGAGAGTAATTTCCCTGCAAAAAATCTGAGACGAGACCTATACAATAGAACTTTCTCACCAACATGAAACTCTCTTTTAAGAATTCTCTTATCATGCCATTGCTTGACTTTCTCTTTGAAAAGTCTGACATTCTCATAGGCTTCGTTTCTCCACTCATCTAGAGAACTCAAATCTAACAACCTTTTCTTACCGACAAGTTTAAAATCCCTATAAGCTCTTTCACTGCCCAAAAAGCTTTGTGTTCTAATTCTAAGGGCAAGTGACACGCTTTTCCATAAACCATCTTGTAAGCAGACATGCCCATGGGGTTCTTATAAGCAGTTCTATAAGCCCATAAAGCATCATTAACTTGCTGGCCTAGTTTTTCCTATATCTATTGACAGTCTTCTGCAAGATAGACTTGATCTCTCTATTTGTAAGCTCTACCTGCCCACTAGTTTGGGATGATAAGCTGAAACAATTCTATGGTTAACGTCATATCTAGCAAGAGTTTTTCTAAAACCATCGTGAACAAAATGAGAACCTTCGTCTGTCATAAGATATCTAGGCACACCAAACCTAGGAAAAATAACGCCTTTAAGCATTTTTAACGAGGTCTCACCATCGGCACTCTTTGTAGGTATGGCTTCTACCCACTTGGTAACATAATCAACCGCAACAAGTATGTGAGTATAGCCTTTTGAAGGAGGAAAAGGACCCATAAAGTCAAATCCCCAACAATCAAATGGTTCAATAACAAGAGTGTAAACTCATAGGCATTTCATTACGTCTAGAAATATTACCAACTCTTGACATTCATCGCAAGATAAAATATACCTTCTAGCATCTTTAAAGAGGGTTGGCCAATAAAAACCTTATTGTAGAACCTTTTGTGCGGTTCTGTCTCCAACATGATGTCCTCCATAAGCGCTTCCATGGCATTTCCTCAATATTTATTGTTGCTCATACTCTGGTACGCATCTTCGCATAATACCATCAACTCCTTCTTTATATAAGTGTGGGTCATCCCAAAAGTAATGCCTCAAATCATAAAAGAATTTTCTTCTTTGCTGAGCTGTAAAGGTTAGAGGCAAATACTTGGAAACAATAAAGTTAGCATAATCACCATACCAAGGAAGGTCTCGCGAAGTTACATTAATTGAAGCCAACTGTTCATTTGGAAAACTATCATTAACAGGAATAGGATCAAAAGAAATGTTTTCCAATCTAGACAAGTTGTCAGCCACAGGATTTTCAGCACCTTTCCTATCTACGATATGCAAATCAAACTCTTGTAAAAGCAACACCCATCTAATAAGCCTAGGCTTAGCGTCCTTCTTAGTCATAAGATATCTAATAGCAGCGTGATCAATATGAATAGTAACTTTAGAATCAACAATGTAAGGTCTAAACTTATCACATGCAAAAACAACAGCAAGAAACTCTTTCTCGGTGGTAGCATAATTTTTTGAGCAGCATCAAGAGTCTTATTAGCATAATGAATAACATTCAACTTATTATCTACGCGTTGTCCAAGAACAGCGCCAACAGCAAAATCACTAGCATCACACATAATTTCAAAGGGTAAATTCCAATCAGGTGGTTGAACAATAGGAGCAGCAGTTAAAACCTTCTTAAGAGTTTCAAAAGCTTCCTTACAATCATCATCAAAGACAAATGGTGCATCTTTTTGAAGAAGATTAGTAAGAGGCTTTGAAATCTTAGAGAAATCTTAATAAACCTCCTATAGAAACCAGCATGACCAAGAACACATAATTTTATGTCCAAGGACAATTCCTTCATTCACCATAAAATGGCATTTCTCCCAATTAAGAACAAGATTAGTTTTCTTCACACCTCTGCAAAACTTTATCAAGATTGTGCAAACAATTATCAAAAGAAGTTCCATAGACGGAGAAATCGTCCATGAAAACCTCCACAATTTCTTCACAAAAACCATGAAAAATAGCAGACATGCATCTTTGAAAAGTAGCAGGAGCATTGCATAACCCAAACGGCATACGTCTATAAGCATAAGTTCCATAAGGACAAGTAAAAGTGGTTTTCTCCTGATCTTCCTTTTTAACAGTAATCTGAGAGAAACCGGAATAACCATCAAGAAAATAAAGTGCGTCTTCTTAGACAACCTCTCTAGCATTTGATCTATAAATGGTAAAGGATAATGATTTTTCTTGGTAACTTTGTTTACCTTTCTAAAATCAATGCACATTCTATAACCAACTACTACCCTTTGAGGAATAAGCTCGTTATTCTCATTAGGCACAACAGTCATACCTCCTTTCTTAGGAACACAATGAACATGACTAACCCATCTACAATCAGCAATAGGATAAATAATACCAGCATCAAGGAGCTTCAATACCTCATTTCTTACTACTTCCTTCATCTTGGGAATTAAGCGGCGTTGATGTTTGATTACTGGCTTTGCGTCTTCCTCCATATTAATAGCATGCTGACATAAAGTGGGAGAAATCCCTTTTAAATCATCGAGAGTATATCCCATAGCTCCTCGATGTTTCCTCAATATCTCCAATAACCTTTCTTCTTCCTTTTCTGAAAGTTTAGAACTGATAATAACAGGATATATTTTCTTATCATCTATATAAGCATATTGAAGATCATCAGGTAAAGGTTTTAATTCAAAAACAGGATCTTCCTTAGGTGGCAAAGTGGTACCAAGATCCTCCATAGGTAAATTGTGCTTGATCAACGGTTGTGACGAAAGAAAATATCGTCAATCTCTTCTCTTTCCTTCCTAAAAACATCACTTTCATGGTCCTCCATGAATTGCTGCAAAGCATTATTAGGGGCAAGAGCAATAGAAGCAAGCTCTTCAACTCGAAAATTTTCATCAGGCATGTCATTTTCATAAGAAGTCTTAGCAAACTTAGAAAAATTAAACTCATAAGACTCTCCATTAAACTTAGTGAAAATTTTCTCCTTCTTACAATCTATCACAGCACCACAAGTATTCAAAAAGGGTCTACCAAAAATAATAGGACAAATTTTACTAGCCTCCTTACCAAGTACTAGGAAATCAGTGGGATATTTGGTCTTACCGCAAAGAACTTCCACATCTCGAACAATACCCAGAGGCCAAACAGTCTCTCTGTTAGCAAGCTGAACAACCACATCGATATCTTCAAGTTGACAAGCGCCAATCTCATGCATAATTTCTCTGTAAAGCTCTAAAGGAATGGCACTTGAACTAGCACCAATGTCGCAGAAACCATAATAGCAATGATCGCCAATCCTGGCAGAAATAACAGGAACACTTGCTTTCCTATGCCTTTTAGGATGCGAGATAATGTTAGAAGCATCTTCACAAAAGAGAATATATTCATCCTCTACATCTTTAGTAACAAGGTCCTTCAATATAGCCACAGGAGACTTAATAGTAATTTGCTCATCAGGCTCTACAGCTTTCTTAGTACTTTTATTAGACACACTTACCAAAGTAGAATACTCTTTTACCTTAGCAGGGAAAGGTGTCTTCTCAAAATAAGGTTTAGGCACAATGCTATCAATAGTACAAACTTCAGTAGCTGCAGCAGGAATATGACTAATAGAATCTTTATAAGGCACGTGATACTTGTTCCAATATTTATTTGGAACATCAAGATAAGATGCAAAAGCCTTAAGACAATTAGCAAGTATTTGAGAATCAAGACCATAAGCAATGCTAACACTATGAAAGTCATCGGTTCCCATAAAAGTTTTAATGCATTCATAATCATAATTTATACCTGACTTCCTACCTTTGTCGTTTTCCCATCCTTCAGCATTTTCTTGAATACGGTCAAGGAGATTCCACTTAGCATCTTCCTTCATATGAGTAAATGATCCAAAACATGAGGCATCCAAATAATCCTTATCATGAAGAGCAAGCCTCGCATAAAAATTATCAATAACAATATTATTGGGGAGCTCATGAATGGGACATTTGAGCATTAGTAACTTCAATCTCCCCCACGCTTGGGCAATACTTTCTCCATCATGAGGCCAAAAGTTATATATTCGATTACGATCTTTATGAATTTCACTTGGAGGATAAAACTTGGAATAAAAGAGAAGCACAATTTCCTCCCATGCAATAGATGGACCATCTTTAAGCAACCGATACCACGCCTCAGCTCTGCCTTTCAGTGATAAAGAGAATAACTTCCTCTTGACCTGGCTTGGTGAAATACCTGCACACTTGAACAACTCGCATAATTCATGTATAAAAAGTAAGTGATCACCCGGATGGACAGTTCCATCTCCTGAATAGCAGTTATCCATAACACGTTCAACAATTTTCATAGGTATTTTAAAAGGATCTAATGAGCAGGTGGTGGTGGTGGCGGTTCATCCACATGTGCAGCAGTGGTAGAAGTGTTCCCAAATAGGAAACCAAATGGAGAATTCTCCATAGCAAAATAAAATAAAAGTAAAAGACAAAAATAAAAACAATACTCATAGCGACGGTTACCTTTACCAAATCCACTCTTCAATAGCGCTTCACTCCCCGGCAACGGCGCCAGAAAATAGTCTTGATGACCCACAAGTATAGGGGGTGTATCGTAGTACTTTCGATAAATAAGAGTGTCGAACCCAACGAGGAGCAGAAGATGTTGACAAGTGGTTTTGATCAAGGATTCACTGTAAATAGTAGCAAACGGGTTTTCAGGGGTATTTGGTAATGCAAGTAAATAAAGTATGAGTAAATAAAAGACAATAGTAATAATTGCTGCAAGTGTCCCAATCCTTTTTAGAGCAAAGGACAAGCCGGTTGTGTAACTTATGATGACCAAACGTTCTCGAGGACACACGGGAGTTTCTGTCAAGTGCTTTCGCTTCATACCGCTAAATAATCTTTACTGGTTTGATAAGTGTTATGAGGGTGAACCTGTGCTAGCTAGGATGCAAGGCGGGCGGGATACGGGACGAGTGATTGACTTAGCTCCGCTTTAATTAGCCTTGTCAGCAGATCATGTGTTTGCCTAAAACTTGGTTTTGCGGGACGACGCGGGACGCCGCTCTGCATCCCTAGTGCTAGCGCACTACCCTTACTAGGATAAATACACACTTGTGATTATACCCCTTGCAAGCATCCGCAAATACAAGAAAGTAATTAAGATAAATCTAACCACAGCCTTAAACTCTAAGATCCTACGCTCCCTGGTGTAATGGTTTCCCAACGGAGGTTTAGGTTTCTGTCACTCCAGCAACCCCACAATTGGTAGCCAAATACACAATGCATCTCACTAGGCCCATAAATGGTGAAGTATCATGTAGTCGACGTTCACATGACACCACTAGTGAAATAGCACCACAACAAATAAATATCAAACCATTAAATATTACTCAACATAATTCCACTACTAACGACTTGACTTCTCCCATGTCCTCAAGAACTAAACGAACTACTCACAAGACATCATATGGATCATGATCAGAGGTGAAATAATGGTAAATAACAATCTGAACATAAACCTTAATTCAATGGTTCCACTCAATAGCATCAACCACAAGAGTAATCAACATCGGGAAAGTTCCCCCCTAAGAATTTGACAAGATTCAACTCAAGATGTTACAGCGGGATGGCGTGGTGATGATGGAGATGAAGGTGCTGGTGATGGAGATGATGATGATGATCCCGATGAAGTCCGGCGCGATGATGATTACGATGGCGATGATCTCCCCTCTCGGGGAAGGAATTTCCCCGGCAGATTTCTGCCTGCCGGAGAGCTTTTTCTCTCTCTGATGTTTTCCGCCCCGCGGAGGCGGCGGTGTCTATCTCTGAGCCCCCCTTGACTTAGGTTTTCGGGGACGATGAAATACGCGAAGGGGCGATGGCAGAAGTGGGCCTGGGTGGCCTCACCACAGGGCGGCGTGGCCAGGGGCTGGGCCGCGCCCCCTGGTGGTGAGGCTGCCCTGTGGCCCCTCTCGCCTTCTCCTTCTGGCTTCTTCAGTCTTCTGATAAAATATAATTTTCTGGTATTTTTCTGGAATTTTCCTGATCTTCGAAATATGGTGTCTTGATGGTCCTTTTTCAGCAGAATCCTGACTCCGGCAGCAAATCCTCCAATGATCACCAAACATGTAAAAACAGAGGAAATAACATAAGTATCATCTCTAAATGTGAAATATATCAATGAATAACAGTAAATTATAATACAAAATAGTGATGCAAAATGGACGTATCAACCCCCCCAAGCTTAAACCTCGCTTGTCCCCAAGCGAAAACTAAACTCGGTAAACATGACCACTGGTTTATGGAGTGAAGTGTCGATAATCAAAATACAAACATGAAGCATCACATTTACCAAGGCACGAGTTATAATAGACAGCAACTTCCCTTTATATGATATAGGCTTGCAATAAGGAAAAGGGAATCACAAATAAAGATGCACAAGGTAAACTATAATTGGTGGTGGCAAACCTTAGTTCTTGGTCAGAGAACAATGAACAAACTATACTAGCTTTTGAATGGAGCCTTTTTTAAAACAGAGCTAATATAGCAAAAACCATATGCTCAACGAAACAAACTTTTTGCATTCATAGAAAGCTTTCAAAGATATATTCCTTCAGACAAAAGCATTGTACTAACAAAAGAAATTAGTAAACATGATTAAGCGGATCAACATATGGATGAGTGAAACATAACAACTCAAATGCTTGCTTGAGATAGAAGGGAATATGTTGACTCAACATGAAAGTAAAAGACAGGCCCTTCGCAGAGGGAAGCAGGGATTAAACATGTGCTAGAGCTTTTCATTTGTAAAACAGAGGTAAAAATTGTTTTGAGAGGTGGTTGCTTTTGTCAACGACTAGCAACGGAGTTCTTAATATCTTCCACACTAAACAAGTGAGAGTGGTTCCGAGATGTTTGATTAATGGCACATTGGTGCTCTTTTATAGCTTGGCACTCCTCCCCACCTTTTCCTTTCTCAAACTATGGCTAACTGATTCCATCGGGTGCCGACCAACTTTCATATACCATCGAGGAGTGCCTTTTTCTTTTCTTTTTGATATTATAATGGTCTGACCAGCCCCCTTGCAAAATTAATGACAAGCAGATGAAGCTGCCTAGTTGAGGGGTACTTAATTTAGTATGGAAGATAACAAACCCATCCACTACGTCCTCATGAGCTAAAAACAGTGGCACAAAATGAGAAATGTTTGAAGGTTTTTTAAAGGTAGGACATAAAAATTTACTTGGAATGGCTTGAAATACCATGCATAGGAATTTATAGTGGACTCTTTGGAAGTGACTTGGTTTTTAGGAGTTGGATGCACGAGAAGTATTTCCTCTTAGTACAGGTCTTTGGCTAGCAAGGCTGGGTAGCAAGCATAAGAGTTGCATGAAACAAACAAACATACATATAATAAGAACAATCATGCAAACTTTTTTGAAGGTACAATGATTTTAACTTTGAGAATAATAATGCTTATAAGCCAAACATGAAGGAAAACTGAAATGATGTAACTACAAGCACTTCTTCTTCTTTTCTACTCAAACCTCAAGGTAATGTTGCTACCGACCAAGTTAAGTTTGCCAAAACCAACTAAATTTACTCATGCTCCCAAAGTGATACCAGTACTAATCAACAAGACTAATCATATAAGAAACATTGCAAACTAAAATAAAGTGTGCGGAAAGTAAATGATAAAACTTCTCATTAATATTTCATTACCGCAACTTACACCAAGGGATACATAGAAAACCAACTAAGGGGGATACTTCCACGCTGTAAACTATTCTATAAGATAACTTCTCTATTCATGATATGACTCTACTTGAAAAGTAAATGAGTAAAAGGTGATGATGTGATACCGCGGCACTCCCCCAAGCATGGAACAAGCCAAGGGGATGCCAATTCCGATGACGAATTACTCCTTCGGCGGTGGTGGGTGGTCTTTAATAAGCTTCTCAATCAAATCTTTTAGATCATCAATCTTGTGACTGATGTTACGAATCATCTCTGAATTGTGCTCAACATGGCTCATGAACCTGTCAGCTAGAGAATCCCAGCTCTTGGAATTATTTCCCCATCCTTCCTCACTCTTGGAACTTTCTTTCCCTGCACTGTTAGAACGGTCTATATCCCTTGTCGTCGCTTGAAGAAGCCATGGTGCTCTCAAAACTTAAGATCAACTCCTGACAGAAATAGCTCGAAACAAAACACGACGAGAAAACGATATACAGACCTCGGGGACTCCGGGGGGTTATATATGCAAAAATTATACATCAAGACAAAATCACAGGAGGAAACCGGGACGGAAATGAGCTCCGGGGTGGTCTCACCACAGGGCGCCGTGGCCTGGGGTGGGCCCGCGCCCCCTGGTGGTGAGGAGCCATCGGACTTTGTCTCCTGCCCGTTTTCGTCTCGAGATTTTTCATATTTAGTAAAAACAATAAAAATATTAATGGAAAAGTTTTTCGTGAACCTTTTCTGACTAGAACTGTTACCTATTTGAAAACAAACTCTGCAGGTTCCTGCAAATTGTCCTGGATGAATTCTTCCGGAGAAACTGTTTCAATTACATCAACATCTTCATTATAAGAATCTCAAGCAATATAATGTTTGAGTCTTTGCCCATTCACCACTTGTGTAGTGTCATCTTTCAACGAAGCAATCTTTATCGCACCTGAGCGGTACACTTCAACAATAACATATGGTCCTTCCCATTTAGAGAGTAATTTCCCGGCAAAAAATCTGAGACAAGACCTATACAATAGAACTTTCTCACCAACATGAAACTCTCTTTTAAGAATTCTCTTATCATGCCATTGCTTGACTTTCTCTTTGAAAAGTCTGGCATTCTCATAGGCTTCGTTTCTCCACTCATCTAGAGAACTCAAATCTAACAACCTTTTCTTACCAGCAAGTTTAAAATCCCTATTAAGCGCTTTCACTGCCCAAAAAGCTTTGTGTTCTAATTCTAAGGGCAAGTGACATGCTTTTCCGTAAACCATCTTGTAAGGAGACATGCCCATGGGGTTCTTATAAGCAGTTCTATAAGCCCATAAAGCATCATTTAACTTGTTGGCCTAGTTTTTCCTAGATCTATTGACAGTCTTCTGCAAGATAGACTTGATCTCTCTATTTGAAAGCTCTACCTGCCCACTAGTTTGGGGATGATAAGCTGAAGCAATTCTATGGTTAACGTCATATCTAGCAAGAGTTTTTCTAGAACCACCGTGAATAAAATGAGAACCTCTGTCTGTCATAAGATATCTAGGCACACCAAACCTAGGAAAAATAACGTCTTTAAGCATTTTTAACAAGGTCTCACCATCGGCACTCTTTGTAGGTATGGCTTCTACCCACTTGGTAACATAATCAACCGCAACAAGTATGTGAGTATAGCCTTTTGAAGGAGGAAAAGGACCCATAAAGTCAACTCCCCAACAATCAAATGGTTCAATAACAAGAGTGTAACTCATAGGCATTTCATTATGTCTAGAAATATTACCAACTCTTTGACATTCATCGCAAGATAAAACATACCTTCTAGCATCTTTAAAGAGGGTTGGCCAATAAAAACCTTACTGTAGAACCTTTTGTGCGGTTCTATCTCCAGCATGATGTCCTCCATAAGCGCTTCCATGGCATTTCCTCAATATTTCTTGTTGCTCATACTCTGGTACGCATCTTTGCATAATACCATCAACTCCTTCTTTATATAAGTGTGGGTCATCCCAAAAGTAATGCCTCAAATCATAAAAGAATTTTCTTCTTTGCTGAGCTGTAAAGGTTAGAGGCAAATACTTGGAAACAATAAAGTTAGCATAATCAACATACCAAGGAAGGTCTCGCGAAGTTACATTAATTGAAGCCAACTGTTCATTTGGAAAACTATCATTAACAGGAATAGGATCAAAAGAAATGTTTTCCAATCTAGACAAGTTGTCAGCCACAGGATTTTCAGCACCTTTCCTATCTACGATATGCAAATCAAACTCTTGTAAAAGCAACACTCATCTAATAAGCCTAGGCTTAGCGTCCTTCTTAGTCATAAGATATCTAATAGCAGCGTGATTAGTATGAATAGTAACTTTAGAATCAACAATGTAAGGTCTAAACTTATCACATGCAAAAACAACAGCAAGAAACTCTTTCTCGGTGGTAGCATAATTCTTCTGAGCAACATCAATAGTCTTACTAGCATAATGAATAACATTCAACTCATTATATACGCGCTGTCCAAGAACAGCACCAACAGCAAAATCACTAGCATCACACATAATTTCAAAGGGTAAATTCCAATCAGGTGGTTGAATAATAGGAGCAGTAGTTAAAGCCTTCTTAAGAGTTTCAAAAGCTTCCTTACAATCATCATCAAAGACAAATGGTATATCTTTTTGAAGAAGATTAGTAAGAGGGTTTGAAATCTTAGAGAAATCTTTAATAAACCTCCTATAGAAACTAGCATGACCAAGAACACTACGAATACCTTTAACATCTCTGGGACAAGGCATTTTCTCAATTGCCTCAACTTTTGCTCTGTCAACTTCAATACCTCTTTCAGAAATTTTATGTCCAAGGACAATTCCTTCATTCACCATAAAATGGCATTTCTCCCAATTAAGAACAAGATTAGTTTCTTCACACCTCTGCAAAACTTTATCAAGATTGTGCAAACAATTATCAAAAGAAGTTCCATAGACGGAGAAATCGTCCATGAAAACCTCCACAATTTCTTCACAAAAACCATGAAAAATAGCAGACATGCATCTTTGAAAAGTAGCAGGAGCATTGCATAAACCAAACGGCATACGTCTATAAGCATAAGTTCCATAAGGACAAGTAAAAGTGGTTTTCTCCTGATCTTCCTTTTTAACAGTAATCTGAGAGAAACCGGAATAACCATCAAGAAAATAAAAGTGCGTCTTCTTAGACAACCTCTCTAGCATTTGATCTATAAACGGTAAAGGATAATGATTTTTCTTGGTAACTTTGTTTACCTTTCTAAAATCAATGCACATTCCATAACCAACTACTACCCTTTGAGGAATAAGCTCGTTATTCTCATTAGGCACAACAGTCATACCTCCTTTCTTAGGAACATAATGAACAGGACTAACCCATCTACTATCAGCAATAGGATAAATAATACCAGCATCAAGGAGCTTCAATACCTCATTTCTTACCACTTCCTTCATCTTGGGAATTAAGCGGCGTTGATGTTCGACAACTGGCTTTGCGTCTTCCTCCATATTAATAGCATGCTGACATAAAGTGGGAGAAATCCCTTTTAAATCATTGAGAGTATATCCCATAGCTCCTCGATGTTTCCTCAATATCTCCAATAACCTTTCTTCTTCCTTTCCTGAAAGTTTAGAACTGATAATAACCGGATATATTTTCTTATCATCTATATAAGCATATTTAAGATCATCAGGTAAAGGTTTTAATTCAAAAACAGGATCTTCCTTAGGTGGCAAAGTGGTACCAAGATCCTCCACAGGTAAATTGTGCTTGATCAACGGTTGTTGACGAAAGAAAATAGCGTCAATCTCTTCTCTTTCCTTCCTGAAAACATCACTTTCATGGTCCTCCATGAATTGCCGCAAAGCATTATTAGGGGCAAGAGCAATAGAAGCAAGCTGTTCAACTCGAAAATTTTCATCAGGCATGTCATTTTCATAAGAAGTCTTAGCAAACTTAGAAAAATTAAACTCATAAGACTCTCCATTAAACTTAGTGAAAATTTTCTCCTTCTTACAGTCTATCACAGCACCACAAGTATTCAAAAAGGGTCTACCAAAAATAATAGGACAAGTTTTACTAGCCTCCTTACCAAGTACTAGGAAATCAATGGGATATTTGGTCTTACCGCAAAGAACTTCCACATCTCGAACAATACCCAGAGGCCAAACAGTCTCTCTGTTAGCAAGCTGAACAACCACATCAATATATTCAAGTTCACAAGCGCCAATCTCATGCATAATTTCTCTGTAAAGCTCTAAAGGAATGTCACTTGAACTAGCACCAATGTCGCATAAACCATAATAGCAATGATCGCCAATCCTGACAGAAATAACAGGAACACTTGCTTTCCTATGCCTTTTAGGATGTGAGATAATGTTAGAAGCATCTTCACAAAAGAGAATATATTCATCCCCTACATCTTTAGTAACAAGGTCCTTCCATATAGCCACAGGACACTTAATAGTAATTTGCTCATCAGGCTCTATAGCTTTCTTAGTACTTTTATTAGACACACTAACCAAAGTAGAATACTATTTTACCTTAGCAGGGAAAGGTGTCTTCTCAAAATAAGGTTCAGGCACAATGCTATCAACAGTACAAACTTCAGTAGCTGCAGCAGGAATATGACTAATAGAATCTTTATAAGGCGCATGATACTTGTTCCAATCTTTCTTTGGAACATCAACATAAGAGGCAAAAGCCTTAAGACAATCTATTATATTATTAAAACAACTAACAATGAATGGCTATGATTCAACGTGAGGCAACGCTAGAAAAGGAGCGGCTAGGATTTTAAAGAATAAATAAAAAGGCGGCTAGGATTTTAAAGAATAAATAAAAAGGATCCGAGTCTATATTTAGATGCGTAAGTAGATTCCTAGAGCTAATACAGATTGAGTACGTAAGAGATTGTGCAGACAAGGTTGTGTAATTCAGTTGGTTTCTCATCGGACGTGACTTTTGCAATGACAATTGTGCACCGTGTGCAATAAGAACTTCAACAAAAAGATGGATCCTGTTTTGTCTAGAAGAACTCTTATCTCTACCAAAAAAGGCTCCTATCTCTTTTCCTCATATAAGGCGTGACTGGGATTGCTCCGCTCTGATCAACTTGGCGGTGATTTCAGCCTGGGAGTTGTAGATGACGAAACTAGCTCGAGCGGATCATCAATCGCGCCCCAGCTAAGTGACCATGTAGGTCAAGGAGGCGTTTTGGATTGCTGGCGACACCAAGGAGCAAACACCACTGCCACGGCTGTTTGCATGAGCTATGCTTGATTATGTTGTTATCACGCCCATGGACTCAAGCAGTCTGGAGCGGCTGAGATTTAAAGAGAAAAGAAGCGTGAACTTCGATGTTCCAAGGGATCCCTTGATCTTTAGTTTGCAGTCAAAAGCCACAAAGCTAAATCAGAATCACGTTGGGAAATCTTGATCATACTGGAATATGTGAGCGCAAAAATTTGACCATATTGTAAGATCTGATTAAGACGAACAGACGAATATTCCATGGTAGTCACCCTGTGCAGTTCGGCATATAAATTATAGCAACTGATAGCAAGCCTTCCATCGCGGCGAAGGACCAGGCACTGCCTGCCACAGACACCGCTGATGCTGCCAAGCAGAAGGCCGGCGAGACAGCGGAGTTTATCCAAGACAAGGCCGCCGACGCGGTGCAGTACGCCAAGGGCCCCGCTGCCGCCGACAAGGATGCCACCACCGGCAACGTCTGCAGCGAGCATGGTAGATTTGCCGCACATCGTGCACCATCAAAATTGAAGAACTGCTTTTTTTTCAAAGACGAACTGAAGAACTATGGCAGTTGACATATAATGGCAATGTCCATCAGCCAAAGGATGATGCCAGCGTCTTCATGACATCGGGGCTCAATGGCTGAGAGATAAGCACGTCACGACGGACATAGCTAGAGGCGAAAGGACCATTGCGAGTGCCCATGAATTTTTTAGATGATTCACGCTCATTTGGAGACCAATCGACTTATGTCAATCCATATCATCTCACACAAGAATACTGTGGATGATTAGTTAATCTTCTTGCATAAACTATATTACATTCAGCATTATCTTGGGAGGTTCGACAATGTTTCTTTTTAAATTAGTACCGTATAAGTATAATTAGGAATCATATAATAGATTAATAGATATAATTTGTAGTAGGTTGATAATTAACAAGCAAGCTTTCTATGTGAAACTGAAACATGAAGGCAAACAATGAATTATATATTTCAATTAGAACTCTATAAAATCCATAGATTGACATATTTGCGTGCAAATTATATACCTATTAGTAGTTAAATTCACTTACTGAAATATTTAAACAACTTCATACAAAAGCATATATATATACTTGATCAAAGTTCCTCGGGACTAGCCGCGCATATGCGCGGGTTATCCAGCTAGTTAGCAAGTATTTGAGAATCAAGACCATAAGCAATGCTAACACTATGAAAGTCATCGGTTCCCATAAAAGTTTTAATGCATTCATAATCATAATTTATACCTGACTTCCTACCTTTGTCGTTTTCCCATCCTTCAGCATTTTCTTGGATACGGTCAATGAGATTCCACTTAGCATCTTCCTTCATATGAGTAAATGATCCAAAACATGAGGCATCCAAATAATCCTTATCATGAAGAGCAAGCCTCGCATAAAAATTATCAATAACAATATTATTGGGGAGCTCATGAATGGGACATTTGAGCATTAGAAACTTCAATCTCCCCCACGCTTGGGCAATACTTTCTCCATCATGAGGCCAAAAGTTATATATTTGATTACGATCTTTATGAATTTCACTTGGAGGATAAAACTTGGAATAAAAGAGAAGCACAATTTCCTCCCATGCAATAGATGGACCATCTTTAAGCAGCCGATACCACTCCTCAGCTCTGCCTTTCAGTGATAAAGAGAATAACTTCCTCTTGACCTGGCTCGGTGAAATACCTGCACACTTGAACAACTCGCATAATTCATGTATAAAAAGTAAGTGATCACCCGGATGGACAGTTCCATCTCCTGATAGCAGTTATCCATAACACGTTCAACAATTTTCATAGGTATTTTAAAAGGATCTAATTGAGCAGGTGGTGGTGGTGGTGGTTCATCCACATGTGCAGCAGTGGTAGAAGTGTTCCCAAATAGGAAACCAAATGGAGAATTATCCATAGCAAAATAAAATAAAAGTAAAAGACAAAAATAAAAACAATACTCACAACGACGGTTACCTTTACCAAATCCACTCTTCAATAGCGCTTCACTCCCCGACAACGGCACCAGAAAATAGTCTTGATGACCCACAAGTATAGGGGGTGTATCATAGTACTTTCGATAAATAAGAGTGTCGAACCCAATGAGGAGCAGAAGGTGTTGACAAGTGGTTTTGATCAAGGATTCACTATAAATACTAGCAAACGGGTTTTCAGGGGTATTTGGTAATGCAAGTAAATAAAGTATGAGTAAATAAAAGACAATAGTAATAATTGCTGCAAGTGGCCCAATCCTTTTTAGAGCAAAGGACAAGCCGGCTGTGTAACTTATGATGACTTACGTTCTCGAGGACACACGGGAGTTTCTATCAAGTGCTTTCGCTTCATACCGCTAAATAATCTTTACTGGTTTGATAAGTGTTATGGGGGTGAACCTGTGCTAGCGCACTACCCTTACTAGGATAAATACACACTTGTTATTATACCCCTTGCAAGCATCCGCAAATACAAGAACATAATTAAGATAAATCTAACCACAGCCTTAAACTCTAAGATCCTACACTCCCTGGTGTAATGGTTTCCCAACTGACGTTTATGTTTCTGTCACTCCAGCAACCCCACAATTGGTAGCCAAATACACAATGCATCTCACTAGGCCCATAAATGGTGAAGTATCATGTAGTCGACGTTCACATGACACCACTAGTGAAATAGCACCACAACAAATAAATATCAAACCATTAAATATTACTCAACATAATTCCACTACTAACGACTTGACTTCTCCCATGTCCTCAAGAACTAAACGAACTACTCACAAGACATCATGTGGATCATGATCAGAGGTGAAATAATGGTAAATAACAATCTGAACATAAACCTTAATTCAACGGTTCCACTCAATAGCATCAACCTCAAGAGTAATCAACACCGGGAAAGTTTCCTCTAAGAATTTGACAAGATTCAACTCAAGATGTTGCAGTGGGATGGCATGGTGATGATGGAGATGAAGGTGCTGGTGATGGAGATGATGATCCCGATGAAGTCCGACGCGATGATGATGACGATGGCGACGATCTCCCCTCTTCGGGAAGGAATTTCCCCGGCAGATTTCTGCCTGCCGGAGAGCTTTTCTCTCTCTGATGTTTTCCGCCCCGCAGAGGCGGCGGTGTCTATCTCTGAGCCCCCCCTTGACTTAGGTTTTCGGGGACGATGAAATACGCAAAGGGGCGATGGTAGAAGTGGGTCTGGGTGGCCTCACCACAGGGCGGCGCGGCCAGGGGCTGGGCCACGCCCCCTGGTGGTGAGGCTGCCCTGTGGCCCCTCTCGCCTTCTCCTTCTGGCTTCTTCAGTCTTCTGATAAAATATTATTTTCTGGTATTTTTCTGGAATTTTGCTGATCTTTGAAATATGGTGTCTTGATGGTCCTTTTTCAGCAGAATCCTGACTCCGGCAGCAAATCCTCCAATGATCACCAAACATGTAAAAACAGAGGAAATAACATAAGTATCATCTCTAAATGTGAAATATATCAATGAATAACAGTAAATTATAATACAAAATAGTGATGCAAAATGGACGTATCAACCCCGCCAAGCTTAGACCTCGCTTGTCCCCAAGCGAAAACTAAACTCGGTAAACATGATCACAGGTTTATGGAGTGAAGTGTCGATAATCAAAATACAAACAGGAAGCTTCACATTTACCAAGGCACGAGTTATAATAGACAGCAACTTCCCTTTATATGATATAGACTTGCAATAAGTAAAAGGGAATCACAAATAAAGATGCACAAGGGAAACTATAATTGGTGGTGGCAAACCTTAGTTCTTGGTCAGAGAACAATGAACAAACTATACTAGCTTTTGAATGGAGCCTTTTTTAAAACAGAGCTAATATAGCAAAAACCATATGCTCAACGAAACAAAATTTTTGCGTTCATAGAAAGCTTTCAAAGATATATTCCTTCAGACAAAAGCATTGTACTAACAAAAGAAATTAGTAAACATGATTAAGCGGATCAACATATGGATGAGTGAAACATAACAACTCAAATGCTTGCTTGAGATAGAAGGGAATAGGTTGACTCAACATGAAAGTAAAAGACAGGCCCTTCGCAGAGGGAAGCAGGGATTAAACATGTGCTAGAGCTTTTCATTTGTAAAACAGAGGTAAAAATTGTTTTGAGAGGTGGTTGCTTTTGTCAACGACTAGCAATGGAGTTCTTGATATCTTCCATACTAAACAAGTGAGAGCGGTTCCGAGATGTTTGATTAATGGCACATTGGTGCTCTTTTATAGCTTGGCACTCCTCCCCACCTTTTCCTTTCTCAAACCATGGCTAACCGATTCCATCGGGTGCCGACCAACTTTCACATACCATGGAGGAGTGCCTTTTTCTTTTCTTTTTGAGATTATAATGGTCTGACCAGCTCCCTTGCAAAATTAATGACGAGCAGATGAAGCTGCCTAGTCGAGGGGTACTTAATTTAGTATGGAAGATAACAAACCCATCCACTACGTCCTCATGAGCTAAAAACAGTGGCACAAAATGAGAAATGTTTGAAGGTTTTTGAAAGGTAGCACATGAAAATTTACTTGGAATGGCTTGAAATACCATGCATAGGAATTTATAGTGGACTCTTTGGAAGTGACTTGGTTTTTAGGAGTTGGATGCACGAGAAGTATTTCCTCTCAGTACAGGTCTTTGGCTAGCAAGGCTGGGTAGCAAGCATAAGAGTTGCATGAAACAAACAAACATACATATAATAAGAACAATCATGCAAACTTTTTGAAGGTACAACGATTTTAACTTTGAGAATAATAATGCTTATAAGCCAAACATGAAGGAAAACTGAAATGATGTAACTATAAGCACTTCTTCTTTTCTACTCAAACCTCAAGGTAATGTTGCTACTGACCAAGTTAAGTTTGCCAAAACCAACTAAATTTACTCATGCTCCCAAAGTGATACCAGTACTAATCAACAAGACTAATCATATAAGAAACATTGCAAACTAAAATAAAGTGTGCGGAAAGTAAACGATAAAACTTCACATTAATATTTCATTACCACAACTCACACCAAGGGATACATAGATAACCAACTAAGGGGGATACTTCCACGCTGCAAACTATTCTATAAGATAACTTCTCTATTCATGATATGACTCTACTTGAAAAGTAAATGAGTAAAAGGTGATGATGTGATACCGCGGCACTCCCCCAAGCTTGGAACAAGCCAAGGGGATGCCAATACCGATGACGAATTACTCCTTCGGTGGTGGTGGGTGGTCTTTAATAAGCTTCTCAATCAAATCTTTCAGATCATCAATCTTATGACTGAGGTTACGAATCATCTCTGAATTGTGCTCAACACGGCTCATGAACCTGTCAGCTAGAGAATCCCAGCTCTTGGAATTATTTCCCCATCCTTCCTCACTCTTGGAACTTTCTTTCCCTGCACTGTTAGAACGGTCTATATCCCTTGTCATCGCTTGAAGAAGCCATGGTGCTCTCAAAACTTAAGATCAACTCCTGACAGAAACAGCTTGAAACAAAACACGACGAGAAAATGATATACAGACCTCGGGGACTCCGGGGGGTTATATAGGCAAAAATTATACATCGAGACAAAATCACAGGAGGAAATCGGGACGGAAACGAGCTCCAGGGTGGTCTCACCACAGGGCGGCGTGGCCTGGGGTGGGCCCGCGCCCCCTGGTGGTGAGGAGCCATCGGACTTCGTCTCCTGCCCGTTTTCGTCTCGAGATTTTTCATATTTAGTAAAAACAATAAAAATATTAATGGAAAAGTTTTTCGCGAACCTTTTCTGACTAGAACTGTTACCTATTCGAAAACGAACTCTGCAGGTTCCTGCAAATTGTCCTGGATGAATTCTTCCGGAGAAACTGTTTCAATTACATCAACATCTTCATTATAAGAATCTCCAGCAATATAATGTTTGAGTCTTTGCCCATTCACCACTTGTGTAGTGTCATCTTTCAAATGAAGCAATCTTTATCGCACCTGAGCGGTACACTTCAACAATAACATATGGTCCTTCCCATTTAGAGAGTAATTTCCCTGCAAAAAATCTGAGACGAGACCTATACAATAGAACTTTCTCACCAACATGAAACTCTCTTTTAAGAATTCTCTTATCATGCCATTGCTTGACTTTCTCTTTGAAAAGTCTGACATTCTCATAGGCTTCGTTTCTCCACTCATCTAGAGAACTCAAATCTAACAACCTTTTCTTACCGGCAAGTTTAAAATCCCTATTAAGCTCTTTCACTGCCTAAAAAGCTTTGTGTTCTAATTCTAAGGGCAAGTGACACGCTTTTCCATAAACCATCTTGTAAGCAGACATGCCCATGGGGTTCTTATAAGCAGTTCTATAAGCCCATAAAGCATCATTTAACTTGCTGGCCTAGTTTTTCCTATATCTATTGACAGTCTTCTGCAAGATAGACTTGATCTCTCTATTTGTAAGCTCTACCTGCCCACTAGTTTGGGGATGATAAGCTGAAGCAATTCTATGGTTAACGTCATATCTAGCAAGAGTTTTTCTAAAACCATCGTGAACAAAATGAGAACCTTCGTCTGTCATAAGATATCTAGGCACACCAAACCTAGGAAAAATAACGCCTTTAAGCATTTTTAATGAGGTCTCACCATCGGCACTCTTTGTAGGTATGGCTTCTACCCACTTGGTAACATAATCAACCGCAACAAGTATGTGAGTATAGCCTTTTGAAGGAGGAAAAGGACCCATAAAGTCAAATCCCCAACAATCAAATGGTTCAATAACAAGAGTGTAAACTCATAGGCATTTCATTACGTCTAGAAATATTACCAACTCTTTGACATTCATTGCAAGATAAAACATACCTTCTAGCATCTTTAAAGAGGGTTGGCCAATAAAAACCTTGTTGTAGAACCTTTTGTGCGGTTCTATCTCCAACATGATGTCCTCCATAAGCGCTTCCATGGCATTTCCTCAATATTTATTGTTGCTCATACTCTGGTACGCATCTTCGCATAATACCATCAACTCCTTCTTTATATAAGTGTGGGTCATCCCAAAAGTAATGCCTCAAATCATAAAAGAATTTTCTTCTTTGCTGAGCTGTAAAGGTTAGAGGCAAATACTTGGAAACAATAAAGTTAGCATAATCACCATACCAAGGAAGGTCTCGCGAAGTTACATTAATTGAAGCCAACTGTTCATTTGGAAAACTATCATTAACAGGAATAGGATCAAAAGAAATGTTTTCCAATCTAGACAAGTTGTCAGCCACAGGATTTTCAGCACCTTTCCTATCTACGATATGCAAATCAAACTCTTGTAAAAGCAACACCCATCTAATAAGCCTAGGCTTAGCGTCCTTCTTAGTCATAAGATATCTAATAGCAGCGTGATCAATATGAATAGTAACTTTAGAATCAACAATGTAAGGTCTAAACTTATCACATGCAAAAACAACAGCAAGAAACTCTTTCTCGGTGGTAGCATAATTTTTCTGAGCAGCATCAAGAGTCTTATTAGCATAATGAATAACATTCAACTTATTATCTACGCGCTGTCCAAGAACAGCGCCAACAGCAAAATCACTAGCATCACACATAATTTCAAAGGGTAAATTCCAATCAGGTGGTTGAACAATAGGAGCAGCAGTTAAAACCTTCTTAAGAGTTTCAAAAGCTTCCTTACAATCATCATCAAAGACAAATGGTGCATCTTTTTGAAGAAGATTAGTAAGAGGCTTTGAAATCTTAGAGAAATCTTTAATAAACCTCCTATAGAAACCAGCATGACCAAGAACACATAATTTTATGTCCAAGGACAATTGCTTCATTCACCATAAAATGGCATTTCTCCCAATTAAGAACAAGATTAGTTTCTTCACACCTCTGCAAAACTTTATCAAGATTGTGCAAACAATTATCAAAAGAAGTTCCATAGACGGAGAAATCGTCCATGAAAACCTCCACAATTTCTTCACAAAAACCATGAAAAATAGCAGACATGCATCTTTGAAAAGTAGCAGGAGCATTGCATAACCCAAACGGCATACGTCTATAAGCATAAGTTCCATAAGGACAAGTAAAAGTGGTTTTCTCCTGATCTTCCTTTTTAACAGTAATCTGAGAGAAACCGGAATAACCATCAAGAAAATAAAAGTGCGTCTTCTTAGACAACCTCTCTAGCATTTGATCTATAAATGGTAAAGGATAATGATTTTTCTTGGTAACTTTGTTTACCTTTCTAAAATCAATGCACATTCTATAACCAACTACTACCCTTTGAGGAATAAGCTCGTTATTCTCATTAGGCACAACAGTCATACCTCCTTTCTTAGGAACACAATGAACAGGACTAACCCATCTACAATCAGCAATAGGATAAATAATACCAGCATCAAGGAGCTTCAATACCTCATTTCTTACCACTTCCTTCATCTTGGGAATTAAGCGGCGTTGATGTTTGATAACTGGCTTTGCGTCTTCCTCCATATTAATAGCATGCTGACATAAAGTGGGAGAAATCCCTTTTAAATCATCGAGAGTATATCCCATAGCTCCTCGATGTTTCCTCAATATCTCCAATAACCTTTCTTCTTCCTTTTCTGAAAGTTTAGAACTGATAATAACAGGATATATTTTCTTATCATCTATATAAGCATATTGAAGATCATCAGGTAAAGGTTTTAATTCAAAAACAGGATCTTCCTTAGGTGGCAAAGTGGTACCAAGATCCTCCATAGGTAAATTGTGCTTGATCAACGGTTGTTGAGGAAAGAAAATATCGTCAATCTCTTCTATTTCCTTCCTAAAAACATCACTTTCATGGTCCTCCATGAATTGCTGCAAAGCATTATTAGGGGCAAGAGCAATAGAAGCAAGCTCTTCAACTCGAAAATTTTCATCAGGCATGTCATTTTTATAAGAAGTCTTAGCAAACTTAGAAAAATTAAACTCATAAGACTCTCCATTAAACTTAGTGAAAATTTTCTCCTTCTTACAATCTATCACAGCACCACAAGTATTCAAAAAGGGTCTACCAAAAATAATAGGACAAATTTTACTAGCCTCCTTACCAAGTACTAGGAAATCAGTGGAATATTTGGTCTTACCGCAAAGAACTTCCACATCTCGAACAATACCCAGAGGCCAAACAGTCTCTCTGTTAGCAAGCTGAACAACCACATCGATATCTTCAAGTTGACAAGCGCCAATCTCATGCATAATTTCTCTGTAAAGCTCTAAAGGAATGGCACTTGAACTAGCACCAATGTCGCATAAACCATAATAGCAATGATCGCCAATCCTGGCAGAAATAACAGGAACACTTGCTTTCCTATGCCTTTTAGGATGTGAGATAATGTTAGAAGCATCTTCACAAAAGAGAATATATTTATCCTCTACATCTTTAGTAACAAGGTCCTTCAATATAGCCACAGGAGACTTAATAGTAATTTGCTCATCAGGCTCTACAGCTTTCTTAGTACTTTTATTAGACACACTTACCAAAGTAGAATACTCTTTTACCTTAGCAGGGAAAGGTGTCTTCTCAAAATAAGGTTTAGGCACAATGCTATCAATAGTACAAACTTCAGTAGCTGCAGCAGGAATATGACTAATAGAATCTTTATAAGGCACGTGATACTTGTTCCAATATTTCTTTGGAACATCAAGATAAGATGCAAAAGCCTTAAGACAATTAGCAAGTATTTGAGAATCAAGACCATAAGCAATGCTAACACTATGAAAGTCATCGGTTCCCATAAAAGTTTTAATGCATTCATAATCATAATTTATACCTGACTTCCTACCTTTGTCGTTTTCCCATCCTTCAGCATTTTCTTGAATACGGTCAAGGAGATTCCACTTAGCATCTTCCTTCATATGAGTAAATGATCCAAAACATGAGGCATCCAAATAATCCTTATCATGAAGAGCAAGCCTCGCATACAAATTATCAATAACAATATTATTGGGGAGCTCATGAATGGGACATTTGAGCATTAGTAACTTCAATCTCCCCCACGCTTGGCAATACTTTCTCCATCATGAGGCCAAAAGTTATATATTCGATTACGATCTTTATGAATTTCACTTGGAGGATAAAACTTGGAATAAAAGAGAAGCACAATTTCCTCCCATGCAATAGATGGACCATCTTTAAGCAACCGATACCACTCCTCAGCTCTGCCTTTCAGTGATAAAGAGAATAACTTCCTCTTGACCTGGCTCGGTGAAATACCTGCACATTTGAACAACTCGCATAATTCATGTATAAAAAGTAAGTGATCACCCGGATGGACAGTTCCATCTCCTGAATAGCAGTTATCCATAACACGTTCAATAATTTTCATAGATATTTTAAAAGGATCTAATTGAGCAGGTGGTGGTGGTGGCGGTTCATCCACATGTGCAGCAGTGGTAGAAGTGTTCCCAAATAGGAAACCAAATGGAGAATTCTCCATAGCAAAATAAAATAAAAGTAAAAGACAAAAATAAAAACAATACTCACAGCGACGGTTACCTTTACCAAATCCACTCTTCAATAGCGCTTCAGTCCCCGGCAACGGCGCCAGAAAATAGTCTTGATGACCCACAAGTATAGGGGGTGTATCGTAGTACTTTTGATAAATAAGAGTGTCGAACCCAATGAGGAGCAGAAGGTGTTGACAAGTGGTTTTGATCAAGGATTCACTGTAAATACTAGCAAACGGGTTTTCAGGGGTATTTGGTAATGCAAGTAAATAAAGTATGAGTAAATAAAAGACAATAGTAATAATTGGTGCAAGTGGCCCAATCCTTTTTAGAGCAAAGGACAAGCCGGTTGTGTAACTTATGATGACCAAACGTTCTCGAGGACACACGGGAGTTTCTGTCAAGTGCTTTCGCTTCATACCGCTAAATAACCTTTACTGGTTTGATAAGTGTTATGGGGGTGAACCTGTGCTAGTGCACTACCCTTACTAGGATAAATACACACTTGTGATTATACCCCTTGCAAGCATCCGGAAATACAAGAAAGTAATTAAGATAAATCTAACCACTGCCTTAAACTCTAAGATCCTACGCTCCCTGGTGTAATAGTTTCCCAACGGAGGTTTAGGTTTCTGTCACTCTAGCAACCCCACAATTGGTAGCCAAATACACAATGCATCTCACTAGGCCCATAAATGGTGAAGTATCATGTAGTCGACGTTCACATGACACCACTAGTGAAATAGCACCACAACAAATAAATATCAAACCATTAAATATTACTCAACATAATTCCACTACTAACGACTTGACTTCTCCCATGTCCTCAAGAACTAAACGAACTACTCACAAGACATCATATGGATCATGATCAGAGGTGAAATAATGGTAAATAATAATCTGAACATAAACCTTAATTCAACGGTTCCACTCAATAGCATCAACCACAAGAGTAATCAACACCGGGAAAGTTTCCCCTAAGAATTTGACAAGATTCAACTCAAGATGTTACAGCGGGATGGCGTGGTGATGATGGAGATGAAGGTGCTGGTGATGGAGATGATGATGATCCCGATGAAGTCCGGCGCGATCATGATGACGATGGCGATGATCTCCCCTCTCTGGGAAGGAATTTCCCCGGCAGATTTCTGCCTGCCGGAGAGCTTTTCTCTCTCTGATGTTTTCCGCCCCGCAGTGGCGGCGGTGTCTATCTCTGATCCCCCCTTGACTTAGGTTTTCGGGGACGATGAAATACGCGAAGGGGCGATGGCAGAAGTGGGCCTGGGTGGCCTCACCACTGGGCGGCGCGGCCAGGGGCTGGGCCGCGCCCCCTGGTGGTGAGGCTGCCCTGTGGCCCCTCTCGCCTTCTTCTTCTGGCTTCTTTAGTCTTGTGATAAAATATAATTTTCGGGTATTTTTCTGGAATTTTCCTGATCTTCGAAATATGGTGTCTTGATGGTCCTTTTTCCAGCAGAATCCTGACTCCGGCAGCAAATCCTCCAATGATCACCAAACATGTAAAAACAGAGGAAATAACACAAGTATCATCTCTAAATGTGAAATATATCAATGAATAACAGTAAATTATAATACAAAATAGTGATGCAAAATGGACGTATCACTATGGGAGGCCCCAACTCATCGAAGTGGCTAGAGGCCATGGAAGATGAAATGAGGTCGATGAGTTCCAACAATGTTTGGGACTTAGAGGAAATTCCCAAAGGAGCCAAAACAGTAGGTTGTAAATGGGTCTATAAAACAAAGTATGACTCTAACGGGAATATAGAAAAGTATAAAGCGCGTCTAGTGGCAAAAGGATTTACACAAAGAGAAGGGGTAGATTACAATGAGACATTTTCTCCAGTCTCAGGTAAGGATTCCTTCAGAATCATAATGGCACTAGTTGCGCATTTTGATTTAGAGTTGCATCAAATGGATATAAAGACAACATTTCTAAATGGAGATTTAGAAGAAAAAGTTTACATAAAACAACCCAAGGGTTTTTTTCATGGAGGGGAAGGAACACATGGGATGCCGTCTCAAGAAATCCATTTATGGATTAAAGCAAGCCTCTAGATAGTGGTATCTAAAGTTTAATGATACCATCAAAAGATTTGGATTTAAAGAAAATATCGAGGACAACTGCATTTATGCAAAGTTTAAAAGTGGGAAATATATTTTCCTAATCTTGTATGTGGAAGATATCCTGCTTGCTAGCAGTGATGTTAGTCTTCTGCGAGAAACAAAGAAGTTTTTGTCCTCAATCTTTGATATGAAAGATCTTGGTGAAGCTTCATATGTTTTGGGCATAGAAACTCACCGAGATAGAAAGAATGGAGTGTTAGGACTATCACAGAGGGCATATTTAGAAAATGTTCTAATAAAGTATAATATGCATAAGAGTAATGCCACACCTGCTCCTATAGTCAAGGGCGACAGTTTTGGGGAATATCAATGCCCCAAGAATTAATATGAGATCGATCAAATGAAAGAAGTACCATACGCTTCGGCTGTTGGAAGCTTACAGTATGCACAAGTGTGCACTCGCCCTGACTTAGCTTTTATCACCGGGGTACTCCGTAGATATCAGTCAAATCCAGGCATAGAGCACTGGAAGATGGTAAAGAAAGTATTGCGTTATGTGCAAGGCACAAAAGACCTCATGCTAACTTACAGAAGATCTGATTCCCTAGAGATAAAAGGGTATTCAGATGCAGCTTATGCGGGAGACACAGATGAAAGAAAGTCCACAATAGGATATGAAAGGATCGTATGAGCGACTAGAGGGGGGGGGGGTGAATAGGAGCTACCCAAATTTTTACTTCTTTTCAAGTTAAGGCTAGACAAGAAGGTAAATTCTCTAGATGTGCTACTAAGTGAATTTACCTAGAGTGACAAGCAAGCTAGCAATAACAATATAAGTAAAGGTACGAGTAAAGGATAGAGGTAACCGCAATGGAGACACGAAGACACAAGGATGTATTCCCGTAGTTCCTTCCTTGTTACGGGAAGTACGTCTACGTTGGAGAGGTGTGGTGCCACAAAGGCCACCAACGCCACAAAGGCTCACCCTATTCTCCGGTGAACAAGCCACAAAGGCGAGTTCACGCTCCACTAAGCGATGCCCTTGAAGGCGGCACGACACCTTTACACAAAGTATTGGGGCAAGCTCCACAACTCAATTGGAGGCTCCCAATAGGCCCACCAAGCTCTTACACACAAAGTTAAGCTTGGAGGACGGCTTCTTCCGGCTAGGAGTCCGATGAATCACACAAGTTACAAGCCCCTCAACAAAGCAAGGGGGGGGGAAATCAAATCGCCTTGGTGGAGGTGTAGATCTAGGTCTTCTCCCTCAAATCCCAAAAGGGCTTTGAGTTCTATTGGCTAGGGAGAGAGATCTAGTGCTTTGAAGCTTAGCAACAATGGAGGAGAGAGAGTGGAAGCCGCAGCCTCTTCTTGAGGTAGAAGAAGGCTTTATATAGTCCTCCACGAAATGTAGCCGTTGCTGGACGACTAGGGCCGGAGTCTCCGGCCAGGAGGGCCGGAGTCTCCGCCCTAAGTGACTCCAGGGCCGGAGTCTCCGGCCAGAGACAAAAGTCTCTGGCCCAACTCCGGCCTGGTCTCTGAAGCGTCCGAGCCTTTAGCAATCCTGACCACAACCGGACAGACCGGAGTCTCCGGCCCCTGGGGACCGGAGTCTCCGGCCTCAGCATGCCGACCCGGAGTCTCCGGCCAGAGACAGAAAGTCTCCGGCCCAACTCCGGACGGGCATCTGAAGCGTCCGACTTTGGGGATTGCCTGGGCGAGTCCCCTAGGCCGGAGTCTCCGGCCACCAGGGCCGGAGTCTCCGCCCTAGAAGAAGCAACAGCAGCACTTCGTGGATCCCCTCTCCACCATTTCCACCTTCGCAAATCACCCTACAAGACAACTAAGCCCTAACTCCACTACTGGACTACGGGCTCCGATCTTTTCTTCCTTTTTGGGGTGAACCTCCGCGAGATCCTGAATCAACCTAGAAAATCTGCAGAACTTTAATAGCATGGTTAATTCACCAAATGTTGTTAACAAACACCAAAATACATTTATTAGGGAAATGCTCTTTCAATCTCCCCCTTTTTGGTGTTTGATGACAACATACGGATTTGCAAGATATAAGCACAATAAATTAAAATATATAGCCAAAGCTCCCCCTACTTGTGTGCATAATACCATTTGCATTTGAACATGAGTCCACACAAGTAAGGATCATCACTCTCCCTATATATTTCACAATTATACCAAGAGCTAGTAAAACAAATATGAGACTAACCACAAGCATATAAGTAAGACTAACAAGATAGCACACATTAATAATAGTCTAACTAGCAATAGGAACTTAAGTCTCACAATAATATCGTACCACACACACGATAGTTCAACACTAAGATAGATGAGACACAACATGAAAGTCCATGAAGCTGTGTCTCGACCAAAGCAAATGAAATCCAAATCCAAATAAACCAACCCATGGCAAATCCCAACGATGACATCCTAATAGAGCTACTTCTCCCCCTTTGGCATCGAGACACCAAAAAGGGAAAAGAGCGATGCTACACGCCCATGAGATCACTCATCGTCTTCATCCTCGGGCTCGTCCTCGGAACCGACATTGAAGTCTTCATCCCCTTCTTCAAAATCATCAGAAGCCATGGGCTTCTTGCCATGACGCACATTGGAGGTGCCAGAGGTGACCTCCTCAAAGGCTTGCCAGTTAGTCAGACCCTTGCTCCACTTGCCATAGGAGTGAGTGCCGGATGATGAAGAGGAAGGAGGAGATTCCACATAGCCCGGTTGAGACTTCCGAAAAGCCTTGTGAAGAACTTGTTGATTGTCATTTATGTGCTTTTGAGCAATGTAGCTCTCATATTGCTTGTGACGGATGTCCACATTCATGCAAAGCACATTCCTTTGGAACCAATTGAGCTTCTTATATTCTTGACCAAACTCATTGTTGGAGCTAGAGCCGGCATTGCTAGCATTCTTCATCCTTGGGCCCCTTCTAGTTGAAACTCCTTCGGCAAAGGCATCATCATCTTCACCTCTCACCGGAGCAAATGGTTCCTTGGAGTGACCGGTGGGTTCTTTGCGTTGAAGCTTCACAACCTTGTGATTCACAAGGTTTGCCGTGAGAAGAGGAAGGTTGAGTTGTTGAGCATGAATGAGCTTCATGACAAAGGGAGCATAAAGAGGAGTCTTCTTGTTGAGAATGCAATCATTGATCTCCTTGTGAATGAAATCCATCACATCAAGTGGCTCAACATGTGCGGTCTCTCCTTTGCAATAGACTTCATGTGAGTAGGCCAATAGATTCAGCAAGGCCCCACGAATAGCATCAAAGTTACCGGCTTGAGGGGCAATGGAGGCCCGGAATATGCGGAGCAAGATGTTGGACCGTTTGGATAGCCCAAGGGTGCCCCCAATGACAATCTTCTTATCATCCCCGGTGTAGAGAGGAGCAAGCTTCTTCTTCTCATAGTACTCACCATCCACATGCATCCTCATGCCACTAGGAGTAGTAGCACCACGAAACTCATACCCAAGGAGAGCAGCAAAGTCCATGAAGTTGGAGTGACAAACCTCTTCTCCGGTCATCCAAGTCATGGGGATCTCCTCACCATCCCCAAGCACCAAGGTAGCAAAGAACTGATGGATCAATGTGATGTTATAGGGCTCTTGAATCTTCATGAGTGGATGGAGCCCAAGCTTGCGAGTGATCCACACGACCTCTCCAAAATATGCACTGTGCTTGGCAAAATGAGAGAAGTCCATGACCGTCTGAGGGCAAACCGGATACTTCTTGAGAGAAGCATAGAATTCCTTCATGATCAGCTCTTGCTCTTTGCGGGCAAAACAACGGTCACGAGAGTTGCGCGGGAGAGTGTACATGTCCCTCTTCCTCATCTCAACAAATTCAGAAGATGACAACCCTTCCAAAGTCACAAGGCTATCGAACTTGACCTTCTTAGCTGCCTCAGCTCGTTCCTCCTCAGCCATCCTTGTCTTGAGCTTCTTAGCATCCCTAGCTTGCTGAGCAATGACTGACCTCTGAGCAAGAGCCCCTGTGGCGGGATTGACAACCAACTTGTCCTTGCTATGAGCGGCCGGTTTCCGAGAACCACCTGCACCTGTGAATGAGTGAGGAAGATAGCAAGGTTGAGGTGACATGTCCTAGAATCAAAAAGTAAGCAACTATGCTGTGACTAGTGCACCCAGGCCTGATCTAGCCGGAGTCTCCGGGGACTCGGGCCGGAGTCTCCGGCCAAAACCAGAGACTTTGCGTCCAGGCCGGAGTCTCCGGCCACAAGGGCCGGAGTCTCCAGTTGGACCCAGCAGCCCGAGCCTAGGAGACCACATTGAACAAATCGAGTGCAAAATCCACAATAGAGTTGCTAATAAGATGATTGATAGCCACTAGAAGGTAGTACACCATATCAAACTAAGGGAAACATGCACATCTCATAGATCTAGAGAGAACTAGATGGAGAAGATGAAAGGCAAGTTTACCGGAGTCCATGGTACAAAATCGATCGGTGGGATTGATCCCACACCTCCACGGAGTTGATTTGCCGGTGGCACGGCGGATCCCGAAGCTTGGAGAGGCTCCGGGGGTCGATCTGAGGGCAAGAGGGCGGTAGGGGTGGAGTAGAGGCATGGGGGTGGATGGGGAAGAATGAACCGTTCTTCCCCACCCCGTGCCCTAAGTATGATTTCAAAACTGCCCCGGCCGGAGTCTCCGGTACTTACCCCGGAGTCTCCGGCCCACCGGAGTCTCCGGGCTGTAAACCCCGGAGTCTCCGGCCCCAATTGACCAGATCAACATTTATGGTGTATAAAGGACATGTCATTTAAAGATTAAGTATGTTTGAGGATGAGATAGGCTTGGGATGGACACATTGTCACTGTGTGGTACAAAATGCTCAAGTTTGCAAACATGCAAATAAAATCAAATAAGACCAAACATGAGCATGTTCCCATATAAAAATAAGACAATAAAATCAAATGGGAAACTCCTCCACTAGGGAGGTTGGTGACCAAAAGGCCACCATGTATGAGTATAAAGGTATGGCACCGCGAAGATATATCTTGGGCCCAAAACCTAGAGTCATCGATTAAGCTCAAAAATGTCACAAATGACAAGATAGAACAATACGCTTACTATTGGCATTATGGGGGGAGGGATAGTCCAATCAATTAGGACCGCACTCCCCCTATTTCCATGCCCACGTCTAGAACAACACACAAGTTAGAGTATGGGAGTAAATGCACCTAGCTCAAGCCACATTGCTTGAATCAATGATATTTAGTTCATGCCTCAATTCCTGGAATCTTGCTTCATCAAGAGGCTTTGCGAATATATCGGCAAGTTGCTCATTAGTGCCAACATAAGATAGATCAATATCTCCACGGTTGACATGATCCCGAATGAAATGATGACGAATCTCAATATGCTTCGTCTTGTTGTGTTGCACCGGGTTGTGAGCGATCTTGATTGCACTTTCATTATCACATAAAAGAGGCACTTTGTCAAAAATGACACCGTAATCCTTCAAAGTTTGCCTCATCCATAAGAGTTGTGCACAACAACTAGCCGCGGCTACATATTCGGCTTCGGTGGTAGAGAGAGACACACAATTTTGTTTCTTAGATGACCAACACACCAAAGACCTACCAAGAAATTGGCAAGCCCCGGAGGTTGATTTCCGTTCCACTTTGTCTCCCGCCCAATCCGAATCCGAGTAACCTACAAGATCAAAACTTGCTCCCTTTGGATACCAAAGACCAAAGTTAGGGGTATTCACTAAATATCGAAAGATTCTCTTGACCGCCACCAAGTGGCTTTCTTTTGGTGCGGCTTGAAAACGTGCACAAACTCCCACACTTAACATAATGTCCGGTCTAGATGCACAAAGGTAAAGCAAGGAACCAATCATAGATCTATAAAGTTTTTGATCCACTTCTTTACCATTAGGATCGAGATCAAGATTAACCTTTGTTGGCATGGGTGTCTTTGCACCTTTGACTCCTATCATCTCGAACCTCTTGAGCATGTCTTGGGTATATTTGGCTTGGTTCACAAAAGTCCCTCCCTTCAATTGTTTGACTTCAAATCCAAGGAAGAACTCTAACTCCCCCATCATAGACATCTCAAACTTGTCGGTCATGAGCTTGGCAAACTCATTATTGAAAGCTTTGTTAGTAGAACCAAATATAATATCATCAACATATAATTGGCAAATGAAAAGCTCCCCATTGACCTTCTTAGTAAAAAGAGTGGGATCGATCACCCCAATTTCAAAACCACGATCAACCAACAACTCTTTAAGGTGCTCATACCACGCACGTGGGGCTTGTTTGAGGCCATAGAGCGCCTTATCAAGTTTGTAAACGTGGTTAGGAAACTTAGGGTTTTCGAAGCCCGGGGGTTGCTTCACAAAAACCAATTCATTTAAGGGACCATTGAGAAATGCACTTTTAACATCCATTTGTTGAAGTTTAAAGTTATGATGTGATGCATATGCAAGTAAGATGCGAGTGGATTCAAGACGGGCAACAAGAGCGAAAGTTTCACCAAAGTCAATACCCTCAACTTGGGAGAAACCTTGAGCCACCAATCTTGCCTTGTTACGAATGACTATGCCATTTGCATCTTGCTTGTTCTTGAAGATCCACTTGGTCCCAATGATATTACGGCAATCTTTAGGCCTTTATACTAGAGTCCAAACTTTGTTGCGCTCGAAGTTGTTGAGTTCATCATGCATGGCATCAAGCCAATCCGGATCCTCAAGCGCCTCATAAACTTTCTTGGGTTCTACACAAGAGACAAAAGCATGATGAGAGCTAAAGTTAGAAAGTTGCCTCCTTGTGGAGACACCTTTACGAACACTCCCAACCACATTTTCCAAGGATATGCTTCTTCGTCGAAGAATGGACTCAAGCTTCTTCTCACGGCGAGTGCGAGCCTCAAGAGGAGATTCTTGAGAGACTACTTGATCATCTTCATGATCACTGTTCTGGTCCTCGCCTTGACCAGATGGATTGCCTTGATCATCAAGTGGCCCATAGCCACAGAATTCCGAAGGATCTTCATCAAGGCCTTGATCACCCCTGGAGACTCCGGTATCCATAACCGGAGACTCCGGTATAGGCCGGAGTGTCCGGACCACAGGGGCCGGAGACTCCGGGCAAGATTGCTCGGGGGGATGATCTTGAGGTTGAGGGTGCGCAGCTTGTCTTTGGTCAATGTCCTGTGGGTGTTCAGCAGGTGAAGGCTCCACTTGTGTAGAGCATTGTCCTTCTCCTTCGGCCAAAAGGTGTCCCTCAATGGGCCGGAAGAATCCGACACCCATTCTTCTTATGGCTTGGGGAGGAATTTCGTCACCTACATCACGAACACCACTTTGTCCCAGAAAGGAACCATTATCTTCATCGAACCTCACATTACAAGTCTCTATAACATGCCCGGTGGACTTGCTATAGATCCTATAGGAATGTGAGTCCGTGGAGTAACCAACAAAGATACCCTCTATAGCTTTAGAATCAAATTTTGACAAACGAACACCTTTCTTGAGATAGAAACACTTACAACCAAATACCCGGAAGTACTTGATGTTAGGCTTTTGCCCGGTAAGAATTTCATATGGAGTCTTGTTCAAGTTCTTGCGGAGATAAAGCCGGTTGGTGGCATGGCATGCGGTATTAATAGCTTCGGCCCAAAAGTTGTATGGAGACTTGAACTCCGCCAACATAGTTCTTGCCGCATCCATAAGAGTCCGGTTCTTCCTCTCGGCAACTCCATTTTGTTGCGGGGTATATGCAGCGGAATATTGATGTTTGATACCCGCATCACTAAGAAACTCATTTAGGGAGTAGTTCTTGAACTCGGTGCCATTGTCACTTCTTATAGTCAATATGGTGGTATTGAATTGACGCTCAACTTCGGTGGCAAAGTCTTTGACGGTTTGTTGGGTCTCACTCTTGAACTCAAAGAAATAAACCCAAGTATATCTTGAATAGTCATCGACAATCACCAAGCAATACTTCTTACCACCAAGACTTGAATAAGTGGGAGGTCCAAAGAGGTCCATGTGAAGGAGCTCCAAGCACCTCTTGGAAGAGATAATAGTCTTGCTCGGATTGCTTGTTTCATGCATCTTTCCTTCAATACATGCCCTACAAACACGATCTTTGGCAAAAGAAACATCCTTTAGTCCGAGTATGTGGCCGCCGGTGTAGAGATTTTTCAAAGCTCTCATATTGACGTGGGCTAACCGGCGATGCCAAAGCCATCCCACGTCGGCCTTAGCAATTAGGCATATCGCGGCCGTAGTGGGTTTCTCCGAGAAGTCCACCACATACAAGCCATTTTCGACATACCCAACAAAGGCAACCTTGAGAGACTTACTCCACATGACGACCACAATATCAACATCAAAATATGTGGCATAGCCCATAGTAGCAAGTTGATGAACGGAAAGTAAATTATAACCAATGGTTTCGACAAGCATGACATTCACTAGGGACACGTCCGGAGTAATCACCACCTTACCGAAACCAAGTACCTTAGAGGATGATTTATCACCATATGAGACCGTGACATTTGAAGTATTTGGCTTTAGATCTTCCACAATATTTTTGCTTCCGGTCATGTGGCTTGTGGCACCACTATCAATAATCCATTTTTCTCCTCCGGAAGCAATGTCCTACAAGAGATCAATTCTTGGTTTTAGGTCCCCATTTTTGGATGGGTCCTTTTTTGTTAGTCACAAGAATCTTAGGTACCCAAATAGCATATTCAAAGTAGCCATCAGAGGGACCAACATATTTAGCATAGACATCACCATAATAATCCCTAAGAAGAACATAATGAGGGTTATATTTTCCTGCAAAATTATTGTGAGTAGGGCCGGAGACTCCGGCCTTTGGGAGCGGAGACTCCGGGCTAGATGAACTAGCCGGAGACTCCGGACCCTTTGACCCGGAGACTCCGGTAACTTCGACCTTCTCCTCCTTCTCCTTTCCCTTGAGCTCCTCCCACTCCTCCTCTGTGTAACAAATATCAAAAGGGACATGAGGAGTAGGAGCAGCAGCAGGCTTTGACTTCTTCTTGTTCTTCTTCTTCTTCTTCTTCTTCTTTGAGGGCTTGGCCACCAAACCAAGATCCCCTTTCTTTGAGGACTCGGCAACAAATCCGAGGCCCTCCTTACCCTTGAACATTCTTTGATTGTTCAAGAGATCATTGAGATTCTTCTCTCCTTGAATGCAAGTAGCAAGGCCCTTAGCAAGATCGGCCTTCAACCTATTGTTCTCCTCAATGATATCATTATGATCACAAATAGAGTTAGAAGAACAAGGAACTTCAATAACTTGCATTGGTGGGACTTTAGATTGTTCAATAGTTAGTTGAATTTGAAGTTGTTCACGAATCTTGGTGAGATGAGAGAATTTGCCTTCCAAAGCCTTGTGGGCTTCTTCAAGCTTCTCAAACTTCTCACGAAGATCATTATGACCAATGTCAAATTCATCTTTCTCCTTTTTAAGCAACTTGACCATAGCAAGAGCATGGTCACGTTCTTTAGTGAGTTTTGACAAGATTAGATTATGAGACTCTTCTAGTCCCAACAATTTCTCCTCTAAAGAGACTCTCAAGTTTTGCTCTTCTTCGAGCTTAATTGATAGAGAGCCAATATCATCGGCGGCTAATCTTTCCAACTCCTCCTTCTCCTTGATAGTGTCATGGGCATCACCAAGTTCACACATTAGTGTCTCAAAGTATATCTTGGTTGGCCCCTTCATGTTAGCGAGAAAATCATCACAAGAAACTAGTTCTTTCTTAATCTTAAGACTACTCACATCATCCATAGAGGTAGGATTGGAATGAGATGATGAAGGAGTAGGTGATGATGTTACCTCTGAGGCCTTGGCCATAAGACACTTGTGGGTGGTGATGATGGCGTTCTCATTTTGTGAGTTGAAGAGGGATGTAGGTGGAGTGGAGACAATGGCAATGGCGGCCACTTCTCCATTCTCTTCATCAACGGAGTCATCATCATCGGACCCGGAGTCATACTCTTTATGAACCACCAACACCCTTTCACCTTTCTTCTTGTTGTCCTTGTTCCCATGCTTCTTGGATGGATAGAACTTTGATGACCGGCGCTTGGGGATGAGCCGGCCTTCATTGTCCTCCTTGTTCTCATAAGGACATTCAGCGATGAAGTGCTTGATTCCTCCACAATTGTAGCAATGCCTCACTTTAGAGTCACCACCCTTTCTTGGAAAGGATTTGAACTTGGATCCCTTCGTCTTGTGCTTGTTGGCATCCCAAAAGGCATTTGCATTGAGAGCCAAGTGTTCATGGAGTGCAAACTTGAGATCTTCCGGAGACCAACACTCTTCTTCATATATTTCTTCTTCTCCTTCACCTTGCTTGGACACCACCTTGGCCTTGAGAGCAAGATTGTGAACTCCTTGTCCGGCAAGAACACGAGCTCTAGTCTCTTCCGCGTTCTTCTTCAAGATAAACAAGGCGGTGAACTCGCAAAGAACCTCATTTGAGGTCATACTCCCAAAATCCGGTCTTGAACGGATTATCTCGGACCGCATGGGTTCTCTTGGGTTGATGGAGGTAATGAACATACGCTTGATATAGTCATCACCATTGTCTTTGCACCCAAACCCGGTCAAGGCCGTTGCAAGAGCCAAGATCCTTTGGTACATCTCATCGGGAGTCTCATTGTCACGCATAATGAAATCCCTCTCTTCACTCTTGAGCTCATCAAACTTGGAGGACCGAATACTCTCATTCCCAATGAAGAGCATAGTGAGATAGTCCCATACTTCCTTGGCGGTGCTCAAGTTGTTGATGTGTACCGCATGAGTATCCGGTACGGCTTGTTGAAGGAGATGCTTGGCGGTGGCATTGAGTTGCTCATCAACTTCTTCCCTTCCGGTCAAGTTGAGAGGATCATGAGGTGCAAAGCCATTTTGGATGACCCTCCACAAATGAGTAGAAGAGCTAGAAATATGAGATTTGATTAGACCTTGCCATTTAATAAAATTGCGAGAATCAAGCTTAGGTGGAGATCCCATGTTGTTAATGTGTGGCATAGGATAATGGACTAGCGGAGGGGAGTAAGTGTTAGGGGGTGGAATGTAAGCACCCTTTGCCGGACCATCATTTTCCTTAGGAGGGTCACCTTTATTCTCGGCGGAGGTGGAGCCATTGTTAGGTGGCTTCACCTTAGCCAAGGAGAGTTCCACAATAGGTGTGGTGTTTGGGTCGGTGGGCCCGGAAGGTTTTCTTCCAAAATATTCCTCAAACATAGCCTTCATATCCAATCTCATGGTGGTTTGCATTGTGTCCAAGGACGCCAAATGCTCCTCACGTGAGATTGAAGAGGAAGAGATAGATGGAGGAGTATCTTCGGGAGGAGTTTCTTTACTCTTATCCCCTTCCATAGTCGCTCAAACTCTTAGGCGGTTAAGCCCGAATAAGAGACCACGCTCTGATACCAAATGAAAGGATCGTATGAGCGACTAGAGGGAGGGGTGAATAGGAGCTACCCAAATTTTTACTTCTTTTCAAGTTAAGGCTAGACAAGAAGGTAAATTCTCTAGATGTGCTACTAAGTGAATTTACCTAGAGTGACAAGCAAGCTAGCAAGAACAATATAAGTAAAGGTACGAGTAAAGGATAGAGGTAACCGCAATGGAGACACGAAGACACAAGGATGTATTCCCGTAGTTCCTTCCTTGTTACGGGAAGTACGTCTACGTTGGAGAGGTGTGGTGCCACAAAGGCCACCAACGCCACAAAGGCTCACCCTATTCTCCGGTGAACAAGCCACAAAGGCGAGTTCACGCTCCACTAAGCGATGCCCTTGAAGGCAGCACGACACCTTTACACAAAGTATTGGGGCAAGCTCCACAACTCAATTGGAGGCTCCCAATAGGCCCACCAAGCTCTTACACACAAAGTTAAGCTTGGAGGACGGCTTCTTCCGGCTAGGAGTCCGATGAATCACACAAGTTACAAGCCCCTCAACAAAGCAAGGGGGAAATCAAATCGCCTTGGTGGAGGTGTAGATCTAGGTCTTGTCCCTCAAATCCCAAAAGGGCTTTGAGTTCTATTGGCTAGGGAGAGAGATCTAGTGCTTTGAAGCTTAGCAACAATGGAGGAGAGAGAGTGGAAGTCGGAGCCTCTTCTTGAGGTAGAAGAAGGCTTTATATAGTCCTCCACGAAATGTAGCCGTTGCTGGACGACTAGGGCCGGAGTCTCCAGCCAGTAGGGCCGGAGTCTCCGCCCTAAGTGACTCCAGGGCCGGAGTCTCCGGCCAGAGACAAAAGTCTCCGGCCCAACTCCGACCTGGTCTCTGAAGCGTCCGAGCCTTTAGCAATCCTGACCACAACCGGACAGACCGGAGTCTCCGGCCCCTGGGGACCGGAGTCTCCGGCCTCAGCATGCCGACCCGGAGTCTCCGGCCAGAGACAGAAAGTCTCCGGCCCAACTCCGGACGGGCATCTGAAGCGTCCGACTTTGGGGATTGCCTGGGCGAGTCCCCTAGGCCGGAGTCTCCGGCCACCAGGGCCGGAGTCTCCGCCCTAGAAGAAGCAACAGCAGCACTTCGTGGATCCCCTCTCCACCATTTCCACCTTTGCGAAGCACCCTACAAGACAACTAAGCCCTAACTCCAGTACTGGACTACGGGCTCCGATCTTTTCTTCCTTTTTGGGGTGAACCTCCGCGAGATCTTGAATCAACCTAGAAAATCTGCAGAACTTTAATAGCATGGTTAATTCACCAAATGTTGTTAACAAACACCAAAATACATTTATTAGGGAAATGCTCTTTCAGGATATGTGTTCACTCTCGCAGGAGGGGTTATTTCGTGGAGAAGCTGCAAACAGATGATAGTTGCATCATCCATGATGTATGCCGAATTTATAGCATGTTTTGAGGCCACGAATCAGGTGTTATGGCTAAAGAAATTTATACCCGACTTGAAAGTGGTGGATTGCATTGACAAACCAATAAAGATGTACTGTGACAACCAGCCTGCAGTATTTTATGCTCACAACAACAAGTCGAGTAAAGCTACCAGACCAATAGAAGTAAAGTATTATGTTGCGAAAGATAAAATCCAGGATCAAACTATAAGTCTTGAGTATATAAGGACAGAGGATATGCTTGCGGATCTGCTAACGAAAGGCTGACCACCCAGTGTGTTCAAGGAACACTTAGCCATCATGGGTTTAATGGGAAGCCTATGATTCCTGGATCATAAGAGGCCCAAAAGTAACAGAATTTGTTTCAAAACAGAAAAATGTATAGTGGCTATCTGATTCTATCGGCAAATGAGCTGTGACGATGAAACATGCTCTATATACTGATCAGTGATGAAACGAGTAAAGTATAAAGTATAAAGTTAAAAGTAAAGTTGAGATCAAGGGGGGGAATGTTAGGATGATTGATGTCTACACACGCTTCTGTTCTTGTAGACAGTGTTGGGCCTCCAAGTGCAGAGGTTTGTAGAGCAGCAGCAAGTTTCACTTAAGTGGATCACCCAAGGTTTATCGAACTCAGGGAGGAAGAGGTCAAAGCCATCCCTCTCAAACAACCCTGCAATTACGATACAGAAAGTCTCTTGTGTCCCCAACACACCCAATACACTTGTCAGATGTATAGGTGCACTAGTTCGGCGAATAGATAGTGAAATACAAGTGGTATAGATGATTATAAGTAGCAAATGTGATCTGAAATAAATATCGCTGCGAGCAAACATGTAACAAAACAGTAAGTAAACGGTGTGCAATGCTTGGAAACAAGGCCTAGGGATCATACTTTCACTAGTGGACACACTCCCAACAAATATAACATAATTGAACAAATAAATAACTTCTCTTCACTATGGTACTCTGAATTACTCTCCTATTGAATAACACTAATCATTGCGTAGTGGCTACAGAAGCACCCCTTAAAGTTCATCAAGTACTTGACAAACACCACTCATAGAGATATCCAAATCAAATCACAACTCAAGATAAATATTATTGCAACTTAGACCAAGTACTAACACGGTGCACACACTGTCAACATTACACCATGAAAGGAGGAATAGATCACTTCAATACTATCATAGTGATAATTATTCTCATAATCCATAAGAGATCACAATCGTAGCCTAGACCAAGTACCACCATGATGCACACACTGTCACCGTTACACCATGGCAGGAGGAATTGATTGCTTTAATAACACCACTAGAGTACACATAATGATGAAGAGTAGCATCTACTTATTCAACATGATACAAAGCTCACGATCACATAGAGATCACATCATGGGAGAGAGAGGTGAACCACATAGCTACCGGTAGAGCCCTCAGCCCTGGGGGTGAACTACTCCCTCCTCATCATAGGAGATAGCAAGGTTGATGGAGATGGCGGTGAGGTCGATGGAGACGGCGAAGACGGTGATGGAGACCAATGGAGATGGCTCCGGGGGCACTTCCCCATCCCGGCAGGGTGCTGAAACAGAGACTTCTGTCCCCCGAAATTTGTCTTCGATGGCGGCGGCGCCGCGGAACTGTTCTGGAAATTTCGCCGACTCCCCTAGGGTTTTCCGTCCCGTGGCTTTATATAGGCGAAGGAGCGTCATCAGGGGGCTACCAGGGTGGCCTCACACATAGGGGGCACGGCCAGGGCCTAGGCCGCGCCGCCCTGGTGTGTGGGCAGCCCCTGGCCCCCCCGGCTCTCGTTTGGTCCTCGTCCTTCGTCCGGGAAAAATAAGACTTCTGGAACTTGTTTCGTCCAATTCTGAGAATATTTCCTGTGTAGCTTTTCTGAAACACAAAAACAGCAGAAAACAGGGAACTGGCACTATGGCATCTTGTCAATAGGTTAGTTCCGGAAATCGCTTAAAAACGCCACGAAGTGTAACGAAACACAAGGCAAATGGTGTAAAAACAAGCATGGAGCATAAAAAATTATGGATACGTTTGAGACGTATCAGCATCCCCAAGCTTAACTCCTGCTCGTCCTCGAGTAGGTAAGTGATAACAAAAGAAATAATTTTTGAGGTGACATGCACCATCACAATCTTGATCATATAGGTAAAGCATTGAGTGCTGAGATCAAAGAACTTAAAACATGGGCATGAAAGACATAATCTTGATAATAGAAACTTAGCAACCATGTTATAACATAAAAATAAATACAAACAAAAGATCATGAAAATGAAACAATGAAAGTTAAACGTGTGTTCAAATCATAAGGAAAAACATACAAATGGTTTTCAGCTTGTCCTTCATGGAGAGCAAAACATAAATGCATAGGACACCTTCAAGTTTAAGAGGGCGACTAGATACAAATAATTTAAGAACAAGTGAAACCATCAATATGAATCAATCAATGAAAAACTTTGGGACAATGCACATTATACTCAGAATGACAACTATGCTCTCTTAGATGGTGCATAAAGATAGAAGGTGGTGACTCAACATAAAAGTAAAAGAAAGGCCCTTCGCAGAGGGAAGCAGTGATTAAACATGTGCTAGAGCTTTTCATTTGTAAAACAGAGAGATAAAAATTGGTTTTGAGAGGTGGTTGTCTTTGTCAACGACTGGCAATGGGGTTCTTACTATCTTCCATACAAAAATGAAGCAAGTTTTTGAGAGAGAGATTGGCACTTTTGTGCTCTTTTATAAAGCTTGGCACTCCTCCCCACCATTTTTTCCTTTCTCAAACCATGGCTAACCGATTCCATCGGGTGCCCACCAACATTCACATACCATGGAGGAGTGCCTTTTTTCTTTCTTTTTTTCCTTTTTGTTTTCTTTTTGGAATAAACAATATGGAAGATAGCAAATCCGACCACTACGTCCCCATGAGCTGAAAACAGTGTCACAAAATGAGAAGTATTTTGAAGGTTTTTTGAAAGGTAGCACATGAAAATTTACTTGGAATGGCTTGCAAATACCATGCATAGGAATTTATAGTGGACACAATGGCAAACTTGGTTTTCGGGAGTTGGATGCATGAGTAGAGCTCATACTCAGTACAAAATGAGGGCTAGCAAAAGACTGGGAGCGACCGACTAAGAGAGCAATAACGGCCATAATCATGCAAAGCGACAAAGCAACATTAAAAGAAGCATAAGATGGCATCAAAAGTCAAAAACTAAATGATCATAGAGGCTATAGGTGACTTATTTTTGTAGTCAACATGGTGTAAGCATGCGCCAAGTCAACCCAAATAAAGCATCAAGGAGAAAACCAAAATAATGCTTCCAAACGATGAAAACAACGCATGATTTTTCAAAGGCTCATTGAGCAATCTCAGTTATTTGAGACAAGTCATGCTACAGCAAGACCACTAAGCATACTATCAAAAAGACATCAAGCACGACATGCAAAAGCCTAGGCCGCAGTCTACACAAGCTCCTTCTTGTACCACTTTTTTGCATGAAACTTTTTATCTTTTCCAACACCATTCAAACCTTTTTGAGGAAACTCTTTTGAGGAAAACCAACATATACCAGAGGTCCAAATACACCTTGATGCAAAGATAAAACAAGATCTGAACAAAAATCAAGGCAAAAAATGCAATCTAAACGCAGTAGCAGAAAAAGAGAACACTCATTGAACGATAAGAGTGAAAACTAGAGTGTTCTTGGCAAATAAAAAGCGAGTTCATCTCCTCCAAAAGAAACATGATGTGATCTAACCATTTATTGCAGCAAACAAAGCAAAAGAAAACTGAAAACAAAAACAACTGACGCTCCAAGAAAAACGCATAGTGCATGAAGCAATAAAAATATAGTGTTTTGAAAGGTGACCTGATTTTTGCCGATGAAGAAGGGGGTGCCTCGGGGCATCCCCAAGCTTTGACGCTTGTACTTCTTGGATATTTCTTGGGGTGCATGGGCATCCCCAAGCTTGAGCTTTTGTCCATTCTTCATCTCATCTCATCATTCTCCAATCCCTACACTTGAAAACTTCCTTCATACAAAACTAAACACAAATCTATTAGCAATATTAGTGTAAGCATAGTAATGAATCAACCCTTTTTGCTTCAGGTTTCAACTCAAAACCACCACATATAAAGTATATACTACTGTAGCAACTTCCCCAAAAGTTCCGTGGTCGAAAGAACTCAAAAAGAAAGCGATCGAGCGGCAAACACAAATATTGGCAGAAATCTGTCAAAACAGAACAGCTGACAAAGGTCGAATTTTTGAGGGGTTTTCTGTTGCTCAAATCAAAAAGTGTTCATCTAATGAAAGTTTGGATATAACCTGGGGCATATGCGCAAGAAATCGCAGGACCAAAAGATATACAGAGAATTTTCACGAATTTTTACGGTGCAGCACCGAAAACAGTTTCAGGACAGCAACATCCCCAAATCTTACCTCACTCAAATTAGAGGCTTCTCTTGGCACAACAACGAAATAAAAAGGATAAGGAGCGGTTATTAGAGTAGTAATAACTTCCAAGACTCAAATAAAAGAAAAAGTACTGAAAATAAACAATGGGTTATCTCCCAAGAGTGCTTTTCTTTAACGCCTTTGAGCTAGGCGCAGTAATTTGCAAAGATGCTCATGTGGGCGCCATATAAGAGCTTGAGCCAACGGCGCCATATAGGAACTTAAAGCAATAGAGAGCATCAAAAAGCAAATGTGAAAGACATTTAAATCTAAACCACTTCCTATGAAAAATAGTCTTGTAAAGAGACAAGTCATGAAAGCGCAAAGCAAAAAGCATAGGAAGGCAAAACAAGTACAACTTCAAGAATTGCAACATAAAGAGGGGAAACTCAATATTGTTGAGATCCATCAAACCATGTTTCCCTCTCTCATAATAACTTTCAGTAGCATCATGAATAGAACTAACAATATAACTATCACATAAATGATCTCTATCATGAGCCACATGCATAAAACAATTAATACTCCCCACATGAACAATAGTAGTAGGAGCAGATTCAGCAGAATAATTATTCTCATCACCATAATCATCAAAAATAGGAGCCATATTGTAATCATAACTAATTTTCTCCTCAAAAGTAGGTGAACTGAAAATATTATACCCATCATCATAACCATCATAAACTAGAGGTTTAGTATCATCACAAACTAGAGAATAGCTATTTCGCAAAGCATACTCATCAAACATATCATCACAAGAAGGAACATGGATAGTACTAATGGTACAACAATTATTAATCTTAGAATTTGTACCAAAAAGATTTTCAATATCAAAAGTAGAGTGCTTTTCCCAATCATGATCACTAACATAGGTAATAGGCATAGGAATATCACATAGGGGAGATAAAATATCATCAGAGCAAACTTTCTCCACTAATGCTGAGGAACTAAAAATATCATGCTTAACAAAACCAGCTTCCCCAAGCTTAGACTTTTCTAAAACAGTGTTCAAAGCATTCATACTAACAAAACTATTAGCATGCGAATTAAGCTCCAAAGGTTTTTCAATTTTCTCTTCAAACACTTCATATCCAAACTCAGGAAAAAGACTAAAGAACTCTTTGTTTTCCATTAAGCCTAACTAGTGAAAATAAAAACAAGAAACAAAAAGATGTAATTGCAGAATGTAAAGGAAATAACTCCGAGCACTCACCAGCAACTAAAAGACTTAGTAGCCAAAGAATGTGAGTACCTTTTACCTTACCTCCCCGGCAACGGCGCCAGAAAAGAGCTTGATGTCTACACACGCTTCTGTTCTTGTAGACAGTGTTGGGCCTCCAAGTGCAGAGGTTTGTAGAGCAGCAGCAAGTTTCCCTTAAGTGGATCACCCAAGGTTTATCGAACTCAGGGAGGAAGAGGTCAAAGCCATCCCTCTCAAATAACCCTGCAATTACGATACAAAAAGTCTCTTGTGTCCCCAACACACCCAATACACTTGTCAGATGTATAGGTGCACTAGTTCGGCGAATAGATAGTGAAATACAAGTGGTATAGATGATTATAAGTAGCAAATGTGATCTGAAATAAATATCGCTGCGAGCAAACATGTAACAAAACAGTAAGTAAACAGTGTGCAATGCTTGGAAATAAGGCCTAGGGATCATACTTTCACTAGTGGACACACTCCCAACAAATATAACATAATTGAACAAATAAATAACTTCTCTTCACTATGGTACTCTGAATTACTCTCCTATTGAATAACACTAATCATTGCGTAGTGGCTACAGAAACACCCCTTAAAGTTCATCAAGTACTTGACAAACACCACTCATAGAGATATCCAAATCAAATCACAACTCAAGATAAATATTATTGCAACTTAGACCAAGTACTAACACGGTGCACACACTGTCAACATTACACCATGAAAGGAGGAATAGATCACTTCAATACTATCATAGTGATAATTATTCTCATAATCCATAAGAGATCACAATCGTAGCCTAGACAAAGTACCACCATGATGCACACACTGTCACCGTTACACCATGGCAGGAGGAATTGATTACTTTAATAACACCACTAGAGTACACATAATGATGAAGAGTAGCATCTACTTATTCAACATGATACAAAGCTCACGATCACATAGAGATCACATCATGGGAGAGAGAGGTGAACCACATAGCTACCGGTAGAACCCTCAGCCCCGGGGGTGAACTACTCCCTCCTCATCATAGGAGACAGCAAGGTTGATGGAGATGGCGGTGAGGTCGATGGAGACGGCAAAGACGGTGATGGAGACCGATGGAGATGGATCCGGGGGCACTTCCCTGTCCCGGCAGGGTGCCGGAACAGAGACTTCTGTCCCCTGAAATTTGTCTTCGACGGCGGCGGCGCTACGAAACTGTTCTGGAAATTTCGCCGACTCCCCTAGGGTTTTCCGTCCCAAGGCTTTATATAGGCGAAGGGGCATCGTCAGGGGGCTGCCAGGGTGGCCTCACACATAGGGGGCGCGACTAGGGCCTGGGCCGCGCCGCCCTGGTGTGTGGGCAGCCCCTGGCCCCCCTCCGGCTCTCGTTTGGTCCTCGTCCTTCGTCCGGAAAAAATAAGACTTCTGGAACTTGTTTCGTCCAATTCCGAGAATATTTCCTGTGTAGCTTTTCTGAAACACAAAAACAGCAGAAAACAGGGAACTGGCACTATGGCATCTTGTCAATAGGTTAGTTCCGGAAATCGCATAAAAACGCCACGAAGTGTAACGAAACACAAGGCAAATGGTGTAAAAACAAGCATGGAGCATCAAAAATTATGGATACGTTTGAGACGTATCAATGATCTCCAACGTTCAAGGACCGAGTCCAATGACTCGATCTGTTTCCCCTCTCACGCGCCCTGATCGGGGGCGTCCAACCTCATCTGGTTGGTGGGCCCCTGCACCTGCGTATATAAAGAGGTGGGAGCCACCGGCACACGGCACGAGGTTTGTCATGCGCCGTTCTCCTCACCGACACTCCCTCCTGATCTAGGGTTCCATGCAGTAGTGACAGGAAGCACCACCGCCGCCACCCTCTCTCACCCACGTTCTCGCCACCACCCATCGCCATGGCCAGCGGCTCGAGTTCATCGGGCCAAGGAGCAGGTTACCTCTCTCTCTGATCCCTCTCTCTCTCTCTCTGATACTTGCCAACTCTTTACAGTAAAGGTCACTACCGAATTAGTTTAGACTAGATGATCCAGATGGAAAAGCAAACAGAACGACATCTTTGACCAGGGCATGGTGCTATCTCGTATAACGCCTCAGGTTCGGGCGCCATGAAAATGGGTTATATTCTGAAATATTTTCAAAGTTGGTTTACTTTGTGCTAAACTTTAGTAAAAGAGTTATTTGTGTCATTTTTCACCCATTACACAAAGCAAGAGTTTTTTTTTGAGTTTATTATAAACGGAAACACAATGATACTACTTTTAATGTTCCTAAATTTTATGGAACCGGGGGACGCATCCCGTGCTATCTCTGGGACGGATAGTATCATTTCACTACTAGATGAGGTTTTCTAGCCCCTAGGAAAGGCATTTTGCAAGGAGTTCGAACTCTTTCAAGCAATGTTTCCATTACACAAAGCAAGAAGTTTTTTTTTGAGTTTACTATAAACAGAAACGCAATGATACTACTTTTAATGTTCCTAGATTCTATGGAACCGGGGGACGCATCGCGTGCCATCTCCGGGATGGATAGTATCATTTCACTACTAGTAATCGGACATGATAATTTCGAATGCATCTTGATTTATTTTTCCTTCAACGAAAAAATGCATCTGAATATTAGTCATGTTCCCTAGCTTAGGATACACGATACGGGGTTGGATCCACAGGATATGTTGCCGTTAAATATTCCGGCAATCGAGGAACTGAAAGGCTACCCTTCCACGTACGTACCCACGTTGCCAAAGTTGTATATCCTTGAGCGCTTCTTAAACATGGGATCTAGATCTAATCAATTTCACAGAAAACCGTCGCAAACCAAGGAATCAATACAAAGTTGAAAAATTATTGTGAACAACCAAGCTGTCGTTTCTGTCAACAATCAAGAAGCATAAACGCGTTGCTGAAATTGCTCGATCGTCTAGTAGTAGTACCCTAATAAGCCATCGTCAAAGAAAAAAGGTACCCTAATAAGCCGATCTGCAAGCTACGAAAATGACCCGGCCGCCCCCGAGCAGATCGGTGAAGACGTCAACCTCGTCGCCGTCCTCCATGTTGAAGTCGGCCGGCGTCTTCCAGCCCTGCATCCGCGTGCCGTCGACGAGGAACCGGCCCGTGCCTCGAGCGACGGTGGGCACGCTGGCGTAGTAGTAGTCGATCAGGGCCTGCAGCTTGTCGGTCTTGCGCATGGTGAAGTTGATCCTGAACCTGCTGGTGTCCTGCACCTTGATCGTGATGAACCCGTCGTCCGCCTCCTCCTTGACGCGCCGCGTGCCCGCCATTGCGCTGGATGATCTGCTTTGTTTTGGCGAGGCGGCCACCCGCGTGTTTTTTGGCTTAGGGTTTGGGGGTTGGTGGGTTGCAGCGCCACCGCCGGTGCTTGGACTTATATATATACGACGCGTATGGTCGTCTCATCATGGTTAATTTTACGAGGTTGATTAGGCAACAGATCGCTCAACCTCTCACAGGTTAGTTATGATACGATTTGGCGTGCATGGAGTATCACGGGTTAATGGGGATATTATGTTGTTTCCTTTGTATATATCGGTTTCCATACTTTGCCACGCCTTCTATAATGTTCCGAGGATCTCCGATGGCAAGGACATTGATCCCTTCTCCCTCCGCTTAGGGTTTGTTTCTACGCTGTTGGGGTGGTGGGAGTAGTGCCTCGGCTAAATAGATCTGCCTCAGCTCTACTCCCACACCGGTCACGACCTTCATGGCTGCGTCTGGGAGTTGATGGCAACCTATGTTTCTCGGTCCTTCCAATTGGCATTTTGGTCTTCTTGCCATTGCTTGTATAATGAGAAACCAGTTTCTCGGTGTGTCGCTGGCGTTTGTCCCTATCCATGGTGTCACTGGAGGCTAGGGCGATCGAGGTGGATGCTTTGAGCGAGAATGGTGGTGCGTAGGTGGGGGTTCTATCATTATTCTGGACTTCATCAAGAGGATGCAGAGGATCTAGGTCCAAGGCAGCATAGGGACGTCCCCTATTTCACATGTCAGAATAACATGTGCCTCGCTACTTGCAGCGGGCTGCTCATCCACTCACAAAACCTAGTTGGTGATGGTGTCTATTTGGATCAAGCAATGGTGGAGCTCGATGGTTTTTTCAACATGTGTCTAGGCGATGTTGGAGTTTGGGCGGCCTCTGGCTTTCGCAAGTGCAGAAAACCATAGCCAAGGTCTAGCCAGACTTTTTTGCACAATAGGTTCTTTTCTATACTGATTTTTCTTCTATGAAGCAAATGCAGGTTTTTTATACAATTAAGCATTTGTGCAATTGGGCACGCGTCAGCTTTAGGGGAATTATATCCCACGGGGGACTCCCAACAATTGCCTAAAACAAATAAGGGAGGAGTATGTAGGTTAAAAGCAGCAACCCCGATGACTGCGTAGCTCGCTGCTTATCGTCCCTTGTATCACTCCCAACAATTTCCTAAAACAAACAAGGGAGAAGTATGTTTTTTATATAAGTTGTATGAACTCATCATTGTCAAACATGTATCTAGAGATTTTTTTTTAGAACAATAGGGCTCCCTCGAGGGGGAGACCCCGGTCCCATTTTATAAATGAAACCAGAGTAACCGTCTACAAACTTATTACAGCATAAGGAAATAACACAAAAATGCAAAGGAAAGCTGCTGGTCCTTCCTAAGCCAGCTCAACGAGTCTGGGCAAACACACCCTCAGGCCTTTTATTACATGTTCGCTAGACAAGGAAACAAGGGAAAAGCAGACCAAAACGGGCAGCTTGCCATTTTTTAGCGCTTAGAGCTGTAGTTGTTGCATAGCTGCGCCAGCTTGGTCTTCGTGATATCCGCAGGCAGCAAGAGATGCTTATGCGGATACTGCTTCTCCTTGTCCTGCAAGGGCGCGAATGGAGGGGTGCAGAGACCTGCAGCTTGAGGATCCACCATGGGGAGAGTTGGCTTCTCAGCAAACAGCAAAGGGGTGACAGGGGCCATCTTCATCTCCATGGTAGAGCTCCCAGATTATGCAGCAGTGTTGAAATGTGGTGAGAGAAGTGGTTCACACTTGCCTACATCTCCGGCTTGAAGATCAATCTCTATTTTTTGACAGCTTTCAGAATCAGCCACCATACCTGTTTAACACATAGCCATGTTTGACCATAAAAAATCATAGCATTTCTATTTTTCCAAATATCCCAAAGCACAGCAGCACAAATGGTATTCATAGCAGAATGATTTTTGTTAGCAGGCCAGAATCTAGCTATGGATTCATAGTTGGTTCCAAACTAAACTTTCAAAAAAATGGAAACTGATGTCCAGATTTCTCTGGCCACTATACGATCAAAGAAGAGGTGTGTAATTGATTCAGGTTCACAACAGAATTCATATTGAGTAGGTTTGCCCATATTCCTTTTTTCAAGATTATCTCTAGTCATTAGCTTATCATTGGACAATAACCAATGCAAAACATGAATTCTGGAGGAAACCGTCAAAGACCAAATAGAAGGAATATAAAGGGGAGTTATCCCTATGAATGTAATAATTTTATAAAGAGAGCTAGAGGTGTATGTCCCAGAAGCTATGTAGGTCCAGATGAGAGAATCACACTCAGATGAAAAGGAAATTCTAGTACAGATTTGTTCTAATTCATACCATTGTTCCATTAATCTATCACTGAAAATTCTTCTGAAAGTGAGTTTTAAATTTGTCCCATATCAGACAACCACAGCCAGTTGCTCGTTGTAAATGTTATATAAATCCCAGAACTGAACTGCAAGTGGAGAGATACCGAACGAGGTATCCTCCTAGAATTTCACTTGCAGACCATTGCTCAAATTCCACCTATATATAGCCAAACTTGGCTGCATTTGCTGCCCACATAAAACCTTTCCAAAATTTGGATGAGTTTAGTATGGAACAGAAGAAAATGTTAGGGTTGGCAGTGTTATATTTTTTAGAACTAGAGGGCCTCGCCCCGGCTCCACAGTGTTATATTTTTTTATCTGTATCTAGAGAATTTTTCTATGTACATACTAAAAGATATCTACATACATAATAATAATACTCCATATACTAAAACATCTTATATTTTAAAATAGAGGTAGCATTAAACGATCGACATGACTCCTACAGCATCGGGCCATTCCCTTTCTCCTAGCACCATCTGGACGTCTTGCCGTTCCGTCGTGGCCCTCCGCTCCACGGTGCCGTTGCCTGGGAGGACCGGACCGGAGGTGTTATGCTCCGATTGGTTAGGCATGCCGATCAACAGATTAATATTGTGTCTTGCGATTTCGTGATTTCGATAGCAGAGAAGAGGGAGTGAATCATAAGATGGAGCATTATGGTAGCACCCATTCCTGCCCCCTCCATTTTCTTAATTTATCAGTTCCTACCACGTACGACTTCCATTGATCTATCCATGTGCAGAATAGCAGATAGATTAGGGACCGTGATAATTTAAGATCATAGTAAGATATTTCTCCCAAATTAAGCGACTATGAACTGGGCAGAATAGCAGATACATTAGGGACAGTGTAGCTGCCGTCCTCGCGAGGCTGCAAATCTGCAAGTAAACCAGTAGCCATCATACTTAAAAAGACCAAATAAGTAGGCTAGCACCACCCCAACGACGATAAGCAGCGAGCTACGCAGTCATCGACCCCGCGACCCATCCGGCGCCGCCCATCAGCTCGGTGAAGAAGTCCACCTCGTCGCCGTCCTCCATCTCGAGCTCCGCCGGCGTCTGCTCGCCACTCAGCCGGCCGCCGTCGTACAGGAACCGCCCCGTGCCGTACGCGACCGCCGGCACGCTGGCGTAGTAAAAGTCCATGAGGCCCTGCAGCTTCTCGGTCCGCCGCATGGTGCGGTAGACGGAGTGGCCGTCGGTGTCCTGCACCTTGAGCGTCACGTGCACGCCAGGCTTGATCACCGGCTTCCTGTCCTCCGCCTCGTCCTCCTCCTCCTTGCACCGCCCTGCCGCCGACATGTCCGGTCCGAGCGTACGCCGTAGAAGATAACCTCTGGTTTGTCGCTTGGCTTTGGTTTGGTTTGGTGACGGATCAGCGGGTTCTTATAAAGGGCCCTGCTCGTGCATCATTCAATTAACCGGGGATTTGTATCATCAACTGACGTTTCAGATTTTCAGTAACTCAGAGGCGGGAACCGAAGCGAGCAAGGTATTCATTAGCATTGGGTGGACATAAATTTGCAGCATTTCCACCGCGCCGCTGTTGGTGTACAGTGTTTTTATACAGGCGTCGTTATGATCGGAGGGGAATTTTCAGTGTCAAACCAGCGTACAGGGTGTTGTCAAGTGTAAAATACAGGCGTGAGGCTTGGTTCAAAGAGCCGGCGTCTGGATCGTCATACAGACAAGTAGAGATAAAATGGATATCTGGCTTAATTCGAAGATCAGCGTACAGGATGTTGTCAAGTGTCAGATCGTCTTGATTCGAAGAATGGCCAGGCCGGCCGTCTTGATCGCCATTTCTGTGACTGTGCTTTGCCAAGACGCATGCGGGGAAGAGGAGACGCGAGCACGGTGGCGTTGCAGCCATTAGAGGCTAGCTAGAACCCCTCAAAAGAAAATTGACTTCAAAAAGAAAAAATAACAGAGGGCTTGAAAGGCAACGATGACCTGCAAGGTCGTACTGCTACTGGCTATGATTCAAACAAAGTAGAACAAAATGATATCAAACAATGAAACGCTGATTTTCATTCAAACAAGACAACTCACCATAAACCATGGTTCAAATATATGCGGAAATCTATTCCAATCTGTACTGGCGAAGCAAATGGAGCGCTCTGGTGCGTCCATGTTGTTTCCCGCAGGTGGGACCCAGGTGCAGCGACTGATTTGGTGTTCGGCTGTCAGTCTGGACTCATGTTGGGGACGCGTGTTGGGCTCTCGGGCTGCATGCGATATGTCGGTTTGGATGCGAGGCGGATCGGGCTGGCTACTGTGTGAAATGTGTTGACCCCGGTCTCGGCCGGCCTGCCTAGTTCATTGTTTTTCCACTCTTTCTCTTCCTCTTCGGCTCGCGTTGGCGGCAGTGGTCTTCTCGCGGTGGTGGCGGCGGTTTCTGGCGGTGGTGGAGGCAGGGTTGTGGTGCTCGTGCCGACGGGGCCATGCAGATGCGCCGTTCTGGCGTTCCTGCTCTCTGAGGACGTTCTTGGTGGGGCGGCCGTCGGCCGACGTCGCCATCCTCCTCTGCCCGCTCTCTGCGGAGGTTTGGTTTTGCCTTTCTCTATGTGCGGTTTGGTGGATCGTTTCCTTCCTATTCGTTGTTCAATTCGCGGTAGTCACCCTTAGATGCGTTCTCTGCGAGGCTGTTCGATGCGTTGCCCTGTGAGATGGTAGATCCCTGGGTCAATTAGGTTGCCTGTTCATGTTTTGGAGGCGATGCGGGCATCATTGACTGCAGATTTTCGGTTTCCTTTGTTTTTGGTGGCTGGATCTTGAACTTCTGTATGTTTCGATTGGGCCTGGGAGGTCCATAAACGATAGTGTCCGGGGCAGACCCTGCCACAGCTTATCAGCGCCACGGCGGCCATGCAAGCCGGCGAGCAGACCCTTCCACAAGTGATCACCGCGACGGCCGCCATGCAGGTCGGCGACATCAGGCCGTACACGCTGAGGCCGCCTAGTTCGTCATGCAGACAACCGCTCTGACAGAGGCGGTCCACTTCTTCGTCCCAGGGGTAAACACAGTGCTGATCCCAGTAAATTCCCCGTGCTAGCTTCCTAATGTAGTTCCACCCTTTAGCTTTGTACTGCGTTCCTAGATTCTGTCTGTACCATTAGTGTAATCTTCCTGAAATCGCTAGCAAACAGGCCCACGCTTTAGTGGCATGTCTCCACGCTTAGCTCATGCTTATTTTCCTTACACAGACGGTAGGTAGATTTTAGCAGAGCACATCCAAGTGTGTTAGTTAATTTAAACAAAATACCTACTTATCTGCAAACCTGTACTACTGCTGAAAAAGTAAAGCCTGCATATCTGAATATATGTGCGCACCGCAGCTTCTTGAGAGCTTTCTGAACTTATTTTGCACCTCAATCAAAGATATCTGCAAACCTTTACTGTTACTGAAAAAACAAAGACTGCGTATCTGAACATGCATGCGCACCGCAGCTTCTCCAGAGCTCTCTGAACTTATTTTGCACCTAAATCATATATAGAAGACCGCATGTAAAATTGTTCTCCGTGCACACAGACATGGCGCCATAGACCTTTGATCTCTGTTCATGTTTGCAGGTGGACCTAACCGTGTATGTGCCATGGCAGCAAATCCTCCAGCGGTTGTGCCCTGTTCTGAACCTGCCCATCGTCGCTGTCTACATAGTCCGTCTCACCGATGGGAGCTTCAAGGGCTACATCAGCGTCGGAATACCGCTGGATGGCGTCAGCTCGTGGTCGTCAGCCATCCACACACCCTTCGAAGGCTCGCCGATGCCGACCGAGTACGCCGCTGTCGACAGTGCCGCTGATGCCGTCATCTAGTACCTCTGCACACACAAGAACATCAAGGTTGACGACGTGAACTACGACTCGAGGATGCAGGCCGAGCAAATGTGTGCAGCCTCCACCACATACCATCAGGCCATAGCCGAGTAGGCTCAGCGCCAGACCAACACTCTCTGGTTTAGGTATGAAGATCTCTTGGGCAAGATCAAGTACATCTGCATCAAATTGGCTGGACTCCTACCGATTGACCACCGGCGGATCCACGGTCCTACAGGCGACCTCACCATCGCGCCGGTGTACGCTGGTACGAAAAGGCCTGTCGTCCGCCGTCACAAGCTGGCCAACTCGTTCACACGCCTCCTCGGCCACAAGCGCGACACCGAGCGCGCTCTGCTCGAACAGGTAAAACCCGCACATCTGCAGCTCTATCCCAGGAAAGAAGAAACCTCTGCTATGGCTAACCCTCTTCTATCTCATCTCATGCACAGGGTGCATCTGAAGCCAGCCCTGTTGATGTCCAGTCCAAGAAGAAGCAGAGAAGAGCTCCAGCGCTAGCCCCATGCAGTAGAAGGGGCCATGTTTTGAGTTCCACCACCAGTCAAGCGCGATGCAAGACGCACTGCCTCCGTTCCTGCTGCAAGAAACAACCACTCATGGTTTACCCCATACCAGAAACGCAGCGGATGACGGATTGTAGGTGTCTGTAGCGCTGCCAGAACACAACACGCATGGTTTACCCAATGCACAAAAGGAAGCATCCGCCGATGTAGCACGTAGTTTATACCAGGTTCGTAGGTAGGGCTCCTAGGCCAAGCATGATGGCTTACCCTGCACCGAGGGCGCTTAACTGCAAAGCAGCTACCGTGTATATGTGTACAGTATACAATATATATGTATACAGTTTATGGTTACATCCTGTTTGTTTTCATGAACGATTACATGTTCCACGTTTGTTAGGAAAAAACCACTAACTCATCCCAAAAACATGCATACCGGCAGAAATTTAATTAAACTGCCAACATTATCAGAAAGATTTCATACAAAGTTCTTGTTAAACCAAGATTTCTCATACCGTCACCGACAACATTGCCGCATACACTCCCAGCACAAATTGCAAAAGCTACAGCCATCTAGAACTTCGTCTGAACCTCCTGATAACACAGCCTCTTAAACATAAATTCAGAACATCACACTTGTCCAAATTAAAAGCACTAAACAAAAAATAAAACACGTACAAGTCTGATCCCGCGCGGCAAGGCACGCGTCAGATTCTAGTACTCACAAAGGATGATAGACGAGGAAACAAAATCTAAGAGCAAATTTCTGAACCGCCCACGCAGAAATTTGTCACCTCACCTCACTATAATAAGACACATGTAGATGCCACACAGGAGGGTTTGGCCTAGCGGCGGAAACCTCATATCCCGGAGAACTGGTGTATCCTAGCTAAGAGCATCTCTAGCAGACCCTTCATCCGCAAACCCGCATCCGCGAGTTCAGGCCGGTCCGTATCAACTATTTGCGGGTCAAAATTGCGCGGTGCAGAACAGATTCCGCAACCGCGTCCGCAAAACAACATATTCTATGGGGTCTGTTCCGTGCCACACGGTTTCAGCCCGCAAACAGCAAACAGCAAAGATCAAAATTTGCAAGAAAATGAACATTCCAACTTAAATATGCAAAAGTTTTTGCATGAAACATGCAATAGTTTTGCATCAAAATAAGTATTCATCACGCAATCATCAACTCCATGTCGCATATACTACTCCGCGACACAAAAAGGGACCATCACCACCACCACCATGCAAAGATCAAGCATCACCACCGCCGGCACCATCACCACCGCCGGTACTCACCATCGTAGAACCACCACGATCCAATGCCGTCGCTTCCCGCCTTCGTTGCAAGATGACGTTCATTTTAATGTGCAACTTAGCTGATTAAAAGCACATTAGCAACTTTGACTTTTTTATGCAACAACCTCTGCAAATCCTACTTTTTACTCTTGCACCATTTGTACGAAAAATCATAAATTCCTTTAAAGGTGTTACACTGAACATGCCATATGTTATTGATGTTACTACACCAGCAAAACCGCTGTTATTAAACTATTTCTATAAATTTTCCGCATCGCAAGCGGGGTATTATCTAGTTGACATATTTTTCGAAATGGGAACATAAGCCCTAGCCTCCTCTTCGAATCGATGCACACAGCCTTGATCATCTAGTTGATATACAAGCGAGGGATCTTTCCTCCTTTTCCAGAAAAGTTGATGAGTTACTTTCACATTGTAATAATAAACTGAATGATAGGTAAGGTTAAGGAGAAACTTCTCACAAAAAGCTGTGACTTGTTGGCTGAGTATCAATTGAAATATATTTATATAGGTTTTTATTGATGTTTTACTTCTATAACATTTTAGTATATTGTCATGACCCAGTCCAGCACCATTCCATCCAGAGCCCAAGAAGGACCCCAACAGCAGCCCAAGTGAAGCGACACCGGAGCGGGCGCGATCGTCTACTTACTCACGCGACCTGCTCCTAGAGTAGTTGAACAAAATTAGAACCTTGTTCCATCTCTCTACCCTTTGGAGAGATCCCGATTGAGAAATTGTACCAGACTTGTATCGAATCTTATATTTACTAATTGGAGGCACCATACGAGCGTCCACGTTAATTCTGAGATAAAATAGAATTTTGTCCATCCGATTTCTCACGTAGATGTTAGCCACCGTTAGATAAAATCTGATTGCTGCGCCGTGACAGCCGTCACCATCCGGAGAGTCCTCGCGTTAATTTCCTACACGAAGAAAATACCAATCCGTGAGGCGCGTCTGCTCTCTTGCCTATCTTGCGTTGCGCCGGCGGCGGCGGTTCCAAGCTAGCCACGCCCCAAACTGTAATCTGATGGCCATTAAATTAATTACAGTGCATATAGCTAGCTTCTTGCAGAGCACCAGATCGATTGAGGATCAATCAGGCCAGCTTTCCTTCGCTGCTACGTGCATGTTTTGCTTAGTCTAGCAGGTTCAGCTAATCGATGTTGGTATGGGTAAGCATGCACCACAGATTAATTAGGGCATCTAGCTCGCTTTGTACAGAGCACCAAATCAATACATGGATCCATCAGGGCAGCTTATGCTTCAATTTGCTTCTACGTGAAAGTTTTGGTTTGGCCAAAAGTACCAAAGCGGTTCACGAGAGCGTCCTACATCGAGCCAGCCCTAACTCCGCCTTGCCAGAAATTGCACGGCCTGTTGACCATGTGCCAATTAAGGGTGCGTGAGCAAGGATTCGCATATTGGGATATCAGATTGATTTGTTCCAAGTATAGTTTGCATCCTGTTTTAGTATTTTGGGTTGCATCTAGCCATTTAATAATTGACATGTTTGATATGCAGTCCTCACTAGAGAGTTGATCCAAATTGTACTAATTTTTGGACCAATGTGTCTTCTATAATATTTGTGATCTGAAGGGTCGACACAAACATACTGCTGTATATGCCAGAATTGCGAAAATAGGCAGAGCAAAGCATGTCACAAGTATTCGGCGTATCGAGCATGTGCCAACAGATGATGTGTGAGCAATGATGGCACGCCGGGGGTATGAGATCAATCTTTAGGTATAGTTTTCACCGTGCTATTTTGCTACGCATGTAGCCTTTTAATAATTGACCAGTTCGACATGCAGTTATTTTACTACACATCTCATTCAAATTGTATTATTTCTGAGTTAATTAATAATATATCTTTTGCAGATTTGCTATTTGCAGGGTTCAAACAAATATACAGTGGTACATGCAACAATTGCGAGAATAAATAGGGTAAGATATATCGCGAGTACCTGATCGGGCAAGTCGAGCAGGTGCTAAGCGAGGATGCCTAAGCAAGGAAGGCACATCATGTATTGAATCTATCTATTCCAAGTATAGTTCAATCGCTCTTTATTATTTTTGTCGGCATCTAGCCATAAAACAAATTGACCAGTAGGACGTGCAGTTCACAAATTTTGGGCTAATATATCTACTTTGATTTGCTATTTGAAGTATTGAAATGGCATATGTTGTGCATGGTTGCAAGAACATACATATATGTCAAGGTGTATAACGATGCTTCATAAATTGCAAATGTCTAATGTTATATGCTTTATTATATGGATAACCACCTATTGGTAATTCACGTACTATGTCCTCTACTATTTTCTGATATACAATTTGTATCTATTTGAAGTATTGAAATGGCATATGCTATGCATGGTTGCGAGAACATATATATAAGTCATGGTATATGACGATGCTTCATAAATTGCAAATGTCTACTGTTACATGCTTTATTATATGGAGAACTACTATTTTCTGATATCCAGTTCTTATCACCATAATGAACCCAGGGATATGGTCAATTTAATCCCCTAACCGCTATTCATTTGCTGAATTATGTTAAAAGCATTAAAATAACAAATGGAGTCTAGGAGAGTACCCTTTTAATAGAATTTTCTACTATACCCTGCAAAAGAAACTTTTTTCACTCTAGAAATTTTTGGTATAGAGAGGTTGTCACATAAACAAATTGTATTTTCACTAAACCGTTACGTGTTGTTGTTTGGCCCTTAGTCTTTGTAACACTAACTGATAGTTTAGTGGATTTTTTAAAATGTGATTTTCATAGATTATCTTTGTTTTTTCTTTTTTGCTTCAAAACCTTGGTGTATTTTATAGATGAGTTCTCTTTGGAAATGTTCTCTTTTGAAGTAAAAAAATTCATATGTATATTGGAAAAGGATGGCATGCCTACCGAAATGCACTTCAAATGCAACTTTTATTAAGTTGCACAAAACTTGGTCGGATTGCCTTGGATTACTGAATTAGTCACCCATTCCAAAGTAACTGAAGTTTTTGGTTTGTCCTAAGTCAAAGTATCAAAAGCTTTGACCAAGTTTGTTGAAACACATACCAACATCTTCCACAATTTGGTTCTATTATATTCATCATATGATATAATTTGATATTATAGAGATTTTATATTATATATATTGGCACATTTTCCATATTTTTGGTCAATCTTACAAATAATCAATTCAGACAAACCTACAAACTCAATTACTTTGAAACAAAGGGTGTACAACATAAATAAAAAGGTCATCAGAAACATCTTAGTGATGCCCAAGTTTGATTAATTACGACATGGAAGAAGCAAATTTGATCAGAACTCTCAGAATCTTAGACTTATTCACATATATGATTAAGAAAGCCGGTTCATGCCATGCATCGTAACATGAAATAAAAAGGCTATTTATAATTTATGATATCTGACCATCACAAAGAAACTAGAGGAACTTATGACCTATGTAAATATATTTATTACTTTGTGGTCATTTTTCTGATTAAAAATAGTCATATATATTCTTCCCTATTTTAAAAAATGCAATACAATATAATGTAGAATCACACAAATTATATAAACCTCCAAGATGTAGTACAAATTAGAATGTTTTAGAATGTGTTATAAATATTTTCAAAATGGCTAGCCCGTGCAGGAGCACGGGTTGATGACTAGTTCGTGATAATCGTAGAGGAACCCTAGCTTGGGCATAACACCTGGTATCAGAGCCACCCACCACCCACTAGATTTTTTTTGTTGTAATTCCATAGCCACAGCTGCTTGTTGTGGCGGTGTTGATGTAAATCACCGTCCTGTTGGGAACCCCAAGAGGAAGGTATGATGAGTATAGCAGCAAATTTTCCCTCAGTAAAAAACCAAGGTTTACCGTATCCAGGAAAAAGCCAAACGTCAGAAGGTAATGCTTGCTAGCCTAGTGACACCCCAACAAGGGCGCCGTTAACGATACTTGTTAGCGCGTCTTCAACTAGTAGCAATGTGGAACTTGCACACAACACAACCAAGAACTTTGCTTCCAACTTACGATGAGGTTGTCAATCTCACCGGTTTGCTGTAAACAAAGGAATGAGCGTATCGAGTGGAAAGCAATAGTAGTATGCAAGAAAGTAAACAGTGCGAGTAAAGTAAACAGGTAATAGCAACATAAAGGAAATTGGACCGGGGTCCATAGTTCACTAGTGGTGTCTCTCCATAAAATAAATAACACATGCTGGGTAAACAAATTACAGTTGGGCAATTGATAGAATAAAGATAACATGCATATGTCGAGAGGATCACTATGAGATTTACTCTGGGCATTACAACAAAATACATAGACCGCCATCCAACTGCATCTATGACTAATAATTCACCCACGGGGATATCGTCCAAACACCCCACGAGTATTAAGTTGCGAACAACAGATAACTGCATTAAGCAAAGTGTGTAATGTAAACAAAGCATATGCCCTTGGGCATAAGAATGTTGTTTTCTCCCTAGTGGCAATAGCACATCTACAATCTTAGATATTTCTGTCACTCCCCCAGATTAAATAGAGGCATGAACCCAACTATCGAGCATAAATACCCCCTCTTGGAGTCACTAGTATCTACTTGGCCAAGATAGCTACTAACAACAGAGAGCATGCAAGATCATAAACAACATAGAGATAACATAAGATAATATTCAGCACATCAACTCAATCATAACACCAATATTCATCGGATCCCAACAAACACAACATGTAGAATTACATAACGGTGATCTCGATCATGTAAGACAGCTCACAAGATCTAAACATGAAGCACATGGTGGAGAAGACAACCATCTAGCTACTGCTATGGACCCATAGTCCAAGGTAGACTACTCACTCATCGCGCCGGAGGCAAGCATGGTGATGAAGAAGACCTCCGGTGGCGATTCCACTCTCCGGCAGGGTGCCGAGAAGAGCTTCTGGACCCTCCCGATCTCGGGTCGACGATGATGGCGGATCGCGATGTGTTTCTGGAAAATTGATCGGGTACTTAGGTTTTTCCCGTCGGGGGGTCTTGATAGGCGAAGGGGCGGCGTCAGAAGTGGACCAGGGCGGTCACACACGTAGGGGGTGCGGCCAGGGGCTGGGCCACGCCGCCCTACTGTGTGGCCGGCCCGTGGCCCCTCTCCATCTCCTCTTCAGACTTCTGGAAGCTTTGGTAAATTTCTGGATGTTTGGCTTTTGTTTCGTCCAATTCTGAGAATATTTCCTGTGTAACTTTTCTGAAACACAAAAACAACAGAAAATAGGGAACTGACACTGTGGCATCTTGTTAATAGGTTAGTTCCAGAAAATGCATAAAAACGCCACGAAGTGTAACGAAACACTAAGCAAATGGTGTAAAAACAAGCATGGACATCAAAAACTATAGATACGTTTGAGATGTATCAGCATCCCCAAGCTTAACTCCTGCTCATCCTCGAGTAGGTAAGTGATAACAAAAGAAATAATTTTTGAGGTGACATGCACCTACACAATCTTGATCATCTATGTAAAGCATTGAGTGCTGGGATCAAAAGAACTTAAAACATGGGCATGAAAGATATAATATTGATAGAAGAAACTTAGCAACCATGTTATAACATGAAAAAGAACACAAATGAAAGATCATGAAAATGAAACAATGAAAGTCAAACGTGTGTTCAAATCATATGGAAAAACATACAAATGATTTTCAGCTTGTCCTTCATGAGAGAGCAAAACATAAATGCATAGGACACCTTCAAGTTTAAGAGGGCGACTAGATACAAATAATTTAAGAACAAGTGAAACCAAAATTATGAATCAATCAATGAAAACTTTGGGACAATGCACATTATACTAAGAATGACAACTATGATCTCTTAGACGGTGCATAAAGATAGAAGGTGGTGACTCAACATAAAAGTAAAAGAAAGGCCCTTCGCAGAGGGAAGCAGTGATTTCAAGTTTTATAAACCTTCAAAAATTATGGTACTTACTAGATTTGAGCTCTCATTGCCCCCATCATAGGCATCTTGAATGGTTAAAGTTAATGCGAGTAAAATTATGAAGCATATGCTTGACAAATCATAAGTTGAAAACCTTGTGTCCCGTGAAGTATGAATACCCAAACCTCATGCTACTCGACTTAGAGTCCCAAGCAAGCTCTTGTCATTGTAAATATATGTGTATCATCGAGAACCGCCAATGGGGTACCTCCTGTCCGATGATATGGAACAAGCCCACATCAAAATGACAAGACAAACAGACAATGAACACCTCGACATCTCTTTTATTTACCATTGGTATAGCTTTTTATTTTGTGATGCGTCGTGGAATGTCCACTATAGGCATGCTGTAAATTTCCACCATGAATTATGCATGGCTTAGATTAGCGGCCCAGGCGTTTCTCTAACACATATAAGAACTCCATGATCCCGCAAGATTTCCAACTTGTTTCACATCGCGAGTATCCATAAACAAAAGATCACGATATCAACTCAAATAAGAAGTGCAATATTGAAAGCTTACCCCATGATGGCATGGTTTGGCTAATTTCCAACTTACAACTTGCAAGCATAACAACTCAACATAAGAGAGCCACAATGTCAAATTTTTAAGAACGAGAAAAATAAAGTGTGCCATCAGGTTCGTGAGAGCTTTACTGACCAATTTTCGCATAACACCAAAAGAGTTTAATTTAAAGGATAGATAAAAGCAAGTCAAATGTACTTTGGAATAGCAAATTGCTAATAGGTATGTTTGGTGGACACATTGGAGCAACTTGGTTTTTAGGAGTTGGATGCATGAGTAGAGCTCATACTCAAGTACAAAACGAGGGCTAGCAAAAGACTGGGAGCGACCAACTAAGAGAGCAATAATGGCTATAATCATGCAAAGCGACAAAGCAACATTAAAAGAAGCATAAGATGACATCAAAAGTCAAAAACTAAATGATCATAGAGGCTTATGGCAACTTTGTATGAGTATAACATGTGTGAGCATGCGCCAAGTCAACCCAAATAAAGCATCAAGGAGAAAACCAAAATAATGCTTCCAAATAATAAAAACAACGCATGATTTTTTCAAAGGCTCATTAAGCAATCTCAGTCATTTATGACAAGTCATGCTACAGCAAAACCACGAAGCATACTATCAAAAAGACATCAAGCACGACATGCAAAAGCCTAGGCCGCAGTCTACACAAGCTCCTTTTTGTACCACTTTTTTGCATAATTTTTTTTCTCTTTTCCAACACCATTCGAACCTTTTTGAAACAACTCTTTTCATGAAAACCAACATGGACCAGAGGTAAAAAATACACCTTGATGCAAATATATAACAAGATCTGAACACAAATCAAGACAAAAAACGAAAGCTAAACGCAGTAGTAGAAAAAGAGAACACTCGTTGAACGATAAGAGTGAAAAACGGAGTGTTCTTGGCAAATGGAAAGCAAGGCAACTTCTCCAAAAGAAATTTGTTAGGGTCCAACCATTTATTGCAGAAAATAAAAATAAACAAAACTGAAAACTAAAACGACTGACGCTCCAAGAAAAATGCATAGTGCATGAAGCAATAAAAATATAGTGTGTTGAAAGGTGACATGATTTTTGCCGATGAAGAAGGGGTGCCTCGGGGCCATCCCCAAGCTTTGATGCTTGTACATCTTGGATATTTCTTGGGGTGCATGGGCATCCCCAAGCTAGAGCTTTTGTCCATTCTTCAACTTATCTCATCATTCTCCAATCCCTACACTTGAAAACTTGCTTCATACAAAACTAAACACAATTCTATTAGCAACATTAGTGTAAGCATAACAATGAATCAACCCTTTTTTGCTTCAGGTTTCAACTCAAAACCACCACATATAAATCATATACTACTGTATCAACTTCCCCAAAAGTTTCGTGGTCAAAAGAACTCAAAAAGAAAGCGATCGAGAGGCAAACACAAATAGTGGCAGAAATCTGTTAAAAGAGAACAGCTGACAAAGATCGAATTTTTAGAGGGTTTTATGTTGCTCAAATCAAAAAGTGTATAACTAATGAAAGTTTGGATATAACTTGGGGCATATTCACAAGAAAGCGCAGGTCAAAAAGATATTCTGAGAATTTTCACAAATTTTTACGGTGCAGCACCGAAATCTGTTTCAGGACAGCAACATCCCCAAATCTTACCTCACTTAAATTAGAGGTTTCTCTTGGCACAACAACGAAATAAAAAGGATAAGGAGCGGTTATTACAGTAGTAATAACTTCCAAGACTCAAATAAAAGAAAAATAACTGAAAGTAAAATAATGGGTTATCTCCCAAGAGTGCTTTTCTTTAACGCCTTTGAGCTAGGCGCAGAAAGTGTGAATCAAGTAATATCAAGTGATGAAGCATTAGGGTCAATGGGTGCCTTACGTCTTCCTTTCTTACCTTTGCTCTGACTCTAGGAAAGACGTGACTATTGCAAAGTGGAGAGATGAATCTTATATTGCCTTTTCCCACATCTATAACGGCGCCCAGGAGCTTCAGTAGAGACCTTCCAAGTGTGATTTGTCATTTTCCTACACATTCAATAACAAGATAATCAGAAGATACCATTCTTCCTAGGACTTTTGTATAAACTCCTTCAGCTATTCCAACAGGAAATATAGTGGCATTACTAGTAAGAGAAATTTCTTCTCCCCCCTCAGAAAGTTTCCAAAGACTCAAAGATTCATAAACATCCTTTGGCATAAGACATAATTCAGACATAATATCACAACGAGCATGAAAAGTTTCACCATTAATGGTGATTTTTACCGTAGGGTACCAACTCGAAGGTTCAGAATTTGTTGGCACATAATCAAAATGCTGACGCAAAGTACTATAGCAAGTATTCAAACTAGCAGTGTGAGTCTCAAGAGTATTAAGTCTATTAAAAATGCTCACAAGCGAGGAATCAAAATCAGTTGGCATGCTATATAAATTGTAATAAACTTTTTTATAATATTGAAAGCTTGATCTCCATCACAATGAAGGAAATCTCCTTCTGTAGTAGCATCCAAAGCATAACTATAACAAAGAGCAAGTCCAAAGTAAAAGCAACTAAGAAGCAAACTCAAAGTCATTTTCGGTTCAGTTTTTCCATGCCAATCATAAATTCTAGACCAAGCTTCTTTAAAACTTTCCTCATTCTTTTGTTTGAAAGTGAAGATCATTTCCTCGGGCGACAAAGTAGTAGCAACTACACTAGACATAATAAACAACTATAAAGGAAACTAATTTTTTTGTGTTTTTGATAAAACGATGCAAGTAAAAATAAAGTAAAACAAAAATTAAACAAAGTAAAGAATGTACATGCGAAACTCCCCTTGCAGAAGTCTTCTTTTTCCGCGCCAACGGCGCTAGAAAATTTATTGCTTATTGCGGCGGTGTTGATGTAAATCACCGTCCCGTTGGGAACCCCAAGAGGAAGGTATGATGAGTATAGCAGCAAATTTTCCCTCAGTAAGAAACCAAAGTTTATCGTATCCAGGAAAAAGCCAAACGTCAGAAGGTTATGCTTGCTAGCCTAGTGACACTCCAACAAGGGCGCCGTTAACGATACTTGTTAGCGCGTCTTCAACTAGTAGCAACGTGGAACCTGCACACAACACAACCAAGAACTTTGCTCCCAACATACGATGAGGTTGTCAATCTCACCGGTTTGCTATAAACAAAGGAATGAGCGTATCGAGTGGAAAGCAATAGTAGTATGCAAGAAAGTAAACAGTGCGAGTAAAGTAAACAGGTAATAGCAATATAAAGGAAATTGGACCAGGGTCCACAGTTCACTAGTGGTGTCTCTCCATAAAATAAATAACACATGCTGGGTAAACAAATTACAGTTGGGCAATTGATAGAATAAAGATAACGTGCATATGCCGAGAGGATCACTATGAGATTGTAACATCCCAAGAGTAACCCCTTTTCCTTTTATGTGTTTTGCATTTATGACATCATCATGGCATCATTTTTGCATCATGACATTGCTCTTAATTTTAAGTTGCATTTAAATTGTCACTTTAATTCTTGCCACTTCTAGTTAAATTCAATTTTGCTTTTGCATCTCCCTTTTTTCTTCCCAAGCTTCCACCTCTCTTGTGATGTTCCAAGCTTTTATCCCAAAACTTGGCTTGATGGGTTTTCTAAATGATACATGCAACCTTCCTACTCTTTTTCTTCTTTTCTTTCCAACCACCTTTCCTCTAAGTTTGGTTTTCCAAACAGGAGCTATGCACCAGATTTATTATTATTATTATTATTATTATTATTATTATTTTTGCCAACTTGCTGTTTTCAAAATCTGCCCAAAACCTAAAAACAATTCGAGCTGGTTTGAAAACAGAAAATATGAGAAGGTTTTGCAATATAATAATAAAATAAGTCCCTTTTAACCTAATTTAACCTCATGTCTGAACCAGCCCATTTAATCAGCTAGCCTTTTCTCCTCTAAGAAGCCCACCGAGAACCCCCCCGGTTATCCTCTTCAAGCTCCTGTACGGAGGTGCATCCGCGTAGTCCACGTCGGCAAGCTCGCTGATGGACGGCAGTGCCTCATGACTCTCCTCTTCAAGAAGCACCCCAGCCCCCAAAACCAAACCCTAGCTTCAATCCCCACCGCTGCCATCCCTTTTCCCTTTACGTTCCTTGAGAGCAACCGAGAGAAAAACACCGAAGCTGCTCTGTCCTTGTGCTCGCCATGGCCGCCGCCGCCGCGCCAGGCTGAGCGGAGAAGCCACTTCGCCGCGACGTCTGCATCCTCTGCACATGGATTTGGAGCCGGAGCTGACCAGGATTAACGACGCCACTCCCGCAAGCCAGTACACGGTGACCGTCGCAGGTTCTTCTTCCCCTTCACCGACTCGGACGTCGTCGAGTTCTCCAGCTTGATAGTAGCCACAGGGTGAGAGCCGCATCAAATTTCTCCCTGCGGCTTGAGCTTTCCACCAACCCAACGCCGCCGCCGCATCGGCGCCGGTGCCCTCCTTCCCACTCCACCTAGCCAAGTCGTCGGCCGCCATCAGGGCGCCGGCGGCCTCCCTCCCCGCCCACCTAGCCTCTCCCCCCCTTCAGAGATGGGTAGCCGCCTGCAGCTGTCGGATTCCGAGCTCAGCGCCCCGTCACTCACCTCCCGCCGCTCCCCACCGCCGGTCCGCCCCCAGCCCCGCTCCCTGGTGGTCGCCCCCGCTGGCCTTGGTCTGGGCTCGCGCGGTTGGGACGCTGGCGCTGGCCCTAGCCGCCCTCCGGCGCCCGTGGTCCGTGGAGCGCCTGTTGAGGATGCGCCATGGCAGCTGCAGCAAGGCCGCCGCGCCCGTCAGCGGCAGCGCCGCGAGGTGAGGGCGGGGCCCAGCGCACCACGCTCCCGTCGCTCCCGCGTGGACCCGCGGCAGATCCGCCCTGCCGCCCGCCCTCCTGCCGGCAACCGCATCCCGGTGGAGCTGCACGGCTGCTGCTACAACTGCGGTGAGGAGTCCCACATCGCTGCGGCGTGCACCAACGAGACCAAGTGCGTGTCATGCGGCGAGGTTGGCCACACTTCGCGTGACTGCAACTGCAAGCGGCAGCGGAGCTCATCGGAGTCTGAGCGCGGCCGGCGCGTCGCTCCGCCCCTCCGCCATGCCACGGGTGGGGCGGCCAGGATGGCGGCTGGGCTGCCACCGCCGCCGCCTCCGCGCTCCTCCTCGGCGTCCGAGCGGTCCTGGCGTGATGTGGTTCAGGGCACCGGTGGTGATGGTGGCTTAGGCCCCCTCCCGGCGTCTTTCTCCGTTCCATTCTCGCGCGCAACCGTCTCCTCCGACGTGAGTGAGCCCGTTACGGTTCCGCCGGCGGCTGCCAGCTCCAAGGAGGTCTGCTACCTGCCGGTGTCGCCGGAGATGGTGCAGATGGAGGACAATCTGCGCCGCGCTGTGGTGGTGGTCGTAGAGGCTGTCCGCCAAGGGTTCGAGGTCTCCTCGGATGTGGTCGCCGGCGCGATTCACCAGGCGTTCGGCTTCATCCCGGCAGAGGCCTTCTCCATCCGTCCATATGAGCCAGAGGACTACCTCATCCTGTGCGCCTCCTTCGACGTCATGGACCAGCTGGTGGTGGCTGCGCGGCTGGTTTCCCCGCTGTTCACGGTGCGCTTCTCCCAGTGGTCGAGGTTAGCGCACGCCCAGCTGGGCGAGGTGCCGGTACGCGTGGACCTTGAGCTCCGCGGCATTCCCTCGCACGCTTGGGAGCAGCGGACGGCGGACGTGCTGCTCGAGGGCTGCGGCCTCCTTGACTCCGTCGACCCAGCTACCGTCGACCGGACTGACATGTCCTGCTTCCGGCTATCCGTCTGGACCCCGGATGTCGAGTCTATACCGGCGGCAAGGTGGCTAGCTGTGCCAGAGCCTGGCGCAGGTGTGCGCTTGGTGGTGTCCACGGCGCGCCGCAGGCCAAGCGCCATCGCGCCGAAGGTCTTGTGGTACCGGATTCGGTTCTGGATCACTGGGATTTGTCGGGATGAGCCGCTACCGCCGTCGGACCCGTCGTCCGCGCCCTCGTCTGGGCCTCAGCCTGATGAGCGGCCGCCGGAGAGACGTCGTCGCCGACGCCGCGCTGGCAGGAGGCATCGCGGCCCTAGGCATGGCCGCGGTGCGGCGAACGTTGGGGGCAGGCGGGCAGGGCGACACTGGCGGAGCTTGTGACGCGATGGCAGCTGCTGTTCAGGTGGCGGCCGTCGCTCCGCCGCCGGCGAGCAACGCTGCTGTCGCCGTTGCCGGTGCCGGCGATGATGACCGTTGGGCTGCAGGGCCTAGCGGCGCAGGAGTGGGCACGGGCCTGAGCGAGGGTGGGGCCGCCACCCCAGTGCGCATGCTGCTGCGCAGCCCTGCTTTGCTGCAGGCTAGCCACTCCCGTGAGGACTCCTGCTCCGTGGTGGGCCACTACATGCATGGGCGGCAGAGCGTGGTCAGCAGCATGCACTCGGTCCAGGGCTGTTTTAGGCCTGTTCAACGGGACGGTTCGCCTGCTGTCGCGGATGGGGACAGAGATTCTACCTCCATTCTGTCTGGGAACAGAGAGGCGCTCGACGCGGCAGAGGCTTTGCTGTCGAGGCTCAGAGCTGCGAATGCGTCCAACGGTGGGCCATCGGCATCTACCTTTCTTTCTCCCTCCAAGGAGAATCGGGTGGGCACGGCGGCTGCCCAGTCGGCCCCTTCGCAGGCCCACGCTTTGAGTTCGAGGGCGCAGGCCGACAGCATGAGGTCAACTCCGGGCCCCTCTCCGGCTGGGTCCGCACACGTTGGAGCCCCTGTTGCGGATGCGCAGCCAGCGGAGCAGGTGATCGGCGAGCTGCGTTCCACGCCGCCATCAGCTGAGGCTGCTGGGCCGGCCCATCTTGGCGTTTCACAGGCTAGAATCGTCGACGCCATGGGCGTTGTGCAGGACACCGCGGGAGCTGCGCGTGACCCCTGCACAGCGGACCTGACGAAGCTCTTAAGCTTGCTACAAGGGTTCAGGCAGCAGATTGGCAACCCCCTGCTATCGCTGCCAGATCCCCACGTCGTGCGCCGGCGGCTGTTCGCTGGGTCCCGGCCGCCTACGAGGGTCAGTAAACGCATCGCCGCCAAGAAGCCCTGGTGGAAGCCTAGGACGCTCCTAGGGGACGATCTGTGGGCCTTCTCAATGGAAGATACACCAAATCTCAACGTGGCCGTTTGGAACACACGGGGCCTTAACAACCCGGTGCGTAGAACAGCCGTGCGTGTCGCGGTAGAGGATGCTAGGGCTTCCGTGGTTTGCCTTTGATATCACAGAGTGCTTCGGCCCCCGCTTTGACGGGTTTGCGTATTTGCCTGCTGTTGGTTCCGCTGGTGGGGTGATCATTGCGTGGAACAGTGATGGCGTCCAGGTCGTCGGTTCGCGGACGGACCAGTTCTCCGTGTCGGTGCAGGTTTCGTGCGCTGGAGGGCCTGCTTGGTGGCTCACGGCCGTGTATGGGCCAACTGTTGATGAGCTCAAGCCTTTATTCCTCGACGAGTTACGCGCGCTACGCGCCGTGCTCGCTGGCGCATGGGCAGTGGCCGGCGACTTTAACCTGATCGTCGATGCGAGGGACAAAAGCAACACACGGTTGAACCGCCGTTCCATGAGTATGTTCCGGCGATGCCTCAATGACCTTGAGCTACGCGAATCAAACCTCCTCGGCCGGCGCTATACGTGGAGCAACGAGCGTGATACTCCCACCATGGTGAAGCTGGATAGGTGGTTTGGTTCCGTGGAGTGGGATGAGATGCACCCTGATGCGTCCCTCTCGGCACTATCCTCTTCTCTCTCCGACCATTGCCCGATTCTTATGTCCACGGCGGTCGTTTTACCCATCAAGCGCCGCTTCAGGTTCGAGCGTTTTTGGGTGAAGCTAGATGGGTTCCTTGCCGAGGTTGAGAACCTATGGGGAAAGGACCCGGTCTCCATCAACCCGTTGAGGAATCTCGAGCGCAAATTTCGGGCCCTTGGTCGTGGTCTGCAGCGCTGGAGTCAGCGTAAGGTCGGCAGCATTAGAGACCAACTGCTCATGGCCAACGAGCTTATTCTTCGGCTAGACGTGGCCCAAGAGAGCAGGGCGTTATCGGCCGATGAGCTGGGGCTACGCCGCGGTCTCAAGAAGCGCATCCTCGGCTTGGCTTCGCTAGAGCGCACGATTTCTCGGCAGCGGGCCAGGGTCGCGGGCCTCAGCGACGGAGATGCTTGTGCTCAGTATTACCGCATCCTGTCGTCCAAGCGGCGCCGGCGGAATTTCATATCGAGCTTGCGGTTGGGGGATCGCGTGGCCTCTGACCAGTCGAGCAAGGAGGCCCTCGCCACAGATTTCTACGTGAGCTTGCTAGGCACGGCGCGACCGCGAGACTTTGATCTGTCGCTGCATGCTGTTGGACTACAACCTGTAGACCTTGCCGGTCTAGAGGCCCGTTTCACAATGGAGGAGATATGGGAAGCGGTCCGTGCAATGCCTGGGAACCGCTCTCCAGGTCCTGATGGCTTCTCATGGGAGTTCTATCGCAGCTGCTGGCCAGTGATTAAGGAGGATGTTTTCGCTGCTCTGCATGCGATCTGGATAGGCAGAGACCAGGGATTTGACTCCCTAAATGACGCGTTGATCACGCTGCTACCTAAAAAAGATGGAGCTATTGATCTCGCGGACTTCCGGCCCATTAGCCTCGTCCATAGCTTTGCTCGGCTACTGACCAAGGTCTTGGCGCGTCGTCTTGCGCCACGGATGTCAGAGCTCGTTGCAGACAACCAGACGGCATTCATTCGTGGACGATGCATACATGACAACTTTCTGCTCGTGCAGGAGTCTGCTAAGGCGCTTCATGCTAAGAGGGAGGCCTCCATCCTGCTGAAGGTGGATATCGCGAAAGCGTTCGACAGCATATCTTGGCCCTTTCTCCTGAGTGTGCTTCGGCAGCGAGGTTTTGGGCCTCGGTGGCTGCGGTGGGTCGTGCTCCTGCTCCGGTCGGCGCAAACGAGGGTGCTCGTCAACGGCCACGCGGGCGATGCCTTCCGGCATGCGCGTGGCCTCCGGCAAGGAGACCCCATCTCCCCCCTCTTGTTCGTCATCGCCATGGACGTGCTCGCCGCGATGTTCCGCATGGCGGAGCGCTCCGGCGTGTTGTCGAACCTCGGGACTATCGGGCTCAAACACCGAGTGTCACTCTACGCCGATGATGTCGTGGTTTTCGCCAGGCCGGGGGAAGATGAGCTTGTAGCAGTACGTGGGATCTTGGACTGTTTCGGCGAGGCATCCGGACTCAAGGTGAACTTTGCTAAGAGTGCCGTGGCCCCGATACAATGCCCCGAGATGGCAGTGCAGCTTGCCAGGAGCACCTTCTCGTGCCAGGTGATGACACTGCCTTGCACGTACCTCGGTCTCCCGCTGTCCTTGCGCAAGCTTCGCAAGTCCGACCTCCAGCCCGTCCTTGACAAGCTCGCCAGCAAGCTGTCGCTATGGAGAGCTAGATTGATGACGAGGGAGGGACGCGCGGTCTATGTACATGCCGTGATGACGGCGTCCATCATTTACCACCTCATGGCCCTTGACCTCGAGCCGTGGTTCCTGCAAGCGGTGGACAAATTGCGCCGCGGTTTCCTCTGGGCCAAATCCGGCGAGGCCCATGGAGGATGCTGCGCTGTCGCCTGGGACCGCGTCTGTCAGCCCAAGTATTTGGGAGGACTAGGCTTCCACAATCTGCGCTTCCTGAACACGGCGCTGCGCACGCGGTGGCTGTGGTTGCAGAAGACGGATGCCACAAAACCCTGGAACGGTCTCGACCTGGCGATCAGTGGTGCGTCTCACCACCTCTTCAACGCGTCGGTGGCGATCACCGTTGGAGCAGGCACATCCCTCCTCTTCTGGGCGGACGCCTGGATCGGGGGCCTAACGGCGGGCACCATCGCGCCGACGCTGATGAAGCACGTCAGGCCAGGGATTCGGCGAGTGCGCACGGTGGCCGATGGTACGCAGGCCAACGCTTGGGCGCGTGATATTTCTGGAGAGCTAACGGTGGAAGCGCTCTGGGATTACCTCAGGCTGTGGGGAGCGGTTCAGGACGTACCACGGCTGGCCCGAGAGGACGCTGATTCCTTCCGATGGAAGTGGACCGCTAACGGTTCTTATTCCTCGAAATCGGCTTACCTGACGTTGTTCCACGGAACTACGGCGCTGCCAGGTGCGACTCATGTGTGGAACTCGTTCGCCCCGCTCAAGTACAAGATGCACGCTTGGCTTGCGTTGCGTCGGAGGTGTTGGACTGCGGATCGCCGGCGGAGGCGGGGCATGCCGACGCACATCATGTGCCCGTTGTGTGGCTCGAGGGAGGAAACCCTTGACCACATCACTCTGCAGTGCCCATTCGCTCTTGCGATCTGGACCGGGGCAGTCACAACTCTAAATTTACCTAACATCGTGCCCTCGGAGCGCGCCGAGATTGGGGAGTGGTGGCCTGCCGCAACGGCTAGGTTCGCGGCTAAGGAGAGGAAGACCGCCAACTCCTTCATCATGCTCGTCATGCGCACGCTTTGGCTTGAGAGGAATGCGCGCGTTTTTGAACGCTCGCCGACCACGGCACAAAGCACGCTTCGTTTGATGCTCGAGGAGTGGAACACTTGGTTGCGGTGTAGGCGTGGGTCTCAAAGAGATACCGGTTAGCGGCGCGTGTGTGGGTGGTGGGCGCCCTAAGCGGCGCCGCCAGTGGAGTGTGTTTTTCCCCTCTCACTTTGGCTTTGTATTCGGCCATCGGCCTCTCTCGTTCACTTAATATAATGACGCGCAGATCTCCTGCCTGCTTTGTTTAACTGCGTCATCGCGTCTGGTTCTACCGGTTTGGGGTCATCAACGGCGTCTTCGTCAGTTCACGCACACAAGCTCCAGCCTTTACGGCGTACGCGGACGCCTGGTTCCGAGCCAGTACCACAAGCGCATCGCCCCTGACATGAAGACTTCCTCATCTTGTTTACCCGTCAGTGCGTAATCTACACGATTTCAGTTTGGTTCTTTTTCAGCTAACTAGATTGAACGCCCAGCCATTCAGCAGCTTGCCTGCCTGCTTGCCTAATTGGGCTAGCTAAACATTTTGGTCCCGTTTGTTTTACAAGCAACACAGCTCAGTTTTCTTCAAATCTGAATTCCGTTTCGGTGGTTCATCTTTGCCTATAGCTAGCTGATCCATGTTCCTGGATCGAAATAAAGTCAGCAATCTTTTTAACTGTCTGTGCACAAGCCCATTTTTAATTTCAGTCTTCAGTAGTTTACCATCGCTAGTTCCTGTCGCCAGATGCCCCAAAAGCTTTGCTCTGTTTTAACGTTCAGGTTACAGTACAGTTTTGTAGTCAAAACAGTTGCACAAGTTTCAGGTTTCAAACTAGACCTCACTTCAGTCCTTTGCTAGCTTCTTGTTTAGCTAGTTATTTTTGGTCTCCATTGTTTACTCCAGTTTTTGCATTCTATCCTATTCCAGCACCGGAGCCGATTACTCAATGTTAAGCTAGTTTTCGGTTACAGGTTCAGTTCAGCTTTGCGTAACCAGAAACTCGTCCAGCAGGCTGACTGGATGTTTGGCTGTGCAACCTTTTAGATGCATTTGGTTAGACTAAAAGCTTTTGCATTCGGTTATCTGCAAAACTGGAGCAGCGTACTAGATTAAATAGAATTGCACGTTGTTCAATATTTAATTGCATTACTTAATATTGAAAACTTTGGAAATTCATAACTCCTTTTTGGTAATTCTAAATTCAGCGAACTTTATATCGATTTGTATCAGAAAAATTCAAGTAATCTGAATGTTGAACTATCATGCATCATAGCCCCTTCTAGCTTCGGCCAAATGGAATAACCAAATAAAATCAAATTAAAATGTTTGCTATTTATGTTTTGTCTTTTTAATTTCAATGCCCACTTAAATTTGACAAGCATGGGCCATTTGCACACTAGTTGTCATATCATCATTTTGCGCATTGCATCGCCGTGATTGAGTATGTTCCTTTCTATGTATGTTTGGTTTTTCGCGATTAGACGAGACCGAGGAGTTCGAGGGAGAGTACGACTACCCACCGCCGGAGGACTACACGCCGAGTACTACTTCACTTGACTTGACAGGCGAGCCCTTTTCTCTCTACCCATTTTACATTTTTGCTCTCGCTCTATATTATATCCTTGTGTTACGATGCTTTGTTCGAGTCACGTGTCCTATCCACCTATTTATTCAAAGCAAAGCCATAGAACCCTCCACACATCCTATTACCCGTTTGCTTGTTTGAGTTAGCCTTGCGAGTCGTAGGCATGCTTAAGTTATTTCCAGTTGTTTTATCTTATCGGGTTGTTGGGAAGTTTATCACATTCTCTACTTGATATATGAGATGGATATGAATTGGAGATAAGTTGGTTATTAGATGTTGGAGATAAACATGATTTAATTATGTTACAACTACACTTGATTAAGCAGAGGCATCAGTGAGTCATTTTGCCCGTTTTACGACGGCTCACTTGTGTCCCCTAGGACCCCGAGTTCGCATGAATTGTTCTAAGCTGAGCGCGCTAACCACTCGCGGAAGATTCCATGGGGTCTCCCTTGACTTACTACTTTTTCTCAAGTTAGTTTACCGGGGGCCACAACACCGTATTTACATTTGGATTTGGATTTGGGTGGAGTCACCTTTCATGGTGGCGGAGTCTCTAAGCCCCCCTTGACAGGGTGTGGTTGTGTCACCTCGTAAGGTTGGCAGGTTTATTTGACTGCGGGACATTTTTATGCGAAGCTGGTTGATGCCTCTCGAAAGAGTCCTCCTCCAGACTGAGCCACCGGCGCAAACTTTTGAGTCCGTCCCCGAAGCTCGGCCGACTTCGTAGCGGGTAGCTTAGTAGGGTGGCCCCCCTAAACTCTCTTGTAGAATTAGCAACGGTCTCGTCGTGATATCCATCCCTTGTCTAGGTTGGATTGATCGAGCGTGTATGTGTACATTGGTGCACCCCTGCAGGGTAAGTCTTTTCGAAAAGCCGTATCCGCGGTTATGGACGACTTGGAGCCGTTCTACTCGATCATAGAATAACTTGCACCTAATTAATGATAAAATGTGGCATAGTAAATAGTTCTACTATAATATTAAATTGTTATAAAATTGTTAACCGTGTGAGTGCCTTTGAAATTGCTTCTTCGTGTGGTAACAACGAGGTGATTCATCGTCTGGGTTATGTTTGCTGTAGTATTCTAGTTCTTTACTTTATGCGCTCTCTTACCTTCTTTAAATAGACGGAAGTTGTACTGTGTCTCTGTAGTAAAGTGCTTTTGTCGCCGCTAAGTCCACCATAAAGCTCGGTGAGCACAGCCTAGTTCTAGCCTCGCTGAGTATGTGCCTCGGTACTCACCCTCGTTTTATCAAACCCCATTAGGTACGGATGGCTACGACACTTCTGCAGGTTTCTGGGTTGAGCTTCCGAGCGACGACACGCTGTAGGCACAGGGATTCTGGGCAGGAGACTTGGACCGTGGATGGGCTTCACGTCGTTATGTTCTAGGCCTCTTAGGCCAATTTGTACTCTTGTCCGTACTCGGACCTATCTTCGCTTTCGCTCTGATGTATGAAAGATTTGGGACATGTGTCCGTTGATGTGTCATTCGGATATTTTGCCGTATGTATGGCATTTGGATTATATAAACTTCTTTCCGGTTTTTGTGTCATACATGTTCATGTTGTGACATTGGACTATTTCAAACCCTGCTTGTGCACCGTGCGTGTATGTTTTTATGAAGTGCACGAGAAGGGCGACACCCGGGCTTGGAGATCGCACTTGGGCCTATGGGGGCTATTTCGCGTATGGGGGTGTATAGCTGGTGTGTCCGCTATGCCTGCCTAGGATCTAGGCCTACTGAGGGGACTCTACTTCCCTCTTAGAAACCCTGTGCGTGAGATCCTCATACATACTTGTGATTATTCTTCCTACTCCCGGGGTCGACAGACTTGGTATCAGAGCATGGAACTGCCCTAGGACCCTACGTTTGCAGCGGCTGTTGTTGTGTCTAGAAAGTATTTTATTAGTTATTCAGGAAAACTAAACGTGAGAGTAGGAATTCTTCACTTTATTTCTTATCCCACCCACCCGCCCTTTGTTCTGGTGAGGGAGAGAAACGAGTTTTACTATTCTTTCCCCAATTTCAAACTAGGTTTTCACGCGGAGGCCATCGTTCATAGTACCTTAGGAAATTGTCAGTTTGTTTTGGGTTACTTAAAGTTGCTTCGATATCATCTTCATAAATCTTACTTCTTGTTAGTATTTTGATACTATCAAAAGTTTCAGTTGATCCGGTGCCTTACAATCAATCCTCTATCTTCATGCAGATGGCGATCAACCAGGTCATCCGCATGACTCGGTGCAAGCACACCACTGGTCACCCAGCTCTACTTCGAGACATGATGATATACCTCGGCTACACCTGGCACCCAGAGTACCGCGTGCGAGAGCTCACTCGTGCGTGGAACCAGCAGTGCTACAGGGCTGAGCTACACATCCCGGACGGTCGAGGACGCCTTGCTCTGTACAGCTTCTCCGCCGTAGGATACACCATTGAGATGGCTATTCAGCGGGTGGCGTACGTGGGTCTTACCGTGCTGAGGGCCAAGCGCGCAGAGTTCTACACTTCACCTTTCAGCTACATTCCTTGTGGCTACATCGTCCCTGAGACTGGAGAGCACTTCGCTCTGTACCATAGCGGCCCAGCGTGGGAGGACGATCGCTTTCGCTATACAACTCAGTTTGTACAGCACCACGACAGGGTCACTCAGGCTCTTCTCTACGAGCTGGACACAGTTCGCGGCCACCTTTGGAGAGCTCTCCATCGCCTGTCCGCTTACACCGACCTGCAGCCCTCAGATGACACTTACCCCCAGAGACTGGAGTTACCATAGAGTTGTGCTTTGCCAGACGTTGGTGGCTACACGCCAGAGAGTGGACCGCTCCTTTCGATTGATCCTCAGCACACGGGTCCACTTCTGTACAGGGAGCAGGGTTCCGACGCTCACTTCAATGGCACTCACAGGCTTTGCCTTCCTTCCTACCCGTCCAGCATTGGTCGTCATGCTTCTCTTGTCGGTTGACTGCTTGTAGTTCAGCTATTCCACCTTCCTGTGTGACGAGTGGGATAAGCCAGATGTTTTCTTTGCATCCTCTTGTGTACTCAAACCATGTATGGCGTACCTTGTGGAATGCTATGTCTTGTTCAGATATCTTGTCATGCTATTCGTGTCGTTATGATGCATTTTGATGTTATTAATGACTGTTTCATGATCTTATCGTGTGCACTCTTTAATGCTTTCCCAATCGCTAGTTCGGTTATGTTACCCGTCTAACGTGTTAACGTATTTTTCAAAGTAGGATGCCTCCAAGAAGGGCACCAGACCAGCCGCCACCATCTGAGTTGGGACAGGCATTGCTGCAGATCACCCAGCTGGTTGCGCAGATGCAGCAATACCAGCAACAGCAGTTTGATCAGGGTGGACGTCGGCCCGAGGGGAGGGCGACGATCAGAGACTTCATGGGTCTGAACCCGAGGCCGTTCCAGGCGACGGATGAGCCGCTGGATGCTGATGATTGGCTCCGTGAGGTCAACCGCACTCTCAACAATTCAAGAGTAGCTGAGGAGGACAAGGTTGGCTTTGCCACACACATCCTAAGGGGTGAGACCGCTGCTTGGTGGGAGCACTACCTTGAGATGCGCCCAGCAGGATCGCCACCGCTCATGTGGGCAGACTTTACCGCTGCTTTCCGGGAGCACCACATCTCTGAGAGCGTTATGGAGCGGAAGAAGCAGGAATTCTGCATGCTTACTCAGGGCTCCAAGACTGTGTCCGCGTATAGCAGGGCCTTCACTCGCCTTGCCCGCTATGGTGGAGATGAGGCCTCGACTGACGAGATGATGCAGAAGAGGTTCCGCAATGGCCTCAGCCCAGCTCTCAAGTATGCGCTCACACATGTCCCATGCAAGACCTTCGAGAAGCTTGTTGACACAGTTATCAAGGAGGAGACAGGCAGGCAAGCTTTCGAGGAATCTAGAAAGCATGCTAGAGACTTGGGCTCTACTTCTACACCACCTGCCGCTCAGAAGCGTCGGATGTGGGTTTCTACTGCACCCACTTCCACACCTCAGAGGCTAGCTTCGCTACCTATGCAGAGAGGCTTTGTACCACGCCTACCCGGCCCTCAGATGGCGCCCGGGCAGCTTCCTCCACCTCCACGCCCGGTGTACAGAGGCCAGACTACACCGACATGGCAACATATCATCTACTGCTACAAGTGCAAGGAACCAGAGCACTTCTCTGTCCATTGTCCTCAGAGGCAGGCGGCACCACCCCGCTCGACACCGACTACTGCGGTGGTGCGTGCACCCACGCCAACTCCGGCCCGTGCCTTCCACAACAACAGGCCGGCGCCGAAGGCGGCACGCGTCAACAACGTCTCCCTCGAGCAGGCCGAGCAGGCTACCGACGTCGTGCTTGGTACCTTACCTGTGAACTCTATCCTTGCATCAGTTTTATTTGATACTGGTGCTTCGCACTCTTTCGTGTCCACAAGATTTGCGGATAAGCATGGTTTACCTATGGATCCTTTGTCCACACACCTCGCTGTTCATTCTCCAGGAGCCCAAATGATGTCTTCTAAGATAAGCCATGACAACCAAATCTACATTGGGGGTCAGATGTTCCTTGCCTCTCTTTTAGTACTCCAAAGTTCCAACATTGATGTCATCCTTGGCATGGATTGGTTGAAGGCCAACAATGCGATACTTGATTGTGGCAATCACTCTGTTACTCTTCCTACCCCCTTTGGCAACATCATCTATTCTCCAAAGAAAACACCTTCTATCCAAATCTTTGCCTTAGAGGCACAACCTCTTCCGGAGCTTGAGAATGTACCGGTGGTCTGCGACTTCCCCGATGTCTTTCCTGAAGAGCTTCCGGGTATGCCTGCTGACAGAGCCGTCGAGTTCGTCATTGAACTAGAACCTGGAACAGCTCCCATTTCGAAGCGACCATACAAAATGGGCCCTTTGGAGTTAGCTGAACTCAAGAAACAACTGGATGAGCAAGAAAGGCTTGGTTTCATCCAGGCTAGCACATCTTCGTGAGGCTCTCCCACAATCTTTGTCAAAAAGAGGGATAAGACCGATCGATTGTGCGTGGACTATCGAGCTCTAAATGCAAAAACAATCAAGAATAAATATCCCCTTCCTCGCATCCAAGATCTCTTCGATCAACTTGCAGGTGCCGTAGTGTTCTCTAAGTTGGACTTGAGAAGCGGTTACCATCAAATAAAAATTCGCAAGGAGGATGTTCCAAAGACCGCCTTTACTACTCGGTACGGTCTCTATGAATACACCGTCATGTCCTTTGGCCTGACCAATGCACCAGCAACCTTCTCTCGCCTCATGATTTATGTCTTTATGGAGTATCTTGACAAATTCGTGGTGGTGTATCTTGACGACATTCTTGTCTACTCCAAATCTAAAGAAGAGCATGAAGAGCATCTTTGCCTCATTCTCGAAAAGCTTCGTGAGCATTGCCTCTACGCCAAGTTCTCCAAGTGTGAGTTTTGGCTTCCCGAAGTCTCCTACCTTGGGTATGTCATCTCTTCCAAAGGCATTGCCGTGAATCCAGAGCGAGTACAAACCATAATCGAGTGGGTTACACCGAAGAACGTCAAACAAGTCCGGAGCTTCCTCGGTTTGGCAAGCTATTGCCGCTGTTTCGTTGAGAACTTCTCCAAAATCGCAAAGCCTATCACCGATCTCCTAAAAAAGACAAGAAATTCCTTTGGACTCCGAAGTGTGAAGAAAGCTTCAAGGTGCTGAAAGAGAAGCTCACTTCTGCACCAGTTCTTATTCCTCCAGATACTTCCAAGCCTTTCCAGATATTCTGCGATGCATCTCTTTAGGGCTTGGGAGCCGTTCTAATGCGAGAGCGCCAAGTTGTGGCTTATACCTCTTGGCAGTTGCGCACCCATGAGCTCAACTATCCCACACATGATCTTGAACTTGCAGCTGTTGTCCATGCTTTGAAAGTATGGCGACACTACTTGTTGGGCAATCGCACAGAGATCTTCTCAGATCACCAAAGCCTCAAGTATATCTTCACTCAACCTGATCTCAACCTTCGTCAAAGGAGATGGATTGAAACCATCAAAGATTTTGATTTGTCTATCAACTATACTCCAGGCAAAGCTAATCTCATGGTTGATGCCCTTAGTCGCAAAGCTTATTGCTCTAACCTCCTGGAGGAAGAAGCACCACCTCCTCTTCACGAAGAGTTCCAAAAGTTGAATCTCCAAGTGGTTCCTCATGGCTATCTTGCAAACTTGGTTGTTGAGCCAACTCTAGAGGAAATGATAAAGAAGACACAATTGCGAGATGGTTTAATAAAAAACATCAAAGCAAACATGCATAAGCCCAAGTACAAGTGCTTCTCTCTTGACAATCAAGGCACTGTCTTCTTCGGGGGCCGCATTGTTGTTCCAAAATTGCAAAGCTTGAGGGAGTTGATTATGAAAGAGGCTCATGACACACCTTTGTCTATTCACCCTGGTAGCACCAAGATGTACCATGATCTCAAGACAACATACTGGTGGACAAGAATGAAGCATGAGATAGCAAGCTATGTCTCCCAATGTGATGTCTGTCGCCGAGTCAAAGCTGAGCATCAAAGACCGGCTGGTGTTCTCCAACCTCTAAAAATTACAAAGTGTAAATGGAATAACATCGAGATGGACTTCATCACCGGGTTCCCAAAGTCTCGCAAAGGAAATGATGCTATCTTTGTAGTGATCGACCGTCTTTCCAAGGTCGCTCACTTCCTTCATGTCAAAGAGTCAATCTCCGCAAGTCAGCTGGCCCAGCTTTATACCGAGAAGATTGTCTATCTTCATGGAGTTCCCTTGGAGATAAGCTCAGATCGTGGAAGCATCTTCACTTCCAGATTTTGGGAAAGCTTTCAGAAGTCTATGGGAACAAATCTGCTCTTTAGCACAGCTTACCACCCGCAAACAAGCAGTCAAGTGGAAAGAGTCAATCAAATCCTTGAGGATATGCTTTGTGCATGTGTGATATCCTTCGGCATGAAGTGGGAAGAATGCCTCCCGTTTGCGGAATTCTCCTACAATAACAGCTATCAAGCTAGCTTGGGCATGGCACCGTTTGAAGCTCTCTATGGATGAAAGTGCAGAACGCCTCTGAACTGGTCTGAAACCGGCGAAAGGCAACACTTTGGGCTGGATATCATTAAAGATGCTGAGGAGAAAGTACGCATCATTCGCGAAAACTTGAAGATAGCCCAATCTCGTCAGAAGAGCTACTATGATAGCAAGCACCGGGACATGATCTATAATCCATGCCAATCATAAATTCTAGACCAAGCTTCTTTAAAACTTTCCTCATTCTTTTGTTTGAAAGTGAAGATCATTTCCTCGGGCGACAAAGTAGTAGCAACTACACTAGACATAATAAACAACTATAAAGGAAACTAATTTTTTTGTGTTTTTGATAAAACGATGCAAGTACAAATAAAGTAAAGCAAAACTTAAACAAAGTAAAGGATGTACATGCGAAACTCCCCTTGCAGAAGTCTTCTTTTTCCCCGGCAACGGCGCTAGAAAATTTATTGCTTATTGCGGCGGTGTTGATGTAAATCACCGTCCCGTTGGGAACCCCAAGAGGAAGGTATGATGAGTACAGCAGCAAATTTTCCCTCAGTAAGAAACCAAGGTTTATCGTATCCAGGAAAAAGCCAAACGTCAGAAGGTGATGCTTGCTAGCCTAGTGACACTCCAACAAGGGCGCCGTTAACGATACTTGTTAGCGCGTCTTCAACTAGTAGCAACGTGGAACCTGCACACAACACAACCAAGAACTTTGCTCCCAACATACGATGAGGTTGTCAATCTCACCGGTTTGCTGTAAACAAAGGAATGAGCGTATCGAGTGGAAAGCAATAGTAGTATGCAAGAAAGTAAACAGTGCGAGTAAAGTAAACAGGTAATAGCAATATAAAGGAAATTGGACCGGGGTCCACAGTTCACTAGTGGTGTCTCTCCATAAAATAAATAACACATGCTGGGTAAACAAATTACAGTTGGGCAATTGATAGAATAAAGATAACGTGCATATGTCGAGAGGATCACTATGAGATTTACTCTGGGCATTACAACAAAATACATAGACCGCCATCCAACTGCATCTATGACTAATAATCCACCCACGGGGATATCGTCCGAACACCCCACGAGTATTAAGTTGCGAACAACAGATAACTGCATTAAGCAAAGTGTGTAATGTAAACAAAGCATATGCCCTTGGGCATAAGAATGTTGTTTTCTCCCTAGTGGCAACAACACATCTACAACCTTAGAGGTTTCTGTCACTTCCCCAGATTAAATAGAGGCATGAACCCAACTATCGAGCATAAATACCCCCTCTTGGAGTCACTAGTATCTACTTGGCCAAGATAGTTGCTAACAACGGAGAGCATGCAAGATCATAAACAACATAGAGATAACATAAGATAATATTCAGCACATCAACTCAATCATAACACCAATATTCATCGGATCCCAACAAACACAACATGTAGAATTACATAACGGTGATCTCGATCATGTAAGGCAGCTCACGAGATCGAAACATAAAGCACATGGTGGAGAAGAAAACCATCTGGCTACTGCTATGGACCCATAGTCCAAGGTAGACTACTCACTCATCGTGCCGGAGGCAAGCATGGCGATGAAGAAGACCTCCGGTGGCGATTCCCCTCTCCGGCAGGGTGCCGGGAAGAGCTTCTGGACCCTCCCGATCTCGGGTCAACGACGACGGCGGATGTGTTTCTGGAAAATTGATCGGGTACTTAGGTTTTTCCCGTTGGGGGGTATTTATAGGCGAAGGGGCGGCGGCAGAAGTGGACCAGGGCGGTCACACACGTAGGGGGCGCGGCCATGGGCTGGGCCGTGCCGCCCTACTGTGTGGCCGGCCCGTGGCCCCTCTCCGTATCCTCTTCGGACTTCTGGAAGCTTCGGTAAATTTCTGGATGTTTGGCTTTTGTTTCGTCCAATTCTGAGAATATTTCCTGTGTAACTTTTCTGAAACACAAAACTAGCGGAAAATAGGGAACTAGCACTATGGCATCTTATTAATAGGTTAGTTCCAGAAAATGCATTAGAACGCCACGAAGTGTAACGAAACACTAAGCAAATAGTGTAAAAACAAGCATGGAGCATCAAAAATTATAGATACGTTTGAGACATATCAACAGCCGATGAGCAGATCTCGATCTGCAACCTCGGTTCGCGCAACGGTTGATCGGGAAGAGTTGGTGTCATTCTGTCACCCAAGCGGCCGACCGCGGCCGAGAGGAAGATGGCGGAGGCGTTGGCGGAGTAGGCGCAAGCCACCAACATGAAGCTGGATGCCTTGATGGAGCAGTTCGCCAGCCTCACACCGTGGGTGAAGAACATGGACGCCTCCATGGCCGATTTCTCCAACACGGCCGCGACGCTCAAGCTCCACGCCGAGGACACCGCGGCTAGGTTGGGTGACCTCGAGTCGCGTCCGCCCTCGGCCCCAACTCTGGTGGAGACGCTCTCAATGGCGCTGCCATCAGGCGAGGCGATGCGACAGCCCGATGGGCACGGGTACGACAACACATCACGGGGTCAGGTCCGCGAGATGCCCTGATCTCGTCGATTTCCCTTGGAAAATGGCATGATTGTTCCCCACCCTCATTACCGTGAGTATGGAGAGGATGAACACTTTGTGGGCAATGCTGCCTTATGGCAATGCTGCCTTATGGCTGAAAACTATTCAGTCGAAGCAGTATATCATTCACTGGGAGGATCTCCATAAGGTTGTTGAAATCTGTTGGGGCAAGAACAAATTTAATTTGTTCATGCGCCAGATACTTACCATCAGATAGACCGACACGGTTGAACTATACACTTAGAAATTCAACTGTCTTCGCAACCAAATTCTCCTCCATGATCCTAACACGAGTGAGGTGTTCTTTGTTGAGCGCTACATAGCGGAGTTGTTTGACGAATTATGTTATACTATGTGATAAGTCTCAAACGTATTTATAATTTTTGATGCTCCATGCTTGTTTTTACACCATTTGCCTTGTGTTTCGTTACACTTCATGGTGTTTTTATGCGATTTCCGGAACTAACCTACTAACAAGATGCCATAGTGCCAGTTCCCTATTTTCTGCTATTTTTGTGTTTCAAAAAAGCTACACAGGAAATATTCTCAGAATTGGACGAAACAAGTTCCAGAACTCCTATTTTTCCCGGAAGAGGACTGTCGTGGTTTCGTCAACAGATCTGCCATAGGGGTAGGTGTATGGCGGTTTGCGGAAGGGGGTGAACACGATGGAGCGATCCAAGACGGTGGTAGCACAAGTTTACCCAGCTCCAGATCCCGCAACGGTGGCGAGACCCTACGTGCTGCTATAATTCACTATATGGCAACAAGTGCTTGGTTACAATGATGAGGTTGGCTGTTTCACTATGCGATTGGCCGTGTGTCTAAGTTGTGCCTCAAGGGCTTCTCCACGCCGGCTTATAAAGGCGCCTGGCGTGGGCAACACGATGGTACCGGAGCGGATACAACTTGGAGTCCTAGACTAAGTCCTATGGGTGTACTACAAGGCAACCCGCCATGGGCCTATCTACGGATCCGCCATGAGCTCCTGCGTCCAGTACCGCCATGGTCTCTCCAGCAACTGGGCCGCCCGGTAGGCAATCCGCCATACCACCCTGATGGGCCACCCTGGCTTGCTGGTTTAGGACTACGTCGCTGGTATACCTATTTGGTATATCCCCAACAGTAGCCCCCAGGGAATTTCAAGATCGCCATTTCCATCCGCCATGCCTTGTTTTTGGTGAAATCCATCCGCCATAGCTTGTCTTTTCCTCTGCATCTGGATGGCGGTTCTTGATGTTCCTCTTTCTTCATCTTTCAATCCGCCATGAATAGCGGATCATGCGACGTAGTTTTAACTTAGGGAGATTTCCGGGATCCGTTGGATCATACCATAGAAATCCGCCATAATTTTCGGCACGTAGTTCCTTCTAGGGCAGGATTCACAGCGTACGCACTATTTCACTGAAGTTACTATTTTACCCTTGGACATGTGTCGCTGAACTAGGGTTTCCGTGATTAGGATGAGCGGTTCTGATGGCGGGCACAAATCTCAAGGTCCGGGATCTATATATACCCCGGCCTCTCACCCCCGACCTATTCACACCTCATTCACCCGCCATGCACTCTCTCTCCTCAGCGCCTCTACGAGAGCTCCGCGATCTCCGATGAGTCGCCATAGGAGTTCTTCGCCGTCGGTGACTTCTCCCGCCACAAACTCCATCGTCCTCCTCTTCCTTGCTCGAGATCTTGGAGATTATTTCCGCCACACCTCTAGCCGCCATGGATCCAGAATCGCCTCGTCAGGCTGCAATGTCTAAAGCTGCTGAAAGCTCGGCACGATCAATTGACACAGAATCCGCTATACCCAAAACTTCGGGAGGTAGCTGGGATCCCTGCAACCTAGATGAGGGAGCTCTATCTTCCTTGGAGCAGGAGGGACAGATAGCGGCCAAGGAGATTTCCAGATGGCGGGTAGATCCTGGTGCAGCAATGCCAGCCCCTTCCGATGGAGAGATCGTGATGCTGAAGTCTCACATCGACCGAGGCTTCAGCCTTCCACCATCCTACTTCTTGAAGGGCGTACTCCGGCATTACAGGTTATAGCTACACCATATTGCACCAAATAGCTTCACAGTCATAGCGGGATTCGTCGCGCTGTGCGAAGGATATCTGGGTATCAATCCGCGCGGAGACTTATTCCGCTTATATTTTAACATCCGCCATAACCGAGATGCGAATGGAGACCCTCGCAACTGCGGATCAGTCTCATTTGTTCCTCGGAGCGGGAAATCATACCCTTATATTACCCCGCATGACTTTGCAAAGGGATGGCGGGGATCTTTCTTCTATCAGGCTGACCAGGCCCCTCCTGAAAGGAAGTATGGCCTGCGGTCTTTTGTTGATGGTCCTACCGAGGAGCAAGATAGCTGGGGCGTTATGGACGATTTTACCATGGACGACGAATGCCAACTATGCTCATGACGGATTCCAAACTTGTGTTTTCTGGACTGACAGGTGCAGACACCATCCACTGCTGGATCTCACGGCGGATTCAGCCTCTTCAATATCGCCCATCTCTGATGTGTGAATATAGCGGAATCAACGACCCTCAACGTTATTCCAAGGAGGAACTATCTGCCGAAGAGATCGAGCATCAAATCCATAACATCATCAAGGTGGGACGAGATGAGCCATTGAAGCTAAAGATCCCCATGTATGAGAACGAAAATTGTCCAAAGGTGAGTGCCTTCCTGTTCCGCCATAACTGTTTATTTTCCTTGAATAACTTACATCTTCCTGCAGCTTTCTTCCCTTCCACCTTCCGAGCTGAGCCATCTAGTCCGTTACCCCCGGACAAAGGAACTCACTGATGATGAGGACGACACATCCTCATCTCCAAGAAGACAGAAGATGGCGGAAGAGGAGAGTGCGGCGGATGAGCCCACGGCAACGGTACCCCGTGGTGTTCACGGCACGGGCGGGCACATACGAGGATTAGGCAAGAGAGTTATCTCTCGCCATCCGTCCCCTGCTCTGCGCGGCCACTTAGACACCGTGCCTGAGCACTCCACTACTATCAAACTACCAGAGCGGAAGTAAGGAAGATATTCTTTTTTGATTTCATACCATTTCTAACTTGACTTGTTCTGATCTGTGACTTTGCGCACATGAGAAGGAAAGTTGCTGGCCAAAAGCCTCCAAGCACCAAACCATCCCCTGCCGCTGTTCCACCTACACCCGATGCTCCTGTTCGCCCAGCTGGACCTTCCCCTTCTGCCCAAAGGGCTAGCAAGATGGCAGGTGCCTCGGCAAAGGATGCTGGGCCCTCCACCCATCCTGCTAAAAGCGCAAAGAAAGTAAGCTTCAGCGGAAAGGCGGTCGAGATGGGCGCAGGAGTTGGGGAGGCCTCAAAATGGAAAAAGAAAGCAGATGCTCTTTTCCGCCATGACCACCTGCAGGAGGAGGCCAGTAACCATGTGTTAACCGCCATGTCATCGTTTGTTCAGAGAACCAGCATCGTGAAAGAGGTATGTACTCCCAGTAGCCCCCGAGCGTCGTGGCGGATTTCCATAGAAGATCCGCTATGGCGCTCTAAGAGAAGTACTTTTAAACTTTGCATAGTATAGCCCCCGAGCGCCATCATATTGTACGGTACTCTTTAGAGAACTTAAATTTTGCACTGAGTAGCCCCCAAGCGTTATGGCGGATAATTGTCCAGCATAAAGCTCTAAGAAGACTAAAAAATCATCATGAGTCGCCCCCGAGCATTATGGCGGATGGCTATTCGGCATAAAGCTCTAAGAGTGACTAACACATCATATCGTTTTGCTAGAATTACAAGAAAGTTGTGGAGGACCTGGTCCAGGTCGTCAGCTCGCAGGAGAAGGAGCTGGCGGAAAAAAGCGCTCTTGTGGCGGACTTGCAGCAGCAGCTCGAGAATAGCGGTAATTTTCTTTTGTCTTGGACAAGTTTAAGTACCTTTATGCTATCCGATCAATATTGTGCTTATATTTCTGCCATGCAGATGCTGCTAAGCTTAAGTCCACACTCGAGGGGGTGGAAAAGGGCCATGCTATTGCGATGGAGGGGTTGCATCAGCAGCTCCAAAAATCATTGGCCTCGAATACCCTCCTGGAAGAGAAGCTGAAGGACCAGGAACTCCAGAACCTGCAGAAGCACAAGGAGGTAGAGGATCTCCGCAAAGCCGCCGCCGAATTTGAAAAGCGGTGAGAAGGCTTTAATGAGATCCTCGATCATTTCCAGAAGACCCTGCTAGGTATCAATGGCTCTCCATACTGTGTAGCTTGTAATAATGTTCTATGCCGAATGTGACGCCTTGTTTGTTTCCGCTATGTAGCGACCCTGGAGCAAGGCGAGGTGGATTCCGCCATAGGCTTACGCATAGCCACCGACGCGGCGAAGAAGGAGCTGGATGGCCTTCTCAACGCTGGTCGTCAGGCATGCGGGAGTCTGCAGATAGCGGGCTCCGCTAGCCTCTCTGCCATAGGGCTCACCAAGAAGCTGCTGCTTGTGCCTGGGCTAGTGGCGGACTGGTGATACGTCCAAAACGTATCTACTTTCCCGAACACTTTTGCTATTGTTTCTCCTCTAATTTGTGTGTTTTGAATACAACTAACATGGACTAACACTGTTTTCAGCAGAATTGCTCTGGTGTCTCGTTTTTGTGCAGAAATCCAACTTTCAGTAAAGATTCGGGAAAAATCATCAAAAATCCTATTTCACTAGAAGACCCACGGAGCCAGAAGACGAGTCGGAGTGGAGGCGTGAGGCATCCACACACACAGGGGGCGCGGCCCAGGCCTGGCCGCGCCCACCTGGTGTGAGGGCGGCTCGGCCGTCTCCTCGAGCCCTCCTTTCGCCTACATATACCCCTTTACCTGAAAATATCGGGGAAACGACGTTTTTCCCAGATAGACTTCCGCTGTGCCGCCGCCATCAGAAACCGCGATTCGGAACCAGAAACTCCGTTTTGGCACCCTGCTGGGATGGGGATTTGGAGGAGATCTTCATCACCATCATCACCAACGTCACTCCATCAACCATCCATGACTCCCCCATCCATGTGTGAGTAATTCCCCCGCTGTAGATGAGGGGATGGTAGGGATTGGATGAGATTGTTCATGTAATTTGATATGAGATTGTTAGGGCATAGTGCCTAGTATCTTTATTTAGTGCCTATGACATTGTTGCAACTTGTTGTGCTTAATGCTTGTCACTTTGGGCCCGAGTGCCATGATTTCAGATTTGAACATGTTATTATTTCTATGATGATACTTGTTTATGGTCTTACCTACAAGTTGTATACACATATTGTTGTCCAGAACCCGAGGCCCCAAAGTGACAGAAATTACGATAACCGGAGGGGATGGCTATGATGTGAGGATCACATGTGTTCACCGAGTGTTAATGCTTTGCTCCGGTACTTTATTAAAAGGAGTACCTTAATTACCAGTAGTTTCCCTTGAGGCCCTACTGCAACAGGCTGGTAGGACAAAAGATGTCGTGCAAGTTTCTCCTTGTGAGCACGTACGACTATATAGGGAACACATCCCTATGATTGTTTGTACTAGGATGCTTTATCATTATTTATCTGCAATGCCCATGTCTCATTGATTTCATGAATTATCTTATCCATGCAACGCCCATCCCTATGCCTACAGTATTTGTCCCTACTGTTTACTATTGTTACTATTACCGCCGCTATTTTTTTACTGCTGTTACTGTTTCACTACTATCACCACTATAAAACTGTTGCTACTGATAAACCATTGCGAGCAAGACTGTTTCTAGGTGCAGCTGAATTGACAACTCATCTGTTAAGGCTTACATATATTCTTTGGCTCCCCTTGTGTCGAATCAATAAATTTGGGTTTTACTTCCCTCGAAGACTGTTGCGATCCCCTATACTTGTGGGTCATCAAGACTATTTTCTGGCGCCGTTGCCGGGGAACATAGCTTTATTTGTAAGTTCACTTGGTATTCATATTGTTTGCTGCAATCCTTTCATCATGGGTAAACCTCGTGATGGAAAAGTTCCTATATTGTCATCCACTACAAGAAGAGGTACAACTCTCAACACTTCTGTTGCTCTTGATTCACCATCTGTTATGAGTAAGTTGCTTACACCACCACATGCACACGCTACTGCTACTACTTCTGCTGAGATTGAGAATGCCACTGATAATTTAGATGATGCTTCTACTGTGCTTGACGAGAGTGGTTCACTAGGTTCCTTTTTAGATGCTACTATTGCTAGAACTAAGTTGGGAAACACCACTGTTACCCCTGTTAGTTCACCTGAGTCTAGGGAATGTCCTAGTGATGATTTTGATGATGCTTATATTGAGCTTAATGATGATTTTATTGCTGAAGCACGTGCTACTCGTAATGCTGCTGAGGTTAAAGAACTTCTTGCAAGACGTTCTGTTAGATATAATTTGTCTCCTGATCCTAAGTTTGCTGCTTCTCCCATAAATATTAGAGACAAGGATTATGATTTCTCTTTGGATTTATCTTACATATCTTGTTAGAGGAGTCAAGAGCCTATTGGGCCTTAGCCCGTTAGGTTTAGTTAGTCGCTTGCTTAGGGGCCAAGTCAGACCTCTCTGTATAATGAGAGGAGATGTATCAATCTAGGATCAAGCAAGTGACCCTTATCTCTAATTAACCCATTAGTCTTACATAGTCTTAGGGTTAATTAGAGATAAGGGTCACTTGCTTGATCCTAGATTGATACATCTCCTCTCATTATATAGAGAGGTCTGACTTGGCCCCTAAGCAAGCGACTAATTAAACCTAACGGGCTAAGGCCCAATAGGCTCTTGACTCCTCTAACATATCTATTGTTGAGAAAACTCCTTTTTGTGGTACTAAAGATGAGAGTGCTATGGAGCACATGAATGAGCTTTCTACTTTGAGTAATCTATTTTCTGATGATATTAAGCTCCGCACTTACTTTGTTGCTAAGATTTTTCCTTTCTCGTTGAAAGATGCAGCTAAAACTTGGTTTAATAGCTTGTCTCCTGGATCTATTCATAGTCCTATTGCTTTGGTTAATGCTTTCTTTCAGAAATATTTTCCTGCTAGTGCTCAACATGCTGTTGTGCAGAAAATCTTTGATTTTAAACAGGGAAAAGGAGAGATACTGCCTGAATCTTGGACGAGGTTTTGTTCTTTAATTAGAGCTTTACCTAAAGAGCCACTGCCTAAAAATGAACTCGTTGATATATTTTATAATGGACTAACTGATGAATCTAAGACATATCTGGATAGTTGTGCTGGTTGTGTTTTCAGGGAAAGAACTCCAGCTGAAGCTGAAGAAATAATGGCTAAAATAAGCCGGAATCATGATGATTGGACTCTAATTGAGCCGACACCAGCGCCATCACCTGCGCCATCTATAGAGCCTACGCCGAAGAAGAGAGAGATGATTGAATTAAATGATGAAGTTATGAAGGAAGCTAAGAAATCTCTTAAGGAGAAAGGTATTAAGGCCGAAGATGTCAAGAATTTACCTCCTATAGAAGAATTATGTAAGCCAATCCCTCACTCATAAACTATTGATGTCGTGGGGATGACTTAGGGGGCGCACCACAGGCCGGGCAATATGCCGGCCGGCGTCCCAGGAGTCCCCAAGGCTTCAGCACCAGAAGACCGGCTCCGCCCGAAGAGCCGGCTGCGCCAGCGGCCGGCTAGCGACTCCACCGAGGAGAACTGGAGCCGGTCGATGAAGACAAAGCTTCCCAACGACTGTCTAGCCAAAAGCAGGTTGGCCCCGACAAGAGCGGCGGGGGTGCAGGACGGGAGTGACGAGCGCCACGACCACGTCCAGCCAATGAGAGATCGAAGACCCTTCCCCACGATGGGATCCGAGGCAAAGGGGAAGGGATATACCCTCTAGATGCCGGCCCAGGGGAAAGGCACTTTATAAAGTGCCTTTGCCAGAGCAGGGCCAGAGGATGACGCCAAGGACGCCGCCGCCGAGGAGCCGGCAGCCGGCCGAATCGCTACCAAAACCTGTAACCAGGCCCCCGTCTATATAAGGGGGCCTGGACCCTTAGCATAAGAGAGATCCGATCTTCTTCTTCCTCCTCTAGCCCGAACAGCTCAAGGAGCATTGTAACCGATACTCTCCGATCAATACGAAGCAGGCAGGAAGTAGGGGTTTACCTCCAACCGGGAGGGCCCTGAACCTGGGTAAACCGTGGTGTCTCTGTTGGCACGATCCCGAGCCGGACCCATCGTCACCATCGTCGAGCCCCTCCGATAAGCCTACCCATGGCTACTGTCTCTAAATTCCCACGACAGTTGGCGCCCACCATGGGGCAAAGCGCGGTGGCGAGCGGAGTCAAGTTCCGGCCGGGACCCTCCGGCGAGAAGGTCGCCTCCGGCCTTGTCTGGAGGTTCGGCACCTTCGACTGCATCAGCGACAACTTGGCCCACTTCGAGAACGGCTTCGGCAACAGCGGCTCCTTCCTCGACGTCGGCAGCCACCGTTTCTACGTTGCCAAGCCCTTCCCGGAGGAGGTCACCGACGTCTTCGACTCTCTCTGCGAAGGAGGCTCAAGCTGCGGTGAAAGCAGCAATCTTGGCGCCATGGTCGAGGTGATGGCCCTGGGAGAGGATGAGGGCGGAGACTTACCGCGCCCCGAGCGCCCGTCGCTCGAGCGCCCACCTCCTCAGGAGCAAGACGCTCCACTCCCAGAGCGGGACGCCCCAGACGTCTCCGTGGTAGACCTGCGCATTCCCCTCGACCGCGTCATCGATCCCGCCCGGGTCGTCGAGGCCCTGGAGCGGACGTGCCTCGTTCTCCTTGGCAAGGTGGCTGAGGACGAGGCCAACCGGCGCCGTGCGAGCACCACGCTCAGCGAATTCTACGACGTGCATGGAGACGCACCGACCGAGCTCGCCCGTGACCTGCGCCACGGCTTCGCCACCGTCGTCCCCGGCCAGATCCAGCGGTCGCCATCGGCGAGCCGAGGCCGCAGAGGGCGTGGACAGGGCGGCCGTGCTCCGAGCGGCAGCGCCCAAGGCCGCCGCGCCCAGCAAGGCGGCGGTGCAAGCAGGCCACGCTTGATCGCGGAGTCAGCGCCAGGGTCGGAGTCCCAGGCTCGCCCATCGGCGCTGCACATCCACCTGTGGCTCGACCACGTCAAGACGTCCCTTAGGGGATCTGCTAGCTCAAAGCGAGCGGCTACTGACCAAGGAGGCCCAGGGGCTGCAGGCAGCGGTCACGGGCGCAAAGAGGGCAAGTACACCCTCGATGCTGCGCTCGATCAGCCGTGTAAGTTCCACACCTCCCCGGGCAGGGAAGCGACCCACTCCACGCGTGAGTGCCATTTCATGAGAGAGTTGGAGCAGCGTGCTCGGCAGATCCCTGATACGTCGTAGGCGCAACTGGCTGAAGGTCAGGAGGACCAACAGCGCGACCCGGCTGGAGGCGAGCCGGATCAAGATGATGACTTCCCGACGGATGTGGAGCAGTATCACATCTTCACTACCCCCGGCAAGGACAAAAGGAACGACCTTTGGCATGAGGCAGAGGTGAACGCTGTGATGCCCGCAGAACCCCAGTTCATGCACTGGTCCGAGGCGGCCATTACATGGGGGCGCGAAGACCACCCGAGGTTGATGCCCAGCCCTGGAGAGTATGCTCTGGTCGTGGATCCTGTCGTGTGTTCCGATACGCACATGTGCCGTTTCTCCCGCGTGCTCATCGATGGCGGTAGTAGTATCAACCTTCTTTATCGAAGCTCTCTGGAGAAGTTGGGCATCCCGCTTGCTCAGCTGAAACCTAGCCGGCTCACCTTCCATGGCATCGTGCCTGGGCATTCTTGCACCCCTTTGGGCAAGGTGCAGCTGGAGGTTCTCTTCGGAAAGAAGGGGAATAGCCGCCGCGAGCCCATCTGGTTCGAGGTGGTGGACATCAGCAGTCCCTACCATGCGCTGCTAGGCCGTCCAGCCCTGGCCAAGTTCATGGCGGTCCCGCACTACGCCTATCTAAAGATGAAGCTCCCAGGGCCCAGAGGTGTGATCACGGTCTCGGGAAACTTCCAGAAGTCCCTGGCCTGCGCAAAGGAGAGCTCGCAGCTGGCAGAGGCGCTGGTCGTTGCCGAGGAGAAGAGGCAGCTTCTGCACCGCGTGGAGCTGACCCAGCAAGACGTGTCAGTCCGCCAGTCACCGGTGGAGCAATTCAAGCCGGCCAACGACACCAAGAAGATCCTGCTGGATGAAAGCGATCCCTCCAAGTACGTCATCATCGGCACCGGCTTGTCCGCCAAATAGGAAAGCGAGCTCACCAGCTTCCTCCATGAGAATCGGGACATCTTTGCATGGTCTCCAAAGGACATGCCAGGTGTGCCGAGGGAGCTGGCTGAGCACTCACTCAATGTCAGGTCGGATGCCAAGCCGGTCAAGCAGCCATTGCGACACTTTGCAGAAGAAAAGAGGAAAGCTATTGGTGAGGAGATAGCCCGGCTCCTTGCAGTCGGCTTTATCATTGAGGTGTTTTACCCTGACTGGCTTGCGAACCCAGTCTTGGTTCTGAAGAAGAATAACACTTGGCGAATGTGTATTGACTACACCAGCCTCAACAAGGCTTGCCCCAAGGACCCATTTGCGTTACCGCGCATCGACCAGGTGATCGACTCCACAGCCGGCTGTGACCTGTTGTCTTTCCTGGACGCCTATTCAGGTTACCACCAGATCCCGCTCTTCCAGCCGGACCAGATCAAGACCTCCTTCATCACCCCATATGGAGCCTACTGCTACGTTACCATGCCGTTCGGCCTGAAGAACGCTGGAGCCACTTACCAGCAAACCATGCAGCGATGTCTGCAGGGGCAGATTGGGAGGAACGTGCACGCTTATGTGGACGACATGGTGGTGAAGACCAAGCAGAGCGGCACGCTCCTGGACGATCTCAAGGAGACCTTCACCAACCTGCGACGCTATCGCATGAAGCTCAACCCTGAGAAGTGCACCTTTGGTGTGCCGGCTGGACAGCTCCTAGGTTATATCGTTTCCCAGCGAGGGATCGAGGCTAACCCCTCGAAGATAAAAGCCATCGAGGCCCTAGAGAAGCCCACCCAGCTCAGAGATGTGCAGAAGTTCGCTGGTTGTTTGGCCTCGCTTAGCCAGTTCGTCAGCCGGCTTGGGGAGAAGGCCATGCCGCTGTACCAGCTGATGAAGAAGACGGACCACTTCGTTTGGTCCCAGCGCGCTGACGACGCCTTCAACGACCTCAAGCGAGCCTTGTCTACCGCGCCAATCTTGGCAGCGCTGGCTCCACGAGAGCCAATGCTGCTCTACATCGCAGCAACCCCGCGCGTCATCATCGTGGTGATCGTGGTGGAGCGCACCGAGGAAGGTAAAGAGCTGCCGGTTCAGCGCCCGGTGTACTACTTGAGTGAGGTGCTCACTCTCTCCAAGCAGAACTACCCGCACTACCAGAAGGTCGCGTACGGCGTGTACATGGTGGCCAAGAAGCTGAAGCACTACTTCGAGGAGCACCCAATCACGGTGGTAAGCACCACTCCGCTCTCAGAGATCATCGGGTGCAAGGACGCGTCGGGAAGAGTGGCCAAATGGGCGATCGAGCTCGCAGCTCATACCATTCAGTACAAGCCCAGGACGACGATCAAATCGCAGGTCATAGCGGATTTCTTCGCTGACTGGGGAGAGCACCAGTACCTACCGCCGGCTCCGGACTCCACCCACTGGCGCATGCACTTCGATGGCTCCAAGCTGCTCGGGGGCTTGGGAGCCGGCGTCGTTCTCACCTCTCCCAAGGGAGACAGGCTGCAGTACGTGCTGCAGATGCACTTCCGTGCGTCGAACAATGTTGCTGAGTACGAAGCCCTAGTACATGGGCTCAAGATGGCCAAGCAGATCGGCATCAGGAGGATCCTCTGTTTCGGAGACTCCGACCTAGTAACGCACCAGGTCTCAGGGGACTGGGACGCCAAGGACGCCAACATGGCCTCCTATCGCTTCTACGTGCAGCAGCTCAGCGGATTCTTCGAGGGTTGCGAGTTCCACCATGTCCCCAGAGCAAACAACAAGGAAGCAGACCGGCTGTCCAAGATCGGCTCCACCAAGCAGGATATCCCAGCCGGGGTGTCCCTGGAGATCATCCACAAGCCGTCTATCAAACCTTCGCCGGAGTCCATATCCATCTACGTGCCTGGAGACCCAGCCCCGGCTCAGGTACCGCCGCCGGACCCGGGGGCTGCCGTCCCGGGGCTGAAGGAGGCAGCTGGCCATCCCAGCGCGGCCGGCTCGACGAAGGACAAGGGGACTGCCGGCTCCACGCCCGCTCCCCCAGCCGGACAATCAGATGAAGCCGGCACAACGACGGACCCGGGGGCTGCTGATCCCCTGGTTGCCAGTGTCTTCCACATACGGGAGATACCTTCCTGGGCGGAGCCATTCTCCAACTACCTCATCACCGGGGACTTGCCGCAAGATGAAGCGGAAGCTAGGCGAATTCAACGTTGAGCTGGGGCGTACACCATCATCAACAGCGAGCTGTACAAGCGCAGCGTGTCAGGCATCTTCCAGAAGTGCATCGAGCCGGAAGAAGGGATAGAGCTTCTAAGAGAGATACACCAAGGGGAGTGCAGGCATCACGCATCTTCCAGAGCCTTGGTGGCTAAAGCCTTCCGCCATGGCTTCTACTGGCCAATGGCCAAGCAGAATGCAGAGCAGCTGGTGAAGCAGTGCAACGGCTGCCAACGCTTCTCCAAGCACAGAAACACTCCAGCAGCAGCCCTCAAGACCATCCCGCTCACCTGGCCATTCGCTGTCTGGGGCCTGGACATGGTAGGGCCATTCAAGACGGCACCCGGGGGCTTGACGCACCTGCTGGTTGCCGTGGACAAGTTCACCAAGTGGATCGAAGCCAAGCCAATCAAAAAACTCGACGGCTCGTTCACAATCAAGTTCTTCAATGAGATCATCACAAGATATGGAGTTCCCCACAGCATCATCACCGACAACGGGACAAACTTTGCGAAGGGAGTCTTTGCTGATTACTGTGGCCAAAAAGGCATCCGGCTGGACTTAGCGTCAGTGGCGCACCCTCAGACAAATGGGCAAGTGGAGAAGGCGAATGGGCTGATCCTGGCTGGCATCAAACCAAGACTGGTCGAGCCTCTCGAGCGCTCAGCCGGCTGTTGGGTCGAGGAGCTACCCTCAGTGCTCTGGAGCCTGCGCACCACTCCAAATCGCTCTGTCGGCTTCACACCTTTCTTCCTAGTCTATGGAGCAGAAGCGGTGTTGCCCACGGACATTGAGTTCGATGCGCCCAGAATTGTCCAGTACACGGAGAAGCAAGCAAAAGAAGCTCGCGAAGATGGCGTCGACCTCCTCGAGGAGGCACGAGAGTAGGCTCTGGCCAGATCAGCGCTCTACCAGTAGCAGCTGCGACGATACCACTGCCGGAAAATTTGCCCGCTCGCATTTCGCGAAGGAGATATCGTACTCCGGCTGGTCCAAAGCACTAAAGGCATGCACAAGCTGTCTCCTCCCTGGGAGGGACCGTTTATTGTCAGCCGGGTGCTGGGCAATGGGGCATATTACCTCATCGACGCACAAGAGCCCAGAAAGAACAAGACAGATAACTCTGACAAGGAGACCGAGCGTCCCTGGAATGTCAGTCACCTAAGACCTTTCTTCTGCTAAGGCAAAAGCTTGTACCCCGAAAAACGTGTCAATGAATAAAGGAAAACGGAGCGGCTAGTTACGGCCGGCTCCGAGGAAAACACTTCGTGTATGTTTTGCTTCCTGCGCTATTCACTTGACCGGCAGCCGGCTCCAGGCACCGAGCCACAGCCGGCAGCCCCGAAAAACGATCGATCCCTTGCCAGCCGGATGAGTACTACATATGAAGAAGGTCTCGAGCCCAACCTCCACCTTCCGGCTCCGCTTAGCCAGACGGATAGGAGCCGACAGGCCACATACGAAGGAAAGCCGCAGAGCAGAACCGCAAACGATAGAAAAATCGCTCAACCAGGCGTTAAGGACAGTGTCTGTTAACTAAGCGTCGGCTAGCACAAGTTGGGGGCCCGATAGACCGAAGTACTACTTCTCACTCCGCGGCACGCTCCCACCCTAGGCCGGCATTCGGCTGCCGGCCCAAGGGAGACCAACCGGCACCAGGCTGCCGGTTGGGGGTAGAAGGGCCGAAGGGTGGGAAGATTAAGGAAAAAGTTGAGGGAACCGGACGAAGGCAAAGCCAGCGAATAGTTGATAGTCACAGACTCTTGACGTTTGGGCTGAGAAGCCACGCCCAAGAGGTTCGAAGCTAGAGCTGCCTCGCTTGGCGTTGGCGGCGTTCGCGAAAAGTTAGTTTCGAGCTAGCTGCCAATCCAGCTACCCCAAAACTCGGGGGCTAGGGGGAAAGGGAATTGGTCCGCAGAAGTGGACCGGCTCCAGTATCTCGCCGGCTGTCCAATCAGTTGGCGCTGCGACGCGGTCAGCTGACGAGCAACGAAATCGAAACCTAACACGCGAAAGCAACGGCTAGAGCCGGAAACCGGGAAATCTACTCCAACTACAGCAAGGAACGTGCGAAGGCCCAGGGAAAGGAAACGTGCCGGCTCCGACCCTCGCCCAAGCCGGTACAAGATGCAGTTTCCGCTCCGTCCGCGCTGGAGCCGGAGCTAGCCCATCCTTCCTAGAACCGGCTAGCAGAAGCACCTTTCCCTCCGCGTTGAAGCCGGAGGAGCCCGCCCGAAGCGTCTGCGCAAACCAGTGATCACTGTAGTCCCTATCTACGGATTCGCATCACAACGGTGTCAAGCAGAAGACATTTGCGCGATGGCAAACGAAGAAGAGCAAGCAAAGATTTGCACGAAATTAAAAGAGTTCTTAGGCGAACGGTTACATAATAAGGGCCACGCTAAGGGCCGAAGCAGCAAAAGGACTTCCCCTTCCTACCCCTAGACTCCTGTTGACAATGCTGCTGTCAAGGAAGGGGCTTCGAGGGCGCTCGCCGATCATGGCCAGGGGAAGTAGGCGCGGGCGCAGCCGGAGCCGTCGACGACGCGGACGCAGAGGATGGGCGACCCGGCACGGTGGGTCAGGAGGAGGGACCATCCCCGCTCCAAGCCATAGTCGGTGAAGAACCGCACCCACCCGCCGGTGAGATAGCTCTTCCCCTCCTCATCGTGGAGGACCTCGACGTCGTACAGCGGCTGTCCACCGCTGCCATCCTCGATCATGAAGCTTGTTGGGGGATTCTTCCCCATTGTGCCAATGAAGCTGGCCGGGAGCGGACGGCGCTCCCTACTTCCGGCCAGCAGCGGCACCATGGCGGTGGGGAACCCGTGCTTCGGGACGTAGATGAGCCGCTGCCTGGTTGGCGGATGCGGCGGCGGTGCTCGTGCCTTCTTCGCGGCCGCGCTGGAGGAGTCACCGACGCTCAGACCGACGAGGCCCGGAGGGGCGGCCCCGAATGCCATCGCGGCACCGACGAGGGCTGCCGCCGCTTCCAAGGGCATCCCGGTGAGACCGGCGACGGAGGTCGCGGCCGCGGGAACTATGGCGCCGCCGGCGGCCGCAGCCACGGTCCCACCAGGGGCCGCGACGATGGTGGAGGAACGGCCGGTCCCGAAGGACCCGGCGGCGGGCGCGGTGGCGGCCGCGGCCGCGAGCGTAGCCAGAGTTTTCTTGTTGCGGCTGCCCTGTGGGCGACCGCGTTTCCGAGGCATCGGCGGCGTCGCCGCCAGGCTTCCGAGTGGGCGACCGCGCTCGCGCTCGGCTGGCCCGTCGCCGGCTCCGGACCCGGCCCCGCTAGTTGCCCCGAGTGATGACATCAAGGTCAAAGTGGGAGAAGCGGAGGCGACAGTTTGTTGGGGAAGAAGGAATGGAAACGCTCGGGAGTGAGGAAAACCCTCGAGAGCTCCAAGATTTAAGGGCTGGCAGGGCACGAAAAGCCAAGCCGGTTTAATGCGATTTAATCATGCGCGTGGCGTTTCGATGGGACGCGACGCTGACGCCGGCCCCGCTTCGTTACGTGACGTCTGCCGGAATCATGGTGGTGGCCGAAGGGTCAAAATGACTGGACTGGCCACTGGCACGCTGCGCCGGCCGCCGCGTGGGAACAAGACTCGAAGCGGCGCAAGTTCCCAGGAGGCAGCGCGTCGGCTCGCGGCTCGCCGGCTCGTGGTCGCCAGCCGGGCCGCATCTTGGAACCGGCTCGTCTCAAGACGGCCGGGAGAACTCCGCAAGACTCAGCCTCAATGATTAGAGCGACCAAGCCGGACTAGAATCCTAGGACTTCGACGAGAGCGAGCAAGACTTCGGCTAGAAGAAGAACCCGCCAAAGCCCCATGCTAGCCCATGAGACTTCGCCAGTTTCGGGGGCTAGTGTTGTGGGGATGACTTAGGGGGCGCACCACAGGCCGGGCAATATGCCGGCCGGCGTCCCAGGAGTCCCCAAGGCTTCAGCACCAGAAGACCGGCTCCGCCCGAAGAGCCGGCTGCGCCAGCGGCCGGCTAGCGAATCCACCGAGGAGAACTGGAGCCGGTCGATGAAGACAAAGCTTCCCAACAGCTGTCTGGCCAAAAGCAGGTTGGCCCCGACAAGAGCGGCAGGGGCGCAGGACGGGAGTGACGAGCGCCACGACCACGTCCAACCAATGAGAGATCGAAGACCCTTCCCCATGACGGGATCCGAGGCAAATGGGAAGGGATATACCCTCCAGATGCCGGCCCAGGGGAAAGGCACTTTATAAAGTGCCTTTGCCAGAGCAGGGCCAGAGTATGACGCCAAGGACGCCGCCGCCGAGGAGCCGGCAGCCGGCCGAATCGCTACCAAAACCTGTAACCAGGCCCCCGTCTATATAAGGGGGCCTGGACCCTTAGCATAGGAGAGATCCGATCTTCTTCTTCCTCCTCTAGCCCGAACAGCTCAAGGAGCATTGTAACCGATACTCTCCGATCAATACGAAGCAGGCAGGAAGTAGGGGTTTACCTCCAACCGGGAGGGCCCTGAACCTGGGTAAACCGTGGTGTCTGTGTTGGCACGATCCCGAGCCGGACCCATCGTCACCATCGTCGAGCCCCTCCGATAAGCCTACCCATGGCTACTGTCTCTAAATTCCCACGACAATTGAGGTACACTCTCTCCAACGCTTCGATGAAAGAGATATTCCTTATTCTAAACCTCCTGATCAATGCTTAGATGAATTTGATAATTTTATTGTTAAGCAAGAAAATTTTAAAAGAATGGTGCAGAATCATTTGTTGGAAAATTCTAGAGCTATTAACAAGTTGTAGGATATTGTGGAGAGGACCTCCAATGATGTGAAGATACTTGTTAAACATTTTCAAATGGTTCAAACACAAATTGATCAGCTTACCAAGGTGCAAAAAGACTTGCTAGTTAATGCCGCAAGAGAGAAGCAAGCATGTGAAATACGCACAAGAAGTGGTGCTACTACTCAAGATCCATTATATCCTGAAGGACATCCTAAGAGGGTCGAGCAAGATTCTCAACGCACTTCAAATGATGATATTCCTTCTAAGAAGAAGAAGAAGCATAAAACAACTATAGAAGCATCCGATGCAGGTAAAGATCCTAACAGTGTTTCTATTTCTGATGCTGAAACTGAACCAGGAGATGCTTCCGATAAAGAAGAAGTTGAAGAGGAACCAGAAAAGATTGATAAGAATGCAAAGTACACTAAAGAAGACTTCATTGCCAACAAGCATGGTAATGAGAGAGAACCTTGGGTGCAGAAACCAATGCCTTTTCCTGGTAAGAAACATAAGTCCAAGGAAGAAGAACACTACAACAGGTTTTGTGAATGGATGGGACCTTTATTTTTGCAAATTCCTTTGACTGACGCTATTAGAATGCCTCCTTATGCAAAATATATGAAAGATATTGTCACTAACAAAAGGAAAATTCCTAATGAGGAAATTTCCACTCTACTTGCTAATTATTCTTTTGATGGTAAAGTACCGGAGAAGCTTGGAGATCCAGGTATACCAACTATTCCTTGCTCCATTAAAAATAACTATGTTAGAACTGCTTTATGTGATTTGGGAGCTGGAGTTAGTGTCATGCCTTTTTCTCTTTATAAGAGACTTGATCTAGAAAAATTAGTATCAACTGATATATCTTTGTAGATGGCTGATAAGTCTACTACTATTCCTATTGGTATATGTGAAAATGTTCCTGTTCAAGTTGCTAACAGTTGTTTGATTTTAACTGACTTTGTTGTGTTGGAAATGCCTAAAGATGATAATATGTCTATTATTCTTGGGAGACCTTTTCTAAACACTGCAGGTGCTGTTATTAATTGCAATCAAGGAAAAGTAACTTTTAATGTCAATGATAAAGAGTACACGGTTTATTTTCCCAAGAAGATTGATAGAAAGAATGCTCTAAATTCCGTCAAGAATGTTGAGACCATCAGAGTTGGTCAAATTATTTGTTCAGAGCGAAAGTGCAAGGAAGAATATAAAATTGTTATGATTGGGACTATGCCTATCAAAGTTGAGGTAACATAAGCATTAACTGAAGTGCAAAGTTTTGCCTCATATAAAGTTAGTTTGGGAACAAGACTTGATCAACCTTGTTAACAAAGTGATTTTATATGAACGAAACTTCGTTTTCACCGCATCCACTCCACCTCACTTATATTTACTTGTTCAATTTTATTCCTTTAGTTTAGTTACATGATTAAGAGTATCTCAGAGCTACTGCATACTTGGTTTTGATTTGCTTGAAATCATTTCATCTTCGTCTTTTTGAGTTTTATCGATATGCCAATTTCTGAAAAATCCTCGAAAATAAAGTTTCTCGAAAAATTCCAGAAAATTCTTTATAATTTTTATGTCAAAAATGGGGCAGAGAGGCACCTGGGAGACACCAGGAGGGGCTTCCACGCCACCTCACACACAGGGGGCGCGGCTCAGCCTTGGCCGCGCCCACCTGGTGTGAGAGGGCCCCACCTGGCCTCTCACTTATCTCTTCCTCCCCTGCTCTTTCTCTCTCCCAAAAACAATGACACACCCAGCTCAAACCCGAGTTCTTGCTGTTCTTCACCTCAAATTTTCGATCTCCTTGCTCAACCCATTATTTCTGCTGAGATTTGGAGCATTTGTTCTCCGGTATGTGACTCCTCCGCTTGTCCAAGTAGTATTTCTTTTGGTGGAGTATTTCTTGAGTATTTTAGCATTGTAGGTGGCAGGATAAATGAGTATGCATGCTTGTTCTATTGCTTAGAAATGATATTTTGATGCATGGTAGCTCTCTAGTAACTCACTATAGTAGTTCCCTACATTTGTTTGTCTCAAAATCATATTTTATGAGGTTTGTTAAAAATTTCAGAAATAGAGGAGAATGCTTATCAACTTTTTCAACATGAATTAGAAGTGCATGAAGTAATGAGAGTTCACCGTGAAGAGAGGGTCTTTCCCTCACACTATCCATGCTCAGAGTTCATGAATGCTGCCGGAATTATGCAGGATTTCTAAACTTTACTCTCTAATGCAGGATTGGAACATTTTACTGAGGGTGAACCTCCCCAATATGTTAAACTAAAAATGTCTGTGGTAAAGGATTTTAGATTTAGTTGGTCCACTTCCGACCCCATGGTTCATTATAAAATCTATAACAAATCTGTGGACTTGCCTCTTGATGTTTTCTGTACAGCTATAAGAGTACCACAGTGGGGATCGCTCGAGAAGATAAGGGGATAGCCTAGGCCATTGTTAGAACTATACGAGGAGATTTGTCAAGGAAGAAGCTTCACATGAGAGGGTGGTAAAACTCGAAATATTCATTTCCCATCCATTCGGTATTTTGCCTTCTTTATCACCAAATGCGTTCTTGCTAGGAAATCTGCAAGTAAATTATCTCTCCATGATCTAGCTTTTATTGCTGCTGCTTTGAGGCGTGATAGGACTTACCATTTGGGTGCCTTAATAGCTTTCCGTCTTGATGTTAATCGTGAGAAAGAGGGAATCTGTGGGGGACTTATAGCTTCACGCCTGTTAGCTTTGCATGGTGTAATGCATCATTTTCTAGATCTGCAGTTCCCCGAGGAGAAACTTGATCTTAGTTCTATGATTCATCATAAGTTTATTTCTCCTCCTGCCAGTTTGATTAATTTAACATTTGAGCTAACCTTTTTCAAAAGGACTACCTGGAAGGTAGTAAAGACTGATCGATCGGTCCGTTTGCCTGCACCTCTTTTGTTTACCCTTGATCGCAGGAATGGATGGTCGCTCACGGAAGATGAGCTCAATGCGTACATAGAGGAGCACCCGCTGCCTGTGCATGATGAGGAGGGCACCGAGGAGTCGGGTCAGCCCTCCAACATTGCGAATTTCCCATACGAGCAACCTTATTATGATTATGCGCCATCAGCTTCATCTTCATGAGAACCGGGGTACGATTACACCCATGATGACCCACCAGCCTGGAGCAATTACCAAGGCTGGAATTGATCTCCACTTAGGCCAAAAGCCTAAGCTTGGGGGGAGGTACGCCGATGATTCACTCATACTCATATCGTATTTTGTTGGTCCTATGTATATCCATGTTTCGTTTTCTTTATTGTTCTCGTTCTTATTTCTGCTTTCCCAAACACAAAAACACCAAAAATATTTCTGTTGTTTCTCTTTGTTTGCCTTTTTAGTTTTCTACCTTTGGTTTTGCTTTACTTGCTATTTTCGGTTTGCTATTTGAAAAATCCAAAAATATTTTGCTTTGTTTGCTATTTCCTTTTGTTCTTGTCTTAAAAATCGAAAACCCAAAAATATTTGTTGTTCTTCTGCGGTTTTGTAAAGTTTGTTGCAGAGTTCAGTCCCCCGTTACTCCATTGGAGCTTGGTATTCACTTTATATTATTCAAGCCACACAAGTGAAGAGCAATAATGACGACACATGACAATCCGAGATGTGGTAGGAGGCTGGTATGAACTCTATTTGTTTTCATTTTTGTACATATACTCATCTATGTGGACATGCTTAGTCAGTTCATGTAAGGCATATGTTATCTAATGGATGCTTTGTAGTTCTTGCTTTCATATGATTAGTTCCAATTTACTAATAGTTTGTAGCATGTCATGTAGATGCTTGCATGAATTGTTTTATTCATAATATGGTATGTTATTGTGGTATCCTCCTCTGAAAGCTTCATTTGAATCGACTTGGCACATGCTCAAGCATGCATATGACTGAACAAAAAGTCAATTAAGCCTCGATGATTTACTTTGCCTCAGAGTTCTTGTATCATTTTTATGCCTATATTAATTTTGTTTTGTCGCAAGCATGATTATGACAGTTATTGCTCTCTCGATTGTCGCTTCCCAGTCTTTTGCTAGCCTTCACTTGTACTGAGTATGAGCTCTACTCGTGCATCCAATTACCAAAAACCAAGTCTTCCAAAGAGTCCACTATAAATTCCTATGCATGGTATTTGTAAGCCATTCCAAGTAAATTTTCATGTGCTACCTTTCAAAACTTTCAACTACTTCTCATTTTGTGCCACTGTTTTTAGCTCATGGGGACGTAGTGGTCGGAATTGCTATCTTCCATATTAAATT